>JACSYO010001779.1:225000-879406 GCA_016806645.1 Ophiodon elongatus | reverse complement strand
CATACATATATATATACATATATACATATATATATACATATATATATACATATATACATATATATATATATACATATATATATATACACATATATACATATATATATATATATATATATATATATATATACATATATATATATATATACACACACACACACACACACAGGTAGATGGTCATCATTGCCTCTGGTTGTGGCACATAATGATGGACACCAGCGGCAAAGTAGGCCACCGAGCTGAAGAAGGAAGCCTTTTGGGCACAGGGGTCTCCTGGTACAACAGACAGGTAACTGTTGGCCAGAAGGGCCGCAGCTGTGGCGGAGCAAATAAAAAAACAAAAAAGGTCTGGGAGACTATGTAGAAGAACTTTTGGTTGACCTCAAGGAAGTTCTGGACTCAGAAAGGGAAAGTAGGGTTTTGGTTTAGGTTATGTTCAGCATGTAGATTACATACAAAGTCAATGCGCAGACGCGAAGGGATGCGAATATCGCGAATTTCCGTGGGCGGCGCGAATAGTGCTCCACCCGTCATCACTGACGTCCTGCCGCTGTTGAATCAGAAACCATGGAGGAGAAGTTGATAGTCTGGAAGCAGCTTCATCCAGACTCAGTTCCTGGAGAAGCTATGTGCGGCTACGGATAATATTATGAACCAGACACGAGGGCGTCTGATGTTCCCACGTTTGTGGGACTTCCACAACATGTACAAAGCAGAACTAGTGGTTATTTCTTCCATGGTGGATGGCAGAAATTAACTATTGCCATGGAGATAAGCCACGCCCCCTATCCGGCGCGTCTAGCACGAATGAAGCGAATTATGATGAAATAACCACAAATAGTCCGGCAAGTAAACTCACCGATTGAAAGAGCACTTTGAGGAACTCCTGGAGCCGACCAATACATTCTCCATGGAGATCCTCAAAGATCAAGATGCATTGTTTTTACCATCCATGTAATTACTTTGGGTTAGTCAAAAGTACGCTCACCTTCATACATGAAGTTAAACTCTGCAGGAGAGGAAAACAAGCCTGTGCGCTTCTGCTTCTCCGCCACAGCGCTAAGGAATATTTTTTTCTGACATGTGTTCATTGTGCAACAAACTGGACGAACTTCAGCTATTGGTGAGGTAAAACAGAGACGTCTCTTCATCTTTCATTTTGTGCTTCACAGAGACTTGGCTCTGTGGAATGATAATGACTCGCTGCTCCAGCTGGCAGGCATTCAGCTGTTCAGTGAGGATCGTGACACGGAGCTCTCCGGCAAATTGAAAGGTGAAGGAATCTGTTTTTATACCAACAGCGGCTGGTGTAACAACATGACAGTGATTCTGCACCACTGTTCTCCTGATCTGGCATCTTTTATCATAAACTGTAAACCCCTCTGCTCCCCCCGTGTATTTGCTTCATTCGTACTGGTCAGTGTTTACATTCCACCACAGGCCAACGTGCAGGAGGCACAGCGCACCAGATACTTTGTGTGGAGCGGACCAACCCCGACTCTTTGCTTATTGTCTATGGTGACTTTAAAAAAGGTTACCTCAGCCCTGAACTCCCCAAATACATACAACTTAACCCTCTGGGGTCTAAGGGCATTTTCCCAATTTTTACATACTTTCTTAAATTCACCTTTAAAGGTACTTGCATATGAGACATATCCATGTGTTGTATATGATAATTTGCAGAACAATCTCAGTTATCTATATAATGAGGCACCAATTGTACTAAGGCACTGTGTAAAGAGATAATTTGGCCATAAAGCTGAAAAATTGAAGTCCAATTTTTGAAATTCTTCAAATATCTTGTGAAAACATACGTTTACTCATGTAGACAAACTGTTTTGGTGCTTGAAATTGGTTTTCCAAAGTCTTAGGTTCACAAAAGTAGTGGAATATATGGATAAAATTGTAGATAAATGTATAATAAATGACGATATTACAAAATACATTCTGTAATATCGTTTTTTGAGTAGAAGTGATGTCTGTCACTCTACTTCCACCAACTGTTAGAGGGACTGAGATAAAATAGGACTGATTAATTACTTCATACTACAGATCAAGCTTCATGGGATGTGTGCATATGAAAAATGGACATTACAACAGTTTTTGTTTTCAAACAAAATATTTACTATATCGCTGAATGTACGTCGCTAACTGTAAACTTTCTCTTCGCCACTTCCTCTCTTCTCTCTGACCTCTCGCATGCAGACTGAATGTAAACTGCAGTGTCTTTCTGTAGTGTAAGGTGATGGGTAGGTCCTTAGTGATCTAAAAAAAAAAGAAAAGTGTCCATTGGTTAGTTTCATACAAAATGTATGGACACACGAATCCACAAATGACGGTGAGAGGCGGAGCTCGACACCCACGTCTCACACGACAGACACATCCATGCTCCTGGCTCGCTGTGTGAGTCACATACGATCTTGTGAAAACAAGGACACTTAAGTAGAGAGTCTATGATGTCACCTCCGAAATCAATTATCTAATGATATAGTTTCTCTTGATGGCATTGCCCTGGCATCCAGCACCACCGTAAGGAATCAGAGTTATCTTTGATCAGGACTTGTCCTTTAACTCTAAAACAAATCTCAAGGACTGCCTTTTTTTCAAAAATTAGACATCCTGTCTCAAAGTGATGCAGAAAAATTTGTTCACGCATTTACTTCTAGACTACTGTAATTCCTTATTACCAGGGGGCTCTAATAAGTCTCTTAAATCTCTCCAGTTGATCCAGAATGCTGCAGCTCGCGTACTAACAAAAACTAAGAATAGAGATCATATTACTCCAGCTTCTCTTCACTGGCTCGTAAAATCCAGAATCAAATTTAAAATCCTTCTCCTCACCTACAAAGCCTTAATTGGTGAGGCACCATCATATCTTAAGGATCTCATAGTACCATATTACCCCACTAGAGAGCTTATAGTACCATATTTCCCCACTAGAGAGCTGCGCTCACTCAATGCGGGGCTGCTTGTGGTTCCTAGACTCTTAAAAAGTAGAATGGGAGCCAGAGCCTTCAGTTATCAAGCTCCTCTTCTATGGAACCAGCTTCCACTTTCAGTCTGGGGGGCAGACACAGTGACCACATTTAAGAGGAGACTTAAGACTTTCCTCTTTGATAGCGCTTATAGTTAGGGCTGGCTCAGGTTTGCCCTGGTCCATTCTTTCCAGCCCCTTGATATGCTGCTATAGGCCTAGACTGCTGGGGGACAACTTAGGATACATTGAACTCCTCTATCCTTTTCTGTCTCTCCTTCAGTATGAATTCATGTTCTATCAATGCACATTACTAACTCTACTTCTTCCCCCAGAGTCTTTGTGCTTTCTCGCCTCGCAGGTTTCCACAGATCGTGGTTGCATCTGGACCCTGTTCCTGCCGTGACCCTACTGACGCACATTCTTTATTTTCCTTCTGTATGAATTCACGCAGATTACTAACTGTGCTCCATCCCCGAAGTCTTTGTGCCTTCTCGCCTCGCAGGTTTCTATGGATCGTGGTTAAATCTGGACCCTGGTCCTGCGGTGGTCCTCCCCGACACCTACTGCTACTATTACATGAATCATTTCTGTCATGTGAATTGAACGTGTTGTAACTCTGTTATGCTGTTCATTCTGTACACATGACATCTATTTTTGTACTCTGTCCATCCTGGGAGAGGGATCCTCCTCTGCTGCTCTCCTGAAGGTTTCTTCCATTTTTCTCCCTGTTGAAAGGGTTTTTTTTGGGGGAGTTTTTTCTGAGTCGATGAGGTTCTGGGACAGAGGATGTCGTTGTGTACAGATTGTAAAGCCCTCTGAGGCAAATTTGTAATTTTGGGCTATACAAAAATAAATTCAATTGAATTGAATGATTCTGACAACATCTCAACCATATTTCTGTGCCATATTATCGCAGATATAATATAAATATCGAGTTAATACCGCGTAGACGCGCCAGCGCAGCCGTCGACCCTAGAGAGGGTTACACATGAGACTGAGAAACTGCAACAGTAGCTCTTAGCAAGTGACTTTACTTCTTTCTGGAGAGGTCTCAGACAGATAACCAACTGCAAGCCTAAAGCCCCGCACTCCACGAATGACCTCTGCTTGGCAAACGACCTGAACGCTTTCAAAGACAATGGGACAGTACTGACCCTATCCACCAGCTTCAGACCACCAGGTCCCCCTCCTCCAGCTCAGCAGGGGCCCGTGCCTTACAACCATTCATCCCAGCAAACTTATGCCAGGATTCTGTTTGTGGACTTCAGCTTATTGTGGTGCCACTATGTCACTGAATATTATGTTTGTATGTCGCGGTCACACTGCATGACCTCAAACTGAATCTAATGTCAGGACGACATGAGATAAACGATGCCAGTGCATTTATTTTGAGCCAAGAGTCACGCAGTTGGTCAAAAAAGAAATAGACAAGTGTACACCAGGTTTATCTGTGTCAATTAAACTGCTCCTCAAGTGTTCAGGTCTCGTCTTGATCTCATCTCTGTCACGGGAGTTCAAGACTAGGACCCAAAAGCAATACCACAGGAGACAGTATCCGGTATACAGATTTATTTCAACCCAAACGAGAGGACAGGAATGTGTGGAGCCCGTGGTCCTACACAGGAAGCGGCCGAATCGACGGTGTGATGTCCCGTGGCCCGACACCGGAGGGCTGGCAGATCGACGGTGTGATGTCCCGTGGCACAACACCGGAGGAAGGCAGATCGACAGTGTGAAGTCCCGTGGCTCGACACCGGAGGAAGGCAGATCGACAGTGTGAAGTCCCGTGGCTCGACACTGGAGGTAGGCAGATCGACAGTCTGAAGTCCGTGGCTCAACACTGGAGGTAGGCAGATCGCACAGGTACACCAGGCAGAAGACGATACAGACTTATAACCCCAGCCTGCAGGACCAGGGTTGATATACTGCCGGTGGAACGAGCCAGATTGTTCGCAGCTGTGCATCAATCAGGGGTGTGGCCTTGGGAGGTGTCTGGAGGCAGGCCCGAGAAAACAAACACAGAGCACATGGCATAACAAAACAAACAGGGGAATGACAGAAACATGAGGAGAGGAGATTGGGGGGAAAACATAGGTTAACAAACAATGGGTCAGACAGGGATCCTGATAATCTCTTGTCGACTCTCGAACTAGCTTCTACATTTGCTTCTACAAGCTCTGCCTTCAACACCATCATCCCGTCTCTGCTGTAGGACAAGCTCTCCTAGCTGCATGTGCGCGACTCCACTTGGATCACAGACTTCCTGTCTGACAGGAAGCAGCATGTGAAGCTGGGGAAACGTGTCTTAGTCTCTCGGACCATCAGAACCGGTTCCTCCAAGGCTGCGTTCTTTTCGCTGTACACCAACAGCTGCACCGCCAGTCACCGGTCCATCAAGCTCCTGAAGTTCGGAATGGAGACCTGGTGCATACTAAACAACTTAGAGCTCATCGCTCTAAAGAAAGTGGAGGTGTTTGTCGAACCCAGCTGCACGAGCCCCATCACCCTGTGTGACTCCCTGGTCACCACTGTGGAGTCCTTCTGCTTCCTGGGCTCCACCTAACCCAGGACCTCAAGTGTGGGCTGAACATCAGCTCCATCACCAAAAAGGCTCAGGAGACGATGTTCTTCCTGAGGCAGTTGAAGAAGTTCAATCTGCCAAAGATTTGAACAGTATAGATGATGCACTTCTACACTGCCATCATTGAGTCTATCCTCTCCTCCTCCATCACCATCTGGTCCCTGTTGCCACTGCCAAGGACAAGGGCAGACTGCAGCATATTATTCCCTCTGCTAAGAGGTGATTGGCTGCATTCCGTCGTCCCTCCATGACTTGCATGCCTCCAGGACCCTGAGGCGGGCCAGAAAGATTGGAGCTGACCCCTCTCAGCCCAGACACAAACCGTTCCCTTCCCTCTGCCACGCTGCAGTCGGTCAGGACCAAGACCTCACGCAACAAAAATTGTTTCTTCCCGGCAGCAGTTGGGCTCATCAACATGGCAATCAATTGTCCTGGGGATGTAAGAATCGGACAATTACATATTTTTACATATCCCTGCTCAACTCTTAATTTTAAATTTACACTTGTCACTTTAATAACAGACTGCTCATGCTGCTCAGCCTCCATGGTAAAAAGTTAAAGGGTGGAGGAAATGAGACTCAAACCAATTGTCAAACTTAAAAAAATGAGAGCTTTAGCAATGTGTGTTGGTCTCTGCCAGGGTTGTCCCTCGTCATCAAACCCGTTTGTGATTTTCATGGACAGGATTTCACAGCCTCTATCTATCTATCTATCTATCTATACCTATCTTACCCACTTTTGTAAAAACAACCGACAACACTGTGTCGGTGAGGATGATTTCTACAAATTTGGCAATGGAACATTTTTCACATCGGCAACAGCATTACATTTTTTTGGAATATGAAGGAGTGATGTAGAGACGCCATATACGGCTGTGGTAGCGGCAGCGACCTGTCAATCACAGTAAGCCCCGCCCTAAAGCATACCTTGCTTTCTGGTCAGTTTGACTCTAAATGGACCATAATTTACTAAATGAACATCATGCTGTATTGAAGAAGACTTGAAACTAGAGATTGAGACCATAAACTCATGTTTACAATGTTGACTGAGGAAATAAATCAAGAGAGAAGTAGAGTCATTTTCTCATAGACTTCTATTTAATCGGACATCTTTTTGTAATAAAATGTAAGTTTTAAGACACTTCTGCATTGGCTTCACTCGGCAGAACCGGAGGTTGATACCGTATTAGTCCAGGGCGGTAAATAGGGATTATCACCAATATGGTCAGTGAATGGATAAAGAAAAAAAAAAAAAAAAACTCTTGTGTTAAAGTCGTGATAAAGTCATGATAAAGTCGTAATAAAGTCGTGATAAAGCGATTGTCAAAAAATGTATTGATTCCAGACAACAAAGACGCCAAAGTTTTAGAGAGTAATTTAAGAGGTGGTCAAGAGCATAGACTGTGTATTAGAAGTGGACGTCCTTATCGTGATGTCACCTATTGGTTTCTAGGCTGACTTTTTGAAGCCTCGAGTTCGGCAATTTCGCAGTCACCATCTTGGATTACGTCCGTCACTATGTTGTTTTTTTTGCAGCCAATAAACAGAAGTGAACCTTTTTTGGAATTTGAAGGAGTGATGTAGAGACGCCATATACGGCTGTGGTAGCGGCAGCGACCTGTCAATCACAGTAAGCCCCGCCCTAAAGCATACCTTGCTTTCTGGTCAGTTTGACTCTAAATGGACCATAATTTACGAAATGAACATCATGCTGTATTGAAGAAGACTTGAAACTAGAGATTGAGACCATAAACTCATGTTTACAATGTTGACTGAGGAAATAAATCAAGAGAGAAGTAGAGTCATTTTCTCATAGACTTCTATTTAATCGGACATCTTTTTGTAATAAAATGTAAGTTTTAAGACACTTCTGCATTGGCTTCACTCGGCAGAACCGGAGGTTGACGCCTGGTCAGGAATAAGCTTTGAATACAGGTTTTTCACCCTGGTTGCAGGTGTGGTCATTCAGAACACTTGTCGTGTATAAACACTTTTTTGACATGTTTGGAAGGCACATTGTACAAGCTAGTGTGTTTGAAATTTAAGGAGGCCTCCTGGTGCTTTTCCTCCCTGTGAACAACTTATCCCGGTAATTAATATGAATGTAAATAAAAGCAGGCCACGAGCTGGGAGGATGGGGCTTGTCAAATAATGGGTGGCCAAGTGATATGCTGTTTACTCTACCTTTTTTCCTCCTCCCTTTTTGCCCCCCAAGACCAACAGATAACCACTAAGACAGATGGAGAGTCAAAGAGAAAGAATGTGGGGTTAAAAGTTACCGAGGTAGCTCAGCAATGCAAACAAACTCTCAGTGGCTGGATTAAAGATGGATAGTGGACAAGCCTTTAGAAGACCTTCTAGAACATGTTATCATGCTTTAATGTTCAACAAATCGCTTTATTTTTCTCATCCCACAGAGCATCCTGACTATGAACCCTGACCTTTATTGTAAATGTAAAAAATGAATAAATAAATAACGATTGTAATCTACATAGAAAAACCAAAGATGTGATAAAGTCTGATACCGGCATCTCTCCAATTGTTTTGTCAGCTAGTGCTGAGATGACTTAGGACGACGTCAGGAAAGTCATCCCGTCGTGTGGTAGTCCAGATATGCCACAAGTTTCCTGATCCTATTGGTCAGTATGTTTGATGAATTGATATGGAGTTGGGGCCTCAAACAGCCCCTCAAAGACAGGCCTCCTTAGGTCAATATTGAATATAAATTATATATGAATAAATAAAGCATGGATAAATAAATATATTACTTTTCTGAATCCACTGTCCTTGTATGTATTTAAAGTGTTACATTTTATTTTCATTGTATTATGTTTGTTATAGACATAAAACTATTTTACAAGTAAGGTCTGTTTTGACTGGCTTTGCGATGCATTAACCCTTCTTGGAATTGAGAACATGACCTTGTAAACAACAGCGATTTTTAAACAACAACGATAGCTACCAATGTAGCTGAGGCCTACATGCAATTGACATGCAAAACAAAAGCTGCGCAGCATTCAAATATTGATTTAGAAATCAAATGTCAATGCTACAAATGAGGCTTCAAAGCTTCCAGTTATTCGGTATAGCCCTAGAATTGTCCTGTATTGGTGAGTTTAATATTCTGTTTACTGTTTAGGTGAGCACTGCGCGAATAATTACAGCTTAGCTACAACACTGAGCTCCACAGTTGAACCCCCAGTAGTAGCTAAGTTGGTTGTTTTATACAAAACAAATCTACAAATAATGAAGCATACTTATAGGTAGTGATCCTGATTCGCCAGGTTGTCCCAACAAAGTGGCCCTGCACCGTCTTTCAACAGTAACCATTGCGAAAATCCGGCTGTAAACTGTGCCCGGCTGTAAAGCTGTTCTTGGTAAATAGCATAAACGCAAGAATACGTTGGAGTTGTTCTGCTAAGGCATTACGGTAGAAATTATTTTTACTCAACTGTTCTTCAACTCCTCTTCCTTTTGGATGTCCATAAAAAGGAAATTTTGTTCTTCAAACTTCTTGACATGGCCACTCCACACTCGCTAGCTGTTTACTGATGAGGTTGTGCCAAACTAGCCGCTAGGCAGAGATTATGCAAATGTCTACTTGTTGACATCACCACTTTATGGAAGAAAAGGCAGCACTTTAAGCGAGGCGTTTCAGACAGTTCAGGAGCAGTGTTTTGTTGTTTCTGTAACTCCCTTTGGCGTGAACTTTGGGCTTCATTATTTGCAGACCTTTTACATGCACAATAAAATTATATTACACACTAATGGAAAGGAAAAAACTATGACAGCATAATACATCCTCTTTCAACTAAATGCAAGTGACATCTAAAGCTGCTTTAACCAAGATTCAAAGAAACATCAAGCTTTTAACTCCTTTCGTTTGACATGTATATTTATTACCTGAATGATCATATATAGAACCTAAGCAGAAAAAAAACATATTAAAACATTAAATGTAAACATGGTTAATGTAAAACACACATTTTGTTGACCTCTTTCCAATACAATGATTCCTGGAGATATAATCCGCATATGTCAATTTAACTTTGTATAACTTAAATATGCATGCTTATAAATAGGCCTATCCTTTTATATTAATCATTTGGGAAAATCCTGCCAGGTATTTTCATATATGCATCTTTTGTGACACAAATTCATTCTTTTTACTATCAATACATTTTGTTTGCATTTGTTCTAATCTTTATTTTGTAATCATATACAATTCATATTAAGTTACTGACTCACTAAATATAGTGTGCCTTTATACAATAAGAGCTTAAACTTGACCAAATCTCAGAAAATAAAAACATCTGAGTTTCAGAACAATATGTTTAGTTACATCCATAATAGCCAACTCTTGGCTGGCAGTTCTGTCCATCTGCAGACTTGAAGGCCCACTGCGAGCCTAAACATCTCCACAGGCTGAGAGCACATCCAGCCAAACTGAGAAGCAAGAACCTGGAGGAGCCTCTCCTGTCGCTTTGGTTATAATATGCTACAACTGTGATGAATAACTTTAAATCCTGCACGCAACATTCCCCTCTCGCGGCTCTGTTGGTTCTGCCTCTTGTTTCTTGTCTTGTCCCGGCCTTGTGTTCCTGACTCGGCCATCCTGTGCAGTCTACGTGTAGCCCAACAAGATCCAAGATGCAGCGCTGCCCGGAGGGAAACTGCGGCCACTCCATACAGCTTAACCTCCCATCTGATCTGTCTGGTAAAAACAACCACTGTGTCTCAGTAGTAGAGCCACACTCGTCCTTCAATCAGCGGATCGGTGGTTCGATCCCCGGCTCCGCTAGTCCATGTCAATTGGACATGGGGTCCTTGGGCGAGACACTTAACCCTAAATTGCTACCATAGGCTCTGCCTGCGGTGTATAGGGTTAGGGTACGAATGGGTATGAAAGGTAAATTTGAATGTTCGTTAGTTCTAATGGGCAAGTGGAACCTTGCATGGTTGGGGGTCTGAATGACTATGCAGTGCCATAGTCATACTTAATTTAGTATGACTATGGCACTGCATGTACTGTAGCATTTTGTGTTTCTAATAAGTTAAGACCTCACTTTGAATAAACCAGCAGATATTGTAACTTGTCAATGGCAAGTATGCATTCGGACGTGGTAGGCAGTGTAGTTGGTTCTCGTGCCATAATGAAATATCCTTTTGAGGCTTAAAGCATTATTAATTTCCCTCTGCATCTTTAAAGGCTGGCAGACTTTCCCTTATTTGTAGCTCTTCTACTCTTACTTGGTATAAGTCACTGCATTTCCCGGCAGAACATCAAGGTTGAAGGCTATTTTAGATCAGTTAAATATTTTCTTCAACGGGGGTTCTCGTTTGGGGAAACACTGGACTACAAAACCATTCCGGTTGTGGATGTACGGTGGTGTTACAGAGCGATGCTTCTTTTATTTCATAAACTCTCTTCGGGTGAGTACAGACACCAGTCTGCAGAGACTCAAACTTGACAAAAGCCAAGTTTTATTTTTGCTTGTCATGAACTTCCTCAATGAGTTATCCCTGTGACAGCTCATATGACCTGCCGCCACAGACGTTTGTCATTTTAACAGGGGAATGTTACGGTCTGCGCCAATGAATTTGCCCACTAATCTTTGCTAATGAGAAAGAGACAGGAGGGATGACTCATTTGTTACTGTAGAACACTGGTGTCAGAACAGAGTCAAGTCCATTCACACAATGTCTGTTTCACTCGCATAGGGAGCCAAATGTTTGCAGTGTAGAGCGTAACCAAGTTGTTTTGGTGCCTAAGCAAACCTTGGTGTAGTCACATTAAAACATTGATGGAGTTAGATAGGAGGTCGGGTGGATTGAGGGTCAAACAAGCACAGGACCTTCACTCAGAAGACCAATGTTTGTCTCCCATGTGAAATCAAGTCAACGTGGATTTATTTGACCTTAGATTTATTGGGTAATTTACGTACTCACGTAACAAACGTAGTTATTTTAGCCCAAACCACAATCTTTTCCTAAACCTAACCAAGTAGTTTTGTTGTGTAAGTAAAACTACCCTGGAAGTTTATTTTGAGAAGAATGTGTTGAATCCACAGACAAAGATGTGTCCACACAAGTGTGAACTTGAACAACAAGGTGCACTTTTTGAATCCTTATGTCTCTGATGCATTCCACCTCATCACTGTAGCGAGAAAGAAATAAAGCAACCCAGGTTCAGAGTAAGGGGGGAATGCACATGGACTCCACAATCACTCCGGCAGTCAAGTCTTTACAAACAATACAAGATGTGCTGTGTTTTGTGTTCTGGTCCGACACACCTTAAAAAGGGACGTACAGGCTGGCTGAGCTGCCGATCCCATAGGTTGCAGACTATTATTGTGTAAATATTATGCTGTATGCATCCTTCTGCAGCTACAATGTGTCTGTAATATGAAGCTCTTCCTCTTTCTGCCTCTCTCTCTGCCTTCCTTTACATCTTCCTCCTCAAATTGCTAAGCGCTTAATCAGCCTTTTCTCATCCTTTGATTTGTTCTCCTGCTCCGTCACTGGTCGGCTGGTTGAGTGGGTGTGTGACTACGTGTGTGTATGTAGATTTGAAACTCAATTAATTAAAGCCTTTTTAATTATTCACAGCCTTTGTTTTCTTTTTGTTTTTCTTTTACTGTTGTTTCCCTCTCTACTCTCCCTCTTTCAAACAGCACTCATATTTCAGCTTTGTTCTAATGAGCTCGCTCTCTCTCTTTCTCTCTCTCTCTCTCTCATGCTTTCTGTTGGCTCTGTTTTCTGCAGCTGTCAGCATCTCAGTAGGGCTCTTACTCACAAAACAAACCCAGCTAAAAAGAGGCATGTCCAACATATGGAAGTCCTCAAGGGGAATTCAGTTAAGAATCTCCTTTAGGATCCTATTCCTTTCATTGTTTCTCTTCTGTAGGTAACTTGTTGTCGTAACCTTATACATATCTACAAGGAGTAAGGGGTCGTCTACGAGGAGTCAGAGGACAACGGGAAAGAGATCGAGGACGGCGTTCCCATCTTGCCCCATATAAATGCACCTGTTGTCATGTGACTGAGCTTCAGCACCTTGGTCTCAAGATGACAACCTAGATAACTCTTGTGAAATGTGTTTCTAAGTGCAAAAAATGAGAATTTTATAAAATTTGCAATCATGCGATACAATGATCCAGCGCATCCGTTCGGCCCCTCGGCTGCCGTACGGCCACGAGCTTTGGGTGAGATCGCCAATACAAGCGGACAAAATGAGCCTCCTTGGTTGGAAGGGAGTAGAGCCGCTGCTAGGAGAAGAGAGGAACGTTGTTTCATCCCTGTGAACTCTGTCAAGAAAAGTCTTGATGAAGGGAAGTGACCCTAACTATTGAAAACACATCGGACTGTGGTGAGCCTGTTCACGAGGATGTGTTTTAAACAGGGAGGTTTAACAAAGATGCATGTGCATGTGAAGAAGTGAACATCCGGCTGGGCGAATGAGACTGGGATTACTCTGCAGGAGTTGTGTGAGAGCTTGTGAACCGATGGGCTTGAACATGTTACCCCATGCCTGATGATGTCACCACCTCAGTGATAACAAGCTGCTAAAAGTGACATGCCAACTGTTGGCGAAGCTCTGATGACAGAATGATGTAGGATGTCTCCCAAACACACACACACACACACACACACACACACACACACACACACACACAGTGGAGCTGAGGTGGGTTTGGACCTTCATCCTACCCCTCCCTCCTCCCCCCATTACAGCCAACGTTCACATTTGATCAGGACCTAAAATGGCAGTGCTGGCTCAGCTGACGTGTCAAACAGTTGCCTATTAGATGAGCTCAGCCTCAGGCGACTGGAGTCCAGCCGAAGCAACTACCCAGCCTGTTCTCCACACAGGCGGTGGCTGTGCAGAGGTTTGTCCTCCCCGCGCTAATCACGGATTTTGCTGTCGGTGGAGACGTTTTTTTTTTGCCAAAAGTACATAAGAGTTAAAATGCATCATTTCCAAGTGGGCTTGTAATGAACGAACAAGCTGCACACTTCAGATGTGTCACTTGTCAGACGTCCAGTGCTCATAAATTATTTCACACATATCACTCTGTTGGGCCAGATTTCCTCATGTTGGACTGGGTCCACATATTACAGGACACTCACTATTCTGCCACCTCCAAGCATGAACACTGTGAGCAGCACGGCCACAGAAAACGGAAGGTTCCGTATTCTATAGAGACAATAGAGAGTAAATGTCTTTTGGATCATTTCATGCGATTCATTCTCGCGTATATATTGTTTTTATTTTTGTTTCATAACAGGATGGATGGAGGAAGGATGTCAAGCTTTTGCGTCATGAATACAGTCATCAACCAATAACGTTGTGAGGAACAGACTAAAAACAACACAGAGGCTCTGTGGTTTGAAACCAAGACGACGAATGTATGATATTTTACGAAAAGTTATTCGTTGCATGCATACAGTATTTTCAAAAATAAACTCAGTTGGGTTTAGGCACAAAACCACTTGGTTTGGAAAAGATTCTCCTTTGGGTTGAAATAACTACGGAAGTGCCGTAACTAAATCACACAAGTTACGTTACAAATGATCCAACCTTGACTTCTTGTATCACATGGGGAACAAACTGCAGTCTCCTGGTTTAAAGATCACCGGTTGTTGGACCTCCCCCCCTCGCTCTATGTAGCCTTTTGCGATCTTTATAATTCCTCATTCATAATTACGTGGATAACAAACCAAATGATTTTGTGGGATATCTACAAATGAATTTGTAGGTGTAGCTACGAATGCTGAATGAGACCAGCCTGACTCCTTTCACAATTTACAAAGGCAGCACTGACCAGATCCACTCCTTCAGTTCTTACCTTTCACAATAAAAGCCCCAGAAATATTCTCTGCATAACTGCTTACCAGAGGGAACTCAAACTCACTCCGAGCATTTAGCTAAAAGGAAAGTCAATAAAACAGCTTAGCTCAGACAGACGGCCAGACGCTGCTCTGGTCAATAGCATCCTGCTAGTTGGTCCTCTGCCCATCTATTCAAACCTTTATTGAACCAGTGTTGCAAATGTCACATATTCACATCGCTGCCGGTATGAATAGTTTGAAAGCAAAATATTCGCAGGCGAGTATTTTGCATTTTTGTGTTTTTTATTCGTCACGCACTGGTGCGAGAAGGCCTTTACACCGTCTCTCTGTGTCCATTTTAATAAGATTTTAAGACACTAAGATCAACGATGAACTCAATTATGTAGTGTAAGTTCTGTAAACAAATAAACAAGGGCACTGAAATGTAATAGAGTCACACTGCACACCGATGTATTTTATGTATTTAAAACGAGTTTGAAGTATTTGAAGTATTAAACAACTGTATATTTTAAAAAGGTTCAGGGCAGTAAAAGTAATGAATCTATAGAAGAGTCTCTAGAGGAGGATATAAAATGGGAAGTACAAATTGGAAGGAATGCTTAGTGTTTGTTTGGAGGCTGATGGATCTCAGTGGTGAACTGAAATTGGACGGATAGACTTGTGTTAAACTGTGATGAGGTTCATGGTATCAGTAGCTGGTAGAAGGACAACCCACGCAACTCATTATTTTTAATTAGCTCCAAGTTACTGCCGGCTTTGCACATACCACCATGTCACACCGCCATGAATAGGCCCGAGAGTTTGTGACACCAAAGAGGCATTGAAGGATTGCCCTTCTGGCCAGACCTCATTGATAGACATAGACGGTGTGATTCAGAAGCTTTAGCCGTTTCATTGGGAGCTGCTGTTTAAGATTGTTAGGGGCACACACCTCACAGAAAGAGCGCTATGATTTATTTAACACTAGCAGATGCAACTTTCTTTCCCGAGCTTCCTTACACAATAAAACATTCCTCACTTTGTTATTTTTTATCCGGTGGTCAGTGGCCCTCCAAAATCCCAACCAGTTTTCATTTGAATGTGCTAAAAGGAAGAGCAGTGCTCGTTGAATCCAGGCCAATTTATGACAAAAGAGATGTGACACCAAACATGGACTCTGCTCGATGAGATGCAGGCAGTGTGTGTTTACAACATCATCATAATATCTTGTTTTGTGTATACACAGAACCCTCGAATGTATCTATAAATTGCCTCTCCCCAGGACTCTGAAAATGTTGCGTTTGATCTTATCCATATAGGAACACGTATTTACATAAGGATGTCCGTGGTAATGTTTGTATACCTCCAGTGCCATGGTAACGAAGTTGTTATCTGTTGTGTAATTGTTTAATTAATTATAATTCAACTGATCCAGTTTGATTCAGTAGTTAATATCAAAGAGTTTGATACCAGTTAACTGGTATTGATTCTGTAAAAGGAGGTTAAATGAAAAAGTATTTTCATATATATATATACACACACACACATATATATATATATACACATGTATATATATATATATACACATATATACATATATATACACATATATATATATATATACACATATACATATATATATATATACACATATACATATATATATATATATATATATATACATATAATATTATATATATATATATATATATATATACATATATATATATACACATATATATATATATACACATATATATTACATATATATATATATATATATATACACATATACATATATATATATATATATATACACACATATACATATATATATATATATATATATATACACATATACATATATACACACATGGTGCATCGTTATTCATTGTACTCATATCATATCCTTTATTCATTACATTAATTTTGTTAATTTTATTATTTCTTCATGTATTTTCAGTTTCGTACATTAGCTGTGTAGTTAGTCCCATAAACATTTAATTTAAAAAAGAAAAATGATCATTTTATTTGCGTGGATATGAAATAATAAATCATTGATCTCTGTAGCAAACCTTGAGGTTGAGACTTAACTGATTAATATTCCATTTTGAAGTTGTCCCTGTCTTTCCAGAATTGGGTGGCGTCCTAAATTTAATCTTTTGTTATATTCTGTTGTTTAAACTAATTGTGTCTTAATGCTTAAGCTGAGGGCCATGACTCTAAATCATTAATTCTTTTTGACATTCAATAATTATTAGATCTGCTACAAACTACAATGCTTCAAGAAGGACTAGAAGAGCTGCGTCCAGTAGAACTAAAAGTATTTTCTAAAGGACTTATGAATCAAAGTAAAACTGGCCATAAATATAACAACAACAAAAAAGAACATTTCCAAGCTGTCAGTGACCAAACCTCCGTGTCGGGTACCGGCGTTCCGAGGTGCCTCCGATCAAATGAGTCTGAAGCCTCGTATTTGTTAACTTGACCTTTTGGATTTGCTTGCAGCTAAATTGTCCACGAGCCTCAGCGATGGCTGCAGAGCTAGCAGGAAGTGCGTAGTCGGTTACTTCATCCTTCGCCCCGGCTGTAGCTCCGCGGTCAGAGCATCCTTCAACCACAGGGTCGCAAGTCGCATGTCCGAGTGTCCTCGAGAGAGAGAGAGAGAGAGAGAGAGAGAGAGAGAGAGACGCTGAACCCCAAGTGACCCCCTTGTTCTCCTCAGAAGCCCACTGCTCCTGATGCTGAGGATGGGTGAAATGCAGAGGTTCAATTCCATGTGTGATCCTGTACCACTGTATCAGGGTACCTTTACTCCAGCTCTGTCATCATTGCTTTGAATGAATGCATTGAGAGTGATGACGAGGCCGGTCATATATGAACCCAAAATATACAATAATATATCAAATATATGAAATGAAAAAAGGTCATGGTGCTGGTAGGGAAACCTTTTCTTTGCCCGGAGGACAAAAAGGCCGGCGATGGAACTGGACACCAGGAAGATTATCTGCACCCAAAGAGCATGTTAGCTTGACCTTTCACAGCCATTTACGGCTGGAGAGTCTAAAGCTACTGCGGTGGAGTGAGCCATAGGCAGGAATATTATAAAGCCTTTTAATATCCTTGTCACAGAGTTAAGGTCTTCCCCCAGCCCCCTCATTGTGTCTCTGTTTGGCTGGATTTCAAAACCATGCTGCAAGCTGAGCCCAAAAGCAACAATCTTCCAAAATGCTGAAGGGATTTCTTAAAGATTGATGTTTTTCAGAGCTGTCTTGACTTGGCCTTTTATAATCAAACAACCATCTTATTTTGTGAGTACAGACGGCTGCAGAAAACTGATCCAGAGACCCTAATCGGTTTCTTCATTTCTCAGTGGCAGCCCACGGCCAGGATCAGTCAGTGAACATTACAAGAATAGTTTTACACTCAAATAAGTTTCATAAGCCAGCTTGAACTCAATCAAGAGCCACAACATATGGGCTGAAATATCCGTATTTCACAGAGGGCCTGAGATCTGGTTTGAACAATAAGCACATGATCACGTGTACCGTGTTTTGTGGTCCTTGCTGGAGAGTTTTGGTTTGAACATACCTGTGGTTTATCTGCGTACACCAGCCGGTACTGTCATTCATTTCATAGAGCCATTTGTCAGATTTCGCCATATTGTTTAAAATATACAAAATTACCTGTTCAGGTGATAGCTGTAGCTGTAGCAGTAGCTTTAGACTCTTCACCTTTAGACTCTTCACTTTACAATTTAGTGCTTTGCTCCCCAAAACACCCGTCTGCATTATGACTTTGCTCATTAAACACTCATGAGCTGCTAAATAGAGGAAAATATAGGCTACTAGTTGCCTCTTCCTCTGTCTATTAGTTTTCTTATGACTATCTGTGTCTGTTTTGATGTGGGTCAGGGGAAAAGAGATGGCGTTCAGGCCCTGATAGTTTCGGGGGGAGCAACAGAAAAAGGAATTACCTCCAGAGTAAATTTTACATTGACCGTTTCACTTCCCTCTCCTTTTTCTCCGTCGCATTGATAACTCGGTCACCAGCTGTGTTGAGTAGCTCATTATCTCAAGGCTTAAATACCGTAGATTCAGCATCCTTAGCAACACGTGTTTTTAGGTGTGCAGCAGTCGCAGTGACTCATCTAGAGATTGAATAGACCATTACTCTGATGCAAGGGGGATTTAACTCTAGCTTTCCAGCCAACTCTTTTAGTGCACATTTTCAATTGGCACTTAAAAAGACATTTGTTAAATTGAGCGATGGCTACAGAGGTAGCAGGAATTGCGTAGTATGCTACTTGTGCCGCATCATCAGGCTGCTGAAAATTGAAGAAAAAAAATCTTGAAATACTGTCCAAAAGTGTTTGTGCTTGGCGAAGGCAGAAAAGTTTGTGTACCAATGAAAGTAAAATGTGACCGAGTGCAATGGAAACAGATGATGACGTCCAGTGAAGCTTCTGCTCCGCTGAGGAGACTAAATGCCGTCTCCTCATCCCTCCACACAGAGCTGATGTAACCTTCCTCACTCTAATACACACAAAGTCATATTTACATGCAGTTTTCTACATTGTTTTTCACCGATTGAGGTTTGACTTCATTACATCATCTTGTTACGGCTGATGTTTTTCTGACTGGAGAATTCTACTGTTGAATTCATCCCCTGCTCATCTCACTGAACCAGGTCCTAGTAATCTCATGGTCGTGGATGGAAACAAGCATTCAGACATTTTATTTTGCAGATTTTCTCCAATTAAAAGAGAGGTTTAAAAAAAATTGCTCCTGACAATGATAAAAGAAGCGCAATGAGGGCAGTTGGTAAGTATTGGTCATGGTATGTGAGTTTGCGACATAACTTTATATGTTTCATATCTTTAAATCATAATAAATATGTAGTCTTTAGGAGCCCCCAGTTGCCTACTTTGCCTAATGGTAATGTCGTCCCTAAAATGACATATTGATGCTGAGTGGTGAGGCCATGTATGCTTGGAGGCTCACCCACTTGATATGCGAACTCAGCGACTGCCGATGTGCTCCCTCCCACCCGGGGATCAATACATGACTGGGAGCAGAAGACAAACTTTACCCCAGGCAAGTGCATAATCAATAGCCATGTGGGTTCTCACTAATTAAACTGCCACATTAATATATCTCTCACTGAAAGCTACCTCTGGACAAGAAGGGCAGAGGAGAGGTTGGAAGGGGAGATGATGAGATCAGATGGGAACAGAAAGAGAGGGGAGATAGCTGAAGGCCTGGCGGAGCCATGCCAGCATTGTTCTTTTTAATAACAAGTATACACCAAAGTACAGGTTGGTGAAATAATAAAGGTAATAATAGTGAGGCTGAATCATTTAATACCAGAATTTTTTTTCTTTTCGTTCTTTACACAAATATTTTTTCTTTCTCATGTCTTTGTTCCTCCCACTTCAGATGTGAACATTGTAAAATCACACATGCAAGTTGTCTGGCATGAATCAGGATTACTGGTTATTGGTTATTATCGATACCGATACCTGGGCGTTGGGTATCCACCGGTAGTGAGTACAGATCTGATACTAGTGTTTAGTCAACACGCTGTACTCCTCAGTGTGAGGAAGAGACTGGGATCATTCTTTATGATTAAGGAAACATGGAGCAAGCCAACACACCACCATGCAGCAGTAAAATATCATGATCAGTCATTAATCAGAAATTAATTAATTAACTCAGTGTAACTAGCTCTGTCGCGCCCGTAGAGGGTGTGTGTGTGTGTGTGTGTGTGTGTGTGTGTGTGTGTGTGTGTGTGTGTGTGTGTGTGTGCGTGTGTGTGCGTGTGTGTGTCTGTCCACAACCAATCTTGTATACTACTGGAACCATCAGCGGAATATTTTCTATATTGAGCTGACGATGAATATTTTCTCTGGCTGAATGCTGAAGGAGCTTTTTGTTGCGGTGAATTCTACTGACTGTTGTCTGCCATCATTGACTGCTGACTCCTGGCTCCTCTCAGCAGGCAGGTAGGGGCCACAAGTGATCAACAACTGCTTCAGGAGCAAAGGGCCTTTCCAGCAATCAGCTCAGTTAAAAACAAGCGTACCTTGTGGGTTGTGGGCCTCTTGTTGAGGCTCACAATCTGACATCCAGAGAAAAGTTTGGTCTCATTTTTAACCAAAGCATAGCAGATTATCCACTGAAGTTTTGCACGATACAAGATGAATTAATCACTGCCTAAAACCTAAAAACCTAAACCCTGAAAAAGGTTTAGGTTTGTCTTCAATGTGTATTTTGGAGTGGGTGGCGCTCTGTAACCCTAAACACTGACTATTTTGAGATGAAAATGTATTATGTACTTTTTTCTAAAAGTCTTCAATACTATAAATATTACTGCTGACTACTAAACACACTGCTGCAGTTTTGTGAAACCAGGTTTCTATCTATTTCTGTACGGCTTTAAATCAATCGGCAGACTCATTAATTGAGTTGTGTAATTCAAAGGGAAAGTTAAGTCTTTGTTTTGTTGAACTTAAAAAAAAATTGGATGGTGAGAGAAGTGCTGAGTGATGGGAACAAGGAGAGAGGAAAAGAAGAAAGAAGAAGAAGAAGAAGAAGACAGGGAGGGAGGGAGACAAAGATTAGAACGTTAGGAATCCACAGCCCTGCAAACAAAGAGGGAGTACAGTCCTTGCTAGATGAGTGGGCCGACAGAGAGAAGGGAGAAGGGAGAGAGGGAAGTGGCTGGTGGATTAGAGTGGAGCAGGTGGGGCAGCAGTGGATGCATTAATATGTAGTTTATTAATGAGGGATAGAATATGCGGACGGAGCAGAGTGTAGGCGAGGAGAAGCTTGCGTGTGGTGGAAGTCCCTTACGCTAGCAGTATGCGCCTTTCCATTTACGCACTTCATACATACTAATACACTCTCTCTCTCTCTCTCTCACTCTCTCACTCACTCACTCACTCACTCACACACACACACACCTCCATTCCTCCCAGCCATTCCTTACCTCTTCCTTTCAGACGGTGCCAGCAGGAGCTCATCTGGATCCTGGCCTTAAAACTGCATTTGTCTTGGAAAATCCGCTTATTTGCTTCCTTGCTGAGAGTAAGATGGTAGGCAAAATGTCTAGCTCAGCATAAAGACCGAAAGCAGGTAATCACAGAATAGAAACAAGATGAACGGCTATTGCTGCAGAAATGGTGACCAGAACTATTATCAGGAAGTGGTATCTGCTATGAGGAAGCCCCAGTGTAAAGGGCTGAGGAAAAAAAGGCTCCGTATTTAATGATCTAAGAGAGAGCACGACTTGGCACATGTTTAACCGCAGTTTAGATGAATGAACAGACAGGGGTTTATCTTTCTCTGCCAGGCTGCATTGTCATCCAAAGTGCCACAAAAGCACAGGAACTGTAATGTAATAAAGATCGTGTTTGATTAAACACTCAGAACAGAAGACAAAAAGAGGCACAGAAAGGAAGACAGGAGGAAGAAGACAGGCGGGACAAGAGGAGGCTGCTAATTGATTAGATACAGAGGGAAACTCAGAAGCTTCATTTGCCAAAGTGCTGCTGGGGTGAGACCCCCACCCCCACCACCCCTGCCTCCTCCTCCGCAAAGGGATGGAGGCAAGATGCAGGCAATTGATACACTCTGTTAGGCCTTATCACAACCACTGTGATCAGCTGCACCTCCAGGCCGATTCTCTGCAGTTTAACACCCCCACAGAAAGAGCATGTGTGTGTGTGTGTGTGTGTGTGTGTGTGTGTGTGTGTGTGTGTGTGTGTGTGTGTGTGTGTGTACTAAGGAAGAGGTGTAAGCATTAAAAGCGTGTTTTCCCTGGGAAAATAACCTACTATTTACTGATTAACATCAGCTATGGAAAAGATAGCTGTGTGTGTGTGTGTGTGTGTGTGTGTGTGTGTGGCTTACACCACAGTGACAGGAGCTGCATTATCATTCCCACCCACACACATTCCTCACAATAGCAACGTTAATATTAACACCTTATGTAATGTTGGCTGAGTTTCATTTCCCTTCCAGATAAAAGAAAGCTGCACGCTGCAGTTTTATTTTCATGCGCTCTAAACGTCCCACTTCAGAACAGGAAGATGCACACAATACAGCTGAGCTACGTGGCTGTCACTCGTATGACCCGTGAAAATGATGTGTGAGCAACATGGCTCGAGTCGGTGGGAACTTCAACACAGGGAGTTAATGCGGAAGAGAGATCATATGCGAGATCATATGCAATTTGTCAATGAAGTTCAACAGCATGTGCTTTATTGACAATTTCAATCTCTCGGGGGGGACGTAGACATCTTTTCGGTGCAGATGGTCTCCATCTGAACAAAGATGGCGCGCAGGCGCTTTCTGCCAACCTGGCATCTACCGCCCCTGTGCTCCCATGTCGCCCTGCCATCACAGCATACCCGTCCATCGGTCCAGTGCTGACCGGTCCCTCAGTGATTGACGTCCCCCGGTCCAGGGATTTTAGAACACTGGGTGTTCGGAGAAACAAGCGTTTCTTTTCGGTATAACGGGTTGTTGGGTAAATGGGCTTTCTGTTCAAAGAACATGGGCATGGCATCGATCAGGGAACAGGTAAACATAACATGCTCTATTTTCGCTGCATTTCTTACATTCGCTGGGCTTTTCTGGACTGCCAGATTTGAAACCACCTTTGGAGGTTGAGAACAAAAGTTCATTCTTAAAGAAGGAAATAATAGTTCGACAATGTAATTGTATTTCAAGGCTTCTTGTGGTCCCTGGGAACAGTGTCAGTCCTCGGGTAGGATTCTCATCATCCACTCCTTGAGCCCTTTGGCCCGCAGTGTCCCCGGGTCTGGCTGCACCTCCCCGTCTGTCCTCCTCACTGATAACACGTTGTACTCTCTGTAGACATTTTATGTTGTAAAAGAGGTGCATTAAAAAGAGGATTTTTTACATTTGAGAATGGGTCACAAACTACCTTAAGCTGCATTCTAGAAGGTAAAAAAGGCGTACATGTATCCATTTCTCCAAGATGCCCAATCTTTTCACCTCCAAAGTGTAACTACGTCAGGAGAGGTCGGTGGAGGTACAGTACTTTCTGGGTCTTGTCCCTGTGGTAATGGCAGCTGAGGTGAAGCTGAATTTAGCTACTTTTCTCAGGGTGTTTTCACATCAGGTATCACACAGTTCCCCAAGGACGACCCGCCCATTCATTATTTTACTTTGGTAAAGTTCTTGCTCTCCAATGGCAAGATCACAAGCCCATACATGCAGTATGCCTATATTGTCTGAAGGGACAATTTCCAGAAGGACCCTGATTTCAGCATTGAGAAATGCCTTTGACGACTGCTGCTCGCGTTAAACAGCAGTTTACTTCCTTGTTTTGGTACAGTTGGTTTTCACACCTGATGCAAAGCCTATCTGGGTAAACATGAACCGCACTGGAGATCAGATTTTAAAGTCTACACTGTGTAGCGATCTGGGCCCAGGGCCCTGATGTGAAATCTTCCCCAGTCTCACATTCAAGTGACGGGGAGGACGATCAGGCTGAATGTTTTTACCTGCCCATTTCAATATATTGTCTCAATATGGAGACTGTTGCTTTATACTGCCATAACGTGGTTGCCACAACACAAAATACCAAACATAGTGACTTGTTAACAATCGTGTACTGATGGGGACCTCAGGCAGAGCCGTGTGAATAAACATTCACATAATATTTAGTCGTGAGCAATAAGAGAAACAAAGATGGAATTAGTTACATTCTCTTCCAAATTACAGGTTGAGTGGGGGGCAGGACCAGATCTTTGAAAAAGTAGAAATATAACAAAAAGAACACAATTTATTATCAGAGCTGTGTGATAGCATCATGCCCTTGTGGAGCTTAATTTAGCTGCTGATCATAACAGTGGCTTCAGATCTGCCTGACATCTAAGATGATACCAAACTCATTGATATGGTTCCATTGGACAATCTTTCATCATTTAATGAAATCAATCAAAGAAAAACTCAGACAATAGCACACCGAGCAAATCAGAATTATAGATTGGGATGCAAATGAAAGCACAACAGCTGAATACCTGTTTCTCCCAAATACTTTTTGCAGCGTAAGTTTACACAGGCAGCATAACATCCACTGAAAATAGCAGGTAATGGAGAATGTGAACAGGTAGGCTGAATCAAAATCAGAAACTGTTTATTGCCAAGTATGTTACACATACAATAAATTTTGCAAGGCAATTGGTATAATACATCATTTAAAAATATAAATGACATTGTCCTGGGGTATAAGTGTCTGAGTCAGTGAGGGTCCCGGCTTTATTGATGAGCCCAACTGCAGATGGGAAGAACGTTTTTGTGGGGTGAGGTCTTGGTCCTGATGGACCACAGCCTCCTGCCAGAGGAAAGGGGCTCCAACCGTTTGTGTGCAGGATGAGAGCGGTCCGCTACAATCTTTCTTGCCCGCCTCAGGGTCCTGGAGGCGGGTCCCTCCACAAGTTGTGGAGGGACAGCAGATTGCAGCCAATCACCTCTCAGCAGAGCGGATGATACGCGTACCAGACACTGATGGAGGATCAGAGGATGGACTCAATGATGGAGGATCAGAGGATGGACTCAATGATGGAGGAGCAGAGGATGGACTCAATGATGGGGGATCAGAGGATGGACTCAATGATGGAAGAGCAGAGGATGGACTCAATGATGGAGGAGCAGAGGATGGACTCAATGATGGGGGAATCAGAGGATAGACTCAATGATGGGGATCAGAGGATGACTCAATGATGGAGGATCAGAGGATGGACTCAATGATGGAGGATCAGAGGATGGACTCAATGATGGAGGATCAGAGGATGGACTCAATGATGGAGGATCAGAGGATGGACTGAATGATGGCGATGTAGAAGTGCACCATCATTGTCTTTGTCAGATTGAACTTCTTCAGCTGCCTCAGGAAGAACATCTTCTCCTGAGCCTTCTTGGTGATGGAGCTGATGTTCAGCTCCCACTTGAGGTCCTGGGTTAGGTGGAGCCATACGTTTTCCCGTTACCACCGTGAGTCTCCCCTCGCTCAAGCTCACCTCGTCCGTGCGCTTGTTGTCTCCTCCTGACTGTCTTGCAGACTGTGTCTCTGGCTCCGCCTCGCCCCTTCGTCCCTACTGCAGTTCATGTAGGGGAGAGACACAATCAGTTACAGCTGAGGCCAATTAGGCCTCTTCCAAGCATTGTTCCCTGAACCACTCCCCCACTCCCCTCTGCAGCTGAGCCCGACCACACCCCCGCCACCACAGTCAGATGTTATCATTCTGCATCATAGTTAGCCATGTGCGTCTGTTTGTTGCAGGGAAATAGTATATTTTCAGATCAATGGGCCTTCATAACAATGGCGTTTGTTTATGGTATAGCAGCTGTTGGACAAATGGCCTTTCGTCCAATGGAACATATTTTGGACTATTTGGTTTTCGGAATAATGAGCAGTCAGAAAAATGGGCAGTCCTCATTTAAAAAATGGTCTGATCAGCCATTATATATGTTCCCCTTTCTGTTCAGAGTGGTGTTCAGTTCTATTCAGGCGGCAACCTCCGGTTCTGCCGAGTGAAGCCAAATGTGGGAATGTCTTAAAACTTGTATAGCAGTTATTGTGGTTTGTATAACTGGTTATGGTTATGTCTAGCCAGTGTGAATTGGCTGATCGGGGGTGGAGGGTGGTGGTTTCTGAACCGATGAGAGGTCCCGGGACAGAGGATGTCGCATGTGTACAGATTGTAAAACCCTCTGAGGCAAATTTGTAATTTGTGATTTTGGGCTATACAAAATAAATAGAATTTAATTTAATTGAAATTGAATCAGCAGCTATATATGTTTCCCCCATGTCTCAGTTAAAAATGTCCGTTTGTACATTCTGTTAGGGTTTCAGTTTAGTTTTCTTAAGTTGACCTCTTTTATGGGCCCAGAATGTTTGGCAAAGGTAGTATTTGTTACTTTTTTTGCCCTTTTTAAAATAAAAAGTAAACATTTTTCCAACACACAGTGACCATCTTAAAAAACTCAAATATTGTTTAGTCTGATCTGGGCATTTGAGCATTAATAGTAGTAGTAGTAGAACAAGTCATGGAATCCCCTATTTTCAAACTACGCAAACATCAGCTGGAGGCCCAGTGGAGGAGTGCTACAAAGAATGGATTCAATTAAAAAAAATGACTGTGGTGTGTTGGTGTCAAACATTTGATTTGAGTCAAAAGGGAGCAAGTTTTAAACAGGTACATCTCACAGACGTAACGTTCAGCTGGATTCTTTAACTGCACTCAGTCCAGAGAGGATAATAAAAATGCTGACAGCTGTTTTTCAATGACAATGGGAAGTCCATTTTCTGCTAACGGTGGGGTTCATTGTATCTAGCCCTTAAAAGGTCTCTGTCTGTCAGTCTGACACACACACACACACACACACACACACACAGAGAGACATCTCTGGGAGGTTATTTTAGCTGCTGCTAAACGAGGTTGCTGCAGCATAGTGAGGAGACTTGGTTAAAGCAATGTACATCGTGCATTTGCTTGATTATGTTCATGTTTCTCTGGTAGTAAAGCATTTTTTTTTTTCAAAGGTAACTTTGTGAGCCAGAGATAGTAATACAATTTCCAGTGCATGGATGTACTGAAGTCTTAAAGCTACAGTGATTTTGATTTACAATGAGAAACTCAAAACCTCAAGGCCACACACAATAAAAAATCTGTTTGGGTTGAGGTTACCATGGCAACGTGTGAACCAGTGGTGAGTACAACACTATTATACCGGTTTAGTTACAAATTCACACTTTAGAGTTTCCTGTAGCTTTACAACGTTTTGTCATATTTGCTCAAATTACCACTACATGCTGACAGGAGTCCATGAGGCAGATCACCTGTGAAACCTCTCAGTGCTCCTGACTTCCACCTGAAGAAAAACAACCAATCAGAGCCTTTGTTACTGTATCGCCTATTTCTGGCCTCACATGTTTTCAGAAACACATTGAGTTCTGTAAAATGAGTGTCATGTCTCATCCTGCTCCTTAGGTTGTTTTTTACTTTTATTTTAACATTCAATTATTTCCTGTTTTATTTTGTGTGACTCACCTCTCCTCTCGTTTCAGAGTCTTCACTTCCTGCATTTGTGTGTTTTCCCGCCTTTGTGATTGTTTGCCCCGCCCCTGATTGATCCCACCTGTGTCTGATCAGCCTCTCCTCCCCAGAGTATGTAGTCTGTGTGTCTCTGTGCCAGTTTGCCTCTGTTCCCCGAGTCAAGCGGTCCAGCAATCTTCTTGGTGTCAGGGTTCCTGTTTTTTTTTCTGAGATCGGTTTTCGACTGTTTTCAACACGGCCGCCGGGTCAAAAACGTTCTCTGCGGACCAAAAGTATATTTCATTAAAGTGACGACTTTAAGGTGTTATCCCCCTCCACCTAATTTTTAACCAGTTTACTACTTCAAATGTCTTTCTTTTACAGGATAGCACCAATGAGAGACAGTTTATAAATTGTCTTTGACCTTATTTGTAAGTGTGAACCTTCCTGCTTGCCATATTTCCTGCAACTCAATTACAGCTGTGCCCCAAATACATAACCACCATAACAGCAGAAGCCTTTCTATCATTTTGCACTCCCAGCTCCTTTCTATGGCCCCAACATTAGAATAATCCTGTGACTTGCCAACAACATCAATTTCATGGGCTGCGGTCGAATAGTCCTTTTTGCTGAGGAAGGTTCTAACTGAGTGAAATGACCCGGAAGTATCTAAGTGGCCGCCATGATAAGAGCTGTTCAACGTCTCTAAATGCAAAGGAAAGGAGCTTCAAAGCTTCCTTAATTAGCTCCTTTAGCATAGGAACCACTGGACCTTCCTTTACGAAAGGAAAGGAGATAATTATGACCCACAATTCCTTGCGGTGGCAACATTTAAAGTGACGCACCAATCGGCCGTTCACGAGAACAAACGATCATGAAGACAAACGCAGATCATGGAAATAACCGTTGTCATAACTTGTGTGCTGCAAACTGATCAAAGTGACGTATTAATCTGCTCTCTCTGGTGTTGTACTGCAGCCTCAGCCCTCATTCTTTGATTTTACTTACAGATGCTGAAACCTGAGCTTTAATAAAAGGGTTAAACTGGACGAGCTCTTCAGAGGGAAGAGGAATGCGGCATTGAGTGCAGCATTGCTGGTCCCTTTTCTCTCAGTCATGTTTCTGATTATCATCTTTTGAATCAACTATTTTGTCACATTACAATTTTAAAACACTATCAAGTCAACACTTCTAGGTCACACTGAGTTGTGTGGTGTTTCATAAACTATTGTATGCAAGATTTTATGATCAGATTATAATCTGCATACAAACCATAACAACAAAGTTATTGAGACATTGTTATTTGGAGAACGTATTTAATTCAGCATGTTTGAAACTGAACAATGAGACAGTTTAGTGGCTTTGTTCTCTCTGTGACAATCCCTCGGTTTCACTTTTATATTCCTTCTTTAATTTCACTTTCCAACCTTGTTAATAAAGTAATACTATGAACAGGGTTGTTTATGTTAATAAAGTAATACTTTGAACTGGGTTGTTTATGTTGTTAATAAAGTAATACTTTGAACCGGGTTGTTTATGTTGTTAATAAAGTAATACTATGAACCGGGTTGTTTATGCCGTTGTGACGCAACACTGTAACAACACACGGACGAAGGAATCTAAGATGCGCTTCTTTGTAGTCCATCTCCTGAACATTGTAGTTTCACCGCTGCAGACTGATGTCACTAACATGCGCCTCCCATCGCATCATAACTACGTAGCTCAGTGAAAGTGGAGTCGGATTCTCTAAACAACGCTGTTGTCTTTTCCTAACTCCTCATGAATTCTCCTTCCCATCTTTCCTTGACCCCGTGACGTTTTCCAGAGGCCAATGAAAAGTGGTTAGGAAAGGACGTGAGGTCATTTTTTGACTATTCGACCGCAACCCATGTCTAGAAGTAAGCGCTGCTTCAGTAGTTTTACTGGAACTGATGCTGTGAAACCACTGGGAGAGTTAGGGACCAGAGCTGTAACACACTCCTCGGACACAGGAAACACTTTTTGGTGAAGCAGCTAAAGCCAGCCAGCAGCTCGCTGCACTCTCTGCGACACGGCCAGCAATCAATACATGACTTCAGCATTTTATAAATGACAAAATCAATACGATTTAATATTTTGCTATTCTAATGTATTCTGCTGGACAGCACCCAGGGCAAGACAGCAAAAATATGTAGATGACGCCAGCATCTGGGGTACAAGACATTCCAATGCTGCACATTTATGTTGAGTATGAATTCAACGCAATTCATCACACTTTGAGCTCCAAAGCATAATTGCAGCACACTTTCACAGAGGAAATAAAACATATTATGCTTCCATAAAGACGAGGCACAAGATGTTGGTCTACGATGAAGGACACTTTTAAGAACTGTAATGTAATGGAACGTGAGGGAGTGGAAGCCAGGTGATGGATGGGTGTGTGGCATGTCTGACTGTGATGCAGCAGATCAGAGTTCACGCCGCATCACAGGACCTCTGTCGATGTCTGCCTTTGCCTTATTAACCAGAATCCCTCCCTATGCGTAACCATGCTGTGGTTGCCATGTGCAGATATTGCACAAAGTGAGAGTTTTGGATATGAAAGACGTTGTCGACGACCTGAATCTGAGTCTATGCCGAATAGTTCAATCTTGAATCCTTGAATCCTCTTGACGTACTCGTTATTGAGATGGCAGACTTGGTCGACCGGTCCACCATTATAGTCCAGGCTAAACTATCTCAACAATTACTGAATGGATTGAGACATTCGTTCAGACATTCAATTCAATTTCAATTCAATTTATTTTTGTATAGCCCAAAATCACAAATTACAAATTTGCCTCAGAGGGCTTTACAAACTGTACACACTGATTCATTCATGGTCCCCAGAGGATGAATACGACTGACTTTGGTGATCCCCAACTGAAATGTCTTTACCACGATTTTTTTCCATACATTGCCATGAAATTTGGTATAGACATTCAACTTTGGTGATCCTGTGACCTTTCATGGCGCACCATCAGCAGGTCAAAATTAAGCCTAACCCTTTGTCCAATACTTTGAATTATGAACAAAAAATACCTGCAAAACTAATGACATTCCAGTTAGTTTCAGCTGGACTTGTGTTCTGGGCTTATTAGCAAATGATAGCATGCTAATATGCTAAAGTAAGCATTGAAAAGAGTAAACATCATACATCTACTAAACAGTGCATTATGTGGTGGTGGCACTACAGAAACAAAGCCAATGGAGAGTCTGTTAGGATCCTTAGTCCTGGTGGGTGCATGAATGAGCAGAAATAAGTTTTAATCAAAGTCCACATAGGGAGGAGGTTGGGGTGCACGGGTGGGTCAACTACAGGACTCTCTCCCAGGAGACCAGAGTTCTTGTTGACCTCAAAACATCAAAATGTTCCTTATTTTAAACTAGAAACTTTCCTCCGTAGAGTGCAGATCTCCGCCATGTGCGTCACACACTACAGATACACTATCGCTGACTGAATACATGATTTCCAGGCAGAGATAATAATTACGAGTGGTGACAACGCTGTCGGTCGGGGTGGCGTTATCAGCTGTGACCGCTGTATGAGAGCAGTGCAGAGCGGAGGCTGGGAGCTAACCAGTGGTGCACTAACGTGCATTAAACGTGTGAACGAAGCAAGGAGAAGATGTGATAACTCGTGCAGAGGGAGAGAGACTTCATTCTCTGCTCAGATAGACGTCCCTCCTCTCGATGTTCCATACAACTCCTTTAAGTAACATAACAAACTACTTATTTAAACCCAAACCATCATTTTTTTCTTTCCTAAACCCAATCAAGTAGTAAAATGGTTCTTTTCTAGTCTTCCAATGACTCAAAGCTCTTTAACACTACATGTCATCATTCACCCATTCACACACTGATGGGAGGAGCTACTATGCAAGGTGCCACCTGTCCATCAGGAGTAACTAACATTCACACACCGTAGGCACAGCTACAGGAGACATTTGCGGTTCAGTGTCTTGCCCAAGGACACATCGACATGGACTAGCGGAGCCGGGGATCGAACCACCGAGCCTTTGACTGAAGGACGACCCTGCCCCACCACTGAGCCACAGTAGTCGTAGTTTTGTTGCCTGATTTTTTTTTCTGTGCTGGCGGCATGTAGTTTTAAGATTCACCCCCACTGTGAAGTGTTCATGATCATGTTAACACATTTCTGTGAGTTCACATTGGAATGTATCTTCATTGATGTTGGTATTTAGCTCAAAGCACAGCTCCAGACTCTCTGACGTGTTGCAGGCTTTAATGTGACATGGTTTCAAAATGTCAGAGTAGATAGAACATGCTGTGATGCCTCCATAAACCAAATTCTCCCTTTGTCTTCTGTTCCTTTTGCTGTCCTTCCCTTCATATTTGAATTCTTCAGGCAAGGAATGATCCATTTGCCATTAAAGAAAAAGCAGCCAGTGCTTTTAATGCTACATAGTAAGACAGCCTGCCTGGTAGTCTGGTTGTGCCAACAGACGTGTTAAGGAAACGAAGAGGATCTGAATCTGTCTGCTGGCAAAGTTTTCTCTGCAGCCACGGAGGAAATGAGAGTTTCTTTAATCATGTATCCTCCTAATAATCTCTTGGTCTCCGGCCGACAACTTGAGCATCCATAACCAGCACACTTCAAGGGGAATAGGCTTATGGGGGGAGAGACGGATAAGGGAAGAGTAAGGGAAAAAGAGCGATTCAAGGAGTGAAGAACAAAAAAGAGAGAGAGCGAGAGAGAGAGGGGTGGGGCGAGGGATTTAAAAGAAGGGGGAAAAAAAAGATTTCCCCGCAGTATAATTTGCTGATACAGGAGAGAGAGAGAGAGATCCCCCCAATGGGCAGACTAAGTCAAAATAAGGGAGAAAAACTAATTAACTGATGAAGTCCCGTTGTGGGCTGTGCACACACACACAAAATCAACTGGAGACCTCCTGCCCCCTGCTGGCCACACACAGTCCTGCACACTCTGCCAGAGAGGAAGTGATGAACAAAGTCGCAAAATGGTAACGCACTGTAATTATGACCAGACAGCTGGTGTAAAGAACAGACTGTTGGTTAATTGGCATTTAAATAACTGTTATAATTGTCCAATTAAAAAAAACAAAGATTAGGCAAAATTAAGTCCCAGAATGTAAACAAATTTGTGCAGCAAAAGAGATTTTTTCTACTTTCCTCTCCCATTAGTCAGGATCCTCTGGCGGCTCTTTGGAGGGGCCCGAGTCGATTCTGTCATCTGACACTGACATTGTCACTGAGGCCAAGTTCATAGCAATAAAAAATGCTAATCCCAATGTACATAATGGAGACTGTACAAACTGGGACTGGGAGATATCAAATTGCGTGTGTGTGTGTGTAGGCAGATCAAACGAGGTATGTGTGGAATCCTAAATCTTTAATAGGGAAAATAGAGTTAAAATTAGTTTACTTCGTTTATTTTAGTCACAGTTCAACAGTATTGATTCATAACAAGCTGCTAATTATCATCATTATTAATGCTTTTAGTCCTCAGCAGTAGTGTAGCTGAATATATAATATATGTAAGCGTAGGTATGTGTGTACGTGTGTGCGTAGTTGTATATTGACGTGTGTGTGCGTGTATATTTACGTGTGTGTGTGTGTGTGTCGTTGTATATTTATGTGTGTGTAAGTGTTTATTTACGTGTGTGTGTTTGTGTATATGTATGCGCAGGTGTATTTGAAGTTGTATATTTACATGCAGGTGTGTGTGAAGTTGTATATTTACGTGTGTGTGTGTGTGTGTGTGTGTGTGTGTGCATGCTTGCTGCTTTTAGGTGAAGTGTTCCACCTCTCAGCGAGCTCCCTGCTGATTCCCTTCTTCCTGGTGGAGTGCATTAAGGGCCTCCTCAGTGCTGAGAGGAGCAGAGGTGTGTTGGAGGACACACAGTTTGTTGAGGCTATCAAAGCCAAAGGCTCCAGTCGGCCGTGATTATCTGAAGTTCAGCAACATCCCCGGGCAGCGTTTGTAATCAAGCAGCGTGAATGAGAGAGACCTTTTCTCCTGCAGGCCCCTGGGGCCTGTCTGTAATATGGGTCATTTGAACTAAAGGTTTCCCATTTCAAGTTTGTTATATTCTTAATACTGTGCCAGATTAACTGTCTCAGATTATTTTCTTCTGCACACGTCTTTAGCTCTGTAAACTGGGCAGCGGCTCACTGCTGTGTTCTGCCCACCAGCAACTCTAAAAAGCAGCTGTTAACTTCCCTCCCTACCAGCAGTCTGTATGCTGTTAGAGGTGTGTTGGCAACATGAAAGGAGGAAGCCATGCTAGCACCCCTCACAGGCTGCATTGTTCATTACACCCCACATTATGAAAGAGCTGGATTGTAAATCTAGGCGCCTGCTTGGACGAACCCTTTTCATGGTGGGCTGTCGTGGGCTCCAGGATTTTCAAACCAAACCAACATGGCGGTTTGTCCGGAAACTTTTTTCTCGAAAAGAGTTGATGAAATGTGATTCTGGAAACATTTGAGACAAGAAATGAGCCACGTAGCTGCTGAATCTGTCTTCATTTTAGATCGACAGTGCACTAAACATCGTGGCTGCTAACTGTCTCTGACGGGTGTACTGGGGACTCAGTTGCCTGTTTTGCACATACACTGCAGCTGGGGATAAATTATGGACTCAACCCGTTTGTGCATGGGCTTATTGGTGCAGCTGGGCGGATTATTAGGCTCAACTGACGAAAGGTCAATGTCAAATTGTCGCAGTGGTATCAGGTGCTGTCATACTGGAGTGGTTTTATGGTGACTGGACTGTTAAAGCGATTCGAGTGGTCGGAAAACTAGAAAAGCACTATGTCATTCACCCATTCAAACACCACAGGCCCCTACGAGAGCAATTAGTCATCAACATGGACTAGTGGAGCAGGGGATCGAACAGCCGATCTACAGATTGAAGGATGACCCGCTCTATCACTGAGCCACGTTTGCATGAGTACAGTCATATAAACGTGTTCCCTGATGTCCCACAAAGTGAAGGCAAACACAGTTGCTGCAGGTGGGTTCAGTGGAATGCGGCCTCAGAAAAAGCCACATTCTGACAGACTAAAAAGATATTGCATGTCAAAAAATATGTTGACTCAGGCCATTTATTACATCTGATTACCAACTATAAGGGTCCTCCTCCAGGTTTGTTAGCGTGCAATAGTCATACCAATCAAATCAGAGTTTCTAAGTGTTATTTTACAGATTTGTTTCATTTTACTGTTGTAGAATATATGTAATGGATATATAGTGGTGGTTATGTTTGTGATTACCTCCCCCCCCACACACACATGTGGTGTTCCCCAATGTTCAATACTGGGGCCTCTTCTGTTCAACGTCTACATGCTTCCACTGGCTCAAATTATAGAAAACAACAAAGTGTGTTATCATAGTTATGCAGACGACACACAAATCTACATAACTGTATCACCAGGGGACTATAATCCCATACAAGGGCTGAGTAAATGCATTGAACAAAACAACTGGATGTGCCAGAATTTTCTTCAATTAAATAAAGATAAAACAGAAGTAATAGTTTTTGGTAGCAAGGATGAACGATTTAAAGTCAGCGCTCAGCTTCAATCACTGATGTTAAAAACCACAAACCAAGCCAGAAACCTAGGTGTAGTTATGGATTCAGACCTCAACCTGAACAGCCATATGAAGACTATTACAAAATCAGCCTACTATCACCTGAAGAATATAGCAAGGATTAGAGGACTTATGTCTCAACAGGAAAAACAAAAACTTGTCCACGCATCTATCTTCAGTAGACTGGACTACTGTAACGGTGTGTTTACAGGTCTCTGTAAAAAGTCTGAGTCCTCACTAAGACCAAGAAAGTGGATCACATCACTCCAGTTCTGAGTTCTTTGCACTGGCTTCCTGTCCAACAAAGAATTGACTTTAACATCCTGCTTATGGTTTATAAATCACTGAATGGTTTAGGGCCTAGATACATTTCCGATATGCTGCTACCTTATGAACCATCCCGACCCCTGAGGTCGGACTGGTCTACTTCCTGTTTAACTTTAATTGAACCAGATTCAAGGATCTTAATCAATTTCTGCATCTCACTACTGTATTTTATTTCTTAAACTGCACTGCAACTTTTATTCTATTTTTTAGCTTTTTAGTGTTTTACTGACTGGTTTTAATGTTGTTTTAAATGTTTAAATGAATGTTCTTAATTGTTTTTACATCTTCTTTTCTTTTGCATTATGTTTTGATGCTTAATGGTTTTATGTGAAGCACTTTGAATTGCCTTGTTGTTGAAATATGCTATACAAATAAACTTGCCTTGCCTTGCCCACACAAATAAAAAAAATAATGCCGAAAAATATGGGTGTCCCTTGCCGCTTTTCTGCTATAGGCAAAATATAATTTTACTGCTCCATCTTTGAAAATGACGTTGTTGTAGTTATGTAGACATGCGTGTGCGCTATCGGACGTCACAGAGGAACAATCATTCAACAAGTCTGTGGAAACAAAATGCAACCAGTTCAACACTGTAGCAAAACCAGAAATAAAAATGTCAAAGTTTCACTCACCACTGTCCTTTCCAAGGATGCAGTGGTGACAGGGATCATTAAAAGTAAACACGTTAGTGCATATAGCTGATGCATGCTGTCACAGAGTCCTTTTACGGTGGAGAAAGAAGAGGTCAGATGGGTTCTTTCTCTGAAAATCTGATATAGAATACATCACAGACCGTTCGGCCCGTAGCCTGCTGTCAGGCTTGAGAAGGCAGTTTCAGGGAATGTAGTCTTAAAGCTAGTGAACCTTTCGGGGTCCAGAAGGGAAAAGAACGAAATATTTTTGTGATCTTTAAACCGATTTTGCACTTGATATAAAATATTGTCCGGAATGTCTTTTTGTGGTGTGAGCGAGTCTCTCCGTGGGCTCTTCGTCCAGTCGGCATGCCGGTGTTCTGCACAGTCTCGTTATATGATTTAAAACATTCCCTCTGTCCCTCAATGCAAATACAAAACTGAATGTCAAATGACTTATTCTGTAAAATGTCAAAGAGCACCTCTGCATGTGCAAACATTTTGTTAGAAGTTGAAAGCAAAAAACAAAATCCAAAGTTGCCCAGGTTTGACATGTAGCCATCAGCACTGTGTATTGCAGTATATTCAAATTCATCATGGTGTTCAACTATGTAGTGAAACGGATCCTTAAGAGCATCCTTCTTTTCAAATACAGTCCACACTAATCTTGATGAAAGATTCCACCTGGTTGGTGTCAGTCTTGGCAGTCGCTTCTGAAATATTTCATCAAGCAGCTGCGTTTGTTTTGGTGATCTAAAAAAGAATGCAGCCAGAAAGGTGTAAGAAGAACACCTTGAGATAAAACCAAATTGAGGGCATGTGCATGACAGAGTATGCATAACAGACTCTGGGATTTTTTCCTTTAACTTGGCTTGGACTGTGTGCTCCATTCAAACCCGAGGCCATAACGGCAGCGCCGTCATAGCACTAGGCTAAAAGATTTTCCATGGATCCCAATTCCTCCAAGAACCCAAAGGCCAGGCCTGCTCTGTCCTCTGCCTTGTTTGTTTCCTGTCACATCCTCGAATTTGATGAATCTCTCTTTTACGCCACTGTCAGTTGGAAAATGAAGAACAAGCGATAGCTGTGCAGTATTGCTGACGTCTGATGTTTCATCCAGCATTACAGATACATAGGGTGCTTTACTTATTTCTCCTTTGATTGATCGTCTCACCCATCACATCGGCAACAGCACTTATCAAGTTGTTCTGTATTTTACTTGAAGTTCCAATAAATACTTTGGAAGTGGACAGATGGCAGTGCAAGTCTGGATCATATTCTGCTAAAAATTATAGTAGCTCCAGGTAATTACCACAATTCGCCAATGATCTGCTCTCGTCATGGCCTCTGAAAAGTAACTCCTGTTTCCCATGAAAAAATCACACAGTGGATCTCCCAATATTTAAACATCTCTGTTCGTCTAGCTGTCTGTTTCTGTTCTTCCAGCTGTAGCTCAATCCTTGTGTCTCCAAAAGTTTTCATGGTAATCCAAGTGTATCGTTCCCAGTTGCTAGCCTGAAAATGGCGAACATAGCCGACATTAGCAGGTTGATTGAGCTCAATGTGTTTGGGCGTTGTGCGGCCTTTTTTAACAATGTCCATCTTTTCATTGGATGGTCATCTTGAAAATGGCATTGATAATAAATCTGCAATAATATCATCTCCACCTGCGACAATATTATCTCCACCGGCTGCGTCAAGTTTATCCTATTACCCTAGCACAATGATACAAGCACACTCAAAATCGCCTTTCTCAATATTTTTATTGTTCGTGTACTCTCAAAGCTCACCTTGTCCGTGCGCTCTTGGCCATGCCGAGCTATCACCCCCCACCACAGCTATCAATCGCTAATTAGTTAATTATTCTTTTTACTACGCTCATCTTGGTAAAAGGAATATGAAAAAAGGAATAGTGAGCAGGTAAAAAATACAGCACTCAAGTGTTTACAACAAATACGTACCCTTTACAATGGTAACTCTAGAGGACAAAAAAGCGCAATGAGAAAAAGGGCGTCATCTGCTTCTTAGAAATCTGTCATCAAGATGAGCATCGCTGCAAGGCAGAACTCCAGGAGCCGCGTGCCCTTTTTGTCCAGGTCTTCATTCAGTCTTGTGTACAGTTCAACACCAGTGAGGGTGGTGAAGTGGGAAAACATTCAAGACTGCTTACTTATGTCCAGCATGCGGGGGGAGGGGATGTATTTATATCCTCTTATTCCATTAGCTCCTTTACTCTCCATCTCTGTTTCCCTGAGCCCCTTTTGATTCAATATATCCACCTTTCCTCTTTATTGTAGACAGTGCACACCAAGATCCACAACAAGCACTGACTGATACTGCTCAACAACAAATGCGCACATGACTGATTGAACAGTTTGAGCATAATTTTTCCAAACTTGTAGCCAATGTCGTTTAGGGAAACTACAACAGCCATGCCTCTTTTGTACAGTATCTCTTTAAATTTGACAGAGGGTGTTTCAATAGTGTCCTCTGGACTAAGGCCTTTGAGACTGACTGCCCTCTGAATGCCAATCTGGTATGGTTGGTCATCAAACTTTGTTGCTTCCCCTGTTTGAAGCATTGGAGGAAATGCCAGTATGTAAATATGCTTGTAGCATCTGGTGTCCTTCAGCTTATGTACTGCAGAGGTTTGTAAGTTATGCAGTTTCCTTGCACACTGCCTAAAATAGCTGTGCTTGCTTTCAAAGTGCAATGTCCACAATTGAATAAGTGGACCAAAATAGAGGGTGAGAAGGGTGAGTTTCCTGGGAACAAAGTGCATGTTGGAGATATTCCTCAATAAGAATCTTAAGACATGCTACGTGGTTGGTGTGGATCTTGGGTACACATCTCAGATCAACACCTTCCCTGATCTTGAGACAGCAGTTTTGATTTTGTCCACAATTATTACAGGAAGGAGACACAAGAGTCACCAGTTTTAAGCAGCATGACCACCGAGTTTTCCCAATCAGGTCTTATCTCACATTTGTTGTAAGCATCACAGCCTTTGCATGGTAATTTTTATATGATTCTGTTTAGCTGGCAATAAGTGAACTGTTTCTTGACCGACATCAAGTACTTAATGTACATAGCAAGATCAACACAAACAGGTCAGGATCCAAACAGGGAGGGAGGCCTGGCTGGCAAATATGCTAATACTTCAGCTGATTGAAAACTGAGTCAAACTGAACCCCAGTGGTCATTTCCTGATTTAATGATACCTGTGCCACACAGTTGTTATAAGTCTCTATTGATCTAAAAGGACCTGATTGTGTGGGTGTTCGCTGGAAAGTTTCCGTGTCTATGAGGCAATACCTGCAAAAATATCTGCTTTTAATGAAGCTTTCATTAAAACCTCATATAATTCACAAGTCATATAATTCACATTGCCCCTCACAATGTTCCCATCAGGACCATGAATTACAGTTTCTTCCATTTATTTTTGGTCACCAACTGCAGAAGAAAATACCTTTTCTTGGGCAAAAACATTTACGTCCTCCTGACTACACAACAGGAAAAGCTTTGGATCAATGGAACTCCTGTTGTTTGCTGCGATCTCAGCCAGTGTCATATACACAGATAAAATCTTGTTTTTCATTCTGCCAGATCCTAGAGGGTTAGCAACCTCAAGTGATAATGTCTTCAAGATATAATACCTTAATAAAAGATTATTGATATTTAGTAATTCCTGTAACAATTTGTTTTTGATGTTTTACCATCTCTCAGGTCTTTCAGCACATCAGGAGTTGGAGATGTCAGATTTAGTAGTGCCTTCACCGTATCTTCAATGGAAACATACTGACAAAATATCTCTTTCTTATTCGCATCAATACCCAGGTCAATCAGGGTTGGCTCAACGTAATTGAATTTCCTCTTGAAGAGATATTTTTTTATGTTCGATCACTTCTAAGTACACCCTCTGCACATTTTCAGGAGGTCAGTTTCTCAAACTGATGATATATTAATACCATTTTCAGGCACATTTAATTTTGTTAATTCTTTAGACAAAAGATGGTCTGTGCTGTAACTGTGTACCTCCTGGAACTCTCCAATTAGTTCCTGAATCAAACTGGCTAGTTTGGTACACATTATGTTGTAGTGCCCTCTTTTCCTGGACCAAGTCCATCCCATACCAGTTTGTAATGTTTCCGAACAGGAGGCTTTCTATTGCTCTTCTGTAAAAGTTAACAAGAACAGGACACAGGAATGTGGTCTTCTTAAGTTTCCTTAAGAAATACAGCTTTTTATATTTCTTCACCAGGATGGAGATATGTGATGACCATCTCAGGTTGTTTGTGACGCTGATTCCTGGGAACTTAAAACTGTTTATTTGCTCCACCTCAGCTCTGATGTAGACAGGGTTGTGTTTCTTCAGCTCCTTTTTTCTAAATTCAACAATCAGCTCCTTGGTTTTACTGATGTTGAGCAGCAGGTTGTTCTCTGAGCTCCACTCTGAAGGTTGTTGATTTCTTCTCTCAATGAAGTCTCATTGTTGTTTGTAATCCGGCCAATGACGGTAGTGTCATCTGCAAACTTCCCAACAGAATTCTCTTAATGTTTGGGGGAGCCGTCATGGGTGTACGGCGTGAACAGGAGGAGGCTGAGCACACAGCCCTGGGGGACTCCGGTGTTCTACACTAGAGTGGAGGAGGTGCTGGGGTCTGTTTGTGAGGAAGTCTAATAACCAGTTGCAGGGTGAGGTAGTCAAGTCCGGAATGCTAAGTTTACCATCAGTTTCATGCGGGAGATTGTGTTGAAGGCTGAGCTAAAATCTACAAACAACATTCTGATGAAGGTGTTGTTATCTTCAAGATGAGTGAGGGCGCAGTGGAGAGCAGTGGAGACAGCATCCTCTGAGGATCTGTTGGCTCTTCATGCAAACTGGTGAGGGTCCAGGCTGGCTGGGATGTTGTTTTTGATGTGCTGGGAAACCAGTTTCTCACTTTGACAGTGATATGTTCAAAATGTCAGTAATGACATCAGTTAGCTGGTTGCCACATGTTCTTAGTACACGACCAGGGACGTTATTGGGACGGTGTACCTTGCCTTCGCCCAATGTCAGCTGGGATCTGCTCCAGCCTCCCTGTGACTCTGAACAGGATAGGTGGCTAACGATAATGGATGGATGGTTGGAAAATGAGCTGTAAAATTGGAATTATGAAATCAAATTCCACTGAAATTAATAATGGTAGTCATTTGAAAAGCATGCATTTATTTATTGGTCTATACTGACTAGTTTAAATATTCATAATTCTATTTATTTAAATATTTACATATGTATTGCTTTGTTTAGTTATTTCAGGATTTATTTCATGTATCATACATTATTTATGTATGTATGTATTTATTCATCTTTTTTTTATTTGATAGGGAATGAAATCCATTCCAATTGTAATGCAGTTATCAGTTATTGTGATTTTCTACAGTACATAGGTCATAGGTCAGTGGTCCTTTGCTTCAAACTAAAATGCTAGGTACCCCACTAGTGTCAATTTTGAACGAGTTTCTTCTCCATACGTTCAAAATATTGTGTTGTTCACAGAAAACTTGCAGTTTACTCTTGCTACATGCATACAGTGTATTTTTCAAAATAAACTTCCAACGTAGGTTTCTGTAGTTTATTTGTTTACTTAAGTACATTTGTTATGTAAAATAGGTGCGCTTGTTATGTAATTCACGCAGGTGGCAATAGTTATGTACATAAGTTATATGTAACACAACTACGATAAAACCAGTAAATGTTGACTTGGTATCACACAGGACAACAACAGCTATCTCCTGGGTGAAAGTCTGTGTTTGTTTGACTCGTTCATCGACCCCGATCTCCTCCCGAAGCAGTCTCGCTCTTAATATGACGCCAGTTGCTCTGCGTCTCCAATAAGGATGCAGATGGGTTTACATTGGAGTGAGTAAGTTAGTTAGAACCATCAGATTTTAGTCACCTGTGACCACTCCACAAGTGTGTGAGGTCAAGTAAGAGACATCATGTTACCTGGATAGACACTGCTGTGTAGTCTGAGACCAAACTCTCACTAAATTATTGAATGTCCTGAAAAGGTAAAACAGTTGTGTCAAACCAAACCATCGTTTTGTTGCACACTTATTAAAAGTGATTATCACAGTGGGACCTCCTCGAGTTCTTACGAACATCGAACATAGAGTGCCTGAGGGGACACTGGACCTGGGCCTGTGAGTTAGCAGTTAGGTTTACCTCAGTCATGTTTTTCAAACCTTTATATATTTCTTTAAATTCGAATGAATCTGCACCACGTCATGCTGCATTAGCTGATCGCGGTTCTTGTTTGCACTGTAACCATGGATGCACAGACAACAATCAATGAATTACATTTGATACAGAGTAAACATCACTAAGATACCATGATCAATGGAAAGAGCTTGTCAGGCTGCAATATGTGAACTTCCACCAAACACAAAGGAGTGTCCTTCTTTTTGAGATATCTTATCGTGCTTAATGCTGAACCAGTTCCTTAGGTGGAGAAGGAAATTCCAAAACATCACAATTATCTATTAAAGTAATAGTGGACAGAAGACCGTGCTGTGAATATGAATAGAACAGAAGTGAAACAATAACTACAATATGAGATATTGACATCAGGACCTAAATGAAGCTCCAATGGCTTACAGACTAATCTCTGCCACACAATGTTTCTGCAGTGATGTCAAATGTGTCATTATTCAACTTTTCTAGTATTCATCATGGCTCATCATTTGTTTGCCAAGTATTAAAAATAACCAGTTCCAAAGCCTTTGCATGTGACCTTTGGCTTGTGAATGTAATCCAAATGCAAACAATTCAGACTAGACTGTGTATTCAGCTTGGCAACAATGAAATGGAACTGGAGGGCCCAATGAGAGCTGCTTACAGTCATCCACAAATTAGGTAATCAAAAAAAAAAAACACCACTGACAGCAGGCTGTGTATGTTCATGTCTGAGAAAAACCAGGTGAAGAAAAATGATTCATGTCATCTGACCAGCCTTCATTTCTTGTAGAACCAGGTGGCAACCTCCGGGTCAGAAAAGAGAAGCCAATGCTGAAGTTCCTTTCACTTGGATTCTCTCTACTGACCACCAGGTCATACTTCTCTCGATTTATTCCCTAAGTAAACATTATAAACATGAGTTTATGTCTCAATCTCTAGTTTCAAGTCTTCTTCTATACAGCATGATGTTCATTTAGTAAATTATGCTCCATTTAGAGTCAAACAGACAATAAAGCAGGGTATGCTTTAGGGCGGGGCTACCTCGTGGTTGACAGGTTGCTACCACGGCGTTGTCCGGTCTGGAAGTTGTCCTGGTTTCATCTTTTCACTTCATGAAAGTTAATTGTATTGTCTTATTCAGCATACGGTTGTACTTAGCTCCACCCTCTCCTGTCACTTCTGGTGTCAAACAAACAAGATGGCAGCCAAAATGCCGAACTCATGGCTTCAAAACAGCAGTCTACAAAACCAATGAGTGACGTCACGATGACTATGTCCTGGAGCATGAGGGGGCTCAATGCCTTGCTCGAGGGCATATGAGTGGTGATTATGAGGCATCACTCTCTAATCTTTCTTTTCCATCCTGATTCATCGGAGAGGATCAAACCGGCAACCCTTCGGTGATGAAAAGGGTTTTCTAACATCCCTCCCCTTGCTTCCTGTCCCTCTCTACTTTGAACCACTAATAGAGGTAAAAATGTGCTGTAGGTTTGAGATTCTTTCTTTTGGTTCTACTAAAAGCTGTAAAATAATTGAGCTAAATATTTTATCTACATTTAAAAAGTGTTCTAATGTATTAAATCTAGCTATTAGAGAGTTTTCACCATGTAATGGAAAAAACGTATCAGTTCAACTAATAGCAGTGTTTTAAAGACTCATTCCCTCTTGGATTCTCAAGCTTCCTTTATCTCTGTTCACCCAAGCTGCTTTAAAACGGTTTAAAATCTCTCAGTTCACATCGTTCCCTTTTTGACAGAAACAAAACCTTTTCTTTGAGAGACTGCCAGTGTCTTCATGTTAACACACTGTAGTCTAGTTGCCATAGATGGCATTCTGGCTCCATCTATTGTTTATTATCTGCTAGTGCATACATGTTCAGCACCCTGGAGCGCTCTGTGTGGAATATGGTAACTTCAATTCAACATTCTTTCCCTGAAGGTATCGACTGACATAATACAGTACCAAAGTGTAGTGAGACTTCTCCAGTCAAACTACCTCCTTTTTGTGCGCAGATCTAGAAGAAAAAAAGGTTTTGCTAGCAGCCAGTCAGTGTTCTTTGAGTTAATGTGAATTCAATGTGTGATTGGCCCAAAGTAGCAGCTGCAACCCACACAGCCTGGATTGCCTAGAAGCTAACAGTGCTGACAGAGCCTACGGTGTTCATTTATGAGCCGTATGAGCACTGTGCAGTGTGGCGCCGATTCACACGATGGGTATCAAAGTCAGTACTCTATTAGTACCAGCATCACTTTGAGGGTGCTGGTATCGTACGTCACCCAGCCCTAAACATCTATGACATGTCCAACGACACCTTACAACTTGAACAACATTAGTGCATACTGCTATTAAGTATTCTTAATTGTTATCTCGTCAACGTGAATGACATACTCATAAACTGCTTCAAGGCCTTCATTTGAAGTATGCATCTGGCAATTCTGTAACTTTCTGAAGCAGACAATCTGCCTATCAGTTCACTTCACGCAGTGATTGGCCGCACGTGTGAGGGTGTTAAAATGATGTTTGAACTTTTCTCTCAAGCTCTTGTTTTTCATTCTTCACACAACTACTGCCTTCACTTTGCATGCCAACAACCAAGAGTATAATACAAATTATCTCATGTATAGACTATCCATTTCTATTACTATCCATTTCTATCTGGCACAAAAACACAGACAAACAGCTTTTCATTGTTCAACTAACTCAACCAGTCTAACTGTTCTCTGTGGAGGCAGTATTAAGATTGGGATGTCTGAGACTTACCAGACCCCAAAACACTAAATAAAACCGAGAAACAACAGCCACATCCATTAGAAATAGTGACATAAAAACAGCAACAGGCTGGTAAAGCAGCTGTGCAGGTTGTTGTGAGTTGACCTACGGAAATGACTGTTAAATCACCATGTTTCTTTGATTGTCGTTAAAAACTGTAACCTTTTGTAACCCGGCTTTAAACCAACTCCAGTAAACACACCGCGTCCACATAGCTCCCCTCCCGAGCTTTGTGGACGTGGTGTGTTTACTGGAGTTAGTTTAAAGCCGGGTGCTGTCAGACGCTGACCATTGGGAGGGTGAACGAGTTGCTCTGGCAGCGATGCATGATGCTAGTGGAGATGGGTTGATTTAGGATTTGATTGCAGATAGTGTGAAAAAAAAAAAAGAAAACACATACACAATAAGTGGTTGGTGGTGAATTTCCATGAACAGGATTATATTGTCAAGAGTGGCATGAAAAAGCTGCTGGCTCACTCTCGCTTTAGACAAGTGAAAAATAGAGGAATTGTCAGAAGGAACAGACACACACAATGTTGCTATTTTTGATATATTTATCCTTTATTCATGCAGGGGTACCTTCTGATTATTATTTTTTTAAATCGTTTGTTTTTTTTGTTTTTCACGAAAAAAAGATGTTCATTAAAGAACGATGTGTGTCCTATCTATGAAGCAATACAATATTAGTTTAAGAAAATATAAGGGAACGTTCCACGATGTGTTAGTGCCATTTTTACAGTTTTAGGCATATTTCAATGCTGATCTGGATAATCGTCACATGAAATTTTCATATCAGCCTTCCCCTGGCGTTAATATCTTACTCAGTGTAAGCATCATACAGCTTCAGACAGCAGCTGGAACCAACAGGTGTGAGATTAATTCTATAAATGTGATATTGTCACAGGTGAGTTAAAACAACAACTTATGAATTACACACGGCTTCATTTCTAACCTAAGCTGACCTTATTGAGTGAATGGAGATCCTTCCTGAGCACACTTTCAGCACAGTGAAAGGACAGACAGACATTTGAACGTTCATTGGTGGAAACCATTTAGACTTCGACAGGCTCCTCTGTCAGTTACTGGTTTAGTCTGACATTGGGTGGTCATTGTTTTAAATACCAGAAAGCATCGTCACGGCTGTGTGACAAGGAACTTGTAGCTGTGACCTTTAACATTCACTTAGGAGGAACACTAATGGCAAGACCAGACTTTTAGCACTCATCCCAGTACACCAGACGCACACGGTGTGCTGCCTGCACCACAACACTGATGGTTATGGTGGAAGTGATTCTGTTACTGTGACTGTTACTGTGACTCAACAGCTTGACTGAACAGTCAAGCTGTTGATGTTTGTATCTCTTCTCCAGCAGATGGCACTAGACGGTGTTTGTGTGTGTTCCCACAGACAAAGAACAAACAGCACAGCAGAGGCAGAGAAGAGAGACCATTACACTGACAGGCAGGTGGACAAAGAACCCCCCCCCCCCCTCCTCCTTGCCAGACAGACAGACAGACGTTCCACTTGATGCTTGTATCTTAATGAGAGAGAGGTTTAGTGCTTGCTGAACTCATTTTTTATAATTTACTGTTGGACTCATCTTCCTAATCAACTCAGTTTCCTCCATACACACAGGTAAGCAGATCATTACCATCTGCTACCGCACACACATAATCAAGCCTGGCAAGAACAGCATGTCTGCACCATGTTTGATTAGGTGCGTGTGTGTGTGTGTGTCAGGCCTTGCCCATCTGCTAACAGACCCTCCCTGAAATCTGCTGTCCCTGAATGTCGCTGACACAAACACACACATGCACACACACACTTGGAGTCGGTCCAGAGACTGTATGTTGATCAGTGAGACTGGCACAACAGAGGCATGGCAAATGAGAACTTTCTCCTCACAGCGGAGAAGGTTGTGGGTTTGAGTCCACCAGTCGAGCCGAGCTCTTTCTGTGTGGGCTTTGTGTTCCCTCCATGTGTCTGTGTGGATTGCCCATTTTAAACCTGCATTCTCTCTAATGGCCATCAGGGGGCGAGTCTACGACACACACACAGTGTTTTTCTGCATGCTCCTACAAATCTACAATGCAGCACGCAACAACAGCATGGATGGTTCGCAAGGTCACGGCGTAAATTCACTCAAACAGCCTTTTTAATGATTCATGGTTAAATATTTCTTTACTTGCTTCATCTCAAGAGATTAAAATTATTTCATTTTGGCTCCTCGACATTGTAGCATAATTGCAATAAAACAATAGGACGCCAGTGATTTAAGCATGTTAACTGCAAAAAATAGTGGATGTGTTCAAGCAGGAGGGGGCCACACACACTGAAAGGGAGATGTTGAATGTGTCCGACTGGTTGTGCAGCTGGGTCTTCGGACAAGTTGTGTTTATTGTTTATTGTCGAGTATTTTTAGCAGCACGTCAGGTTTAACTGTCAGGAGTCTTCGTTGGGACTAAAGTAAGACGCTGCTTCTTTCACCCCTCTACAGTTGGAACAAGTGCTTTTTCACCACTAATGCGGTCACACTGTGTGTTTTACAGCATTTATTAAAACATGTGTATCTCACAAACGGAATATACCAAGAGTCAGGGTCTGGTTGAGCCGGAAATCTTTGACATGTCTAAGAGAAATGTCATTGTCAGAGAAGCATCAAAGACCCATGTTTTCAAAGTGGAAATTATACTGTCAAACTTTCAAAATAAATTTTTAGGTGGAAATTATACTTGTTATAACAGCTGTGAGCCTATGAATAAAAGAGAAAGTTGGTTTATCCATAAAGTTGTCTTAATCTGAAACAGAATCACTGTCATAGGCTTACTGTTAAATTTAGTCATAGTTTTACTGTAGTACTGTTTTTCTAAAACGTTTGAAATTGTAAATTAAATCTTATTTTTATCAAGATAAAGGACATAATAGATTTGGTATGATATATTAACATTGACATTTTTACATTGTTTTCATAACAAATAATATAATTCAAGTTTATACCGTTGGGTTTCTTTAGACCCACCCGTGTTGCTTTCGTCCCAACTGACGGGGAAAAGTAACAACGTGCAATGTGTTACCTTCATACCTACTCTCTAAATTCAGGTTGTGGCTACGTTGCGATCGACAGGTCGCTACGTCGTCCTGTCTGGGAGTTATCGGGGCTTTGCTACAACAACTTTAACCCTTTCACAGGGTGTTTTCCGTTTATGAAAGGTAATTGAAACATTTTGGTCCCCTGAAAATGTGTTATTCAGCGTTTGGTTGTATTTAGCTCCGCCCTACTTCCTGTTGTAAAAAAACAAGATTGCGACCAGAACGTTGTTTTAGGTACAATAGAAAAAGAAATATGGTCCAGGAAGACTTGTTTGAGACACTTCCATGAGGCTATTAAGGTTTATCAGACGCACACAAAAAAAACACTGCACAGTGGTTTATGATACTATCAGGAAAAAAACACAAGCGAGAGAAAGCAAACTTAAAAGAACTAAAGAGGAACCTAAACTTAACATAATTGGTCTGTTTTACGGTGCTTACTTGCTAAATTATACTTGCTAAATTATAAAAAGAGTATAACAAGTTTTCAGACAGAACCGAAGGCACATTTTAGAAATGACAATTGCATACAAGTTCAAGAGAATCAACATGGACTGCAAAAGTGGTGCATTGGTCAAAGTTTTGAGAATAAAATGTGCTTTGCTTTGTCTCTGAACAGAGCTACAGTCAGTTCTTTAAGGATGTACTTTGGCTCTCGCCGCTGGGATCAGCACACATCATGGTGCACTGCGCCCTGACAAAGCAATGCAGAACTTTTGTGGTGTACCTAATGCTACGTTCACACCAAAAGCATTGAGAATTTTTCGCGCAAGTAGATCACATACAAAGTCAATGCACAGACGCGAATGGATGCAAATTTTGCCGGGCGACGCGAAGCGAATAATTTGCTTCATTCGCGCGAGTTGAAATATTTCACCTCGGGTGAAAAATTCACGTGAGTTGCAAAAGCCAATCAGCGTTGAGAAGCTCCGCCCATCATCACTGACGTCCTGCCATTGCTGAATCAGAAACTATGGAGGAGAAGTTGATCGTTGCCGTGTGTGGACACCCCGAGCTTTACAACACCTATTCCTATGAATACAGGAATAGGATCAAGAAAGATGCCGCGTGGAGAGCAGTAGGTGAGGAGGTTGGACTACCTGGTAAATTTTGATTGTATGTATTTGTTCTTGATTCTAGCTATTGGTTGTACTTTACTATGAACCAACCGCCGGCATATCTGTTTCATGTCAGAGGAGTTATGCCGAAGAAGGTGGAAGGGACTGAGGGACACGTATCTAAAAGAGAAGAGAAAAGAGATGGAGAAGAGAAGTGGCTCAGGAGCAGGGTCATGGAAATGGAAGTACTCTGCGGTCCTGTCTTTCCTCGACCCCTTTATTACCCCGAGGGAGACGAGCGGGAACATGGGGTGGAGGGTCGAGGAAGACAGGACCGCAGAGTACACAGACACAGGACCAGCCCAGGACGAAGGCTCAGAGGCAGCAGCAGGGCCATCTGAGACTGACAGGGGAGGTTAGTTGACAAGTGAAGACACATTATTTCTGTTGCTTGTAAAAGCTATGTTTAGTCCAGTGGTTTAAATTATAGTTTAATCCTCCAGAGACCAGGGTATAAAAATAACTTTTACTATTATTATTAGCTCTAGAATAGAATAGGGATTTTTTTAATTTCATTTTTAACATGGATGTAAAAAAAACAATATACTATAGTTCCAACTATATGTAACTTCAAAGGACAAAAAAATGTGATTATATTTCCAGGAAAATTACTATTTAATTAAAGTGGCACTTTTGGGTTTTAAAATTGTTTTATTGTTAATATTTAAAGATGAACCAGCTCAGTCATCAGAGGACATTGAGGCAGAGCCTCAAAGTGCTGTTCCCTCCAAACCACTCTCAGGTGCATGACCAAAGTTGGATTGCATTTTTTTGTATGAATAATCATTTATGCATTCATGGTATGTATTTCCCTATGACAAATATTAACTTTACAAGCTATTGTAGTGATGGAATGCAATAGTTTCACAAAATATGATGTTTCCATTTCATACAGGAAAAAGAAGGGCCCAAAAGAGGTCCATGGGCAGGGAGAGGGAGGTTGAAGCGCAGCTTCTTGAGGCCTTGAGGAGAAGTGCCTCCCCTGCTCCACCACCATCGGAAGATGAACTGTTCTTAAAAAGCCTGGTTCCTTCCCTGGAGAGATTGCCACCCCAGCAAAAAGAATACATAAAATTCCAGATTCATAAAATTATTTATGAAGCCAGCACTGTTATTGAATTGAACTGAATTTAGAAACATTAGAAGAAATGTCTTGGGGACAATCTTTCCAGGGAACGAACCAGGATTTGAACAATTAATTAATAAGTGTTTATTTTTTAATAGATAGTAGGACATTGATGTTTTTCATTGTTGTTATTGTTCATATTTAAAAAAACTAATAATTATGTTATGCTACAATAAATACAATTCATTTAATGTTACTTATTCCATGTTCTTTATTTTAGTTTTACAAGAAAACTCTTAACAAAGGAAACAATCATATGTGCTTTTCTTTCCTCATTAAATAGATTCTTTGTTCATATCAAAAGTTCAGGTCAGTGTGAGGGTTTATATGATAACTTCTTTGCGATATATACAAATGGTTTTATGTTTGTTTACATGTAGTCATATAACATCCCATCACTGCACTGAATAAAGTTAATTATAATGTAGGATGGTTGTATTGTGAAGGATACACTGCTACTACATATAAGTAATATTGCAGGAAGTTTGCTCAATAGTAATGTGTGGGTGGCTCTTAAAAGAGCCGTTTTGGATGTGCCTGGAGATTACACGGTGTCTTGCCATGGGACAGTTCCTTCAGCAGAGAAGAAGGATGTGAAGGCCTCCCTCACCCTGATGGCCTCTCTTGCTGGGTTATTGGCAGCAATTCTTCTTAGATCTGGCAGTGGCTCCACCTCTCCAACCGGTATGCTCACTGCAGGTGTTTGGGTTGTCATCCACAGGAAGTTATGCAGCACACATGTGGCCTTTACACACTTCTCCGCAACTTCTGGGTGGAGCTCAATGGCACGCCTGTACATCCTCCACTGAGAGGAAAGGATCCCGAAGGCATTCTCCACAACCAGCCGAGCTCGACGGTAATTGGGGATTCGGCACTCCCTTGGAAAGGTGCGGCCGGGGAATGGCCTCATGAGGTTTTTTCTCAGTGGAAAGGCCTCGTCAGCCACAAAGACGTGTGGCAGAAGTCCTCGATGGTCAGCTCCTGGTAGTGGCAGGTCAGCACGCAGTTGGAGGGTGCCAGATTTTGGTGCTTGACCAAAAGCTGAGTTGGCCAGACTCCCACCATCGCTGGTTCTTCCGTAGCCCCCAACATCAATCAGCCGGAAACAATATTGGGCATCAACAACTGCCAGGAGCACCAATTAGAAGGTTCCTTTACAATTGAAGAACTGGGATCCTGAATTGGCAGGGGCTTTGAGGACCACATGTTTTCCATCCAGTGCTCCACAGCAGAGAGGAAAATTCCAACGCTCCTCAAACTTCACAGCAATCGACCTCCAGTCCTCTGTGGTGGGCACAGCCATGAACTCCTCCACAAGGCAGTCCCAAATAGCTGTGGCAACATCTGGGACAATATTGGAGACAGTGGCGACCCCAACACGGAAGCTGTTTGCGATGGTCCTAAATGAGTCACCAGTACCAAGATATTTGCAGCACAGAAAACATTCAATTTAACTGAGTTGTGTTGAAGATACTGGAGGTGCTAATAGTAGTAGTTTTTTATTAATATGGCTTCACAGCTGCTATCATGAATAATAAACGTTATAAATGCTAGTGAGTTTACATAATAAGTTGTATAGTACATAGTAAAACACACAATTTAAAAGCGGCTTGCTTGTTGTCTTATTGACAGACCGGACAAAACATAAGTATATTTTATGAAACTCCCGCTCACCGGAGACAGATGGACAAGCGCGCCGCAGCTGAGATGGAACACCTGTAGTTGGTGTCCAACCGTGAAATCCTGGCGCCGAGCCGATCCAACAGGTCATCAAACTGGCTACTAGTCAGTCTCATGTAGCGCTGGAAGTGTGAACGTAGCATTACAGATAAAACAAATCAACATATTTGCACCAAATGATGTGTATCACCTCAAGTGTCAGCATGCAACAGTCTCACTTCCCACGTCAATGTTGAACACTGGTTTGGATGAACATGTAGAAGCTATTGAGGGATTCATGGTAGCGGACACTGAAGATGAAATGTAACTTGAAGAGTTCATCGAAAGCTGCTAGGGATGTCTGCGCCTTGCAAGGGATGGCCTTGTGGTCAGCGTTGACATAGCACTGTTGGATGTCTTTCTTCTGTTCACCAACGCACAGGAGGAAGGGCTGTCCTGGTTCCAAACTCCCAAAGAAGGTCTCAACACTGGCTACAATCTGCAACAAAAACATAGAGAGGAACCATTAGAAGACAATAAAATATAAGTGGTGCAACTAAGCTACTTCCGACAAATGTGCCCTAATACATGAAGTATCAGTGTTAGAGCAACTGCATAAAAAGCCTGTTAAAACATGGCATACCCTTGGAAATCTCAAAACATGGTTGACAGCTTGATATGAGCTAATTTCAGATATCTTCTTGTGGCCTTTTAAGGTACCGAATAAAATAAACATTAGCAAAATAAAATGATAAATATTGCAAGAAAAAGCCTGACTAGCGATGTATAATATTCAGAAGTTTAGCTTCACTTAACGTTAGCTCCCTGTATTTTCAACCCTGTATATATCAGCTAAAACAAAATTAACTTATAAACGCCCAATAATATAAAAGTACATACGTACCAGGCAATGCATTTACAATAGGTCCGTACAATAATAAAACGTCAATACCCTAACCTTACCCACCCACATATAACACGCAGCTACGAACACCTGCACCTATGTTGCATTTCGCTAGCTAGCTTGTAGTGTGAAACCTCACAGAAAAAGGTGCTTGATCTGTTAACATCTATAGTCTACTATATTCATATATATTGCTATTGGGTCCTAGCCTTGAACTCCCGTGACAGAACGGACTGACCAGTATGGATCCAGCGACCACAGGAGCAGCTAAGCTGGCCGGACATGGCACGCTGCTGGAGGAACACCAGCAGATGCTTAAGGAGATGTGTAAGGCACAGAGAGCCATCGCAGCTGAGGTTTCCCAGATTGGCTCTCATCGTGCAAGCACTGGCTCGGACAGTTCAGTCTCCGCCGGCTCCAGCACTGGCTCCCGCACCTGCACACTCCACTCCAGTCCTCGACCCGCTGGTTCGGGAGTCCCCCGTGCCGTCCCCGGATTCCTATGACGGAACGTTGGGGAGGTGCCGGGGCTTCTTGTTTCAGTGCCAGCAGGTATTTGACCGCCAGCCTCAGACTTTCGCGTCGGACCGGTCTAAGGTTTCCTACGTGGTCAGATTACTGCGGGGAAGGGCTTTGGACTGGGCCACGAATACATTGAGTATCGACCAGCCAAATTTTGTAGATTATGTGAACTTTGTGGAGGACTTTAGGAGGGTTTTCGACCACCCGGTGGACTCTGAGGATGCAGCTCAGCGCCTTCTCCGCCTACGACAGGGCCAAGCGAGTGTAGCGGAACACTCTGTGGATTTCCGCATTCTCACAGCCGAGTCCGGGTGGGGAGAGACGGCGCTCAGGGGAGTGTTCCTTCACGGACTATCTGAAGCCGTGAAGGATGAACTGGCCACCTGTAATAAACCCGGTTCATTGGAGGGGCTGATTAAACTCACGATCGGGCTGGATAATCGGATGCGGGAGAGACGGCGTGAGCGGAACTACAGGTCCCAAGGGGCATCGCCTGTGACGTCATCCTCTTCGAGCTTCCGCCCTCGTGCTACTGCGTCAGCCTATCAGGGCGAGAAGATAAGTCCTCAGGCTCCAAGTTCATCCCCCTCTTCCACCTCGGAGGTGGAGCCTATGCAGCTCGGCCGTGCTCGCCTTTCGTTACAGGAGAGGGAGAGGCGGATCAGAGCAGGCGAGTGCCTGTACTGTGGCCGCCTGGGACATTCGGTTTCCTCCTGTCCGGTTCGGTCAAACGGGGGCGCTCGCCAGTTAGTGGTTAGGATACTGGTGAGCGGACCCGAGCCTTCTCTCAACCCCCTACCAAGTCTCTCACTCACTCACTCACTCACTCACTCACTCACTCACTCACTCACACAACAGAATTTCATGGCCACTGACTTTATAGCCAGAGCCCAGATCCCCCTTAGAGACGCTAGAGTGTCCACTAGTGGTCAATGCCCTAGACGGCAGCTGCCTGGCCAGAATCACCCAGCCACTTCAGCTCATCCTGTCCGGTAACCATAGAGAGAGACTTCAGTTTTCCCTTCTCAAAACCCCCTAGTTCTGGGCCATCCTTGGCTCACCACTCATAACCCACAGATTGACTGGGCGGCGGTGAGGATTGCCACATGGAGCCCCTACTGTCATGCTAACTGCCTAAGATCAGCGCTACCCCCTGGAGGGCATCCCCAGGGCCACCACGTGCCTTCGCCAGATCTTGCCTCCGTTCCCATCACCTACCATGACATCGGGGAGGTGTTTAGCAAGGCCCAGGCCCTCTCTTTACCACCTCACCGTCCCTACGACTGTGCTATTGACCTCCACCCGGGCGCTTCATTTCCTTCCAGTCGATTATATAACCTGTCGAGACCAGAGAAGGCCTCCTGGAGGAGTACATCTCACAGTCTTTGAAGGCCGGAATCATTCGCCCGTCCTCTTCACCACTCGGGGCCGGATTCTTCTTCGTCTCCAAGAAGAATAAGAGCCTCCGGCCCTGCATCGACTATCGGGGTCTGAACAGTATCACCACCCGGAACAAGTACCCTCTGCCACTGATTAATTCTGCGTTCGAACCTCTGTCTGGAGCCACGATCTTCACAAAGCTTGACCTCCGCAATGCATACCACTTGGTGCGGATCCGAGCAGGGGATGAGTGGAAGACGGGGTTCAACATCCCCCTCGGTCACTTCGAGTACTTGGTCATGCCGTTTGGACTAACCAACGCCCCCGCAGTATTCCAGGCCTTGGTAAACGACGTACTCCGGGACTTCCTGAACCGTTTTGCATTTGTGTATTTAGATGACATCCTCATCTATTCTGTGGACCTTCAGGAGCATCAGCGCCACGTCCGGATGGTCCTCCAGCGCCTACTGGAGAATAAGCTGTTCGTAAAGGCAGAAAAATGTGAATTCCATGTGGCCTCAGTTCAGTTCCTGGGATTTATTATAGAGAAGGGTCAAGTGAGGGCGGATCCGGAAAAAGTCAAAGCGGTAACTCAATGGCCGACTCCCTCCTCTCGGAAACAACTCCAACAATTTTTGGGTTTTGCCAACTTCTACCGCCGATTTGTCAGGAACTACAGCAAGCTAGCAGCCCCCCTCACTGGACTCACCTCCTCCAAGACCGGGTTCTTATGGACCCCGGAAGCCGGTTGGGCATTTCAACTCCTCAAGGAACGGTTCTCCTCCGCCCCCATCCTGATTCAGCCCGACGACACCCGGCAGTTCTTTGTGGAAGTAAAGCTTCGTCCTTGCGCGTACTATTCCCGCCGGTTGACCCCGGCAGAGAGAAACTACGACGTTGGAAACCGGGAACTGCTGGCAATCAAGCTGGCTCTCGAGGAGTGGAGACACTGGCTAGAGGGGGCCGTTCATCCGTTCGTGGTCTGGACAGACCATAAAAACCTAGAGTACATCCGGACAGCCAAGAGGTTAAACTCTCGCCAGGCTCGTTGGTCACTATTCTTCGGGCGTTTTGACTTTTCTATCTCCTACCGTCCAGGCCACAAAAACACCAAACCCGACGCTCTCTCTCGCCAGTTCTCTCCCGAGGGTCACTCCTCCAGTCCTGGCACCATCCTCCCGGCAACCTGTGTGGCAGGCTCTCTCACCTGGGAGATTGAAAAAGTGGTGCAGGACGCTCTCCGGACCCAGCTAGACCCCGGAGGCGGGCCTCCCGGCCGCCTCTTTGTTCCCCTGCCTGCACGCTCCCAAGTGCTCTAATGGGCACATGCCTCCCGGTTCTCCTGTCACTCGGGCATCAGACGTACTATTGATATGCTTCGGCGGACCTTTTGGTGGACGTCGCTGGAGGCGGACACGAGAGCATTTGTCCTTGCCTGCTCAACCTGTGCCCGCAACAAGACGTCACACCGAACCCCCGCTGGCGTGCTGCTACCTCTTCCGGTGCCACATTGTCCCTGGTCCCATATCGCCTTGGATTTCGTCACGGGTCTGCCACCCTCGCAAGGGAACACGGTTATCATAACGGTGGTTGACCGCTTCTCCAAGGCGGCTCACTTCCTCGCTCTGCCCAAGCTTCCCTCAGCTCAGGAGACGGCAGCCATTATGGTCAACCAGGTGTTCCGGTTGCATGGAATTCCTGTGGACATCGTCTCAGACCGCGGTCCGCAGTTCGTATCGCAGGTCTGGAGAGCCTTCGGCCGGGCCCTCGGCGCGACCACCAGTCTGTCCTCGGGGTTCCACCCCCAATCTAACGGGCAGACGGAGAGACTGAATCAGGAGCTCGAGGCTTCCCTCCGCTGTGTGGCTGCGTCGAACCCCTCCAGCTGGAGTACTCACCTGTCCTGGGTGGAATACGCCCACAACTCGCATACCTCATCGGCCACTGATCGCGCTCCATTTGAGGTCTCCTTGGGGTATCAGCCACCTCTGTTCCCCGCCCAGGAGGTGGAGATAGCCGTTCCCTCAGTTCAGCTCCACATCCGTCGCTGCAGGAGGGTCTGGAGGGAGACCCGAGCCGCTCTTCTCCGAACGGCGGAACAAAATAAACGCTTGGCGGATCACCGCCGCGTCCCTGCTCCAAGCTACTGAGTTGGTCAAAGGGTGTGGCTCTCGGCAAAGGACATCCCGTTGAGGACCGAATCCCGGAAGATGTCGCCCCGGTTCATCGGGCCGTTTGAGATCCAGGGCATTGTCAATCCTTCCGCGGTCCGTCTGAAACTCCCCTCGTCCATGAGGATCCACCCAACCTTCCACGTGTCACTGATCAAACCGGTGTCCACCAGTGCCCTATGCCCTCCGGCCAGACCCCCACCGCCCGCCCGACTCATCGACGGAGGCCCGGCTGATACGGTCAATAGACTTTTGGATGCTCGCCGTCGAGGTCGGGGTTTCCAATACCTCGTGGACTGGGAGGGATACGGTCCGGAGGAACGCTCATGGGTGCCCCGCTCTAGGATCCTTGACCCCACTCTAATTCGGGATTTTCATCGGCTGCATCCCGAAAAGATGGGTAGATCGCCTGGAGGCTCCCGTTGGGGGGGGGTACTGTCAGGATCCCTGTCTGACCCATTGGCCTGCCTCCAGACACCTCCCATGGCCACACCCCTAATTGATGAAAAGCTGCGGACAATCTAGCTCGTTCCACCAGCAGTATATCAACCCTGGTCCTGCAGGCTGGGGTTGTCAGTCCGTATCGTCTTCTGCCTGGTGCACATTGTCGCTCTGCCTACCTCCAGTGTCGAGCCACGGGACTTCACACTGTCTATCTGCCTGCATCCAGTGTCGAGCCACGGGACGTCAATCTGCCAGGCCTCCGGTGTCGGGACGTCACACCGTCGAGTCGGCCGCTTCCTGTGTAGGACCACGGGCTCCACACATTCCTGTCCTCTCATTGGGGTTGAAATAAATCTGTATACCGGACACTGTCTCTGTGGTATTGCTATTGGGTCCTAGCCTTGAACTCCCGTGACACTGTCCTCAATCTTAAAGTAACGTTACTGCCCTAGTTGGATTTAATTTCTAGTGTTACGTTACTGCTTATTCTAAATTTGCATTGATTCAGTTAGCAAAAAAAAAATGTTAGTGTATTTATCCCACCAGTTACACATATGATATGACATTAGGCCTATCATTTTCAAATAGTCAGCTAGGCATTACATATGCAAAGGGTGTTGCATGGTGAGCTGCTTAACTTTAGCCCACACTAGCTAACGTAAACCAACTAAAAGTTTGGATATTTAGCTTTTGCTACCATCAGAAATCAACTACTAGGTTACTGGGTGGAAAATGTAATTAATAACACATACTGGGTTAGATTTACTTGCACATGAATGCTGCTCATCACAGTGATGATTGAGTCATGTCTAGTCAAAAGAAGAGAGCTTGCTGGTTTCCCGCCTTATTCAGGCAGACAAACACAGTGGTTTGACTTCTGGGCGTTACGTTAACACCAGCTATGTTGTGAAATCAATTCTAAAGAGGAGTTTGTATGACTTTTGACTCTGTATCATCACCAAATCTCTATGAGGAATAACTATCTTGTAGTTGAATTAGACTAAACAAGAGTTCAAATTACTCTATATTTCTAATCTCAGCTCTAACACTGAAAATCTGAAAACTTTTGATTTTGCTGTGTACCGTGAAGTCATGTTTCTCTATGAGCTGGTTGCTGCTTTGCAGACTGTGAGACTGAGATTTAGTATAGCAAGCAATGTTACATGATTCCTAATAATCATTTAAGACTTTTGTGTGTTGTCTCCATGAGCACAAAACATCCCCCTGACTAAAGCTGGGTGATAGACAAAAAAGTACCATTATCAACATGATGTATGCTGGAGAGGTTCCCCCATAATGTATTTGCCAACCACACGTCACATGATTCTGCCTCATGTGACCTACATCACTCTCTGTCTGGTTGGCTTGTTCCTGCAACACATCCATGGAAGTAGGCAAGGCTGATCCAAAATACGGTTCCTGAGAGAGGCAAGGTATCATCAAGACCAGAATACTCCATCCTAGAGATGCATTCTGTGTGGAAAGTTACAATGCCACTATCCTCTAAAGCAGACCTGGGTGTGGCCCGCGGGCTGTCGACAAAAATTGAGCGGTAGGAAATCTGTAGTCCTGAAATGCGTCTGAAACCGTTGTTTCAGGTTGTACTTAAAAGGAAATATCAGTTAAATAAATAAGTTATGAAGAAAAAGAACGGAATGATTGCGATCTAGAAGTTCCTGGACCAAGGAACAACAAAGTGCACACCATAAATGCAATACAACAGGCACTGCTTTTACGTTGAAGGCGATTTGCGTATGTGCGCGCTTACGCAGCTTCACCGACAGGAGACACTGAGTTAGCTAGCTGTTGGTTAGCCCTTGAAAATGTCTGCTCACGGTAAAAAAAGAAAGGTTGATACCGAATGTAGAGTTTTTAACAAGACATGGACTTCTAAGTATCTGTTTACTGAAGTCAAAGATAAAGCTGTGTGCTTAGTTTGTGGAGAACGGGTCGCTGTGTTAAAGGATTACAATTTGAATCAGCACTACGGGACTAAACACGCGGACAATTACAAAAACTTGACTGATGCAGAGCGGGCCGCTGATGGTTTACTAGTTAAGCTGCAGACCCAACAGGGAGTGATTTGTTCATGGAGGTAAATGCATGTTTAGACAAGCTCGAACTGAAATGGGACAAATTGGCAGGTGTTACAACTGATGGTTGTCCAAATTTGACTGGGAAAAATGTTGGTGTTCTGAAGCGAATGCAGGATAAAGTGACAGAAAAAAAACCTGGCCAGAAATTGCTCTTTTTTTCATTGTATTCTACATCAGGAGGTGTTGTGTAAATCAGTGCTAAAAATGAACCATGTTATTGATGTTGTAACTAGAGTAGTTAACTTCATCAGGGCAAGAGAAGTGAATCACCGACAGTTTGTTGCACTTTTGGAGGAGCATGAGACCAAGCATCATGACATCGGCTACCACACAGCTGTCAGGTGGCTCAGCCTGGCCAAAGTGCTTCAAAGAGTATGGGACCTGAGAGCAGAGATTCAAGAGTTCTGTGAGAAGAAAGGGAAAGACATCCCAGAGCTCTCAGATGCAGACTGGATGGCAGATTTTGGATTTGTTGTTGATGTTCAAAGTAAAAAAAATTATATTGAGCAGAATTAAGTTCAGCCTATTGGTTCGGCCTGCTACAACGGTCCCAATTTCTCATGTGGCCCTTTGGGAAAATTAATTGCCCACCCCTGCTCTAAAGCATAGGTGGACCGCGGTCCGGGTCCGGGTCCGGACCCAGAAGCTGTCCCATACAGACCCGGACCTAGAGCCAAAACTGCAGGTTATGGTTTAAAACCTGACAGGGCACTTCCATTTTACCCGGCGCAGCTTTTGTAGTCTTTACGGTAGTGGTTTAGTGGATGAGGAAACGGACAGACCAATTGCATGCGAGTTAAGCCAATGTGATACCACTCAACCAATCAAGTCTGTGCATTCCAGGCAGTAAACATTGCAATTCTACAGTGCAGACAGATGAGAGCGTTAGAGGCAAGTTACACATGAAAAGTGTCACAGTGTCAGGTTTTGTTAAGTGTGGGTTTCCTGTTTTATTTTGAATGTTCCCTGTCCTCGTGTCACTTCACTTCCTGTCCTCGTGATTGTCTGCCCGTTCCCAAATTGAATCCTCCTGTGTCTTATCACCTGGACCTCCCCTGTGTATATTTAATCTCTGTGTGTCTCGTACCTCCTTGTGGGTTTGTCTGTTTGTCCTCGTCGGTTTTCTGTGCCAGTGTTCCCCGCTAAATTAGATGAATAAAGTTACTTTTTGCACCGTTCCTCGGCTCCGTAGTCTCGTGGCGGCATTTGGGTCCGTTCCCTTGTTGCCCTTTTTGGGACCCCAGTACAAGTCCACCTAACTATGGACCCAGTCCTTAACCCATTTTACGGGACCCGCCTGGCTTTGGGTGGGCCCCTTAGCCTCAGGGGCAAGCTTCATGCCTACCCAGTCCCTGAGTCGGTGGGCCGAGTCTCCAGTCCGCAGCGACGGCCAGTTCTTGCTGCCGTCTCCGGGCCGCGGCCGCTCCCGGCTCCACGCATCCTGTCGGCGGTCCGGCGGACTCCAGATGCCGGTTCCCCGCGGGCGCCCTGGTCGACTCCAGACGAAAGCCATTTACTGCTGGAGGGGTTCTCAAAGAATGCATGAGTGCAGTAGCTGAAATACTACTTGAGGGAAAACAAAAACAAGAGCTTTGTGATAAAATAAAGCACGTCAGCATCATCTGCCACAAAGAAAAGTGAAATATTAACTCAGGACGTGCTAACCCAGCTACATGAAGCCATGCATAAGGCACCATGTGTAGGCTTAGCTGTGGATGAGTCCACTGACGTGTGACAATGCTCAGCTGTCAGTGTACGTCAGGTTTTTCAACACAGACCAGAAAGCATTCTGTAAAGACCTGTTTGGTGTCACTCCCCTCCAGACCAGTACAAGAGGAGAAGACGTCTACCTGGCCATTAAGGAGATGTTAACAAAGAGAGGAATCGAGCCAAAACAAGTGGTTTCAAGCCACAGAGGGAGCCCCTGCTATGATAGGGAGAGAGAAAGGAGCTGTAGCAAGACTGAAAGGACAATCCTGAGGTCATAGCTTACCATTGCATCATTCATCAAGCTGTCCTCTGATGAGCATGCTGAGGTGATGAATACAATGATAAAAATGATACATTTTCTCAGGGCATCTTCTTCCTACCAGCATCGCATGCTTAGGGAATTCCTCAGAAGTTGATGCCAATGCTGATGATCTTTTGCTGCACAACAATGTGAGATGGCTCGGCAAAGGCAGGGTGTTAGCGCGCTTTTGGTCCATCAGGAGGGAAGTAGCATCTTTTTTGGCAGAGCTAAGTCAGAAGGCAACACAGTTTTCTCTCTTTTTGGAAAATGAGAAACAGATGTGGCCTTTTTGGTTGGTATCACTTCACATCTGAATTAACTGAATTTGAGGCTACAGGGCAAGGACAATTCAATTTGTGAACTGATAACAGCTCCTTTCAGAAGAAACTTGAGGTGTTGCAGGGAGACTGTGCACACTTCGCAGCAGTGCAGGAACAGGTTCAGGGACAGAGATGTCTTCTTTTGTTGACTCTACTGACAAGCTGATTGTAAACTTCAGCAACCGTTTTGACAGCTTCAGCTTTGGACAGCAGCTCACCATGTTCATTCAGAACCCATTTCTCATGTCACACAGCACTTTAAATTAAACGAACAGGAGCTGAACCAGAAAAGAAGAATGACCCCCCCACGCAGGGCAAAGTTCAACAGATGAGCTAGAGATATTTGCTCCGGAAATGCAACCACCAAAATAGGTTCAGCTATAAAGAAGTTTCACAAAATCAATGTTCCCCCGACATAAAGAAGGGAAACACTCTCACTGCTTGCATTTGCAAATACTGTGCTGCTTCCAACATAAATGATATCTAAAGTATTTATCTCCACAGCATCTGTTGCAGAGGTATCTGGAGAGTGGCGATAGATGGCAGGTCTGTCATGCGTCTTTTCACCTTTTTGTGCAGTGGCATCACTATTCTCCTCCTCAAGATGTAGGTCACTGACAATGTCTTTCTTCTTGGTTGTTAAATAGAAACGTAAGAGAGGTAACTTTGTCTTTTCATACAGTTCCCTGACTGTGATACTATTATCTAATGAATGCCCCTGAAAGTCAGTTAAATCAATGTCAAAATCGGTGAGGCTCCCATCAGCATTTATTCCACCTGGAAAAAACAACAGGGCAGCCTTCAATCAAGTTCTGTTTCTTACTGTCCTTCGGGACACTCTTTTCTGGTTCCCCCACCCTTTTTGGTGCGTACCTGAACAAATTCCCCTTCTCTGAAATCATCCATCCCATCTAAATTTTTCTCTGATTCTTCTGAGCATTCTTTGGATGGGTTTGATACTTTCCCTGAGACACATGATCATTTTTGTTTCTTGAGAGCTTTCCTCAAAGTCGCTCAAAGATCTTTGACTTGCGACTGCTGTGTTCTTTTTCCTTCCGTCTACAGTATCCAAAAACAGCCAGTTGATCAGCATAGGATGGAAGGTACTCTCTAAGCTGGTCATCTGTCATGAGGTGAATGACACTGGAATCAATCTACAATGAAGGAACACTTTATTTATTCTAGACAACCTGCAACCTGCATATGAGGCACCAGATATTTACAAAGCTCTTCCAAACTTTGGTTTTATTAATGTTTAAGTCAAAATTAAGCATTTCCTATTGGCTACCAGAAGGTCAATATAAATCAAGGGGATCACTGGGAACAGGTGTTGTTGGATTGGCAGGAGCACACTTTTGACCGTGTGGTCACGTATGGTCATGTATAGTAACGTGTGGAAAACTGATGATTTATGATTTATTTTAGTCTATAGTTTACAAAAGTGGATTATGACAGAACGTGACAGTCTTCTGTTCTCCGGAGAGAGAATGCATGTTTAAAACACTGGCCTCAGGTTTCAGACCTGCAGTTTACTGTGTGACTGGAACAGATTCGCTACAACTTAGCCCAATCAGTCATGACACTCAAATCATATTCATAATCAGCTCAGCAGTCATCATGTCCCCATCAACACAACCAGCATTTACCATTTGACCATCGTTATGTTCATATCTTCCCTCTATGCCCTCACACAGCTCTCCTCCCTCTTTCTAAGACACTGACGCTTTCTGACAGGTATGGTGTTGGCCTTGATTGGACCGATCTATATAATCAACAACATTTATCAAACTTTAGGCCCCGTAATTCACTCATCTATCACATTGGTCGTGCAGCATAATAATAATTAAATACTCTCAGTCAGACTGCCTCTAAATTAGTATTCTAATTGAACAAGTAGCATCACTACACAGACTAATGACTTCTACTTCCTTCTAAACACATTCACAGACTTTCCCACATAAATTATTTCCTCAGTAGGCGAGGGCCCTGAAGTCGAGGACAATGCTTGTTTGATGGATATGAAATCATTTACATTTTGGGTGAAAAAGGGAGAGCTCATTGGGAATTAAGAGGTGTCATGCTGAGTAAGGCTGATTTGGATCCATATCTCATTTTCTGGACAACAATGTGGTAACTTCAGCTTGAATTGCTGGTTTGAGAGTCGATCTTGTGGTGGCAGACACTTGATTATCATCATTATCACCAGCACAGCATGTGTTTGATATGTTAATAGAAATGCAATGTGTTAAACATGTATTAATGCCACACACACACACAGAGATGCAGTATGGACATCAGTAGACTGGTAAGCTGCGTACTATTTTTACACAAAACAATTATTATTCCAGATATAATATCGTATTTCTGTTGGGAGAAATTGTGATTCATTTCCACACCTTCAAAATCGGTTTGTGAATATCTGACAGTTTACCTGGTATCTTATTTATTTTATAGTTATAAACCGATAGCAAAGGGAGTCTTCCAATTTTATTAAAAACTAATTTGGGAATGGAGTTCAACATGGAAGAATCATTTTTCTAAAAATGTTTTAACCAGTTGATCTTAAATATAGAAGACCAACATTGTTGCAAGGATTGAAAACTACAGATTTTGTTGTATCCACAAAAATATTAAAAGCTATTGGTCCATGTTTTGGCAGTTTTGTTCTCAAGAAATAGAGAGGATGCAACATAAATAAACCTTGGGATGCCTTCAGCTTTCGATAGGAGGACACGTCCCTTCAGAGACAGATCTCTTTTTAACCAAAACTTTAATTATTGGACTAAAATTAAGATTAGACATCTGTGTTCTTTGTTTCCAAGGATGCTTAACTTTATTCTTGAAAGGTATTTCATTAATATAACTTATACCACTACTTTCTAAGGCAAATATCTCACATTTAGTCAAATTCAGACAGAGACCTGAAGCTTTGGGTCATGTGCCAGTTGTCGTCTATGATATTTCTCAGAGTGATAATGACTCGATTTTAAATAGTGGCAACGATGAATATTAACAGACTTTCTTCAGAACCATCCTTTCATTTCACAGAGCTGTTTGCAGAGAGGGTTTTCATTGAATTGCAAAAGTACGCTTCTCTTTCAAGAAAATAAAAACTGAAAGGGTGCTCAACTGTGTCATATATAGCTATAGAGATATATCTATCTATATGTAAATATATAGATAGATTTATAGATATAAATATAAGATTAAAAAACAATTTTGTGTTATTGAAAATGTCCGATACTCATAAATCCAGATTGATTTTCATCTATAATTGAGGGAAAGCTGACATGGGATCCTTATTTTTGTATAAAGTAGAATAATATTTACGACAAAACTTTGAGATATTCTTCTTATTGTCAGAAACAGTCTCCTCAATATTCAACTGCAGTATAGAATTGTTCTTTAAGAAACATCTGCTCGTGTTGATAAGAGGCTCACTCTTTATTATATACTTGCCTTCTAAATTGCTTTACCACTCAGTTTTAATCTCTGCTCTTCAGATAAGGCTTCTGGTGGCACATCAGAAAGGGATGTCATTTCTGAAATAACCTCCTCTTCTAAGATTTGTCTGGATTTAGTGAGCAGGCTGCCCTATTTCCTCAGGTATTTACATATTTCAAATTGAAGGAGCTCCCAGTTAATTCTAGCTGTGGTCTTACACAGCTGTGAAGAATAGACATTTCGAGCCAGAATTACAAGGGAAAGGATTTGTACTAGTTGTTATGGCTCTATGATCAGTTGATGGTAAAACATTGACTGCAATACTGTCTTGATTTAAGGTTTTAGAGACAAGCCAGAAGTCTATATGTAATCGCCTGGAGCCGTCTTTATGTTCTCCTCTCCGCTGCCGTCAGCTGTAATGGCAGCACAAACCGATGCAACCCTCCTCCACCCCCAGCCTTCATCACATCCTGCTCCTAATCCCATCGTCGGCTCTTCAGCAACTCCCTTCATCACCAGTGTCTAGACTCCTGGTCTAACCACAGCATCACTACCCCCTTTAATATACTCCCGTCACCATGGAGTCTAAACGCTGACTTTGCTCAGTGTGTTTGTATGTGTGTGCTTGTAGTTGGAGGAGCTTAGGCCCAACAGAGACTGCAGAGGAGATGCTGTAGCATGATAATTAATTATTCTAAAACATTAAAAAGCACCAGTAACTTCCATGTTAGGATGGCCACGCAGCGGCTTGATGTAGGAAGCTGGACAAGAAGGTTATGTGCAAACCAACCAGGTCTTTATTTCACCGACATTTATAACAAACAGGACAGTCATTGTGGACCAAGGGCAGCATGTGGTCCCAGCAGCAACACCAACCTGTTACCTGAGCCAGCCTTAAATAGCCTGCCCCTGATTAGGCCCTCAACCACCCTATCATACAGGTGTCTCTGGCGGTCCCTAAAAACACATTAACTATATTTAAATACAATACCAATAATCTAAAATACCAATAAACTGTGTTGAATGATCGTAGGAAAAATATGAAAAGTCTAAAAGTTTACTTGTGTACGTATAACCTGCATAAGATGCTATAACGTATAATCTTTTCTGTATAATGGGTATTATATAACGTATCCTGTGTAAAAGGATTCTTCATTTATTATTACCATATAAAGGCAACGAACCTCCTGTACTCTGATTGGAGACAGGATGTATTATGATGTGTGACACGTGAAGAGGAGGAGTGGATCGCTTCTGTGTCTATTTAACCTCTCTCCTGATAGGAGACGGGGGGATTTCCCTAGCTCTGTGAGCTAGGGCAGACTCACAGTTTTTTAGAAAGCTAGATTTTTTCCTAACTCTCTGAGACTAGGACAGGGAATCTCTCAGCTATATAGAAATCTGGATTGACTTCGACCGTCCGAGGAAAGGCTTGAATACAAGCCATCTCGACCGTCAGGGGAACAGGTTTTGAGCCTCTACCGTCAGGGGAAAAGGTTTTGAGTGACAAGCTACTTCAACCGTTAGAGGTAGACTTGATGTGTGAAAAGGTTTTGAATGTGACAAGCGATCTCTACCGTTAGAGGTAGGCTTGGTGTGTGCAACTATATAGAAATCTGGATTGACTTTTACCGTCAGGGGGGCAGGTTTTGAGTGACAAGCTACCTCTACCGTCAGAGAATAAATACTTAGATCTTTTAACATGTTGACACTGTAACTGTTTGATTGAGTTGGACCTGTTTTGTAACTTGTAAAGAAAAAAGAAAGAAACTGAAATAAAACCACAGCCTTACCATTTAGTAAGGAACTGGGACTAAAGCTACAGACTCTGGTTTTTTAAACAGAGTAATCTTCTTCCCCATGAACAAGTGTGATTCTGAGGTGACGACCGACGCTACCAGAGGAACTTAAGGTAAGAACCCTGGTTGAAAACTTTGCAGTGTGTCTAAAAATGTGAGTGTTCAAAATAGTAGTGAGATTGTATAAATGTTATACGTACTGACTTGATAAGGGTTGAGACAAGTTACAGCCTATCGTGGGGACCTACAGCATTAGCTGAAAAATACCCACGACAAAACCCATAAAATCCTAACGATCAAACTACAGGGTGAGATAAAAGGCCGAAGGCATTATACCTATATTGGTGAGTATTATTATTTACTCCGGGATCACTGAGCAACTGAGGAGTAACCACCGTGTTAGGTGCGGAACCTGCTCTCCCCCCTTCTTTCCTCCCTCCCTTCACCTCCCTTCCGGAGCAGGACCTCTGCATACGTTACAACTGTATGATCTCTATGGTGCCACGCATCACCATAGAGATCATATAAACCTGAATCGGGAAATCAACTTTCCAAACACCCCCCTACCAAAGATCTCATTGGTCTCACTCGGAACCATAAATTAGTGCTCAGGCACCCTGGGGACTCTTTTCGGTGGAACACCCTGGAGAGGAGACAGAGATGAGTGAACACAGCAAACATTGCATACTACTTGGCTGCACCAAGAACAGTTTATACTCCCAATCCTTTGAGTAAAGATAGCCAACTAATACTGCATTTGTCTTTACAGGTTTGCCTTCAACAATATACCTGAGGCCACAAACAAACCATTAAGACATTCCAATAAAGTCTTTAACCCTTTTTGGTGTGTCTCGTTCTTGTAATGGAGGGTCTTCATTACAGTTCAGGTTATCAGTACTCCGGTCTTTAATAGTTTAGCACCGGAGCCGTTTAATACAGAGTATCGCTTCCATGAAAGTCTCTCTAGAGTCAGTGTGAAGTTTGTCCTTTCTGGGCTGCTGTAGGACATGACGGTGCAACATGGTGGACTCTATGGAAGAGGATTAGCTCCAATGGCTTTTTTCTAAGCTAACAATAACATTCTATCTCCAGTGAGCTTTGTCGCTACACTTTTTCAGTGCTTTGTCCTAACACCTGCTTCCTATTGAGCCTCGGACCACCCGCCTGTGCCCGGTCTTCTTTCATTCTCAGTTCCTGCCGTTCGCAAGCCACCTCATTGCCATCCTGCCTGCCAGCCACCTCCCTTTCCCCGCCGTTATTCATTAAAGACATGCTCTTCAACTAAACTAAAACAAAATGTAAATACCCTAGATGTTACACACTGTTCCATCAAATCTAAAAATTCTCATGTATTATTTTGAACTATAACTGTTAAGCTGAATCTACAATAATGGTCACCATGGCTCACCATAACCCAGCTGTAGTAAAATGTACAGTTGCACATTTATTATTGCAGCAATGAAGCTTAAGCGGTAGTTCAGTCTCTGTCTCTAATTATTACTATGTCAGCTGATTGTGGGCGTTCACTTTAAATTAACCAACCAGATGCTGCACAGTTTCCTTAAGCCAATCATATAGTTGTTGTCAAACTTTAAACATGTTCTCCTCTCTGCTGCTGTTAATTGTCATTCTCCCCCCACAGTCACCTCCAACCAGCATCAGTCAGGCTCCTCCATCATCAAATTGTAGCAACTCTCTTCTTCACCACCACCACCAATGTCTGGACTCCGGGGGGTTCTGCCTCATCAGACCTCAGCATCACTGCCCCTCTATTATCCAACTTCAGGATGGAGTCCAATAGTCTAAGACTTTGCACTATTCAAATGTTATGCATATGTAATTGTTGTTAAACTCTAAACAAGTCTCTCCTGATTGAAGTGAAACTAAAGTCAAGAAGGCACTTCATAATGTGTCTGATGAAAAGTGTACTGTACACATTCAGTCAGCTAACTTGGCACAGCCCTGTTTTCAGCTTTGTGACTATGCATTCTGAGCCAAGAGGCTTTTTAAGGATTTCTTTAGCTTATGCATTCTGAGCCAAGAGGCTTTTTAAGGATTTCTTTAGCTTATGTTGGCTGGGAAGCAGTAGATAGATGTTTGATTACGGAACATTCAATATCGGTTGCATACGGCCCGTTTCTAGCCATCATGTAACTGATACAAATGTGTACAAGAGAGGCTCACTTACATGATGCATTATGCTTCTCTCTGAGACGTCTGTATCGCCACTCAACTCTCCTCAGAATGAGCCAGTCCTATGCAGATCCTTACGGGCTCTTCCTGTTCCGATTTGTCACACCAGAACAGAAATACTGGGCTTGGTGTGTCTCAAACTGGGACGGAACCTGAAGGAGTTTCTCATCAGCACACAGCATCAGAAATTCTCCAATATGGCAGTGAGAGATGAGAAAATGCTGGTCGACCGCATCAATGTGGGGCTGCTGACACCGTGTCAGTTTGTCATGGGACTCATGTGTTAGGCCAGTGGTTCAGAGTCTGTGCTTGCAAAATAAACAATACCCTCAACATCTATTTAAGGTTAAGAAAAAGAGGTCAGTTTAAAATATTCTTTAAAATATATTGGGTGAGCTGAAATCTCTCCGTTCTCATTGGAGATACAAGATGCAGGGGGATAAATGAACAGTTAGCATAAAAACACTTAATTTCCGGCATTATGGGGAATGTTTCTAAATTAACTTGTGATTGAAATGTCTTCATGTATGTTCAGGAAAACAAACTCCAGGTGACAATTCAAAATATCTCTGCTGCGTTAACACACATTATGTGTGATTTATTGTCAGAAATGGAATATAATCAGAACTATGTTTTTATTAGTATATAATGACCTGAAACTAAGAACTAATAACTATTTATATAGCTTCAAAATAACAAAAGCAAATAAGATCCAGAACCCAAAAGGTAAAACAAGATGGAGCAAGAGTGTACACGAGCAACAAATAAAATCAGTTAGTTGTACCGTTTGATATATTCTTACATCTGAGTTTTCACGAAGCATGCAACCTGGGTGTTATTTTTTATTCAGAACTAACTTTTCATGCTCCGGTGACCAAAGTGTTTTTCTCTAGCTAGCCAAAACCAGGTCAATCCTTTCATCTGCAGACCAAGATTCATGCTTTTATCTCTTCCAGACTTCACTACTGCAAGGCACTTTATTCTGGTACCAGCAGGCGGAACTTTCAAAGACTGCAATTGATACAGAACGCTGCTGCAAGGCTTTTAACTCGTACGTTGAGAAGTGACCACATCACACCAAACCTTGCTGCCCTTCACCTGTGGGTTTTATAATTGATTTTACTGCTCGTTTTTTAAAGCCTTGAACAAGCTGGCTCCTTCCTATATCTGTGATCTGCAGAACGCTAGATCGGCTAATAGCACATTGTTACCAACGAGCTAAAACTACAGCCTTCTGTCTGCAGTCTGACTCTTTATCCGAGTTTGTTCTGGTTGACTTCTCTCTGGCTGAGAAAAAGAGGACAAGAGGACAGAAGAGAGGGAGGGAGGATAAAGGACAAGAGGATAGGAGGCCAGGTGGACAGAAGACAGGAAGACAAAGGAAAAAAAATCATACATGTATGCTACATGTATAAGGAGCCTTACTCTCAATGATTTTTCACAATCAGTATTAATGTTGAAAGTGATTTCTCTGTTCATCTCAACGATGAATCTCTCTCAACATTTCAAAGTAGCACATTTGTCAAGTTTTTTGCACACCGTTGTGTTTGACTCCCAGCTGGGAGAAGCTTGAGAGAGCTTTGGTTGTGTCTGGTTGCTATGATACGGAATATCCTTAGAAGTCGAAATGCAGGCACAAGGTAGAGGACCTGCTGAATGGGTTCATGAGATTTAGTGGGCGAGGAAACATTTTGGCGACCATTGTTCGGGTCAAGACCAGAAGTTGAACTGAGTCCGGTTCAAAGAGTTGACTACTTTTTTGTGGCATTTGTCCAAAGAGCATCAAACGTGCAGCTCTCGGCTCAGAGTGCCACGCTGCTGGTGTTTGTAGTATAGTTGAACAACAAGGAGCTCCCACTGCAGAGACGCCAAAAAGCACGCTTGTGTCAGGAAAAAGGCTTTGACGTGACCCGCGCTGTTCTTAGAACGAGCCTGGCACTAACAGGCGCCGTGTTGTCTACCCGTCATCCTGGGGTTTGGTCTTATGCACAAGCACCTCATGTAATTACAGAAAGGGCCAGCTTTGACCTTATGTGATTCATGTGCAGATAACATCCTCTTCTAGAGCCAATTGAGAGACGGAACGGCAGAATGACGGCAGACAGCTCCCTGCTGGTTTGATGCCGGTCCTCTGTCTGCCAGCTGGATGAGCGTATCATGTGTGCGTTTGAGTGTGTACTTGCAGCTTATGACTGCAGCCTGCAGGCGTTTTTGATAAAACACAATGGTGTAGGAGCAGTAATTATTTTTGGTCTTCAATGGCTAATATACCTTTAATTGCCATTTCCCAAGGTAATGTTTTTATCTGACGTGATGCCAGAAAAGCGTTAATCGTTTGGCCGAGGTGAAAATGCCAAGGGGGTTTTACAGTAACACATTTCACTGCACTGTGCAAAATACAGGGAACCAATCTTAGGGAGCTCCTCCATGATGTGAACCCACCATCAACACAGGCTGTGTTGCCACCGTGTCTTTTCTGATAGTACAGTAGAGGGCCCTGTTTCAACCATCTGATGTGCATGGTGCACGTTCTTTTAGGCTGTGTCCAACTTCACTACTGCTAGTTAAAAGGTATAAAATGTGGGTGCAAATTAGGGCACACGGGGCAGGAGGGTTGTATTAAGTCTCTTAATTAATCATTGGTGTGTTTTGGGTGTAACCAACCAGAGTGTTATCTCCCATTCCCTTTGTATTTTACCTGTCGACTCGGCTAATAAGATAAGCTAAAAGCCAACAAATATGGATTTGAAGCAGAACATGGTTAGATTTTTATCATTTTCAAATTTCTCAACCTGTTTATATCTATCTCACCCTAATCGCGGTCAGAATATCGTTGTGTTTTCTGGTGCTGTGTCTTTCATTTTCCTCGCATCCCTGTTTTAGTGTTGTAAACCTCCCAAACGCGGCAAAATAAGTGTCCCCAGACGCAGGGCAGGAAGTCTGCAGACAGTCACACACAATGGGTCAGAAGTGATAACTACTTCTGTATAAGGCTATACATAGTTTCTATTTATCCATTCATTTTCTTTCATAAAAATCTCATTCTGCCTTTTTTTTTTATTAACTCACTGGGGCCAACGGACACGCCGCCGCGTCTACTTGCTGTTTGAATTAATTGCTCCGCGATAATACGGCACAAAGATATGGTTAAGATGTCTACGGAACCGTATGCTCTCCACCTCCGTGTTCTAGTTCTCACGAGATCGTACGTCGAGCTCTCACCGTCAATTGTGGATTCATGTGTCCGTCAACATTTTTGTATGAAACTAACCAATGGACACTCAGTAAATCACTAAGGACCTACCCACCACCTTACGCTACAGAAACACTACAGTTTACATTTAGTCGGCGACAGAGAGAAGAGAGGAAGTATGAAGAGAAAGTTTACAGTTAGCGACGTACTTTCAGCGATATATTTAATATTTTGTTTGAAAACAAAAACGGTTGTAATGTTCATTTGCACACATCCCATGAAGCTTAATCTGTAGTATTAAGTAATTACTCAGTCCCTCTAACAGCCGGTGGACGTAGAGTGACAGACATCACTTCTAGTCAAAAAACGATATTAAAAAATTTGGTTCTTGACATTTATTTTTTATATACTATTTTATCCATATATTCCACCACTGTTGTGAACCTTATACTTTGGTAAACCAATTTCAAGCACCAAAACAGTTCGTCTACATGAGTAAAGTTATATTTTCACAAGAAATTTAAAGAATGAAAAATATCGGCTTTATGGCCAAATTATCCCTGTACACAGTGCCTTAGGACAATTGGTACCTCATTATATAGATAGCTGAGATTGTTCTGCAAATGATCATATACAACACATGGGTATGTCTTATATGAAAGTACCTTTTTAAAGGTGAATTTAAGAAAATATGTAAAAATCGGGAAAATGCCCTTAGACCCCAGAGGGTTAAAGCAGGACGGAGTGGATTTCTTTGGCACAGGTATGATGATGGTGGCCTTGAAGCATGATGGAACAACAGCTTGTCTCAGATTTCTGAGGGTGGTCTTTGATGCCATTTTATAAATTATATCGCCATAGTCAAATAGAGGAAGGATGGTCATTTTCACAAGGGTGAATTTGGCAGAGTGTGTGAAGGAGGCCTTGTTTCGATACAGGAAACCCAGTCTAGCTTTGACTTTAGCCAGAAGGTTATTGATGTGTATGTTAAATGAGAGAGATGAGTCCAACCAGAAGCCAAGGTATTTGTAGGAGCTGACAAACTCCAGCTCCGAGCCATCAGCACTGTAGATCTTGGGAGGGCTGGGAATGATGAGGTTTTTCCGGTCAAACCGCATACATTTGTCTTTTTGGAGTTGAGGAGCAGGTGGAGGTTGTGGAAAGACTGTTGGATGGAGGTGAGGCTTTGTTGAAGAGTGGACACAGCAGAGCGGAGTGAGGGACCAGCTGAATATATGATGGTGTCATCAGCATACAGATGAATCAAGGAATTTCCAACAGCTTTCGCTACATCGTTAATATAAATGGAAAACAAAATAGGGCCTAAGATGGAGCCTTGAGGCACACCTTTAGAGATGGTAAGCGGTTCAGACATGATGTTTTCGGTCTTCACCCACTGGACACGACCAGCCAGGTAGCTAGCAAACCAGTTGCAACATCTACTGGACAAGCCAATGCTGGTAAGTCTTTGCAGGAGAATGTTATGGTTGACCGAGTCAAAAGCCTTGGCTAGATCTATGAAGGCAGCTACACAAGTCTGTTTGTTGTCTATGACGGTGATGACGTCATCAAGGACCTTCAGTGTAGCGGTGGTACATCCGTGGCCTTTCCTAAACCCAGACTGCAGGTCAGACAAAATATGATTTGAGTCAATGAAGTGAATTAGTTGTTTATGTACCAGTTTCTCTATGACTTTGGCCAGACAGGGCAAAATGGAAATCGGCCTGTAGCAGTTCGGGTCAGAGCCAGAGCCTCCTTTAAAGAGGGGGAGTACCCAATTTCCAGTCAAGGGGGAAAGCAGACAAATTAAATGACAGGTTAAACAGGCTTGTAATAGGGGAAGCAATAATATGAGCGGCTGATTTTAAAAACACAGGGTCAGGCCCATCAGATCCAGCTGACTTGTTTGAATCTAACTTAATGAGTTCATCCAGGACTTCCGAAACCTTAACAGGTTGAAGGGAGAAGCTGTTAACGCTGGGTGATGAAATAGGAGTGTAAGATGAATCTGTTTCAGGGGCAGCTGCATCAAAGAAATTAGATGATTTCACGAAATGTTGGTTGAAGTGTGTGGCCATGCGTTGTTTATCAATAACAACAATGTCATCAAAAATCATAGAAGTGGGTAGATGCGAAGAAGCTTGTTGTTTGTTTTCCATGGATTTGACTGTTTTCCAAAATTTCTTGCCGTCAGAGCCACTGGCTGAGAATTCTTCTCTGAAATGACTGATTTTAGCTTTCCTGATCGCCTGTGTTGTTTTGTTCCTGCATTTTCTGAAGGCCAGCCTGTCGGCAGCAGACTGAGAAGACCTCGCCCTCCGCCATGAGGTGTTTTTTAGGCGGATCAGAGCCGCCAAATCGTGACTAAACCAGGGGCTGTAGCGATTCTTCGTCCGGAATCGTTTCAATGGGGCGTGTTTCTCAATGATTAGGCTAAAGGTGTTTTTGAAATAAGACCAGGCATCTTCCACTGAGGGGATAAGATTGATTCTTTCCCAGGACGCAGCTGCAACATCTTGCAGGAAGGCCTGATTGTCAAAGTTTTTCAGTGAGCGCTTGGTCACAATCACCGGTGGACGTTTGACAGAGAGGCCGGAGCGAACGCATCCAATGGCACAGTGGTCACTCAAGTCTTGACTGAAGACTCCAGATCGGTAGTTTGATGGAGTGTTAGTGAGAATAATATCGATCAGTGTGGCAGATGACGGTGATTTCAAATTATATCTGGTTGGCTCCGATACAATTTGAAAGAGGTTTAAAGCATCAAATTGCTGTGTAACTAAATCAGGGGGGTTGATCATATTCCAGTTTAGGTCACCCAGAAGGACAAACTCAGAGGAAATGTGGGGGGCCAACAGTTCACCGAGAGCTCTTAATGTGCATGCTGGAGCAGAGGGTGGTCTATAGCAAACAGCAACAGACAGAGTGAAATTTGTTGACAGTTTAAGTTTTAACAGTAACAGTTGATGATGTGGAAGCAGAAGTGATATGTGACAGTGATAAAGACTAAATGGCCACCCCAGGAACTGTTGCCTATACGTCTACACGTCCTGCTCTCCCTGACACACATCCTGCTGGTCGCAGGGGGAGAAGACGGCGCGATGAGCATGATGGCGTGTCCCCTATTGTGATATTCCAAAACAGCTCTTACAGGAGTACTTCTGGTTTCCAGTGGAGTTGTCGGCCTCAGACATTGGCAACCACCAGGACAGCGGCACGGAACATCATGTCTGCTTTTACACCAGGACCAACACCAGAAGCAGCAAATGCTGACACCCGAGAAGTGCTTTACGTTATTTTTTGAGGACCAAATCATCGAAGAAATCGTGACATGGACGAACATCCGTATTGATGCTGAAGCTGCAAAATATCGGAAAAGAACAGCAGCAGAGGTGCGTGCAATGCTGGGGATTTTTATCTTTAGTGGTTGCCAGATGGACAACCATCTGTCTACAAAAGAAATGTGGAACCCTGGTACTGGTGCACCTGTGAGGGTCGCTTTTCATTCCTCCTTGCCTGTCTGCGATTTGATGACCGTGGCACATGGCGGGAAAGACTGGACAAATTTGCTCCCATTTGAAAAATATGGGACATATTCATTGACAACTGTAAAAAGTTGTATGTGCCCAGGGAAACCATTACTGTGGATGAACAGCTGCTGGCATTTAGAGGGAGGTGTCCATTTAGGATGTACATCCCCAACAAACCTGCCAAATATGGAGTCAAGCTTGTCCTTGCCAATGATGTCCACAGCAAGTACCTGCTGGCAGGGATACCATACCTGGGGAAGCAGGTGACACAACCACAGGGTGCCCAAAGTCTTGGCCATTATTTCACCAAGGAGCTGACCAAGCAATATCATCACACAAACAGGAATGTGACCACTGATAATTGGTTCACATCTGTGCCACTGGTGATTGACCTGCTGGAGAACTGTGGCATGACCCTTGTGGGGACAGTGAAAGCAAACAAAAGGGAGGTCCCACTTGTGATGAAGGATAAAGCAAATCGCACGCCAGGCTCCAGTGCTTTTCTTTTCACCAAAGAACTAACTTTGGTGTCCTTCCTCCCTGACACAGCTTCAAAAAAGAAGCTTGTCCTTCTCCTGTCATCCATGCACACACAACCAAGCATAGGACCCACTCGCAAGCCTGAAGTGATCGAGTTTTATAACAAAACGAAAGGAGGTGTCGATACTTTCGACCAGATGTGTGCTCACTACGGCTGTGGCCACTGTCTGTGTTCTATGGCATGATGAACGCTGGTGTGATAAACTTGTGGATCATACACAAGGAGAATGCCATGAAGAGAGGTGACAACCAAATGAAGAGCAGGCCGTATATGCAGGCTTTGGCACTGGGACTCATCAAGCCATGGGCAGAGTGGAGGCTCCCCTCTTCAAATCTGTCACGTCCGCTCAAAGTCCTCATCTAAAGCGCGTGCAACATCCCTACCCCTGGCACTCCTGCAGGTGAGGCAGGTCCAGTGGCAGCAGAAAGCAGAGGTTCCTTAGTGAGGTGTGCTGACTGCCCCGCAAGCTCGGACAGGAAGACACGACACAGCTGTCATGTCTGCCATCGACCGGCGTGTCCTCGCCACTACTACCCTGCCTGTACCAACTGTATGTAAGGCATAAGGTAAGTTAGAGTGGTCCTGGAATTTGCATTTAATCCTTATTTAGTGTAATGGTTATGAATAAATATCACTTACTGGTAATTTCCAAGGGAATTCATATGGTAAAAATATTTGTTTTGTCTGCTCGGCATTTTTCCCCTATCAAAAAAAGGCATTTTTGGTTTATCGCTCCCACAGTTGTCAGTGATGCAGGGAGACTGTGCCTTCACCAGTCAAGGCTCACATGTCCCAGGAATGGGTGGGCCGAAGAACAAGTTCCTAGCTCTATTTTTTTATTATTCATTAACGATTCCCAAATTTTTAGCCTTTTTATAGGGTCCCCCCATGATACCTGTTTTTCATTTTATGAGAAGTTATATAGGATAAAAGAGTACTTCAATTTGTTGTGTATTGTTTTATTTTAATGAGAAGTATTTTTTATCAGGTACATTATATCGGGTGAAATATACCCAACGTTAGTGATAGTGTTACTATTTATAACGTTAGTGCTAGGGTTAAGCCATTACAGGCACTTAAGGTGTTAAATGTTCAAGAATTGCTCTACTTCAAACCAGTGGATGTTCAAATGGCATATGAACCAACAGATTCCTCCCTTTTTATATTTCAATATTGCCATCTAATACAGCCTTGACCAGTGTTTTAAGTGTTAAGGCATTGTTGCTGGTTTTTCATATGGACCTTTATGGATCTTTTCAGTGGCGTTTTCGATGTAGATATTTGCATGTGTGCTTTAGGGGGTAATCCAGGTGGCAGGATGAGATGGAGGTTTTCTCAACCCTATCTTATCATTTATTTTCTACACTCAGTTGCCATTATTATTTAGGGTTTTTTGGGGGAGTTTTTCCTGAGTCGATGAGAGGTTCTGGGACAGAGGATGTCAGTGTGTACAGATTGTAAAGCCCTCTGAGGCAAATTTGTAATTTGTGATTTTGGGCTATACAAAAATAAATTGAATTGAATTATTTGGTCCACCTCGCTAAAACTAATGCATATCAAGACAACAGACTACCTACAACCAATTCTCCCTCATATTATCCTACTTCAGGGAGATAGACAGTCCAATCAGAAATTGGTCAGTGATACTCCTAGAGGGGATTTGCCTAACATGTTAAACCAGTGGTCACCAACCTTTTTAAGCCCAAGATCCCTGACCTCTGCCTTGGTGACAGGCAAGATCTACCTATTGAGGCGTTAAGAGAAAAAGACTGTCCAGACTGTACTTACAACTTGAGGCTTTTTATTTGGCCTAATTGTAATTGAATGAAATCAAACACTTTGGTCCAGCTTTCAAATTGATGTGACCAAGAACACACTAAATTACTTAATTTCAGTGCAACATAAAAAGGAAATTATTTGTTAACCGCACACAATATGAACAACAAAAAACACATTTGCAATGAGCAGGCTGGATGAACTACCAATATTAACGGTTGTATTTATCAACTGAAGTTACAACACAACACTGACAAAATTATCAGTCAGTGCAACTAATGTAAGTTCAGTTCTGTGTCCCATCACAATGCCATCAGAAGTCATGTGACTCAAGTCAGTGTGATGGCTGTGACTGAACACTGAGTGCCTTGTAGTTCGGCTCATAAGCAGACAGCCAGTCTGTGAGGTGTCTGTCAGTAAGCCAACTCCTGTACTTTGATTTGGTGATTTTCATCTGTGAAAATGCCATTTCACAGAGGTAAGTTGATCCAAAGTAGGCACTCACTTTTAGTGCACTTGCACTGAGGAGAGGAAACTTCTCTCTGCTGACAAGTCCCCAAAAGTCACTGTCCCTTGACCTGGCTTTCAGCTCTGTCATTTTGCATATCAACCATCTCCATGTCCACTCCACCTAGCAAAGCAAATGCTTTCTGGAATTTGGCTGAAATCTCCTCTGTATCTATAGGCAGGAATGGGTTTGAAACAAATGCAGCAATATCCTCCATGACGTCTAACTCACCAAACGTTGACTAAACTCTGCTGCCAGTTTGTCCAGGTGCACACAGTACTGCTCAGGGTGAAAATCATAATTGTCTTTAATGGAATGTGACATTTTCTCCAGGTTGGTAAAGTGTGTCAGCTTCCCTTTCTTAAGATGTGTGGTCCAGACAGAGTTTGGCCTTGAATGCATTCACTGCGCTTATCATATGGGGCAGGTGCCGGTCTTTTCCCTGGAGCTCATTGTTGAGTGAGTTCAGTTTTGCCATTAGGTCTGTCAGAAACCCCAGGTCCAGTAGCCACGCATCATCTGATAGTTCCTCGTTCCTTTTCGACAGAAACGCCTTTATTTCAGGCAGCAAGTAAACAAATCGCTGCAGCACTTTGCCGCGACATCAGCATGCAGAAGCAGGTCTCCATACACGGAATCAAGCTCATCCAATAACGCCTTGAATAAGCGATGCTGAAGCGCTTTTGCGCGAATCGAGTTTACCACTTTGACCACCAGTGTCATTACATGAAAAAAGTCCCAACTTTCCCAGCCAAGGCTTGCTGATGAATCAGACAGTGATACTTCATGAAGTCGGGGAAATCCGGATCATTACGGCACAGTGCTATAAAACCGGCGTGCACACCGCCGGTGCCCCATCAGTGATTGCCACCAGTTTTTGAATGGTGATGTTATTTTCACGGACATAGCTTTTAAACACATTGTAAATATCCTCACCTCTCGTTCTCTGCTTTAAATGGAGAAGAGTGAGAAAGTCCCGGAAAGCCATTCTGACAAATACAACAAGCTGAGCTGTGTCCATTACATCCAGCGATTCATCAAACTGCAGTGAAAATATTCAGTGATAACTCCTTCAACACCTGTTGACCAACGTCCTTTGACAGTAACTCGACCCTTCCTGTCACTGTTGCAGGACGGAACAGCACGGAATGCGGCTGTTCCGTCCTCCTGTTTTTGAAGTTGCTGCAAACAGTCTCTGCGGTGACGGCCATTGCTTCCTTAAATAAATCCCCATCTGTAAAAGGCTTCTTGTGTTTAGCCAAAAGGTGGCTAACACGAAATGACGCTTCAGTTGCAGCCTTATTTTGAGAAGTGGGTTTTGTGAAAAGCGACTGCTGAGCCTTCAACTCCACTTTCAGCTCTTGAACTTTCTTGGCGCGGATTGCACTCTTTGGTGGATAGCCATTTTTGAATTTCTGGTGGGTAGTGTTGTGGTGCCGCTCCAAATTTCCTCGCTTAGACAGTGCCTGTGACTGGTGGCACAACATACACTTGTCTTTTACCAAGGTAAAAATAAATTCCTCCTCCCATTCTGGATGGAAATGGTAGGTTTTCGCCTTCTGTCGTGGAGCTTCTGCCATGCTCGCTAACTGCCAACAACGCCAGGCTATCACCATGGTGACGACGTTTGCGAACGTCAATCAGGCATAATGGGCCTCATTCTCAAACGCAGTTAAGAAGAAGTTAGGAAGACATTTCTTCTGAACTCCACTAATGCGGTTTTCGGGACAAATTTGGCATTCATTCCGTGTTAGAATGGGCATTTAGTGGGATGGGCTGAATTTGTGAGAAATTGTTGGTGATTACGTTCACATCAACTCTACAGACCTCCTCAGATTTAAATAATTATAATAATAATAAATACGTAATATTTGTATCATTAACAATTACGTTTCACATTTATAGTCATGATTCTACGAGGCATCGTGATATCATAAAATAAACAAAAGCACTACACGAACACTGCAAGTGAATAAATAAATAAGCACTAAACTCAATCACGTGGATATAGCCACAGTGGAATAGAATGGACACATCTACATTCTGCAACAGTCTCTGCACCGGTGACGTTAGGTCTCAGTTTACTCGACCGGTGCTCGCTTTCCGCTTTGACATGACGCAAAGACGTTGGTCTTCCGAAGTCCATAAGAAAACATTTCAGAAGACACTTCAGAAAATGTTCAGAATGAGGCCCAATGTGTTTCTGAATTTATTTTTATTTTATTTTGGAGAGCGACAGGGAAAGTCTCCAAGATCGAGTGTTAAACCTTACTAATTGTAATCTCTTTTCAGACCGTCATGGCTGGTTCGACACCTGCAGGACTGCAAGGTGATTTTGGGGGAGAGCTACGTTAAATAACTGACACTTCCAAATGGCATACGAGAGTCACTAGATGACCTCAACAGCAAGATAAGGACTACCTTTGGGTTAAAGGGCAACCTCAGACTATGCATGGACCAAGATTTTGGCAATGACTTCTTCATTGAACTTCAGGATTTGGGGACAATCAAGGTAATGCACCAGCAAACAAATCCACCTTTGATCAGTGCCACTGAGACCACGTCATCTAATTCTCTTTCACTTGAGTCTGATGATGGTGTTTCCTTGGCATCAAATGACACAATAATACTCTCATCTCCGAGTATGTGTCATCTCGGACAAAACAGTAACCAAAGGACTTTCCAATTCCCCAATTTTCATATGACACAGAGTTGCAGCTAGCAAAGGGGAATTCTGATATCCTGAATAGACTAGCAGAAGAAATTGACCAATAAAAGGCCTACCCAGAGGATGGACATTTCTGCACAGTTGCAGAGGCCGTAATCAAAAAGCACCCTTGTTTGAAAGAACCTGGCTCATTCAATGGCTGCTACGGTGGCCGGTGGCTGTATGGGCGATCAGTCTCCTGCCTCTCCTCACCGGGGAGGCGCAGACTGCGGCCCTGGGGCTGCCCCCTGCCGCCCGGCAGACGTACCAGGACGTACGGAAAGCCGTCACCGATCGGCTGGGCCTGACCCCGGAGGACCACCGGCAGAGCTTTCGTGAAGGGCTGGGGGACCGGCCCTTCGCCTACGTGCAGCGTCTGAGGGACGCTGCAGCCCGGGAGCTCAGAAGGGGCTCGGGAGGTGGTTGAGAAGATTGTCCTGGAGCAGTTCGTGGGGGGGCTGCCGACCAGAACATCTGAATGGGTCCGCTGCCACCGCCCCACATCGCTGGACACTGCCATCACCCTGGCAGAGGACCACCTGGCGGTGCATCCCGGCAGTCAGGGGGACAGCGGTCGGCCGACGCCCGCCCCACGGAGGAGGCTCCCGCCGCAGCTCCTGGCGCGGCCCATGCTGGCCCTGCGGTCAGCACCCCCACCCCGGCTCCCCGATTTTCCCGACCCCGGCTAGTACCAGCACTCTTCCCAGCCCACAGGGGGTTCCTCAGGCACCAGGGCAGGAGTGTTGGAGGTGCAGGCAGCCCGGACACTTTCGGAGAGAGTGTCCTCTGATGGAGGTGGGCCAGGTGATCCGGGTTGCCGGCTCTCCAACACCCTCCGCGTACCGCGTTCCGGTAAGAATCCAGGGGGGTACACATCAGGCGATGGTGGATTCGGGCTGTACGCAGTCTATGATCCACCAGAGCCTGATTCGGCCCGGGGCATTGGTGGAGGCATTGTGGGGGAAAATTCGGTGTGTGCATGGGGATGTTCACGAGTATCCCATAGTGTCAGTGGAGATTAGATACATGGGGAAAAAGCATAGGGTAAAGGTCGCGGTTAACTCCCTTTGTGAAGACCATCTCTCCGGGACCCAGAGAACAGACATTGCCCAGTTGCAAGAGCAGTTTGCCGATGTGTTCTCCCTCCGAATTGAGACTCCTCAGGGTGTGGCGGTGCGGTCGCGTCCCTACAGGTTGCCTGAACACAAAAGAAAAGTGGTTCAGAGGGAATTGGCTGCCATGCTGGAAATGGGGGTAATAGAAGAGTCCAACAGTGCCTGGTGTAGCCCCACCGTTCTTGTTGTAAAGAAGGATGGGTCTATACGGTTCTGCGTGGACTATCACAGGGTGAACGATGTGTCACGGTTCGATGCGTACCCAATGCTCCGAGTCGACGAACTCCTGGACCGACTGGGCACTGCGCGTTTTTTTACGACACTGGATTTAACCAAGGGCTACTGGCAGATTCTGCTGTCGCCAGAGTCCAAGGAAAAGACGGCCTTCTCCACTCCGTATGGGTTATACCAATTCACCACACTTCCCTTCGGGTTGTTCGGGGCCCCAGCCACTTTTCAACGCCTCATGGACCGGGTGCTGCGTCCGCACGCTGCATATGCTGCCGCCTACTTAGATGATGTAATCATCCACAGCACCACCTGGGCGGAGCATGTGCAGCGGGTGGGCGCGGTACTGGAATCCCTGAGGCAGGCGGGGCTCACCGCCAATCCAGGGAAGTGTGCAGTTGGACGGAGGGAGGTACAGTATCTGGGGTACCACTTGGGCGGCAGGAAGGTGCGCCCCCAGCTGGACAAGACCGCCGCCATCGCAGCCTGCCCGCGGCCCAAGACTAAAAAAGAGGTGAGGCGGTTTCTGAGGCTGGCGGGTTACTACAGGCGGTTCATCCCGGATTTTGCAGAGCTGACCAGCCCCTTGACCGACCTGACCCAGAAAGGTGCCTCAGATCCGGTCCAGTGGACGGAGCAGTGCCAGTTGGTGTTTGAGAAGGTAAAACAGGCTCTCTGTGGGGAGCACCTCCTCCATACACCTAACTTCTCTCTGCCCTTTACTCTGCAGACTGATGCCTCGAACAGAGGGTTGGGGGCCATTTTGTCCCAGCAGGTGCGGGGGGTTGACCGCCCTGTCCTGTACATCAGCCGGAAGCTGTCCGAGAGGGAGGCAAGGTACAGCACAGTGGAAAAAGTGTCTGGCCATCCGGTGGGCGGTCGACTCCCTTCGCTACTACCTCCTGGGACTCTCATTCACCCTCTGTTCGGACCACACTCCGTGGCTCCACCGCATGAAAGATACCAACGCCCGGATCAGTCGGGGGAGAAACGCACGGGGTAACACTCGTCGTGTTACATCCGCCTACTTAGATTTTCCGCCATTTTGAATTTTGTGCTGTGGATCATTATTGGACCTATATCAAAAATCATTAAAAGATTGTTGATAGCTTATTGATTTCATAATGATAATGACCAATGAACTTCTTAGGGACGTGGCTTGTACATCAATACTTATAACTTCAAAACCATTGGGCCTAGTGTCAAAGAATTTGCAGCATATGTGCCCATTGCATCCTGTAACATGCCCTGAAATTTGTATGCCATTGAGACTCTAGGGGGCGCTACAGTAATTCGGCCAATTTGGGCATTTTTCGCCATTGTACTCTTACGAACTCCTCCTAAAGAATTAATGCGATCGACTTCAAATTTGAGCAGGATGCTCTTTAGACCTTTGTGATGAAAAATTATTAAAATCGTCAGGTTTTTCTCAATGGCCTTGATGTGGCGTGGCGTGCAGTTCGCTATGATCGAGAAAGTTGTTGTAACCAAGGTAAGGTACATCATACGATCCACCCAAAATGTCTCATGCATGATGCCAGTCCAGGCCTGATCACAATTTCATAGCGTCACCTACTGGCAAAAGAAAATTACATGGCTTGCCAATTGACCAGATTGACCTCAAATTTGCTATGGAAAGCCTTAACAATTCAATTCAATTTATTTTTGTATAGCCCAAAATCACAAATTACAAATTTGCCTCAGAGGGCTTTACAATCTGTACACAACGACATCCTCTGTCCCAGAACCTCATCAACTCAGGAAAAACTCCCCCGCCCCAAAAAAAAAATGGAAGAAACCTTCAGAAGAGCAACAGCGGAGGATCCCTCTCCCAGGATGGACAGAGTACAAAAATAGATGTCATGTGTACAGAATGAACAGCATAACAGAGTTACAACATGTTCAATTCACATGACAGAAATGATTCATGTAATAATAGCAGTAGGTGTCGGGGAGGACCAGGGTCCATAGAAACCTGCGAGGCGAGAAGGCACAAAGACTTCGGGGATGGAGCAGAGTTAGTAATGTGCATTAATGGTGCATGAATTCATACAGAAGGGAAAATAGAGAAGAATGTGCGTCAGCAGGGTCACGCCAGGACCAGGGCCCAGATGCAACCACGATCCGTGGAAACCTGCAAGACGAGAAATCACAAAGACTCCGGGGGAAGAAGTACAGTTAGTAATGTGCATTGATAGAACATGAATTCATACTGAAGGAGAGAGGAGCTCAGTGTATCCTAAGTTGTCCCCCAGCAGTCTAGGCCTATAGCAGCATATCAAGGGGCTGGAAAGAATGAACCAGGGCAAATCTGAGCCAGCCCTAACTATAAGCGTTATCAAAGAGGAAAGTCTTAAGTCTACTCTTAAATGTGGTCACTGTGTCTGCCCCCCGGACTGAAAGTGGAAGCTGGTTCCATAGAAGAGGAGCTTGGTAGGTGAAGGCTCTGGCTCCCATCCTACTTTTTCAGGAACCACAAGCAGCCCCGCATTCAGTGAGTGCAGCACTCTAATGGGGTACTATGAGATCCTAAGATATGATGGTGCCTCACCAATTAAGGCTTTGTAGGTGATGAGAAGGATTTTAAATTTGAATCTGGATTTTACAGGGAGCCAGTGAAGAGAAGCTAATACAGGAGTAATATGATCTCTTTTCTTAGTTTTTGTTAGTACACGAGCTGCAGCACTCTGGATCAACTGGAGAGATTTAAGAGACTTATTAGAGCAGCCTGATAATAAGGAATTACAGTAGTCCAGTCTAGAAGTAACAAATGCGTGAACTAATTTTTCTGCATCGCTTTGAGACAGGATGTGTCTAATTTTTTAAATGTTACGTAGGTGAAAAAAGGCAGTCCTTGTGATTTGTTTTTTACGTGAGAGTTAAAGGACAAGTCCTGATCAAAGACAACTCCGAGATTCTTTACGGTGGTGCTGGATGCCAGGGCAATGCCATCAAGAGAAACTATATCATTAGATAGTTGATTTCGGAGGTGTTCTGGGCCTAGTAAAAAAACTTCAGTCTTGTCTGAGTTTAACATCAGGAAGTTGCAGGTCATCCATGTTTTTATATCTTTGAGACATGGTTGGTTTCGTCTGGCTTGATCGATAGATATAATTGAGTATCATCAGCATAACAATGAAAGTCTATGGAGTGTTTTCTGATAATATTGCCCAAAGGAAGCATATATAAAGGTGAATAAGATTGGTCCAAGCACAGAACCTTGTGGAACTCCGTGACTGACATTGGTGGTCATCGAGGTTTCATCGTTTACATATACAAACTGAGATCGATCTGATGAATAGGACTTAAACCAGCTTAATGTGGTGCCTTTAATGCCAATCAGATGTTCCAATCTCTGTAATAGGATGCGATGGTCAATGGTGTCGAACGCAGCACTAAGGTCTAACAAGACAAGAACAGAGACAAGTCCTTTATATGATGCAATTAGGTCATTAGTCATTTTCACCAGTGCTGTGGTGTTTCACATTGCTGATGGAAAGCATTAACACATTGTTGATGCATGATCGTGACGCATCATTGCCACGTAAAATGAAGCTGATTGGTAAGTGGCTTAGGATGCTCAAAAACTCATGCAACTTTACACATGTGTCATAGGTGATGGAAATAAATAATTCATGTGGGTTTTTCGGCTTGGCCGTTAAAAATTCCTTGAATAGCGCCCCCTACAAACGTTCAAAAGAGCAGCCCCAGCGCTACGTTACCCCTACATATATGAAATTTGGTAGGCAGATGTATCACATGGAGACTTAAAGAAATGTCTCTTGGCACCATGCTCTAAACCGTACCGGAAGTCGGCCATTTGTATTTTGGTGTGATTGAAATAAAGGGTTTTATGATAAATAACTGGGAGGAGTAGGAGAGAAACAATATAAAAACTAGTGCTGGACAAAGATGAAAAAAATTAATCGATTAATCGCATGATTTTTCTGTGATTAACAGCGATTAATCGCATTAGAAACTAGTGTATTGCACGCTTTTATTTTAAAGTAATGTTATCAGAACAATAGAACAGGCACTCTCGGAGCAACAGCAAGTTAACATACAGTATATAAATCTTTTTTCTTCAGAACAGGTACCAGAAGAAACATTTGTCTTTTATCAGGGAACAGCATAAACAGTCTATGTTCAGTAGTAAGGGTCCCTATTAGAGTGAGGTAAAGTGGTCTAGCACAAAAAAAAGTACACAGCTGGAATTTACTGTGCAGGGGACTTTTTAGTCTGTAAAGCCTATGGATTTCCTTTGGAGAATCTCAGCCAAAGAAAGAAAAACAAAAACACTTTCAGTGATGCAGTTTGAGCAGTTACACAATGACAAAATTAACTTTTAACATCTACTTTTTTTATCCATTCCTCCGACTTTACATTTTCTTACTCCTCTGCACCAAGCCAGTTGCAAAGACATACAAGGTAATTTACGCTTTCAGATGATAAAGAACCTCTCTTCTTCTGAACAATGACTAGCAAGAGAAAACAACCTTTCACAGGGTACAGATGTTGCAGGTGTGGCCAAGTACTTCTGTGCAATGGAGGCCAGACTGCATGTTTGGGCCACCACTCTAACGGAAAGGCCTCTGTACTGATGGTGGGCTCCGCTCTGTGTCGACGCACACTGTTCTCAACTGAGTCTTCCTCTTATTCAGAATCAGATGAAGCAACCAATAGGGCTAACTTCTTCTTTTGTGGCTCAGATGTTGTTGCTTCCACAGATTTCTCTGCAACAACCTGTTCCTTGAGTAAGTTGGCGTTTACGACGGTGCGTCTTGAGGGAGGCTCATACGCGCCGTCATTCGTTGTGATTCTAAGCACGCTCCTCAGACCGACATCTTCCACTACAGTAATTGGCCTGCAGTCCGTTGCTATCCACTTGGCCAAGGCATTTGTTAAATTTTCTTGCGTTGGTTTGTCGACATTTCTCCCGCACGCCGCATCCAAAGTAGTCTGCCGAAGTTTCACTCCACTGGTTGTTTGGGTAGCTAACATTAGTTGGCTGGCATCAATGCTGTGTAACGCCTTTAAGTGGTACTTCAGGCTCGTAGTAGGTGATAAGATAATTCCAGTTTGCAATGGTTACTGAAGAGTATTATGATTTTGGGAACTATGTAATTATTAAAGAAAATGCATGCAGTGTAATACCAAATTGTACCGCCAGGATTTAGTGAGAGACACTCAAAATGACCAGTTGCATTGAACGCACTTGAGAAGGTCACGTGCCTGGAGGCGTGGTCATAACGGCGCAGTGAGAAGGACACCGGGGACTTTTGTTTTTCTCAGATGCTAATGAAGACCCCCCCAGTCCCCCACACAGACAGGGCGGGGAGTTTTTGGCGCACCGAACTTTGCTCCTATCGCCAGGAAGGACGCTGCAGGGTGCCGGCTGTGCACCAATGGACATTGCTTACTTTTCGAACCAATGGGATGATTTCACACCTTTTCGGTTGCTATATATTTGATGTGTGTCTTTTGTTCAGGATTCAACGATGGAAGCAAGAGACAGGTAACTGTGAGCAGACTGTGTATCGCGGAACAACAACGACTTTTTTACTTTATTAAATGCACTTTATTATAACTGTTCGATCCACGACGTCCTTTGTTCATCCGGAGCCTTTCTAAAACACGACAATTGGTGACCCCGACGTGATGGAGGGAAACGGAAGAACAGAGGTACGAACATTCTTCCCGGCGGCCGATCGGTTTTTTCGACCCACCAGCTGGTGATCGCCGAGGGGAGAGACGTGGACGAACGGAGGACCGGCCGGTTTGCCCAGCGGACGATCGATTTTTTTTCCACACACACGGCGCCATCATCGGAAGGTATGCAGAAGCCTGTTGTAAACCGAATTCTGTGTAGGTACTTATAGGACACTTAGGTGTGGGTGGAAAAAGTGATTGTTTGGGATAAACTGAATTTTAGCCGTGTAATATTTTCCGAACTATTGATTAGCGTTTGTGATAGGAAGTACAATTGTGTGGAGTTTGAAAGCACGTTTTTGCAATGACGCCGTTCGGTTGTATGAGTGTGTGTGGTAACGATATTCAACTGGTCAGTCATAAGTGTGTATGGAATCCTATAAGAAGTAGGCACCTGGCTAGCTGGTGATTGAGCGTAGTGCGAATATCCTTAACAGAGCTAAAGTCCACGGCCTGCTGGGGCCAAAGAAGTCGTCAGCAGTAAGGGAAGGGAAGGATTACGTGGTTTGACGGCAGTCGGCCATAGTCTCTGAAACATTTCTTAGGCTTTGTTAGGGAGCACGACAAATTGAGTTTTGGGCATAACGACGCCGTACTACGCTGGTATAGCTAGATAAAACGGTCAGATAACGAGATTAAAACTAGTGAAGGGAAGTAAGCAGAAAAACCGGGCTTGAGCGGCAGCGAGAACAGCCCATCATCTATTACGATTTGGAGGACGACGCTGGAATAGCTAGATAACGAAATTATTGGTATAAATTTACAGTGCAGAAAAGATCGGTTGAACAGTACGTTACGAGTGGGTAGTGAGTCTTATATGTTGTTAAAATTGTAAAATCACTAGGACTAGAACGGAACGAGGCCGGGTTCTGAATTGTGGTTTGAGGCCTAATTTTGAGATTCCCTCCAAAATCTGGTAACAAAGAAAGGGTTAGCCATTGATTGGGGCTGGGGAATCCAAGCCGCGTGGGTGGAAGATACAAGCCACATGGGTGGAAAATACAAAATGGCGGCCGGAAGTGAATTATAATACATAAATTAAAAAGGATTTAAGAAAATCCTGCTACCTGGTGGTGAATGGAGCATTGACAGTTTACCCAAGTTTTGAATATTGACCTCTGGTGGAGAAGTAAAGTATTGACCGAGAGTTTAGCGAAGGAAATAGTGTTTCATTTAAGCATACGCTACCATTTATTTTAATATTGTTGGACATATTGGGTTATTGTTACATTTAAGCATACGGTTGCTTGGCGCTGGTATTCTTTCCCGCTACCATTTGTATTGAAATTGGTTGATATATTGGGCTTTTGGTTCATTTAGGCATAAGGTTATTACGCTCTGGTATTGTTTCCCGGCCGGAGTCTGGTTATTGAATTCGATTTGGCATATTGTTCTATTGTGGCATTTTAAAGCATACGTTTAATACGCTCTGAGATTATTGTTCCCCGCCAGCGGTTTTATGACATTTAACATGGTGTTGAAGCATTTTTAGGAATTTAAGGTAGCTCTAACGCATTTTTCCCCATTTTAACAATGGTTGTGACACGTTTGTAGGACTGGTTTAACATTGTTTGTGAGACGTTTTAGGGATTCTTTAACATTGCTTTAATGCATTTTTCCCATTTTATGACATTTTAGCATTGTTTTGACACGTTTTTAGGAAATTTTAACTTTGTTTAACTCGTTTTCTCCCAGTTTTAAGAAAACCTTTAGTACGCTTTGTGACTAGTGTTTGCACCACACCTACACATACACACATCAGCACACCTTAGGCACATCCATAAGCACATTGTCAGACCCAAGATGAATACCCCCACAACCCCCTCGCCATGGATTGATGTGCTTGGAAGAAAGCGCATCCCCACATGGAGAAAGGAAGGATTCATGGACCTATCCAATACAACCCTCCCCACTAAAGAACAGAGACAGACCCTGTTGAAAGTCCCTCACCGAGACAGTGAAGACACACCTGAAGGATGGAGAAGGAGGGACCAGGGAAAGGAGGCAACGACAGACAAGCGGCTATGAAGTCAGCCAACACGGAAGTTCAACCTCATCTCCCCATCCAGTGGGACACACCTCAAGCCCTGCAGGAGCAGGAGGATATGAGCCAGACTGGCACCTGAGAAATGAGCCCCCTGTCAACAGCCACAACCGTAGCAACACCTACTGGAATGACGTGGACGCTGACAGGTCACACACCATCCACCAGAGGCAAAGGTCTCCCTCACCCCTCGATCTATCCAACGACAGTGCCGAAGACCAAGGCTCGACAACTTCTACAGGAAGGCCCTCAGAGGCCCCTCGACCTACCATTCCGAGGGACAGTCCCGTTCCCAGAACATCTCACACTAATGGGGAATAACGGCGCTTCAGCCCAGCACAACCTCAGATCCATGAGCCGTCAGCACCTACCGCAGGCCCCTCAAGGTTTCCAAGCCCCTTTTCTGACACTACCCAATGGACAGCAACAGTACCAACCATTCAGCATGAGATGCCCAGCTGATTTTCGACAAACTACCATCGCTCACAGACGGAGGCGGACCGTGGGTCTTGATTACCCACCACATGACAGCACACATTCAGATTATATATACACACACACTCACTGAGACAGGCACACACACACACACACACAGAGAGACAGAGACAGAGGAACACAAACTACACAAAAACAGCTCTAGGTCAAGCATCGCATGTCGCTACTCCTAACTACACAAAACCATTCAATTTGGATGGTTCTGAAACAAATGGGATGGTATCCGCAGTATTGTTCCAGAAAAGGAGGGAGGTAGGAGATCCAAAACTGGATCACATTGAAAAAAGGACAAACAAGATGCACAAGACATCTAGCAGTAGAAAAATCGGATCTGACAATGGCACACATTTTTGCAAACAAACACTTACAAGAAGTTTAGAAGTATCTAGGCATAACACTCACATGGATCAGTCCATCACACACAGTCACAGGGTATAGTCGAGAGAGCAAGTTAAGTCTAATAGCTAGGAAACGTCACAGGACCAGACTCACCTGGCTGGACGTTTTGCCTCTAGCACCAATGGCTATGAGATCCTCATGTTGTATATTTCAAGCGACAGTGTATCTTCATGCATTACAGAGCAAAATATACTACACTCACGAGGGAAAACTTTCCTCTCTACTCATGAGTTGATGACAGGGGGACCCATGCCGGGTCCAGACAGAGAATTGAAAGAGCCAACCAGATGCCAGCTGATGAGAATGGGTCATCAGCGGAACCAGGTGTCTGGATCCTGAAGGAGCACCTCCCCAGGAGACTTTTTCGACAAGCATGCGTCTATAGGAGTACCAAGGAGGGTGCCTAATGAATTTAGAGCTCAGAATCAGATCTCTGCTAGGTTTGAATCCACCTTCTTCGAGTGGTCGACCTGATCCTAGCAGAAAAGGGAAGTGGGCAAAATTTTTTGGGTCTGCTTGTTCATCCCTTAACATCACAGCTCCTGACAGCTCGGTGACCAAAACTGATGGCGCAGAGTAACGAGCTTGCAGACAACCCAGGGATTGATGAACCCCTCACTAACTGGTTGGGTAATATGAATGGCAAATGAAGAAATGCATTTTTGTCCATATTAGCCACCTTCTGTATTGCAGCTTCCATACTCGTCTGTATAGGATATAAATTATTTCATGATTACATTATTGTATAACCATTTCATAACGACCGCATGTTTAGACTATTACATAGTTAGTGGGTTTAGATAAAAAGCTCCCGTACCGACGTGACGTGGTTTCCGGTTCCAGCTTACTACAGACACGGGGTCAGAGGACTCCCATGGGACATATAGGTTGTTGTGTTCAGTGTATAATTGTTTTCATACAAAGTAAATATTTTTTACTTAAATGTCAAACCACTTTTCGGCTCATTTTTGGAATCTCTGACTTGAGGACAAAGGACACGGATCGGCAGGCACTCCCACGGGCCCAAATGAAATAAGGTTAGCAGATCCTTTTGAACAAAACTGCTAGGTAGATTCAGGACAATTAGGTGGAAGTGCTTGACGATTCGGAAAAACCTATAAACTGGTATATATGGTCACATTTTTGACTACGGTTGAATGTTAAGAGTAAAGACATAATTGCACAGTGAATACAATAACTACTGTATACATATGTGTGAAATCCAAAACGCAGTTGGTTGTTCATCCAGAGACGTGACGGATCAGTGGCCCCTTCACAGCTTTATTGGACTCATGGGTTGGTAAATACAAACAATGGTTTAACACAGTAATAACAGAAATCTCCATTTTGTCCAGCATACTTATCTTATGAGGATGCTGTTGCAGCCCCTGCATCAGGACCCTTATCACTAGACTCATAGCCACTGCACTAACTCAGGAAAGCCAGCCTCTGATGATGCCACTATTGGGTACTGAACTCATTAACGTAGATGACTCTGACGATTTTGATGGACCGACAATCAAAGTCCTCCCTGATTGTTTTGTCAACTATGTGTGATTGTTTATACCAATTTTTGGTATAAAAGGAGGGATTGAAGAGTATTATGATTTTGAAGCTGTGAAATTATTAAAGAAATGTCTGCATGGTAAGATTCCATTGCACCGCTATGATTTTGGGAACTATGTAATTATTAAAGAAAACGCATGCAGCGTAATACCGAATTGTACCGCCAGGATTTAGTGAGAGACACTCAAAATGACCAGTTGCATTGAACGCACCTGAGAAGGTCACGTGCCTGGAGGCGTGGTCATAACGGTGAGACGCCGGAGACTTTTGTTTTTCTCAGATGCTAATGAAGACCCCCCAGTCCCCCACACAGACAGGGCGGGGAGTTTTTGGCGCAACGAACTTTGCTCCTATCGCCAGGAAGGACGCTGCAGGGTGCCGGCTGTGCACCAATGGACATTGCTTACTTTTCGAACCAATGGGATGATTTCACACCTTTTCGGTTGCTATATATTTGATGTGCGTCTTTTGTTCAGGATTCGACGGTGGAAGCGAAAGACAGGTAACTGCGAGCAGACTGTGTATCACGGAAGCCGGCGAATCCTCAGCTGAGATTTTGTATTTCCTATCACAACGACTTTTTACTTTATTAAATGCACTTTATTATAACTTTTCGATCCACGACGTCCTTTGTTCATCCGGAGCCTTTCTAAAACACGACATTACAAATAGCTTTGCTTTTATCAACTACGCCGTCTGGTAGAGATTTAAAAGTGCAGTACCTTTCTCCATTTTCTCGGTTAATGTGTTAAGCCCCTCCCAATGCTAAAAAAAAAACAAAAACATGCTGTTAACGCATGATAAAATCATTGTCGGAGTTAATGGATTGCTGCGTTAACGTGCCCAGCCCTAATAAAAACATATCTACATGGGTGTTTCCTTAATATACATATACAAACATGCATTAAATACAGAGGGAATACAATATGAACAACATATATAAAAGGGACAAGGTATAAAAAAGCTTAAGTGCTAAGAGTAGAAGAAATACCGGGTTGAAATAAAAATGTGTATTAATATGCTCTGGTTGTTTATCCCAGACAGTAGTTTATTGTTATTGGGGAAAACTAAAAGTAGACTGTCCTAAAAACATCATAAAATGAATCCCATCTCAAATGTGATTTTAACACTCCAAGGTCATTTTCCCATATTTTCTTAAATTCATCTTTAACCCTTTTGGTACTGTAATGTTAACAGTCCGCCTGGACCTTTGTCTTTTTTTGTAAATTTCTTTGCTCCTTTTTTCAGGAGACATTAAACTTTAAAAATCTGGCAAGTATTTGTCATTATTACATGTTGTAATAACCAAAAAGTAAACAAACGCATTTCAATTTATCAGGTTTATCTTCATAAACAATTGTAATGATTATGAACAAAACTTTTGAGATTACAAAAATTAACCTTAACCTGTTTTACATCTTAAACAGTTGTGTTTGCCTAGAGCTTTCAGTGTCCATGTTACAGGTTGTTACACGTATACATGTCCAGGCGGATGTTAGCTGCAGACAGAACACAGTGAGTGATTTCATGGCAGAGAGTACACCTCCCCTACCTCCCTCCCCAGGCTGGCCTTTTGTCTTTTGCCAGTGTTTGCTTGTGGGGCCAGGAGAGTGGCCTTAGTGGCACGCCGAGCAGCTATGCACACAGGCTTCTGCTGCTGCCTCATGCTGAGCTCCTTGTGCACAATAAAGGTGGGACAAAACTTATGGGCCATCTCTTTGTTTTCTATGCACAGAGTTGGTTCCCAGCATCTGGTCAGAGGTGTCCACTCCCCCCATGTACTTGTTATACTCACCCACAGCTGTGGGTCTGGGGACAGGGATCCTCTGACTGTGCCCATCACTGGTCTTCTGCCACCGCAGGACAGTCTCCTCTGTGGATACAGGATGGACAGTTGTGCAGATGGAGACCTCCCTGGTGTCCATCCATTTCACAAAGAGCAGGTCACCATCACTGATCCACATTATGGAGCCTCTTTGATTTTCTGTCCAGGGCATTCTCTTGAGTTGTTGGGACACAAACTCTGACCTGGCTGTAAGTTCCACAAGCCCCAAACCTGGCTCAAAACATTATTGTAATAAAGCTGGGAATAAATATCCAGTGTATACAAACTGTATTACTGTGGTTGAGATGGTGACACTGCTCCTGTCTCCTCCTGTCCATCCTCCTCCACAAATCGCCACGGGACTTTCATCTCCTTGGTAGATCTTCTCCCACTATTTACTAAATTAGTATCAATGAAATCGATAAAAAACTATGGCGAAAAAGACGAACGATGGCAAAAAAAGACGAACTATGGCCAAAACACGGCAAAAAAACACTCCAAAACTATTATTTACAACACCAACATATTATTTACAAAGAAAACACAGCTAAAATACCACTAAAACATCGCTCAAATACTCACAACTTTTACTCTGTCTCCATTGTTGTTTACATGCTCCGGTCACTTCCACCACTCCCACCCAGGATATCCTGCCGCTGGTTCCGTATATCACTGGAAAGCTACGCTTATTAGCTTTCAGAATCCGTTGGAATTACATCAATAGCGCAAATGGTTGAGGACTTACGGTAATTTGAAAAATGCATGTCATTTTCCGTCGCCGGCAACAGGTTCGTACTAGAAGGGTTAAGATGGTGTTCCTAATGTTATTTTATTTTGCATATTTTCTCTTATCTGCATACTTAAGACTGACAGCATTGACGTCAGACAAGAATGCGTCCTCAAAGGTCTTTGTGTCTACTTGAACGAAGATCCAGAGAAGCTGGTGAGGGAAAACAAGGCACGTTAATTTATCTTTATTCGGGGATGATCAGTTGGAATGGATGGGATTTCCTCTTGGTTCGCATTAGCTTTAAAATTTCGAAAAGATAAGGTTTTAAAAACTTGCAATTTACCCACTGCATTTTATCTGTAAATAAACTAGGCATTTACTTTAACTCTCTGGGGTTGATGCACATGCCAGTGCGTTTTCGCGCTGTTTACTCAATGTATAAATGAATTGCTCCGCGATAATACGGCACAGAAATATGGTTGAGATGTCGGAATCTGTAGACTCTTCACTTCTGTGTCCTTGTTCCAACGGGATCGTACGTGACTCACACAGCGAGCTGGGAGCTTGGATGTGTCACGTAGGTGTCGAGCTCCGCCTCATGTGTCAGTCTACATTTTTGTATGAAATTAACCAATGGACACTCAGGAAATCACTTCTAGGAGGTTCTACCCATCACCTTACGCTACAGAAACACTGTAGTTTTCATTCAATCAGCATGCAAAGGGTCAGAGAGAAAAAGAAAGTTTACAGTTAGCGACGTACTTTCAGCGATATAGTAAATATTTAGTTTGAAAACAAAAACTGTTTGCACACATCCCATGAAGCTTGACCTGTAGTATGACGTAATTACTCAGTCCCTCCAACAGTTGGTGGAAGTAGACTGACAGACATCACTTCTACAAAAAAAAAAAAACAATTACAAAATTTGGTCTTAGACATTTATTCTACCCCTTTTGTGAACCTAAGACTTTGGTAAACCAATTTCAAGAATCTGCCTTACATTTTTCAGTTTCATGGCCAAATTATCTCTTTACACAGTGCCTTAGGACAATTGGTGCCACTTTATGTAGATAGCTGAGATTGTTCTGCAAATTATCATATACAACACATGGGTATGTCTCATATGCAAGTACCTTTTAAAAGGTGAATTTAAGAAAATATGGGGAAATTACCGTAGACCCCAGAGGGTTAAATTGATGTTCTGCGGCAGAACATGAAAATAAATGTTGAAGAAAAAAAACATCTGTAATATAGGCTTAGGAAAGATACGACCTTGGTAATGATAGAACAACAACCACTGATCTCATGGTAACAGACAAGCCACTGGTAGGGCTTAGTCATTGAAGTAGCTCACCATGGCTCAGTAAAATAATTTAATATTAAGAAGTCATAATGTCTTTTAATTATGTGAATGAAGTTAATGATAGCTGTTTATACAGTAAAATTAACATGTGAAAAATTTAAAAACATTGTCGCAGAATATCGATAACTGAAGCAGTCAAACGGCCATAGCAGTCCTTTGTTGGATCAACATAATTGCTTAAATTCTTAAAGAAAGCATTTTAAACGTGTGGAAATCCTTTCCATGATTTAATTAAGTTCTTTGAAGCACTTGTTTTTTGAGTGTAGGTCCAGATACAAAGGCTTCTGGTTCCGGATCCGGACCGCGGGTGGGGGGGGGGGCGACTGGCCAGCGTTTCTGAGATTGGAGTGAGACAAGGAGATGTCGTGATCTTCGCAATAAAACATCTTCGATGTGTCGAGTCTTGGCCAATCAGCGTTAAGATGTCTACAGAGTCTTCATTTCCCTCCAACTTTTCATCCTTTCAAGCCAAGTTGAAGTTACCGCCAATACTGGATCAGCAATGAACACTAGTTTTGAGGTAAGTCTTGTTTGCTAGGAACGATGTAATATGCTGTTTAACTAACTTAAGTCCATTTTTCAGAATGAAAGAGTTTAAGGAAGAGGACGCTATATATGTAGCGCAGCTTGATGCAGGGCTGAGATGCAGGGCTGAGATGCAAGTGGAGCTGGGTCTGGCTGAAGGTGGAGGTCAAAACAGACGTGAAAGGAGTGCAGTACAGCTTCCCACCGTCCCAGTATTTCATAAAAATGTATAAAGCAGGGTATGCTAAATGCAGCCTCTGCTCCAAGGAGATCAATTACAGTAAAAAGGTCTGACATGCCATCTCTTCACACTGCCAGACAGAAGTGCACCGGCAAAAGGTGTTAACTACAATGACCACAGCCAGTGTACTTCCAGTGCCAACAGTCACAAGAACAGTTGCTCCCAAGGGCCCTGAACGAATGAGAGAGAGAGTTATGGTGCCTGTTCCTTTATTTCAGCGGGTTGCAAATGCAGAGGTGTGTATAGATTGGAAGCTTGCAGTTAAATCACAGCTGTTATTTTACTCTTGATAAGCTACCTTAGCCAGAGTAGATTATCATTTCAATTTAACTGGATTGAATGCATATTAATTGCGAATAGAAGATGGGCCACAATTCTAACAGCTGTACAGTAATAGTGGAAGTCCATTAATATTAAGCCATACAGTAACAGGGTTTTACCAATGAAAATGAATCACTTTTTTTTTGTAGAGGCGATGGTTCTCGCTACTCTTGCTGAACATTCGCTGCCGTTTACCTCCGCACCTGTGAAGCTGGCCCAGGCTCTAGCTTCAGACAAAGTAGCGCTGAGTGAATTAAAGCTGTCACACACATCAGCAGCTTACAAAATGGTGCATGGATTGGGGTATACATTTTCACAGAGGATCTTCAGCAACATACAGAAGTACCCATTTTCCATCAACCTCGAGAGCACTACCAATGGTAACAAAAAAGTGCTTTCCATCCTGGTCAGCTACTTCAACCCAGACAGGGAAACCGTTGATGTGGAACACCTCGGCTCTTTAGAAGTCTTGAAAGCTAGCGCTCTCAAGTTAGAAAAGTTGCTGGTTAAGTTCTTTGAAGAAAACATCCCATGGTCCAACCTTGTCAGCATGCTGATGGACTCCTGCGGGTGTCATGCGAGGCAGCAAGACCGGGTTGGAAACAAGAATACGGCAGAACCACTGCCCAACTCTACTTGATGTTGACAGTTGCCACCACATCCACAACGCTGCAAAGGTTTTTGCAGCGCCTTTTAGCAGCCATCTGGAAAAGCTGTTCAGTGACCTGCATACAGATCATCAATGGGCCTCTGACTAAGTTAGTTAATATTCAATTTAATTCAAGAGCACAAGAGTCTATCAATTACAGAGACTTTTTAATTCAGAATGATGTATGCTACTGACTGCAATATTTGCTTTTATACTCAACTGTCATGTTTAGCAGAAATAAACTCTTGTAACAAATAAAATGGAGTGTCTTAAGTACATAGCTGGCCATTAACTATTTTTGTATGACTATGACCTAAGTGATCTTAACAAATGTGTTCCTTTCTCAGTTGATGTACCTCAGAGAAATATGCAACATTTTGAGCATTTCTGGTTTAGCCCCAAAAAGGTTTGTTCAGCACCGCTGGCTATCCACGTATGATGTTGCTATTAGTACTCAGAGGCTACTCCCTGCCTACAAAGTCCTTTACTATGGCTTCATAGACAAGGCCCTCTACAAGGACCCCCTGAAGCAGCTGTTTGCTGATTGCACAGGCAGAGATTCGGTCCTTTCATGAGGACCTCAGCAAAAAAGGTAACTCATCACAGTTGGTTCTGTGATTGCCTACATGCACTATGCTAACCAAATGAGTTTTTAGCATTTGTATTTTGTTTTTAATTGAGCACTTGATTCTTCCAGGAATGACACAGCTGTGAAAAAAGAGCGGAAGAGGAGGGTGGTTCAGAAAGGTGTGGCATGAAGCCACCACAACTGAGCTGCACCTCAGTGTTTTCACAGGAGTGCTGCAAATCCTGAAAGAGTATGTCATGGTGTTCCAGGTAAAAAATGTTTTCCAAAGATCACAAATTATGAGAATTGGATCATGATGATAAAACAGTTATAAAAAGGTCTGTGGTGCCTGGCTCCAGAAAATAAAATAAATGAATACTAATAGTGAGCAGATTAAACAGTTTTTAATTACAGTAATCCTACATCTAATAATTAATGACTCTGTAGGTCGTTACATCTGTCCTTTTTATGCTTTTTCAAATTGAGATAATTCCAAGTTAATCCTCATACGTACCTTTCTGAAGTCCTGTAGAAAGAGATAGAAATCTCATGACGTTTGAATTATTACACCAAAGAACTTACCTTGGTAGCTATATGTTTTCCAAAAATCTTTGTTTCCCCCATAGTTTTACACAGATCTTAACTATTAAATATAACTGATACTTGCCAACACCCTGAGTTAACATCTATGCATTCCTCATGTGCATGTATGTTAATTGAACCACAACTTCATGTCATTTTCTTCACAGGGCAGTCAGACACTGGTCCATAAAATGCACGACAAACAACTGCAAGTCTTTACCAACTTTCTTGCATGTTTCGTCAAATCTAAACATCTGAACCCGATGCCCAAAGCTCTGGCCACTCTGGACTTTGATCACAAGCTGCTACCTAGAGAGATGTATGTGGGACGGGAGGCTGATCGATTCAGAGTGGCATATCCACAACACCCTGTGTGTACTTTAAAATACTGTGATTAGAATGATTGTTTGGAACATCGGCCAGGCTTGTATAATTAAATGTACAATAGTGTATGTGTGCTAACTGTTGTTGATCTCTGTTTCAGCTGCTGAAGCCATTCTTTCAAAAGGTATCCACGGCATACAGTGTGTGTGCCAAATATCTGCAGAAAAAGCTGCCTTTGCAGAGCAAGACTCTGCAGTGTTTGTCTGCCTTGGATCCCGTTGTGAGAGGCCATTCCAAGACTGGGATGGAACTGAAGAAGCTGACTCACATGATGTCACACCTGCTGCCGCCTACTGCCGACACGCACCAGTAGATCCTGCAATACAACGTGGACCAAACCCTGCCCACTTTTGAAGAGGGAGAAGATGTGGTTAAATGGTGGGCCTCTGTCTTTTCTTCTGGGAAATATCCAGGCCTGTGCCAAGATGAAAATCAGCCTTTTCAATCTTTCACGGTCCCTTGGTGGAGGAGTCGTTCAACCTGATGGGGGACGTCATCGACCCTAGATCTACATGTATGAACATTTCTACATTCTCTGCCATCCAGAAGGTAAAGTACACTTTGCAGTCCAGACAGCAGAGTGCTGTAGAGATGTTCAGCAGGGAAGACATTAAGTACGGAGCAGTCGACAGGAAGCTCTTTAGCAACATCGGTACAGCAGGGACAAGGGACAAGGCCCAGAGACAGATCAAGTTGCGCATAGCCAGAGAGAGGAGGATGGAGCTTGAATGTCAGCCCACAACATCTACTGCTGCAGAGAAAAGGAAGCAGGAGGTAGAGGCAGAAAAGGCATATGGCTAAGCAGCGCAAACGAGTCCTTGAAGGACTTGTTCAGGCCAAAAAAAGGAAGTTGGTTCATGAATGACTTTAACCATATTGTATATAATAAAAATGTATTTGTTATTATTAGGGACCGAGCACTGACGTAGTCGGAGCGGAGGACCTATTGTTCTTAAAATGTTTGTTGTTTACTAAAAAGGTGGTGCTAGGTATGAAACCTCAATCCCGTATTGGTTCTGTCCAAAATGTTTATTACCGTACGTGTTTCGGCGCAATCTATGTTCTTAATCAGATCAGTTTAGAATTTTGGTCAGAACAAATCAAAAGACCGTAGTTATAAAAGCTTGAGGTTTCATCAAACGACGTGGATGTGGTGTGGCGACCAAACATGGTTTGCCGTAATGTGAAGTTTGTTTAGTAAAATCAAACTGCACCCTCCCCCCCGGTGTCACCTTTTTAACTCCTTATGAGTTTGCAGGTATGCCTATTAGTGACCCCTGCTCGCACACACACTCTGAATCTGCAGTGGGTGGCTGCCTGAACGCTGAGGAGAGGACCGTTTAAAGACGCTAGTCCGTTTATGTTTCGTACCGCTAAAAGACACATTCTGGTGATGTTGTAAACTAATATATCCACAGATATACCCAACTTCAGTTTAACTGTCGGCATACTGTTTGACACAAATCGTGGTCCAGTGATTTCCTCGTCTTCGTGGTCCTGTTTTTCCTCCACCACGTCTTTTGCCTGATCCCTGCCTGATTTGTTTGCCTGTTCTGACGGCCTCCTTCTGTACCGAACCTCTGTTGATGAGTAAAGAATGTTTTATTCTGTGTCCTGGTCGTGCCATTGAGTCCTGTTCTTTCCCTGTGGTTCACCGGTTGTAACAGTATCCACAAAATCGGTAACAAAAGTTGGTGAAGGGCAGCAGACATGTATGTTAAAATAAGAATTATGTCATACTTCCATGTAAAATGGGATAGCAACTCAGCAAACTCTCGAATAAAAACAGTTTGGTTTGTAGATTAATAAAATGATCACTGAATCTTTAGAGTTTACTATAAAACCAAGATGTTGAAATGAAGTAAAACAGCTATGTGAAATGGGAATGCATTTAAAACCTTTTTCTGTAGATAACGGCATCAGGGAGCTGACAACCTGTATGAACTTTACAAAACAAGTACTGCCCGTTTTGCTCAGCATACACTCACCATTTGCAGTCAGTAAGCTGAATATTTCCTGTTTACATCTGAAGATGACACGATATGACTGATGTGACCTTCAGTCCGGGGCTGTGAACGCGTCATGTCTTCATCACTGGGAGTGGATTAAGGTCAGCTCCAATCTGCTGACAGGCTGCATGCTACTTTAAATCACCACAGTGTGAGGAGGGAGCAAGCTTGTCACATGTTAACTCTAATGCCAGGGTGTCACTCCGATTCACTTGCATAGACCATGAAGTGTGATTGTGAGTTCACACACAGCTTGACCAAAGCCTTGATGTGACCTTGCATGAGTCGATACACAAACAGTCAGACATCACTGCAAGTGTATTAAGCTTAGTTTTTACTCGCAGTAACGAAGCCGGCACAAGGTGCCAGGAAATTACGTATATCGGCATGCGCACCATGTTTGAAGGGTCCGCAAGTCGGCGTGATCACGTGACACAAATAATTCACTGATAAAAGCTCTATTTAGATGTCTAGAGATTATACAAAGAAGGTTCATTAGTTTAGATCTTAGAAATCTGCATTTAAGTAAATATTTTGCAGTCAAATTAAATCGTTTAAAGGATATTTAACCTTTATAATGCATATATTAGGTGTCACCTTCTTTAATCATGCTTTTACAAAGGCAATAAAGTAGTACATGAATATGAGGTATGAGTTCATGTGAGATAATCACAATTCCTCCTCAGCATTGTGTAGGTTGGTTTTTGGCTTTTGCCAGTTACACTCATCTTTTTGATTCTTCACAGTTTATTTTGTTTGTACGCCCCCTGGTGTTTGAGAATATTGCAATGAACAGCGCATTGAGCATAATTTATGCTCAGGGATCGCGCTCTCACTACGGTACCAAGCGCGAGCATGACTGAGCCCATTCTGACAGCAGCACACCAAAGGGAGCGTTTAGCTGTGTCATGCAGCGCCTGGTCATGTGGCCCAGGCTTGGCTGAGGGATCCATGTGAATGAGTCATGTTGGACCACCCACTTCATAAAGTTGTTCTTTGAATTGCTGTGAGAAACCTCTCAGGCAGATTTCTACGGTGAGGTGAAGTACTGAGAGATTTCTCACACAGCTGGAAAACAGGTATCATTAAATTGTCACGCAAATTTTAAGCAAAGAAGTTAGCTCAGCTAAACTCGACTACTGTGTGGTTTGGTCAGAAGTTGGAGTTATAGGCGCCATGTCACTGCTCAATCCCAGGTTAAAAAAGAGGCTTCTTTAGCCCCAATAAAGCAGCAAATGCCGAGAGGAGGCTCACTTCTGAATGTGCTTTTATACGAAACAGCGCATCTTCCTCCTCCTCATCAGAAGCTTCTCAGCCTGTGACTCAAGGTAATGGATACATTCGAATTGTGTTATTGTATTTAGTCACTTACAGCCGGTTTATCCGTCTCAGGTAGCAAACTGTGGCATCGTTTGGCCACCAGTCCTGCAGATGAGGACCCCAAATGTCACTGTGGACGCAACAGTGGAGGTCCAAGCGTACGTGGCTGAACCAAACATTGGAAGATTGGAGAACCAATGTTTTAACTAAACATGGACTTCTAAGTATTTATTTACTGAAGTCGAAGGTAAAGCCGTGTGCTTAGTTTGTGGAGAACAGGTCGCAGTGTTTAAGGATTACAATGTGAATCGCCATTACGAGACAAAACACGCGGAGCAACACAACAATGCTCAATTTTGGTTCAGAAGATGTTTCTCTTTGGATCTACCTCCATATGTAAACAAACATTCTCTGTGACAAAGTTTAACAAATACAGATCCTCTCTCACTGACGATCACCTGTCCTTCTCATATCCACCTCAGACATTCAGCCTGACTTCAGAGCTTTGTTCAAGCCCAACAGACAAGATTTCTCACCCTGAACTGGAAAACAGAAAAGTAATTGGATTTCAAAATTTGATTGCAGAAACTTGAGCCCATTCAGTGTTTTATTATATATGGATATTTAATATGTGTGGTGGTGGGGCGTGGTTAGGCTCAGCTATAGGGGGTAATTGGGGTGTGGCTCAGGGAACAGTGTCAGGAAGAGGCCTAATTGGCCTCAGCTGATCTGGTGATTGTGTCTTTCCCCTATATAAACCCTAGTAGGGACGAAGGAGGGGAAAGAGAGGCTCGGATCCTGCCACATCCGTCCTACGCCGCCATCACCACAGTCGGAGAGACCAGCAGGTGCGCACCACCAGACCGCAGTGAAGGCACATAAATAAAACTTGGTACACGAGATTCGGTCTCAAGCGTCTTTGTGCTAGGCCGAACACACCCACGGTAACGCTAACATGTTACAATATGTATATTTGTTTGGATCATTAGTCCTGCTGCAGATGTTTAAGGTGGAACTTATTTTAACTCCTTTATACACTGTTGTAAAGTTAGGATGGGTTTTAAAAAAAATTTAAAATTCTTTAAAATTGCAATGTGCAAAGTAACTCGTAACTAAACCTGTCAGAAAAATGTAGTGGAGTAAAAAGTACAATATTTCCCTCAGATGTCGTGGAGTGGAAGTACAAAGTTGAATAAAATGAAAATACTCAAGTAAAAGTACCTTGAATTTGTACTTAAGTAATTATACTTGGTTACATTCCACCACTGATCATGACATTCACTCTTACCACTCGCAGCTTATCAAAACCATACAACTTACTGCTTTTTATAAAAGAGGTGGAATAATATTGAGCAGGACTGAGTTCAGTCTATTGGTCCGGCCCTCCACAACAGTACTTGTTTCTCATGTGGCCCATTGGGAAAAATAATTGCCCACCCCTGCCCTAGAGTATTGGGAAGGATGGAAAAATGTATATCTCAACTTGTTGTTGCTTTTTTCTGTGCCCTGTGAAAGGGTATTTTCTAAAGCAGGCAAAATGGTCTCAAAAGAAACTGCCTGAAGCCCAACACTGTGGAAAAGTTATTTTTAAATTAAAATGAATAAAATGTTGTCACTAGTAACAAACAGTCACATCACAACCATCTCCCCAATTTGTTTCCACTTTCCCTTTTGACCCCGCCATTGTATCATAAAGACAGACACCATATTAATAAGTTCATAATTTATGTATTGGCATCACAAACATCATTTATTCAATTCAAAGCTTCACACACACCAAAGCCATGGTGTCATTATAATCACTCTGCCTGTTTTACATTTATTGTCCACCTGATGGCACAGTAGACCAAATGAAGCTTCGGCCCATCAGTGAACCGATTGGATGGAAAGCTTCATCTCGCCATCGATAGTCGAGAACAGGCAGGGTCAGAACAGGATCGTAATCGGGAATAACGCTGGAGAGCTCGGCTGTAACACATAAGACAATCTGGCAGGGAACAAGTGGAGGGCTTAAATAGTGAGGGACTGATGAGGGTGCTGCAGGTGAGATGCGTGTGGAGAACCAGGTGACGGGAATAAGAGCTGATGCTGTGGGAGGATGACAGGAGAGTTAGCAAACAGGACTGGATCTGTGCTGCCACTAAAAACACTATCACAGGGAGCACTTATTTGGTGGGATAATTATTGTTGTACCCCAGGAGGAGAAGTTCCTGTGGTTCTACTGATCGTCATGTTCAGTGATAACATTTAAATGTTGTATTGCAAATAAATGTAATGTCTGTTTTGTTTGAAAAAAATGCTTTTAAAAAACTGACAATTTTAAATGAAATCTTAAATAAAGGCTAACGTTTGTATTCTTGCATTTCAATTTTATTGAAAGAAAATATCAATTATAGTCACCTGGTACTTTCATTACACATTGGTGACACAATATGTAAAAGTAACAGTTTTATGCATTTCTGGGTTACACATGATTTACACACAATGTGCATAAACACATTTGTGTTAAGCCATGTAACTGCTGGTGTTTAGAAATGGTTCACACATTTACTGTGTTGAAATTAACAGGAGTTGTCCCTGAGAACACTCTGGACATGTGTTGAAATTCAACACGTCATTTTTAACACATCCCTTCTTAGAGTGTAGTTGCAGTTTCTGTATTCACAGCCTGTTTCCTATGCTGACTGACAATCATCAGGTCAGAGTAAGTTAAACCCAAGGTTCACTTATCTTTTACGTTCAGTCAGAGCAACACATATACTGTCAAATTGCCTCAATAGCGCCCCCTACAAATATTCAAAAGAGCAGCCCCAGCGCTACATTTCACCTACATGGCATTTAGTGGGCACATGTATCACATGTAGACTTTAGCCTCAAAACTATGAGTACAGTTCAGTCCGTGAGTATTTGGATATAGACACATTTTGGTCAAATGAAATGCTGACTGTGGGGTTAAAAAGCTGAGATTAAACTTTAATTCTTTCAACTTTGATGTGATGGTATTTATATGTAACAGTAGTGGTGGAAGAAGTTTACAGAACCTTTAACTGAAGTAAGATAATTATTTTAGTTTAACAATTTCTTTAACTCAGTTTTCAAAAGTGTTCAGCAGTTGATTTCCCAATGAAAAGACAGTATGCATCCGTCAATCATCAAAGCATCCGTTAGCTAAGTAATAAACAATGACACAATTAGGACTGAGCAGGAGCATTTAACATCCGATATGAAATGCTCCGCTTCATACTGTAACGGGTGTGGTAAGAGCAGTATGACAGACACAGTGAATCGTGGAGAAGGCTTTATTTATATGTAGAGAGCTCAACAGCAAACACTCTGGGACCCACTCGGGGAAACGCCAAGCCCTCAGGGAAGAAGGCAGACAGAGACTGGAGGGAGCTGAGGCTGAGCTCGTGGTCGGGGACAGAAGGCTAGGGTGGTTTACCAGGGAAGAGGCAAGACGGAGAAGTCTAAACAGGCAGGGTTGGCAAAGGGAAACCAGTCGGAGGGTAAACTGGCGGTGAGCGTGTGAAGTTGTGACCTAAATACTGAAGGGAGTGGGTGCAGTAGGGTCGGCAGGTGAGAGTGATGAGCTGACGAGGTGGGTGTGACCAACAGGTGCACTGAATGAGCTGATTAAGTGAGTGAGACAGCGTGACAGGAGAAGAAAGTAAGCTGAATTGTGACACATACAACCAAAATGTAAAATATTCCATTAAAATCAACTATTTGCTAAAAAATGGATTCAACCATAAACACTTCAGTAGATGAAAACTTGCCTTGTTTTTCTTCAGAAGGACACAGGGCTTGACATCTGACAATCTCTTTCTCCCTGTGTTTGGTGCAGAGTATTTCTGCCTCAATTGATGAATCTTGTCCACGTTCACCAGTGGCTTCCATTGCTTATTTAAACTTGTTTCTTAAGAATTCATGCAATGCATCCTTGAAAAGATATAAATTCACTTCGGATGTTTTACATGAATATTTAATGATTAGTGACAAGGTCAATTCACAGTTGCAACATTAAGGTGGACAGTTAGCCAATTTAACTATTCTATTCACACAGACACGCTGATAGTCCTCTGCATACTGTCAATGCAGAGATGCAGTTGCCACTGACATTAGCAGCACATGTGCTCATTTAAACTTCGTATTGACAGATTCTGTGCATTTAAAGTATAATATTATCAGAAAATGTGTACAGCTATCTTTGCACTTCTTTGTACGAATTCAAACTACAGCACATCAACAGGTTTATTTGCCTTCAAGCTGACAAACCTCAGACTATATACAAGCACCAACATTTTAAGGTCAACTAAAATCCATTGTTTTTGCCTGCTTGAACCCAAGTGTCTGCTGTATAAGTTAAATGTCCTGAGCTTTAAAATGTGGTTCATAGAATACAGCTGCCTTCAGTTTATACTGCTCACCCAGCTCTGCGCAACAGCACCGCTCCCTCACTCTGCTCGCCCACTCACTCACATCGCTAGTTTACTGTTAGCAAAAACATTCATGGTGCCTGAAAATGCCAAGACTGCTCTTCAACACAGCTGCTCACACAGCTTTCTCTCCTTAAACTGTAAGCTAGTTACCGACACACGTTTATTTCCACGGTGTCCCCCACCAGACAGCTCAGCTGCCGGCCGCTGTCAGTCAAACATGCATCCGAGTCCGAAGCAGCTCTAACCGAAGTTTCCCCTCTACACATGTTACGTTAGCACACAACAGGGGGTTGTCGTCAGATGCATTTTCACCAATTGGAAATACTCCGTTGACTAGTTAACACAAAATGGTGGCGTTTTCGATTGTGTGGAGTTAACATAACGTTGCGTTGGTTAACGTTAAGCCTGGCTCAAGTAGCGTGATTTTTTTAATTAGTAAAAACGTTTTAATGAAGAATAGTTGATAGCTTAGGTAATTAGTTATTTAACATCTAGACATACAGTAACATTAAATCATGTTAATCAGCTATTGATATTTTAAATATATTTCACGGAAAGAAGCAGAGCAGCTTAGCTAACGTTAAATATATTTTGCTATCTGGGTTAATGATGTAACATTAGCTAACTGGCGTTAGCTTCAGCCAACTAGCAGACTAACAAAGGCAATTAACTAACGGTAACGTTACCGTTAGAAAACACAATACATGCGAAATTAACTCATAACGGTGTCAACAACCTGATCATTGTTACTTATTTCTTACATTTAAAAGTAAAACATAACATTACAAACGGCACAGTTAATATCAGCGGCAACCACAAAAATAGGGAAATATTATATTAGATGTAGACTAGCTTATTCAGACACTAAAGCTGTGTCCCAATCCAGCAGCCACATCCTTCGTAGGCTGCATTTGTAGACAGAATGCGTCACAGCGGCTGCGGCGAGGCTGTCCCATTTCGAAGACACCTTCAAATGCAGCCTTCTTTTCCCAGAAGTATATATATATTATATATATATATATAATATATATTATATATATATATGTGTATGTATATATTATATATTATATATATATGTATATGTGTGTGTGTGTGTGTGTGTATGTATATATATATATGTATGTCAACTCACTCATATTTGTACAGATACAAATGTTAAAACAAAAACAAGGGACCGGATAACATCACGTTTGTTAAAATGATCGTTGAGTTACGTGACGTTAGTCACTGAGAAGCTAACGTTTCCGGGAGCTGCTGCACTATAAACACAGCTCGTTTGCCTGCCTCCGACTGTAGATAAGCTTTGGAAAGTAACTTTTAATGTCTTTGCTTTCAAACTTCAGAGGTTGACTAATATCGTACAGAGATTGTGACGATTGCTTAAAGATGTACTTCATACTTCATATTGGCCGTTTCTCAATATGCGTTCTTGTGTGGACTTGTGAACTTCTGAAACGTCATTAGTCGCGACCAATTAAAAAGTTCGCATCGAGCCAAGAACGGTTAAAATGCCCAGATGTGACTTGATCCGCCCATTTTACCGGGGATGCATCGGAGGTGACTTGTCCATACTTGGGACAGCCAAATATCCCAGAATGCATTTCGCACCAGCACCCAGAAACAATGGCAGAGGAGAGAACGCACAATTGTAAGTTGAAACTTTCTAAATACTACTGTTGTTGAGTCACGGAATGTAATTTTAGGATTGTTTTAGGCGAGAAGTTAGTTGTTTAAACGTTAAATCTGTGGTCGGTTTGTTAAGATTCAGCCTGCTTATAAATATACTCCGACGTAACATTAAACAATCAGTTTGACTGAGGGCATGGTTAAGATTTATAACTTAATATATTAATTTAACTTTAACGTTGAACTAGAGTGCTGTCTTTTTACTTTAGGCCGAATTGTATGCTTGTCTTTATCCATATTTTTGCAGGCTTGTGGTACTAGTTATCATTGTGCATTATAACTAACATTAAAGCAATATCTTAATTAAGGGACAACTGAGGAAACCCGGGCCCTCATTGACTGGCGGGCAGCCAACGTGAGCCTTTTCACAGGCCGGTGAAACTCCAGCAAGACTCGATGGGAGTGAGTATTGATTTTGAGTGCTTTTATCATTATGTGTATGTATAGGTAAATGTTGTATAGTATAAATTTATTATGCTATACTATACAACATAGGTATATGTTATTTAATTTTTTATATTGTTAGTATTATTCATCTTGAAAGCAATTGGAATGACTATCTGAACATTTGAACATGACCAATTAAGTATGACTCAAATTACTTACTCATCAAGACACAGTAAAGGGTGTTTCAATGAGACATTGCAGTTTCATCACAAAAAGGCTGTATTCGTCTTTCTTTTCTAGTAGGAGTAATATTTAACAACTAATGTGTTGGCTATTTATTTAAATTAATTTCACCTTGCTGAATTTAACTTTTTATGAAAAATAAGATTTTGTCTCTGATTTGTCTGTGATTCAAAAGTTTCGTAGTTCCTAGTTGACGTGCATGCAGTCGCCACAAACAAATGCAGGCTGGCTCATATTTGGCCAGGAGAAAAGAACCAATAACCATAATTCACATTTTTGTCACTTGGATTTAATAAATTCTATAATATAATCATGCTATTTTCAACATTTTCAAGTTTTGGATAACTCACCTTCAGAATTTTTTTCCGTTTGTGTTAATGTCTAATAAATAATGATTGCAGTAGCTACATTTTTAGTACTAAGAGAACCGTGCAAGTCACTGAGTTTTCCACAACACGTAAGGAAATAAAGTTCCACTGAAATACTCAAGGTCTTTCAATATATAAAGTATTGAGTTTTTTCTTAACAGCATAATGCTGTAATAAGAATATAACAGGAAAAACAGCCTCAGATAAGAGGAAAGCTTCAAATAAAAATTTGACTAAATATCTTCATCAAACAAAATAAATTAGAAATAAAGGTCTGTTTCAAATGTAATCCTGCTTCGAAAAGAGTCCTTGTACCCTCTGCAGCTGAGATAAATATCTACCACTATGAGAAAATACGGTAAGTAAAAATGTTGTGTTTTTCTGTTATCATACCTATAATATTTCTTTAAAATGTTTTTTTTTGTATTCTATAGGGCTCAGATGGACCAGAACCCCTTCCTCCAATTAAAATAGTTGGAATGAATCCTTCCCTTGTAAACGGCACAGATTCTGATGAATCTCAGAGTTCATGCAGAAATCCTGTCCATTTTAATAGTTGCTTTCAGGTATTGTGAAGTTAAAGATCTTCTTTGAGCATTGTCATGTATTGTTTTTCATCTTAAAAAATGTTTGGACACTAGGCGAATGCAAATTATATACATTTCTTTTGGACACTCTAGACAAGGACTCCAAGTTCTGACACTGAAGTTAGCCTCGCCGAACTGGACCAAGATTCTGTCCCACGGCTGAGAAGGACCAAAAGCATACAGGTAAGCAACACTCACAATGCAGAGAAATATTGATGCATGTGCTTGAGATGTTCTTTATTGATAGTGTGCATCTTGTGGGAAGTAAAGTATGCATAGCAAATGTTTAATAATGTGCTGACTTTAATTTAATTTACATTTTGTCTTCTAAAGATGAAGAGTCGGATTCATTACGATTCAGATGAGCTTTTTGACCCGTACTCGGACAACAGTGGAGAGGAATATATTCCAAAGACAAGTGAGGATGATTCTGACTGTACAGATACAAGCGAAGTTATTGAACCCTTCAGCCTGCCAAAGAACATGCTCAAATGCTAAACTCAGGGAAGATAGATGGATGTCTCTCACCGACAGAACTGAACAATGGCTCTTTAAAGCAGGTGGTTGACAGAGGACGCTCACCCTCAAGAAAGGAAAGCAGCTCTGGTATGAGGCGTAAAAGACAGTGTTCAAGCAGTGAAACCAGTGGCGGTCACTCATCGCAACAGGGTGGAAGGGGATACGCTAGAACCTTTTTAAAAAAACTCTGCACCTGATCTAGAGCAAGATCTTTCTGACAGAGCCTCTTCCCCACTTACAGAAGATGGAGAGGCGGAGAAGGAGAATGGGTCAAGAATGTACAACAAAAAACAATATTGTTTGTACTGTAAGTTGGGAGTTGTAAAAATAGCAAGGCATTTGCAGCGTGGCCATCACAACAAGCCAGAGGTTGCACAGGCTGTGTCCTTCCCAAAAGGCTCCAAAGAAAGAAGAATGTTTCTGGAACATTTGAGAAATAGGGGCAACTTTGTGCACAATGTTGAGGTATTAATTGCTGGAGTTGGAAATCTTGTTCCTCGTAAGCAACCAAAACAGGATTCTGACGCACAGAGTTTCCTGCATTGTGTATATTGTCAAGGCCTTTTTGGTAAAAAAACTCCTCTGGAAACACATGACAATCTGTAAGTTCAAGCCTGGTATTCCACAAAAACCTGGAAAAACCCATGTCCAGGCTCTGTGTGCATTTGCCATACCTCCACCACCTGGTGTAAAAGTAGAATTTTGGAAGCTGTTAAGCAACATGGTTCAGGATGAAGTGTATTCTGCAGTGAAATCTGATGCCTGTATTATGGAGTATGGTGAGCATCTTTATAACAGGCTTGGATACAATGTTGGCAAACATGAATATATTATATATATATATATATGTATATTATATATAGCTCCTCTATCCTTTTCTCTCTCTCCTTCTGTATGAATTCATGTTCTATCAATGCACATTACTAACTCTACTTCTTCCCCCAGAGTCTTTGTGATTTCTCGCATCGCAGGTTTCCACGGATCGTGGTTGCATCTGGACCCTGGTCCTGCCTCCTGGTTCCTTCCGTGGCCCTGCTGACGCACATTCTTCTCTATTTTACCTTCTGTATGAATTCATGCACCATTAATGCACATTACTAACTGCTCCATCCCCGAAGTCTTTGTGCCTTCTCGCCTCGCAGGTTTCTGTGGATCGTGGTTAAATCTGGACCCTGGTCCTGGTCCTGCTGTGGTCCTCCCCGACACCTACTGCTACTATTACATGAATCATTTCTGTCATATGAATTGAACGTGTTGTAACTCTGTTATGCTGTTCATTCTGTACACATGACATCTATTTTGTACTCTGTCCATCCTGGGAGAGGGATCCTCCTCTGTTGCTCTCCTGAAGGTTTCTTCCATTTTTCTCCCTGTTGAAAGGGTTTTTTGGGGGAGTTTTTTCTGAGTCGATGAGGTTCTGGGACAGAGGATGTCAGTGTGTACAGATTGTAAAGCCCTCTGAGGCAAATTTGTAATTTGTGATTTTGGGTTATACAAAAATAAATTGAATTGAATTGAATTGAATATGCCATCAGCAGATCTGCCATCTTTTCACCAAAAGCTCCAGTCTTCCTCTTTGTAGAGTTTGAGCAGCTGTGGAGTGTTTTTATCCAGCACAGCGAAGAAGGAATATTGAAGGATTTGATTGGTGATCCTATGGAATTCGCCATAGAGCTGTACAAAACACAAAAGCATAAAGAGACATCCCATAATGAGCCTAAATCATGACAAGTCCATATTTTGAATTTATAAAATGGTTTGATTCATGTGATTCATTTTAAAATTTTGAACAGTTACATTTTCTAAGCATATCTGTAAAGGTTTCCCAGAGTAAGATTTGAAGTAATTTATTTTTCACATAAATCATGAGCTGTGTTTCCATGATGAAATGATCCTGAGGACAATGTCACAATATATTTTTAAATCAAATCAAGCAATAATCAATGTTGGTTGTGTCTGTCTGTCTGTCTGTCTGTCTGTGTGTGTGTTTAAGACATGTCACCATTGTTTTTTGTGTAGTGTGTCAGTATGTTTTTACTCACTTGAGCTTCAGAGAAGAGGGCAGGCCATCTGTCTTTCAATTCTGCGATGGGAGGTGCTAACGTCACAATCTCTTCACGTCGGAGTGGAAAGGTGCGCTGCGTGTGCTGATGGACGAGAACCATGTCTCTGTCAGTTGGCGTCTTCTTGAACTCCTCCAGCATCTCCATCCTTCTGGTCTCCAGGGTGTCCGTGTTCTCACTACGGGGATAGTTAGGGAGGAACTGGACTTCCCCTCTTCTGGGTCGTTTAATGTTGGCCCGGGGTGGTACACCCTCTGGGTTGCTCCTGCTGCGCTCTCCTGCATTCACGGCCACATCTTCTATGCCAGCTCTGCTCAGCTTAGTCCTGTAGTTGCCCATCTTGAAGCAAAGGCTGTTCTTCCATGCTTCACATCCTGTTTGGGAACCTCTCTGTCAGGCAGTGGTGTTTATTCACAAGGGCATTTGCAGCCTCTCCTATCTGTTTGCTACTTGGATATGCTTTATGCCTATAAATTTCCGCAGCCATCACATCCAGTATGTTATGTTTTTGATCCCTGGTTAACCTCAAGGTTTTGTCTTCCTTCTCAAACGTACAGTTGCCTTCTCTTAATGCAAACTCCACCTCGTATGAGAATGTCGGAACAACAAAAACTTCAGGCCATCTACGGAGGCGCTCAGGTGACTGTATTATCTGATAATAACAGTGTCATTATTATCTGATAATAACACTGTGTCATCTGTGCTGGCTGAACTCAGATCCAATTCAATTATTTTTACTACCTTGACAGTTGCGATAGATGGCAGGTCCTCTATATTGACCAAATTGCATAGGGCATTGTCAAATTCAGGGTCTTGGAATTGCAGGCGAAAGTCACAGTTCAGGTCGAGCTTTTTTTTCAGCTCCAATATGAGGGCATTCACAGTCTCAGGGCGAGAGTGCAAGTTAAGCTTTTCGGCATTGACTTCATCAAGAATGACTCTTAACTTGAGGACATCAGGCGTTGCCATTTGTACAACTGTGAATGGGAAGCCTGTAACAAACAAACAAAAAAGATACTGCAAAGGTTAGCGTATGTTTCAGCAGCTACTCTGCCTGCACAGCAACATTAACATCTTGTTCCCCCATATTATTTAATCAGTGGAAAATAGTACTCACTTACTGTAATTGTATTGCTTTGTCCAGGTACTCTAGCTGTGCATGCAGATATGACAGGCTGTTGCTGACTGCTGGATGTGGAGCTCTTCGTTTACTTTGAAACTGGAATGAAATGTTTAGGTGTGAGGATTAGTTTGCTTGACACTTTGTAGGCCAACAACGGCATTTGGTCAGTCAGCTGATACAGAGGTTTGACTGTATGGCCCTTTCTTTCGTTAACGACCAGCTCATATGAGCGCAAATGCTCAACATACCAAGTATCAAAGGCTTTCAGTACAAAGAAGATCTCACTGCCAATCAGTAAGATGTTTTTGATCTCCTTAAACTCAGGCAAGGCTGCGCATACCCCAGTGCATACAAACATGCCAGCCACAAAATCCATGCCATCAATGGTTACTCCCTTTGTAGTATATACACTATTGCTGTCTGTGATGCTCAAAATGAGTGCATGTGTATCTGTGGGCAAAGACTGTACAAAGACATATTCCACTTTTGAAGTCTGGACTGCTGGCTTTAAAAATCTTGGTGATGACATGTAGAATGCCATCCTTTTTTGGTGTCTCTCAGCCATGGTTTTATGAACGTTTTTAAAGTTCTGCGTGTGGCGAACAATTTTCTTGAAAACTTTGTGTTTTCCCTCGAACCTCATTGTCCAAAGATGCACCAAAGGTCCAAAACACTTTATGAGGTGAGGTGGCAAGCTCAACTATATCTTTTAACTTCATTATGACCTCCCAAAATCTGTCCCCTTCTGGAACTCTTGAGCCAATAAGAACAAGCAGCAGTCTAAGCAGAGCATGGTTCTCATGCCCATTTCCCCCTATTGTTCCTCGATTGGCAAATGTTAGTGGAATTGGGTGGGGGCGGTCAACCTTCTCAAAATGTTGGTAGGGAAAAGACAATATTTCTTTATTTAGATCCTCCAAAGACAAATATTTCTTTTTAATCATACCTTGGCCACAGGGCCAGCTCAACAGGAACCACACCTTCAAACAGGTCATGCAGTATGTCAGGTGGAAATCCTGTGATCGGGTGGAAATATGACAGATGATCAGAGAGGACACAACTTTTTTTAACACCATAATCATTTTAACAACCATCATATTGTATTTCTTGAAGAAGGCGATCATGTTGATTTTTTGTTCTCATCTCACAACTACCAGTGGTTGCATCTGATACCTGCATGTCTTCCTTGGAAGTGAGGCAAACCCGACAACAGTATAAACCTCTAAAACTCTCCTTGAAACCAGCTAGCCCATGTGCACCAAGGTTATCGGCCGCAACACAGTGGACTGTACCTTTGAGACACTGACCAAGTGTCTCGATATAGACACCTTGCTCTTCAAGGGTCTTTAGGTCGTTCAAGAGTGGCGCAAACACTTTTGCATATCCAAAAATCCGTATATCATCTGTATTGCACAATAGGGCAAGTTGTATACGGTGTAGTGCTGAGCAATACTTCAGTGGCAGGCTAGCCAATGTCCAATACACTGCACATGTTTTGTAGATTTTCCTTGAGGTTCTGAGAGGGTTACAACTTCAAAATCATTAATATATAGGATGAGAGGTAATTTTGAGTCCCTCACTGGAGAGAAGTGGATTTTCTTGACAGTAAGAGCCATCTTGAAATGAAGAATACTGACCAGGCTGTTGTGTGGTAGCTTCTTGGACTTTCTCCAATACATCTGCTTTTTTCAGCAACTGCTGCAGAGATGAGAGAATGGGCACATACATGCATGTATGCTGTAAAGACCCAATAAGGTACTCCACAGGCTTAACAAGTGGAAACTTGTTTTCATAATGTGACTTCCTCCTCTTAGCAGTTGACAATGGAGCATCAGATGTAATTGATTTGTGCGAAACGTTACTCTCTGAGACTGCCTGGACAATATCACTTACAACTGTGGCAGTAAAAGGGCAGTTATGTTTTTTCAGTACCTTCATAACAGCTTCTTCTACAAGAGGTTTTAATAGTGAAAACAACTCATCGACATGCTCAATGATTTCCTGTGTTTCCCTCTCTGATACATGGAGAATAGTTTGCAGTTTAAAAAGAAGGCTGCCAAATTATGTTGCAATTGGTCAGCTAAACCGTCAGTGCTGCTACCAGCCACTGGGTTGGAATAGTTATCGTTTTCATCTGAAAGAGCTGCATCTTGTTCAAGTTCAATGTCAATATCCTGGGAATCATTTGATTAATTTGGCACTACAACGGACACATCGTAATCAGAGGCATTCTGGAGGCCTGTTTTTCTCTCAGGTCCTCCAAGTCTTTGAAATACGTCTTCTCTTTCTCAGAAGCGTTGTCCTTCAGGGTCCTGATCTCCTCTTCTAGACTTTTCTTCTCAGCCATCATCTGCTTTGTGGCCTCTAGGTCCTCCTTGGCCTTTTCAGCGTTGGCCTGTGTCTCTATGTCAAGCTGTTTCTGAAGGCTGTCGCTGTTTTCTCTTTCAGCCTCGAGCTCAGTTTCATACCTCAGATTGATTAAGTTTAAAAGTGTCAGCTTCTCAAGTTCTTCTTGGAGAGCTTCACTTTGATCTTTTTCAACCTTGATCTCTGCTGAAAATGTTTCTTGACTGATCGCGTGAGCCACTTTGAGCTCCCTCACTTCTTTGTCCAGGGCATTGTTTTTCTCCTGTACAAGCTTATTTGTCTCCGCAGTTCGATGGTAAGCTGCGTGACCTTCTCCTCTTGGCAGCAGCTGAGGGCTTCGGCGTTTTGCAGCTTTGTCTTCAGCTGTTCCATCTCCTTTGCAAGATCCTCCTTCTCCTTATCCTGCTGCCTGATCTTATCCTGGTGCTCTTCTTTGAGCTAGGTGAGTTCTGTCCGGAATCTTTGACTGATCTCTTCCTCAGCTTGGAGCTTAGTGACCAGGTCCTGGTTGGTTGAGGCCTGTTTTTCTTGCATGTCCTCAAAGTCTTTGAAAAACGTCTTCTCTTTCTCAGAGGCGTTTTCCTGTAGGTTCTGAATCTCTTCCTTCATCTGGTGAACCAGAGTGTCCTTCACAGCCATCTGCTGCTTTGTGTCCAGGTCCTCGGACATCCTTCTGGTTTCAACCTTGAGCTGGTTGTCATTGTTAAGGTTGGTCTGATGTTGGAGTTTCAGCTGCTCAAGTTCTTGCTGGAGAGAACGATTTGTTTCTCTCTCAAGCTCGAGCTCTGCTTTGAACTTCTGCTGGCTGATGATGTGTGCCACTCTCAGGTCTTCAAATTCAGATTGAAGCACCTTCTTCTTCTTTGTCTTGATGCTGCTTCGAACCTCAGTGGCGATCCTCATGGTGTTCATGGTCTATGGGTCACTGGCCTTCTTCAGCTTCTCCAGTTCCTTACGCGTGGCCTTCTCTTTCTTAATGAATAATTCATTCAGGTTCTCCTGACGGGCCAACTGCGTTCTAGCCTCCTCCAGTTCTTTCTTGAGCTCCTTCCATGAATTAGGTTCTGAGCCGTTTTGTTCTGCGGAGTAATTGGGCAGGCTCCTGCGGAGTAATTCATGTCTGGCTTGATCCTCCGTGTTCCTCGGGCCCCGAGGCCTCCGTTTGTTTCTACCCTGCTGCATATTGTAGCTTGTAGATTCTTGTGTACACAACTTGTGTAGATGCAGTCTGTCACTGATGAACAGTTATGACTATCTCGGTGGTTTGTCTCTGTTGAAAATAAGTTCCTTTTCTCTCAAAAATGGTTTGTTTCTGTTAGAAAATCCTATTCTCTCCAAAATGGTTTGTTTCAGTTAAAAAATTATTTACAATTATGTAAAGTAAAAATAATAAATTAATAGATATTAATTATTATTAATTATTAATTAATAAATATGTCTATTGTGCGCCTCATTGTTTAGGGTCTAGACCAGGGGTGTCAAACTCATTTTAGCTCAGGGGCCACGTGGAGAAAAATCTATTCTCAAGTGGGCCGAACCGATAAAATCATGGCATAATAACTTAAAAATAACGACAACTTCAGATTGTTTTCTTTGTTTTACTTAGGTCCAAAATAGTACAAGCACATTCTGAAAATGTACACAACACAAAAAATCCTCTTGACAAAACACTTCAAGTTAGTTGAAAATTCTGAGGAAAAAATAGGTGCAATTTCAAGAACACAATGCTTCAATGATTGGAACTTAAACTTCGTCTCAGTGTGTCTACAAAGTCATTAAACTTTAAGTCACAGTCTATCTGGGATTGAACAAAATACGAAATAAATAAATAAAACAACTCTTCTAGGTATTAAATACCTCATTTGTCATTTCCACATATTAATCCTGTGCTAACTCAACAAACCATAAAAACTGAGGTAGAAACTATTCAAGACGGTTGAGTTACTTTCTGCCATGTAAATTAAACTATTTATTGATAGAAAAATAAAAGCTGTGCAATGCATAAATAATTTCAACAAACCAAACTTATGAATTGAAATTTCTAACCTTATTACAGTAAATCACACACTGTTCATTTTCTTTAAATTTCCAGAGAAGACAATCATTTTCACAGAACTATATCAGGGTGCAGCATCTCATGCAGCATTTTAAGCGGGGTTACCCATTATTTAACTCCTGAAACCTGGCATCTTTTAGCTTTCACAAGTGCATCAATATCAGGCGTCACATCCTGAATGGTAGCCAATTTCAGGATGTTATTCAGGTGCTTGTTTGTGAGCCTTGAACGCAGCTTTGTTTTATTGATGCTCATTACAGAGAAAACTTGCTCACAAAGATATGTGGTTCCAAACATGCACAACACTTTTGCAGCAAGGGCTGTCAAGTTAGGGTAACGTGGCAAGAGATACTGATAAAATGTGTCCAAGACAGCTGCGGCAAACTTGCCCTTCAAATCTGAGTCACACTGCAAGTCTATTATTTCAAGTTGGATGTTGACGGGCAGATCAGAAGCATTTGCGGTGAATGGCGAGCAAAAAACTTTGAAGTCTTTCTCCAGTTCACCAAAAATCTGAAAGCGTGTCTCAAACTCCCACAATAGTCCCATTATTTTATCTTTGAACCGCTTCATGTTTGTGGGATGTTGGGTCGCGCACACATCTTTCAGACAAGGAAAGTGAGCTGCATCACCACAGTTGCGTCTCCCACAATGACAGCTTTAACGTGAACGCACATATGCTGTCATAATACTGCGTGACAACTTTGTTGCACCCTTGCAGCATTTTGTTCAAGTTATTCAAGTGCTCTGTAACATCCACCATAAATGCAAGGTCCTGCATCCATTCTGTGGACTGAAATTCTAACACTGGTTTGCCCTTTTTTTCCATGAACTGTTCAATTTCCTCTCGTAATTCAAAGAAACGCCTCAGCACAACACCTCGGCTTAACCATCTTACCTCAGTGTGGTATGGCAACTCATAATTGTGGTCTTTCTCTCTGAGAAGGCTGTCAAACTGACGGTGATTCAGGCCTCTGGATCGGATGAGATTAACAGTTTGGACGACCACTTTCATGACATTATCCATCTTTAATGCCTTGCAACACAAAGCCTCCTGATGCAAAATACAGTGAAAAGTCCAAAAATCACGTCCTCCATTTGCAGTCTGCACTTTCTCTCTGAACTTTGTCACAACACCTGCTTTTTTCCCGACCATTGAGGGCGCACCATCTGTAGCCAGGCTGACAGCGCGGGACCAGTCCACTTTGAGCCTGTCCAGTGCGTCGACGAGTGCGGTGAAAATATCAGCTGCTGCTGTGGTGTCCGTCATTGGCACCAACTCCACAAACTCCTCAGTGACAGTCAAAGTGTCATGAACTCCGCGGATGAATATTGCCAGTTGCGCAACATCAGTAATGTCCGTGCCTTCGTCAATTGCAACTGAAAAAGCAATAAATGACTTTACTCTGCGCTTCAATTGGCTGTCCGAATCCGCCGAAAGATCAGAAATCCTGTCTGCAACTGTATTTCTTGTCAGGCTGATATTTGCAAAAGCCTGGCGCTTTTCAGGGCACACAATCTCCGCAGCCTTCAGCATGCATGTTTTTACAAATTCCCCCTCAATAAATGGCTTTGAAGCCACTGCAATTTCATTAGCTATAATGTAGCTGGCTTTCACTGCAGCATCACTGATTTCTCGCCTACGAGTAAACACAGACTGCTGTTTCTTCAGAACCGCCAATAATTCATTCACCTTCTCTCTTCTCTGTTGTCCTTGAAAGTTGTTGTATTTGTCGGCATGAAGAGTCTCATAGTGGCGATAAAGGTTATATTCTTTCAGCACTGAAACATGCTGTGAACACACCAAACACACAGCTTTCTTATTCACTTCCGTGAATAAATAGGAGGATGTCCATTTTTCTTGGAAAACTCTGCACTCTGCGTCCACTTTTCTCTTTTTTGACAGAGACATTTTGGGGCAATGAGGGTGCCGAAGCACGTAATGTTCAAATTGGTCAGGCAGAATGACAAGCTAGCTCTGGACTGGCTGTAGCCTACTTGTTCAGCCCCAGTATAAACAGTTTGCTTGCTTAACAGAATTGCTATTGCGACACCCACCGGACACATTTAGAACAGCAGTTTCATTCATTGAAAAATTGCAGCTCAATTTTATGCTTTGCAAAATCATCTCGCGGGCCGGATTAAACCTATTCGCGGGCCTGATCCGGCCCGCGGGCCGTATGTTTGACACCCCTGGTCTAGACCAAGAAATACTGCTAGAGGGCGTCAGGCATAGTTTCCCTAAGTAAGTCAGAACTGGATTCCAGGTGGAGAAGAATCTGTTTCTTGACCCCCTTAGTGAGTATTTTATTTTCTCTAAATGAATGAATTGCATCAGGTCACTAAACCACATTGGTGAATTTGTTGATTTCCAGTGTAACAGTATTCTTCTATGAGCAAGAAGTGTCATAAACGCCATGTTTTTTATGTCTTTTTTTTTTATGACAATGGGAAGTACTGTGATTGCGTACCATTTGTAACTACAGAGGCCTTGGGTGCATTGTATTTAAGCAATAGGATACTCGAGGCAGTACTGTATCGTCAATAATGTACTGTTCAAGGGTTTGCGGCCCTCCGTTACGCGTCGGGCCTAACAACACCCTTGAACAGTACATTACTGACAATACAGTACTGCCTCGAGTACCTTATTGCTTTTATAATATGGTTGCCTAACATTAGGCTGTTGTTAAGGTTTGTTTATGTTGATTTGGATATCTCCATTAATTGTGCATCCGTGGAAAACGTTTCTCATGTCCCCTTCGTCTCTGATGATATCGCTTCCGACCACTCTTGCTCTTTGCCGGTGACTCGGTATTGGAAGTGCCTTCTCCAGCAAGGATATTACTCCAACGCTGTCTTTCATTGAGATCCATACCAGGCTGGTATGGATCCATGATGTTCTATTTTGTCGTGTCCCTGTCGTCTACGGGTTTTTACAACGCCAACAAAAACATTGTTTGCGGACGTGAACGCGCTGTCCTTCATCAAACACCAGCACCGACTCAATGGTGGATCATTGATGTATCTGTTCAGTCCCGAACGCAGGCAGACGTAACTGCTGATCCCGTAGTGGTCACCCTTTCCATTGCGCACAGTGCCATAGAAATCCCACAGTATTTCATTCATATCTTCTCTGCTTATGGTCTTCAGGTCTACTGTTTTACCCATCTCTTCGCACCAGTTGGTGTAGCAGTTGCCCACTTCGTTTGGCTGACTTGTTTTTTTTGTTGAGCAACATTTCATAGGCCTCAATTTCTTTCTTATCTATGGTCATTCCCCCCAAAATATCAAAGTTTACACGAAACATCAGAATGCTTGATTTCATCTACCCGTATTATAAAGGAGTTTAATCCATGAACTCAAGTTAGGACCATAGCCAAATTTCTCTACACATGTAAATAAGTATTCCCACTCAACCCTGTCAAAAGCTTTCTCTGCGTCCAGCGAGATGACCACTTCTGGTACCCTACTGGACGCAGGAGAGTGAATAATGTTTAAAAGCTAACGGACATTGGTAAATGGGTGTCACCCTAAAATGAAACCGGTTTGGTCAACAGAGATCACATCACTCATTGTGGTTTCTAGGCGTAGGGCCAGAGCTTTGGCCAGGATCTTAACATCGCTGTTTAGGAGGGAGATGGGTCGATACGAGCCACATTCTGTGTTATCTTTACCTGGCTTAAGAAGGAGAATAATTGATGCCTCAGTCAGTGTTTGTGGCAGCGACCCACGAGACAAAGAATCTAAAAACATATCTAGTAGAATTGGGGATAATTTCTTAGAAAAAGTCTTAAATAATTCTATTGGGTACCCATCTGGGCCAGGAGCCTTACCACTTTACATTGCCATTATCGCTTTAATAATTTCAAAATATTTTAACGGAAGTTCAGTCTTTGTCTTATGAATTATGTTTATGGCAGGAGCCTGAAGGTTGTTGAAAAAAATTCCATGTCAGTTCTATCATTTGACATTTCTGACGTATACATATTTGTGTAAAATGAGTTAAATGTTTCATTAACTTCTCCTGGGTTAATAGTTAATTCACCATTTACCTTCCTTATTTGTGGGATTTGTTGGGCAACAGATTGACACTTAAGTTGGTGTGCTAAAAGGCTGCCAGCTTTTTCTCCATGCTCATAGACATATCCACGGGATTTTAACAGCATTTTTTCCGTCTTTCCAGTTGATAATAAGTTGTATTGAGTTTGCAGGTCAAGCTTCCTTTTATAAAGTTCAGGGGATGGTGACAGAGTACTGAGCATCCACTGTGTTTATTGATTGATAAGCTGGTCTTGTTCATTTCTACTCAACTTATTGGTTCTTGATGAATATGATATAATATCACCTCTGATTGTGGCCTTCAGTGTTTCCCAAAGCAGGGAAGGGGAGATGTCATCTTTTTTATTAGATTCTAGAAAGTCATACATTTTTTTGTTTATCAATTCACTAAAATAAGCTGTTAGATCTAGTAACACTGGGGTGTGGTCAGATTCAATTCTAGTTGAATATTCAGCTTTCGTGACAAAGTCAAGAAGGGTTCGATCAATGAATAAGTAATCTATTTTACTGTATGAGTGGTGCACTGGGGGAAAATAGGAGAAGGATTGACTCGGTTGAAATAAAGAACGCCATGGGTCGACACTTCCTATTTGATCCATAAGAGATAATGATTTGACCATTTTTGACGGTTTTGTAGATTTAGGATTAGAACGGTCCAACTGTACAGTTTAGATCACCCCCAATAATGTGTTGTTGCGAGTTTAAATTTGGTATTAATGAAATAACTTTGCCTATGTGTAGCGGACTCCAGCCGGATAATGGTGAAGCGTACTGATGTTTCCAGAGGCCTATGTTCAACCGTTAGCCTTATTTTGACGAACATAAATATATCTTTCTCTCCTTCACAATCAATCTCCAGAAATCACGGTAAGAGCTATGGAACAAATAAAACATAAATGATTTCTTACAAGTGTAAACATCAATTAATTTAAATAAATGACATTCAGTTCTACATATGGACATTAACCACAACATTTTCTCCTTAAAGGGCACACATAAGGCTGAAATCTAGCATTAGCATAACCTTACAGCGTGGCGATATAGCTAGCCATTTTCATTTCAGCTAACATTAGCATATTATTACAATAATACATTTAACCACACTTTTACAATGTTGAATGATCGTAGGAAAAAGATGAAAAGTCTAAAAGTTTACTTGTGTACGTATAACCTGCATAAGATGCTATAATGTATCCTGTGTAAAAGGATTCTTCATTTTTTATTACCATATAAAGGCAACGAACCTCCTGTACTCTGATTGGAGACATGATGTATTATGATGTGTGACACCTGAAGAGGAGCACAGCAAAATCAGAAGTGTGAAATTAACTCGTATAGTGTTAAAATTAACACTATGCCAGTGTTTATATAATCCACTTAGGTTCCGAGTTAAATTTACACTTTGGATAGTGTTAAATATCTAACTCTCAGTGTTGTCTTATGACACATAACAGTGTATTTTTAACACTAGATTGTGTTGTTTAATTTGACTAAAAGTGTTAATATCTAACACTTACAGTGTTGTATTAAGACACATGCAAGTGTATTTTTAACACTAGATTGTGTTGTTTACTTTCACTAAAAGTGTTAATATCTAACACTCAGTGTTGTCTTATGACACATGTAAAGTGTATTTTTAAACACAAAATTTGCATTTACATAAGTTTAAATGTGTTCACCCTAAAGACAAGAAATTGTGAACTACAATAAGTCATTGAAACAATTTTTTTCCATTTATTCTGAAAATATTTTCCAAGCACCATGGGCACAATTTAACTACATACCGTATGCACATTTACAAAGAAAATAATGGTACAATATATAGGCTCTCATCTTCACCATAAGCACTTTGTAAGTCAAAGGGCTTGTATATTACAAGACTTGTCTGCTTTGATTACGTCTTTCTCATCACTTTCACACACTTGGTAGGCATGGAAATGCTCACTTAAATGGTCAACCACAAGCTTGTTCACTTCAAAGTAGATAACACTGTCGACTAAAAATATCTTCTTTATTCTGCAAAAACCCAGGCATATCATGATCAATCTCATTGCAAATGACTAGACCTGCCCTGTACTCTGTCCCACTGATTTTAACCCAGATGGTAGAGAAGATGTCATTCGGTACAGCAGCATGCAGGTCTCGAGCAAACATATCACTATTGTCCACAAATGATTTCAATGGTCCATACTCAATGTGGTGTAAAGGTGACGTCTCCCAATGATATCCTATGGACATTTGATGTTTTTTTGCAAGAGATTTAGTTATGTCCTTGAAGTTTTTTAGAGTGTTTTTAAAAGCCTTGTGTTTTGCTTCGAATCTCATGCTCCACATATGTATCAATGGTCCAATTTTTCTCATGCAGGCTGGGTAATGTATCATAAAGTGATGTTTAGGGATCAGGTTTCTATGTGGATACAACAGTTTGAACAATTCATGGAGTTCCATTATTAAATGCTTTAAATGTACAGTCATGCCTAGTGTAACAGATGGAGAAAATATGATGTTGATTATCTGCAGTAAAAGCAGCAGCAAAGTCAAGTTTTGGTTTCCATCTGGCACAATGTCACCAAAAAGCAAAGGAATGTTTCTGACAAGACAAAGAGACTGAGCGGAATTGAGTCCTATGTTATTGCCACTACTGTCCAAGTTAATCCTTGTGGGGCGTTTTTTGCGCTCCAAGTACCCATAGTCAAAAGCATAAATCCTAGAGAACAGATTATGTTTTGACAAAATGTTTTCTGAGAGATTGTTTAACAATAACTTCATATCATACTGAGCCACCCCTTCAAGAATGTCGTGCATTATGTCCAAAGAAAAATTGTGGCAAACATGAAAAAACTGCAGGCTGTTAAGAGTTGAATTTCTCTTTAAACCAAACACAGATAACTTCTGTGGGTCTGATTGTAACTCATTGCAGTGCATTTCAAAAAGCTCTTTTCCACGCAAGATTATCTTGGGGTCATCCTCATTGTAAACAGTCTGTGCATCAGCTTTTTAAATCAAACACAAACGACAGAAATAATGACCACTAAAACATTCTGTAAAACCCAGAATTGCGTGCATCCCTAAATTGTCCCCAGTTATCTGACATATAGTGCCACGGACCTTTTCAGTGGAGAAAGGCAAATCACGGCCGTTAATCTCAAGTGTTTTGATGTCATCAATCAGAGGCTGCAGAATAGGATCAAAGCCATATTTTTTCACATCTTCAGTATGAAACAGCGCAACCAAATGAATGTTGATCAAAGCAGAGTTAAATTTTGGCGGCAGATTTCTGAGGACAAAATAGAGAGCCCCTATTTTGTGAACACCACGTTTTGAACCAAGTGGGTTAGCAGTTTCAAAGTCATCGTAGTACATCTGAATTTGTAAAGAATTTTGCCGTTTACAGAACAATGGATGCGTCTTAAAGTAACTTCCATTGCAGAAGTCTTCATATCTGTCAGTTATTTACACACAAGGATCCCCAAGCAGTTTACAAATATCAGAATTGCGGCACATAAATTTGATTGTTTCCAAAATTGGAATGTAAACAAAGGTGTCTTTCACTGGGACTTACCAGTTCCTTTGTTTCGCCTGGTATCAAATCGAACTCCTAACATTACTTCTACTGGCTCCACAACCCCCCATTTCTCATTGAAATATTTCATTCTTTTTGTTTCAGTATTAAAGTTATCAAATGGGTTTTCAAAATTCTCAAGACCTTCTTCTAATGTAGATCTTACAGGCTCTTCTTTAGGCACAGCAGACAGTATATCATGCTTGATTTGGGAGTGCAGTCCAGTAGCAAGTTCTTCCAAATCACCAACAATTGTTGAAACCAAACTATTTGCCATACCACTTCCTTGGAGTTTAGCAATAATTGACGCACAAATATTCTTAGTGTTTTCTCTGTAAAGACCTGATGTGTTGTCCTCAGAACACCCAGCCTCTGAGCTCTGCGTGGCACTTGTTACAACAGCTTCTGTAGTAACTTGTTGACTGGGAAAATCTGCTTGAAATGACTCTGAGTTAGCTGCATCACCACTAATATCCCTCTCATGAACTCTAATTAAATGTTTTTTAAAACCAGAAAATGTTGAAAACTGACGCCTACAACGATCTTGTGCACATACTAACTTAAACCTGATGCTGGGATAGAAACTGTGATCCATTCTTAAATGTGTTATCAAGTCCTGGCAGGCCGCATGGAGAGCTTGACAAATGAAACACCTAAACATTTTTTAAAGCTAGTTTAAGACTTTTGCCCGTAACTCACGGACTCTTGGAGACTCATCTGTTGTTTTAACGTCGATGTTGTAGACAGTTGTCTGCACGAAAGTGAAGAGTGGGACCAGGGTTTCATCATAAGACAGGTTGAACACATAATGGGATTTAAACAATTCATCAAAAGCACCCAACGAGCTGGTGGATTTGCAGGGGATGAGCTGTTTGTCCACTACGATGTAGAAGGCATCAATTCTGTTTTGGGTTCGGCCAACAGCGAGGATGTATGGTTGTTTAGCCTCTCTGCCCTGCAGGTGTTCAATGATGCTGCAGCATGACTGAAAAACAGAATAACATAAACACCTTAGAGTGGCAGTTCAAATTATCAGTACTTGCTGTTCCTTGAGAGTTTAATAGATCCACTAGTTTGACCAGTCACCTACCCCCTTGTCCCTAAAACGTGCACTTTACTGGGAGTGTGTTCCTTCCAAAATGAACTGGGACTTCATTTGGGAGAACCATACTCCCTGTGAAGCATGCGTAAGAATCTGAATTATCACTTTAAAGCAGCATAGAAAAAGGAAGAATTAGGAAGTTCCTAATTCTTCACTGCAAGTATGCAGTGATCACTGCATACTTGGGTCTATAAGACAAAAGAAGAGTGGAGTTGCTACTGTGTGTGTGCACAAAGTCCTTGATGTTTATGAATTGTTGTGAAGTTTGCAACATTGAGACATTCAGATTAGTTATTTTTTGCAAACTCATATCTCTTGTTTTTAATTGAGTTAATATAACTGAAAAACTGGCTTGTGGGATGTAAACAGATGAGACATACGTACCTTGTGAAAGTGCAACATTTTGCCCACTGCATCACTGGGACTTATTTTGATCCTCTTCCATCCAGCTGTGGGTGGCAAGAGATGGAGAAGGAGCAGCAGAGAAGCCATGTCACTGTCCCAGTCTACCAGGAGCAAAACAAGACAAAAGAAGTTATTTGTATGTACTTGGAATGCACAAAAATAATAGCACCAGCCATTTGGAATATAAACCAAGCATTTCAAGTAACTTACTGGTGTGATCATTCTCTGCAAGGTTTTCAGCAGCCGTCAGAAGTCGGCACAGCTCAGCTGTCTGAGTCAGGTGTTTGGCCTCTTTGATAACCTTGGGCTTGAATGCTGTATCCCACTTCTCAAGCATCTTGGAGGCTGTTTCAGCACCAAACAGCAGCAGGAAGTCTTGATTCAGCTGTTGATCATACATAGATGCAAAAAAGTTTTTAAGAAATCAAGCAGGCACTAGTAACTATATATCCAACCAAATAAAGAAATAAAAGATATGTACAACTCACTAGTCCTTTGACATCTGAAAAACGTGGAAATGTTTTTAAGACATCTGTGGTTCTCTGCGGGTCATGGACTAGGTCCTGGCGATGTTGTACGGTCATCTTCATCTTCTCAAATACACTTGTTTCATCAGGAGAGTGAACAAGAAATAATATGGCCTCCCTATAGGCATCTCCATCGAGCTGCTGAGACACTGTGGCTGCTGATCTCCGGCGGTTTGGTCCCTGTGCTTGAGGCCCTATGCTCTCTGCCTTGCCTGGCCGTTGATATTTATTCCTCGACATGGTCTTGAGGCGCCATGCTAAATATCCTGTGCTTTTTTCCCCATCATAGAAGTGCTCCTGTGAAGTTATTTAAAAAATATATAATTACAAAGGTCACTCATTGATCTTATGTAATAGGCAATTATGGGATTGTGAATTAATTACTTTTTAACAATGTCCATCAAACCAATATATAGAATATTTTCTGTGTGTTTGTTTGTATGTCCATTCTTTTGATGTTTTGAAGAAAACCCCAAAACTCTAGTCTGTAAATCCAGTGTGTATTCTGGAAGTAATACTTTTTAAAAACTAACATAGCCCTTTGGAGAAAAGGGATCCTTTAGCGAAGGAAAGAGTGTAATGATTCCCAGGGCAAACTTCTCCTTCTGTTTACGGGAAGGAATCCTCCTTTAGAGGAAAGATGAAAATAAAACATTAAATTAAAATGCCTCACTAATGACTATCGGGTCCCACCTTTGTTAATTCTATACAATACATTCTGAAAATACATTACATTCCTTCTTAATATAAACCCTTTCAGTCTGAAATGGTTTAGAATTTTACAATTTGTTGAAGAAACACTTACCCATGCATTTCAGTCATATGGCTAGCCAATATGTTGACAAGCTGTCTACGGGTGCGGTGCTTCAATGAATTTTCTGATTTGTACTCTTCGAGGACGTCCTCACCTCCAGGTTTCGTAAGCAAGGCATTTTCTACCATCTACTCACATAAGAGAAATGTTTTTAGTGTACAATTCAGTCTTCTGGGATAAAAGAATTATGTAAACAATAGACACCAATTGGTCTGTTCAGACTAAGGTTAAAAGGAATTCCTTGCACTAGAGGAAGGTTTAAAAAATAAATACAAAATCTGGTAATGAAGCAACACTTTTCTATGATATGTGGGGCATGTTAAAGCCAAAGTAAGCAATATAGTCTACACTACTAAAGGGAAGGCCCCGTTTCATGAATGTGAATGATAACCTAATTGAATAAATATGTATGGAAAGAAGAGTTACATAATAGAAAGCTATGCAACAGCCAAACCATGGGTTGATTTTTACTGGACACTAAATAAAAATTCTTAACTTTGTCAATTTGACAGTCACCAGTCTAAATGTCCTTATATTGGTGAGAAGCTTAATTCAGTTTAACAATTGCATTGATGATATTATGAGTAAAAACTGTAACTGACATCTACTGCTCTCAAGTACCTCTTTTGCAGCCTCTGAATCAGAAACCTCTGTGGTCGACCTGTTCATGACGTCAGAGCTGTTTATATTTATGCCCGTCAAAATCCCCATTGGTCTTCGACTGTACAGGTCATTGTCACTTGACGAAAGTGACATAGTATCCGTGAGGGAAGATGGTGTTGAATGATCTAAAGAAGAAAGAAAAAAATTGTATAAAAGGACAAATATGAAAATATATCCAGTTATCCTGGTAGAAATGTGCCAGTCCAGGGTGGTACAGCCCCTATTAGAGATGGGTTTTGATATAGTGATGCTATGAGATAGAATTACTGGAATTCTTGTCCTGGGGCAATTACAACCAAACCCACATTTTCAAACTGTTTTGGTAATTGGATGCTGATCCATCTTTTGTTTAAATAATGTTAATTTGTTAATTTACTTTATCACTAAAGTCACACAGTCAGGGACATAATAGGGCATCACAGGAGAAAAACCCTGAGCATTGATTACAACACATTTATTAATGAAACCTACCTTCATCTGAAATGTTGTCACGCACTGTCAGGCATAAGTCTGGATTGGACTCTATGAGTTCAAGAAGGATGTCTTCCTCCACTGCTGTGTCAGCTTCATCAAAAATGTGAAGTTCAGCTGCATCATGAAGCCCAAACTTGTTTTTGACTACAGAATGATGAGCATGACAACAGATAAATAAAACAAACAGGTTTTAACTGCACATAACGGCTGACTGATCAACCAAATTATCTATAAAACGTATCTGAAATTGCACACTTTGACTTGTTAACAGCAGCAGTATGATGTTGCAATGTATCCATTACCAACAGGACAGTATTAATTGTCAATACTTCCTGTATTTAGCATGTCAAAATAAACAAAAATGGCCTGCAGCAATAAGTATACTGCCCTCTATTAACATCATAAGGCGGATAGCAGCAAGTAAAATAATAAAAACTCATGATGAATTTCTAATAAACAATGCACAGCACAGAAAATATCTTGGGGAAAAAATGCCACTTAAACATTGTGCGTACACAAGATGTTACTCACCTGCACTGATGAATTCCAAGTATGTGAATTCTGGCTGTAATCTGATGTACTTCTTTGTAGAGTGGTATTTCACCTTCAGCAGCATGATGACTATTACAGAAACTGCCAATGGTGGAAAAAACAAGCTGTTCAACTTTCTCTAGGCAAGGAGTTATTAAACATATCTCAAATGAAACAAGTGGCCGAAGTTACAGGCTATAGGTCTATATAGTCTCATGTTATAGATTAAACTACGCCGAGTCTATAATTACCGTTTTGGTGTCAATGAGGCACACGCCGCTGCTGTCCTCTGTCAGTGTAGCAGTTTAGCACACGCTCGCGCACTGGAAGCTTTGTTTAGATACTCCGTGCTGCGATAAAGGCGTTGAAGAAACGAGACGCCTGTGTAATGCAAGAGAGTTTAGCTACGTACAGTAAACAGTGCGGCAGCACTCGAGACGACGGTGCAGCGAAACCAGTAACCCTCGAGACCGCAGTGAAACTAGCAGCGCTCGAGACCGCAGTGCCGCAAAACCAGTAACCTTCGAGACCGCAGTGCCGCGAAACCAGTAACTCTGGAGACCGCAGTGCTGCAAAGCTAGTAACCCAGGAGACCGCAGTGCAGTGAAACTAGCAGCGCTCGAGACCGCAGTGCCGCGAAGACAGTAGCTAACCCTCGAGACCGCAGTGACGCAACACTAGCAGCGCTCGAGACCGCAGTGATGCAAACCCAGTAACCCTCGAGACCGCAGTGCCGCGAACGTTTCTGTCCTGTCATGTTGGATGGTTGCATTTCTGATTGCAAAATAATGTGGCATACATTTTCTCAAAACGCAAAAAGGCTATTTATTATTTTGACCTGTTGTGAAATATGCTAGACAGGAGGCTTATTTCTCCTCTCTTCAACCTTGTAGCGGTCTTTTCGATGTGAGATAAAGTTAGCTAACATTTAACATTAGTTATGAGCTAACCATTATTTATTGGTTGACAATAATTAACTTCGGCATAGCAAAACCATTTAACTTTGGGCATCTAAATAACATTGAAACATACTTAGCGAAGAAATACATTTGACATTCTACCGGAGAAAATGCCCCTTAACGTTAACCGCTTGCTAACTAGCTAGCATGTTAACCTAGCTATTAGCCACCAGCCTCAATGACAAATAAATCACGTTACACCACACTTGACGTCAACACATAATTTTATATAAAGATGAACAGCCTGTATAAGTAAATATATTTAATTCTTACCTCCTGAAATGAAAATATTCTGGACACCGACCTTTCTCCGCCGTCAGTCAGTTTAAGAAAAAAGAGCGCGTTAAAACCGGATGTGTAGATAACTCAGTCAGGAGTGCATTGCGTTAACTCGCCAAAACAACTCCGCCCTCAGAGCTATTTCAGCACTGCAAGTGCTTAATGAACACACAAAACAATACTGATCAACTCTAAATATTTTACACTGGAAAATCAACACCAAGTAACACTACCGATTTTGCTGTGTATGTCTGTGGATACGGCTCTATACCTGCATTTGTCTGTTATCATAAAATATCGTTGTCAGTGAACACTGTCTAATATGACAAGTTAGCTACAAAATAAAGCAGTGCAACAAAACAAGACATTATTGATCTCCATATTAATTCATGTCACACCACTGACATGGCATAAGAAATCAAATATAGACTTTTAGATAAATTATTATTGTTATTATTATTGTCATTAATATCAATGATGAGATCCATCCATCCATCCATTATCCTCCGCTTATCCGGGGTCGGGTCGCGGGGGCAGCAGGCCTAGCAGGCCGACCCAGGCTTCCCTCTCACCCGTAACACGTTCCAGCTCGTTCTGGGGGATCCCGAGGCGTTCCCAGGCCAGCTGGGAGATATAATCCCTCCAGCGTGTCCTGGGTCTTCCCCGGGGCCTCCTACCAGTTGGGCGTGCCTGGAAAACCTCTAACGGGAGGCGTCCAGGAGGCATCCTGATCAGATGCCCGAACCACCTCAGCTGACTCCTTTCGATACGAAGGAGTGGCGCCTCAACTCCAAGTTCCCTCCGGATGTCCGAGCTCCTTACCCTATCTCTAAGGCTGAGCCCGGCCACCCTACGGAGAAAACTCATTTCGGCCGCTTGTATCCGAGACCTCGTTCTTTCGGTCACGACCCAGAGTTCGTGACCATAGGTGAGTGTCGGAACGTAGACCGCCCAGTAAATTGAGAGCTTTGCCTTCCGGCTCAGCTCCCTCTTCACCAAGACGGTCCGGTGCAGCGCCTGTTTTACTGCTGCAGCCGCACCGATCCGCCAGTCGATCTCCCGCTCCATCTTACCCTCACTCGTGAACAAGACCCCGAGATACTTGAACTCCTTCGCTTGCGGCAGGCACTGCGTCCCCACCCGGAGGGAGCAATCCACCGGTTTCCGGCAGAGCACCATGGCCTCAGATTTGGATGTGCTTACCCTCATCCCCACCGCGTCACACTCGGCTGCAAATCGCCCCAGTGAATGCTGGAGGTCATGGTCCGAAGAGGCTAACAGGACCACATCGTCTGCGAACAGCAGAGAGGTGATCCCGAGACCCCCGAACCCGACGTTCTCCTCCCCCCGGCTACGCCTAGATATCCTGTCCATGAAAGTCACGAACAGGACCGGTGATAAAGGGCAGCCCTAGCGGAGGCCAACACCCACCGGGAACGCGTCTGACTTATTGCCGAGAATACGAACACAGCTTCTACTGCAGTCGTACAGAGATCGGATGGCCCGTTGTAACGGGTCCGGCACCCCATACTCCCGCAGCACCCCCCACAAAAACCCCCGAGGGACCCGGTCGAAGGCCTTCTCCAAGTCCACAAAACACATGTAGACTGGTTGGGCAAACTCCCAGAGCCCCTCCAGTGGTCTTGCGAGGGTAAAGAGCTGGTCCACTGTTCCACGACCGGGATGGAATCCGCACTGCTCCTCTTGAATCCGAGGTTCGACAATCGGTCAGAGCCTCCTTTCCAGCACCCTGGCATACACTTTCCCCGGGAGGCTGAGTAGTGTGATACCCCGATAATTCGAGCACACTCTCCGGTCCCCCTTTTTGAAAATGGGGACCACCACCCCAGTCTGCCAGTCCATGGGCACTGTTCCTGACCCCCATGCGACATTGAAAAGGCGTGTCAGCCAAGACAGCCCAACAACGTCCAGCGCCTTCAGCATCTCAGGGCGGATCTCATCCACCCCCGGCGCCTTGCCACCAAGGAGCTTATTGACTACCTTAGTGGCCTCTGCCAAGGATATGGATTCGGCCCCCCCCAAGTCGTCAGGCGCTGCCTCCTCTCTAGAGGACATGTTGGCCGGGTTTAGGAGTTCCTCAAAGTGCTCTTTCCACCGCCCGACGATGTCCCCTGACCGGGTCAGCAGTTCCCCCCCCGTGCTGAGCACAGCCTGGGGTAAGCCCTGCTTTCCCTTCCTGAGCCGTCGGATGGTTTGCCAGAACTTCCTTGAGGCCAACCGAAAGTCCTTCTCCATGGCCTCCCCGAACTCCTCCCATGCCCGAGTTTTAGCGTCCGCGACTACCGCAGCTGCAGTCCTTTTGGCCTGCCGGTACCTCTCCGCTGTTTCAGGAGACCCCCGAGCCAACCAGGCCCGAAAGGCCTCCTTCTTCAGTTTGACGGCTTCCCTCACCCCCGGTGTCCACCACCGGGTTCTCGGGTTACCGCCACGACAGGCACCGGTGACCTTCCGACCACAGCTCCTAGCGGCCGCGTCCACAATAGAGGCTTTGAACATGTTCACTCGGATTCCATGTCCCCAGCCTCCCTTGGGATGTGTGAGAAGTTCTTCCGGAGGTGGGAGTTGAAAACCTCCCGGACAGGATCCTCCGCCAGACGTTCCCAGTTCACCCTCACTACACGTTTGGGCTTGCCGGGTCCCTCCAGCCGATTCCCCTGCCATCTGATCCATCTCACCACCAGGTGGTGATCAGTTGACAGCTCTGCTCCTCTCTTCACCCGAGTGTCCAAGACATACGGCCGCAGATCAGATGAAACGATTACAAAGTCGATCATTGATCTACGGCCTAAGGTATTCTGGTACCAGGTACACTTATGAGCCACCCTATGTTCGAACATGGTGTTCGTTATGGATAAAACGTGGCTAGCACAGAAGTCCAACAGCGAGACACCACTCGGGTTCAGATCAGGCAAGCCGTTCCTCCCAATCACCCCCCGCCAGGTTTCTCTGTCGTTGCCCACGTGAGCGTTGAAGTCTCCCAGGAGAACTATGGAGTCAGCAGGAGCCGCCCTTTCCAGGACCCCTCCCACCGACTCCAAGAAGGCCGGATACTCTGAACTGCTGTTCGGTGCATAGGCACAAACAACAGTCAGAGCCTTACTCCCCGCAACCCGCAGGCGCAGGGAGACGACCCTCTCGCTCCCCGGGTAGAACTCCAGCACGGCGGCGCTCAGCCGGGGGCTCGTGAGTATCCCCACTCCCGCCCGGCGCCTCTCACCCTGGGCAACTCCAGAAAAGGACAAAGTCCAACCTTTCTCCAGGAGCTTGGTTCCAGAGCCAGTGCTGTGCGTGGAGGTGGGGCCAACTATATCTAGCTGGTACCGCTCCACCTCCCGCACCAGCTCCGGCTCTTTCCCCGCTAGCGAGGTGACGTTCCACGTCCCTAGAGCTAGTCTATGCCGCCGGCGATCAGCTCGCCCAGGCCCCCTGCCCGGACTGCCGCCCGGTCCACATAGCACCCGACCCCGATGCTTATCCCTGCGGGTGGTGGGTCCACAGGGTGGCTGCTCCATGATGTTTCTTCGGGCTGAGCCCGGCCGGGCCCCATGGGCGAAGGCCCGGCCACCAGACGCTCGCCTACGAGCTCCCCTCCCGGGTCTGGCTCCGGGAGGGTGCCCCGGTTTCCCTGGTCCGGGCGAGGTGGCCTTAGTCCGTGTGCTGCTAATCATCGGGGTTTATCAATGATGAGATAATTAATAATAATAAAATATTAAAAAGGTTCAATATTAATATTATAAACTATAGCAATATCAATATTCATATTATGTATTTATTTATTTTTACAAATGTATCAATTTATTCATGCCTGTGGTAAAAAGACAAAGTTTAAAATGCATTCCCAAACTTTATTACTACTTTTGACCAATAGTGAACAAATAGCGATACACACTTCCAGAACAACCGACCTCATGAGGACTGCAGTACTCTGTGTAAACTCTAGGGGCGCATTCATACACAGTCACACAGATTTTTGTCTTGAAAATGCTGTTCCAGGGGACTTCCTAGAAAACTGCATGGGGCGTGTCTAGACACTGTTCTGAAGCTCGTGGGAGGGGTTTGCCCGTGGGTACCTCCTTTTAGGTCCCCACGGTGACACGAGTCCCCATGGGTCTGTGTGCACTCAGGTCAAAGTCCCCACCGGTATAGAAGTACAACAGCACACACACACAGAGAGAAAGAAAGAACAGAGGGGGGCCACTAGGGATCATACAACTCTCATCTGATTTCACTGATTGGATGTTTCTGTATAATGCAAGTCTGCAAATCAGGTTCATTAGAGAAGACATTCAGACATTTAAAACCTACTTTTTGGGACTTTTCCATCGAGCATCTTTGATTTTGGGACTGTTGGTTGGATAAAACAAGACGTGATAGGACGGACGTTTTTCACTGTTATATAGATGATTGATAATTGGGAGATTAATCGACACCAAAAATATAGTTGCATCCTCAGTCCATTGTTTTTTTATATATATATATATTTTAATCTATATTTATATGTTATATAGAATACTTTATTGCAAGACATCTCATTTCAAATTGTTGCTGGGCTGCTGAAGGCATCAATCAAATCTCACTGCACAACACCGCGACTCCATTTTGTCCTGAAGTCTTGTCTGGTAAATAACGGAATTGTGTCCTAAGCCGAGCAGTTTTTAGCTAACGTTAAAATATTGATAAAAATTATCATAACTTTTTCAGCCGATTTAATGGTGTTAAAACTAAACTTTAACTTCTTACCTTTCGAGCTAAATATCGTTTTAATTATTAGTGTCAAGTCAAACAGGTTTTTGTAGTATATTTTGCTCTGTAATGCATGAAGATAACATATGTGAAGGGGCCTGTGACTTTGGAATGTCGGATCCATTGATGTTTGTTGCTTTATTGGAGAAAAAAAGAGATAAAGGACTAAAAGATGGAAAATAATTGTAAATTAAGTAATGAGTGAAGCGATTGGATTTTCCACATATTAACTTTAATATTAACATTACTTAGTGTTCAGAAAGGAAATGGGGCGGAGCCATTGAAACCACCGGAAATGGCCAAATAAGCAGAGACGTAGTGGCGCGGGGTTTTGCTTTAGACCAGGTCCGGAACCGGACAAACGCCGCACCGATCGAGTGTTCCATCAAGATCGGCAGTAAACTGCAAATTGACTGACTCTACGAAGTCCGGAGAGGCAGCCGGTAAGAGCGGTGACCTTTCTAAGAAATAAGCGCCGTTGTATTTAAAGATCACTGCCGCCACCAGTTCGGGGAGCGCGAGCATTGGCTTGACGTCACGGAGAGATGCGCAGCCCATTTGCGTGTGGCGATAATTGATTGTTGTATAAATATTGGTGTTTGTTTATAGTTAATTGTTGTTTAGAATGTTTAGATCAGAGTAAATGGCACTGGTGCATTATCACTCAGGCTGTTGTTGAATTAACTTGTATTTTGAGTATTTTTTTTTTTTTCACTGTTTAAAGTTTTTTTCACCTTAAAGGCTTAAAATAACTTAAATGGCTGAAATGTCTGGAATGGATATGCTAACCTCTACCAAATAAAAGGAGGAAAAGGAAAAGTTGTTTGGTCATTTGAGTGAAATCCAGTGTAAATATCCGGGTAGATAAATCAATCCCTATCAAGTGGGGAAACTGCTTGTTTTAAAACGTAAACGTGACAGCTTGACATGTAGCTTTGCCTTTACTGGAGCCGGTAAATTAGCCGTGCGCCGCTATTGGCCTGAGTCGGACGACCTTCTATCCTCGTAGTAAACACTGGGCGCTGATGGTTTTTCGGGGATATTAACTTGTTCCAGGGTCACTAAAATTACCATCAGTGTTGTCAACACATCCGGGACCGTAGTTCTGTCTTTCACAATAAGATATCACGCTTCAACAACTCCAAACTATGCAATAAAAGCTCCGTAATTTCCATTTGAGTGAATATTATAACCTGCTGGATGTTTTGTTAAACTCTTCTCATGTCAATCACTTGCAAAACACCAGCTGATTCATGTAATTTAACAATCACGCACATATATATTGTATATAACAATTACTGTCATAACACACGGTGCAGAGTAAGAGATATATTACAACTAAAGTATTCATGATTGAAAAGCTACCTTGTTAAAGCAAAAGACAAATGAATTGTGCAAATCATTGAAAAGATGATGCAAACATTTATTTAAATACATACAAAACAAAAACAAAATTAAGTTAAAAATCAGGACAGAAATAACATTTAAAATAATCATCTTCCTCATCCAGCTCCTCGTCCCAGCCGAGCTGTGGCAGCTGTCACACTGGACCCACGACACCAATCCCTCAGAGCTCTGTGTGTGTGTGTGTGTGTGTGTGTGTGTGTGTGTCAGGTTCCCTGCACCGGCCACACCCCCAAACTATCATCTCCATCTCTTCAGGAATGTGACCAATTAACAGTTCTTTTTTCTTTTTTCTTTTTACTTTTAATTAAAGAAAATGATCAGAGTTTCATGGGTTGGCATACAAAGAAAGTTAACATTAAGTACACTACCGGTGGATGTCGTGAGTACAGCAGAAGAAACGAAGAGCTGGATGATGATGGTCTGGTCTCTGCAGGTTTGGAGGCTGTATGAATAACAGAAAAGGCATAACCATGTTTTGTTTAGTCTTCATCACGGCTAATGTCACCATCATGTTTTAATATTGCTTGTTTTTTTCAGGTTATATAAAGTATTTGCAGTGGGAGGGAGAGGGACGAGTTTGGGACCCATGGAGGCCACATCCCGCTGCCGATGTTGAAGGCTCTAAAATAATAATCATATTTTATTATTAAAATACATACTCATGATAATGTCTATGCGTCACAATAGTTAATAGATTCAGATTTATGCGTGAATTCAAATGCAAAATAGGTGTGCACTGACCAGGAGACGGGGGAAGGTGGCGGTGTTCAGCAGGCAGGCTCAGGAGCGATGTTGTGCTGCTACAGGCAGGCAGCCGGGGACCGTGGGAGACACAAGAGGGGGCCGAGCGGGATGAGGGGCCGAGCGGGATGAGGGACCAGCGATAGGTCTTCTGCGGCTGGGGCGGGAGCCACCAGAGAGGGTAGAGGAAGTGGCTGCCGGGCCGGTGTCTTTGGCCCACTTCTGGCCAGAGCTGGGGCCTCCCTCCTCACAGCACGGTCCTCCACCTCCTCGATGACGTTGGACATCTCGTATAGACATGCATATATATATATATATATATATATATATATATTTACCTTAAACCATTGCAGACTTACAATTTCTATATCCATATTTTCTTTTCTTGATCCTCCTGTAAAAGTAAAACATCTCACAGACACACATTACCTACCTTTCTGCTCCTTTCTACTCTTTTCTTCTTTTCTTCTTTTCTTCTTTCGGTCTGCCGTCTTTATTTTCTTCTCTGCTTCTTTTCTACTTTCTGCTTCTTTTCTTCTCTGCTTCTTTCTACTCTTTTCTGCTTCTCTCTTTCTCCTTCTTCCTCTCTTCAGCCAGGAACATAAACAAGACATTTTGGTGAACAGTAACCTAGCACTGTTTTATATTGGAGCATTATCTACATGTCTGGCTTTGTTTCAGAGCTACAAACAAACAGCTGCCTTTAACTCGCTCTATGATTCTTTGATCGTTTTTTCCGCTGTCGCAACTTTTTTCATAATTTTCAGACCTCAAACATTTCTGCCTCCCTCCCTCCCCTCGACTACAGCATTACGTCGCACATGATGCTATATTTTCATTGGCTAGACAAAGTAGTGTAAAGCCAGCTATAAAATACACTCATATGCTAACTCATATTAGCAGTGCGATAAAAATAGAGATACTTTTCAGAGTAAAGATCGTCGTCCGAGTGTTCTTACTGCTTTCTCTTAAAGTCACTTTCTTATAGTATTTAGACACGTAAACGTCCATATATATTCATGAAATTTGACACCTAGATTCTTTGATATGTATAAATTAATACTATTTACACTTTGATGGCGATCGCCGAGGGAAATGTCAGCGAAAAGACCGGAAAGTGTGTCACGCCAGAAACATCCGAGTCAGGCCAATAGCGGCTAACGCCGTTCGAGTCAGGACACCTTGACGCTAGCTGCGTCAAACGTTTTGAACTGCAAAAATACAGGTTTAATGTTTAAAATTGCATTAAAAGGGAATTGTATGTCAAACATAATCCAAACAGAAGAAATATCTCTATTGTTAGCTAGCTAATGTTTGCATGATGCTAACGCTAGCATAGCTGCTAACACCAGCTTTAGCCGTTAGCAGCTTATTTCCACAGAAAAATAAATGTTTTTTTTTCACTAACTCAGCTGACAATGCTGACACCTCTATACACCGGTGACGTAACAACAAGCTAACGTATTACACTGTCTGTGCTTGTCTTTGGCCAACTGTTTAATATGATCAGCAGTTCTAAATCTATTGTTAGCTCGTTCATATTAATGCTTGATTTGTATACGTGACATTCTGGGTAGAATTTTATCTAATATATTAATTGATCTCACGTTTACTAAACCAGAAGTTATTACAAGGTTTTTATTTGAGTGAGCATGAAGTGAATCTTAATTTATCATTTCATGTTGTTAATATTCAGCAGGAGTAATATCTACTTCCATAATACAGCCCCTACTATGTAGATGCTATATCTTAATCCATCAGTGACAAAGGGGAGGGACCTCATTGGGGGCGCCACTGCTGGACCAGGTACGAATGGAGCACATTTCATGTGCAGAAACGCCACGTCAGGTGCATCCAGGACGTCCCAGGTCTGCAGCTGTACAGAGGCCACAGTAACTCTTTTCAAATTACAATTTCTATATCAATACTATCTCAGTTCATGTTCAAATTATGGATAGTCAATACCTTGAGTAAACAAGGGAAGTTTTATTTAAAATGTATTAACAGGTAATTGCATTGGATTTGTTACTCATAACAGTTAATTGCATTGATTTGAACCGGTGCTTTTTTTTTCTCTCCTTTTTCTTTCTTCCCCCTCCTCTCCCTTAACAGACTATTCTTCCCCAGCAATGGAAGGGGTGAGAGGAGGGTCATATTGTTGCGTGCAATCTGCAACCTCACCACTAGAGGAGCTGGAGCTTTTACTGACGCAGGGTTGTGCTGCTCTTCAAAAATGATACTTTGTTTTTCATTCATGTGACTTCTTGAGCACATGAAATAAATTATAAAGAAGAACTAACTTTGTAAATTACCCCCAAAAATATATTCTTTATTTAAACCAACCATTTAGCTGTACCTCCGTGGCCCACTAGATGGTGCTCTCAGACCGACCAGTATAGTTAAACAACAAGAGGATACATTTGGCGCCTCGCTATGCTACATATGATGCCTCAGTGGAAGTCAACAATGTGGGTTTTGAGAGAGGAGATTGATAGCGAGAATTGTGAGTTATGGAGTAAAAATGGCGTTCCCCAGTGTGGGAGCATTTTGATCCGATAACACCGAATAAGGTACGCTGTGATTCCTGATATTCAACTTTTATGTGCCAATGATAACGTTATGACCGTAGTATAATATTTTTTTTTTATATTTTCAGGTGCGTTGTTTGCTGTGCACGCAAGAGTTGTCCTACAACAGTAACACCTCATCACGCTTTGCAAGTGAACAGCACTGAGCCCGTCAACGCTGGATATCCCGACTGGAAGTATTCTTAAATGATAACTTGTCTGATTATTTTGTTACGAGGTAAAAATGATTTCCAATTATGTAGCAATAATGTTTATATAAATTATCTCATTTACAGTGTCCAGAAAACAAAGGTTGATTGAGGCCTTGGTGGACAGGATGGCCAGCCATTTTCAGTGGTTTGTAAACATCCTGGATCCGACCTACACAATCCCGGGTAGAAAGGCCTTGAAAGCCATGGTGGATGCATGTTACGAAAACACTAGAGAGAAGGCCATGGCTGAGGGTAGACAGGCCACTGCAGTTAGTCTTACTGCAGATATGTGGACAGCCATCAACATGGATGCCTACTTTGCTGTGACAGGCCATTACGTGTCTGTAGCCTTGGAGCTAAACACCGTCCTTTTAGGGGTGCAAAGGTTTTCTGTGTCACACAGCAGCTCACTTGGCTGATGCTACAAGAAGCTTCATGGCAGAGTGGGCCATTACAGATAAAGTTACTGCCATGATCACGGACGGGGCCCTTAACATCGCTGCAAGTGTAAACCAGTTAGGGGTCAGGCACATTTAAAATTTAAAATCCTTCTCCTCACCTACAAAGCCTTAATTGGTGAGGCACCATCATATCTTAAGGATCTCATCGTACCATATTTCCCCACTAGAGAGCTGCGCTCACTAAATGCGGGGCTGCTTGTGGTTCCTAGAGTCTTAAAAAGTAGGATGGGAGCCAGAGCCTTCAGTTATCAAGCTCCTCTTCTATGGAACCAGCTTCCACTTTCAGTCCGGGGGGCAGACACAGTGACCACATTTAAGAGTAGACTTAAGACTTTCCTCTTTGATAGCGCTTATAGTTAGGGCTGGCTCAGGTTTGCCCTGGTTCATTCTTTCCAGCCCCTTGATATGCTGCTATAGGCCTAGACTGCTGGGGGACAACTTAGGATACACTGAGCTCCTCTATCCTTTTCTCTCTCTCCTTCTGTATGAATTCATGTTCTATAAATGCACATTACTAACTCTACTTCTTCCCTCGGAGTCTTTGTGCTTTCTCGCCTCGCAGGTTTCCACGAATCGTGGTTGCATCTGGACCCTGGTCCTGCCTCCTGGTTCCTTCCGTGGAACTGCTGACGCACATTCTTTTCTATTTTATGTGAATTCAACGTGTTGTAACTCTGTTATGCTGTTCATTCTGTACACATGACATCTATTTTCGTACTCTGTCCATCCTGGGAGAGGATCCTCCTCTGCTGCTCTCCTGAAGGTTTCTTCCATTTTTCTCCCTGTTGATAGGGTTTTTTGGGGGAGTTTTTCCTGAGTCGATGAGAGGTTCTGGGACAGAGGATGTCAGTGTGTACAGATTGTAAAGCCCTCTGAGGCAAATTTGTAATTTGTGATTTTGGGCTATACAAAAATGAATTGAATTGAATTGAATTGAATTTATTGTTTTGCTCACGTACTGAACCTTGTTGTGAAAAAGTCTTTAGCACAAACCGTGCTCATGTTTCAGTGCTGAGGAGTTTAAGGCAACCCGGCAGAGTCTTGCTGTCTTATGTCCTGTCAGTCAAGCAACTGTGGAGCTTTCTGAGGAGAAAAGGGTGGCAGGGCCGAAGGCAATTCCCCTGGTAAAGATGTTAAAACATTTTATTGCTGGACAGTGTGCCCAAATGCCTCATGGCATTGGTGCTAAATTGGCCAACAATTTAAAGAACCTGGCTGACAAATTCCACCTGTTAGAAACAGTGACTGCCGTGTCTGTGGCCACATTGCTGGACCCTAGATTTAAAGAGGTTGGGTTCTGCAACCAGGGACATAGTCAAGCTGCGGTGGAAAGGCTGACTCCAGAGTGTGCTGGTGCTATCTCCAGCTAGGCACCAGCAGAAGCGACTCCTGTGGAGCCGGCACCACCAGCGGGGACCTCCAGTCCACATCAGGACTACAACCTCTGGGCCTTGCTGGACAGTCATGTGGAAGCACAAAATCAGGGGAGCAATTCAACTGTCAGCGCCACTGTGGAAGTGCAAAGGTAATGTGTTGTGTAGATTGACTTTGTACTTTTGTGATTAAAAAGATTGTGATTTTTTTCTTTTTTTATCATTAATAATTTCCCATTTTTTGTATCCCTTAATATTTGAGAGAACAACACTTAGGACGATCTGAAGACCCACTGAAGTACTGGATGACAAGAGAGGCAATTTATCCCAACCTGGTGAAACTGGCATCAAGATATCTATGTATACCTGCATCATCTGTCCCATCTTATCTTATCTTATGTGAAAGAATGATTTCAAAGGCTGGGGAAACAGTCAGCCAGAAAGGAGCCGCCTGAAGCCCAGCACCGTGGAGAAAATATTTCTAAATAAAAATCTGTGAAAAATACAATGTTGCACAAAACACTGCCACTTCCACCATGCCCATGTTCATAAGCACTTCCCACTACCACTTCTATGAAATCTTGCTTCACTAATATAAACTATAAAAGGACAAATACTATATATAAATCTGTTGACAAAACACTTTCGGGCTATAATCATATATAAACATGTACTGTATTGTACATGTTTGTGTATAGTCTAGTGGGTAACACACACACTTTTCCGTTCTGTGTGGAGAGGATCGAATCCTATCATGAACACGTCGTTTCATATTATTGACCAGCATTTAGTTTTATTACAATGTAAAAAACGACAGAAGCAACATCGATAATGGTTGTATATAACATAGCCATCAATGAACACGCAGCTTTAATTGACTTTAACTGCAGAAATGTGAGAATGAAACATTGAGGTGTTGTGCTCGTGCTTCGGTCACACTATTAAACGGATGCTTTAATTCCAGTCTGCCACCAGATGTCACTGTTCTTCTTCAAAGTGAAACTTCGAATCCTTTTCGGTACAAATAGAAAGAAAGAAAGCCTCAATGCTTCACAAGGCTTCATCCACCCATCCCTAGGTGGAGGTCAACATTCTTTACTCATCAACAGTTCGGTACACGAGGAGGCCGTCAGGAAGGGCAAACAAATCAGGCAGGGAACAGGCAAAAGACGAGGTGGAGGACAAACAAGCAGAGATATCAAAACCAGGGTAAATACACTGGGGAGGTGTAGGGGATTAGACACAGGTGGGATCAATCAGGGGCGGGGCAGACAGTCACAGTGGCGGGAAAACACACAAAGACAGGAAGTGAAGTGACCTGAAACGAGAGGAGAGGTGAGTAACACAAGAATAAACAGGAAATAATGATAACTGATACAATAAGGAAAACATAACTTAGGAGACAGGGCGAGACAGGACATTACAGACCCCTCTCTACTCTGGCTCTAATTGGTTGTACCCTTCCAGCTGTTCTAGGCATCTGCTTAATGCTAACTTGGCCTAGTTAACTGACACTAGGAACCATAAATTAAAGCATTCAATCTCATAACTCAATTTATTATTCATAACTGTATTAAAGCATTTAACATCATAATTAGTTATGCATTTGTATATATATATATATATTCAGTTTTGGCTCTCAAAACCCTCCATGGGGTGGAACGTGAGCTGGGAGCTCCCGCTTGGTGTCCTGTGTACGTGTCATCTGTTGCATTTTTATCATAACATGTCTTTCCCAAATAGCCACATCAACAAAACTACCTGCATCCTCTGCACTGGAGGAAAACAGTGCCAGCATGTTCACTCAAAATCTCCCCCAGAAAGCCTCCATGCCTCCCCTCTCCTCCCATTCTCTCTGTGTATCTCTTCCTCTGCTGGCTAATAATACCTCTGTTCAAGCCTGAGCATACAGGCCTTTGATGGCGCCGGCCACTCCAGGCTGCCATGCGTCAGCCGTGACGTCAATGCATCCAAACACACAGGGCTCTGTGTGGAGGAGAAGCCTGCTGTGGGTGGGTTAGCTGGGCCTGTCAGCCGCTGCCTCCATGCCTGTAGCTTTGCTTGGTAGCATAGCACAGGGAATGGCTAAGAAAAAGAAGGGGGAAAAAAACAAAGCATTGAATGCTGGGAAGGTGAGGGGCGGGCGGGTGGGGTGCCACTGTGGGACAAAGAGGAAGGAGTATGAGGGAGAGGAAGGGTGGTTTTGAATTGTATTCCATTTTCACACTGCACAAATCAAATTTTTCTGTTCTTCTGATATACAACTGCTGCTATTGGTTATTATTTATGACCAACGCTATATATTTATATATAGATGCCTCTAGGAAACGTAGTATGGTCACCCACATGATAACCAGAGTCTGAGCTGAAGACGTTCCTGGTGAACCTGCATGATTTTGTCTGATTTTGCACAGAATCTGACCCGATGACAGGCATTATGAATAACTATACAGAGATAGCCAATATCCGTGGTCGGTGACTATTGAGCCCACATCTTTACAGAGAACTGGCTCCACTGTGGCACTTTTTGTGAATGATTTATTGCTCGAGTTGATCAATCAGGGGATGTGATAGAAGTAAAGTGTTGCTTGATAGGCTGATTTCACCTTTTCACCGGTACTTCAGTGGTGAGTATGGCATGAAGCTGTTACCCCTGATATCATACCTTCGTCTTAGTGCTTCAGGTGGTATCAGTCAGTGGTCTTCAAATAAATATTCCACGTGTGTACCTGTGATGTCTTCAATGACTTTTAGTCAGTTCATTTTTTCATTTATTTATTTGTTCATTTTTCTATATCTCGGAGCGATCAATTAGGGCAGGCCCTCATTTACAATGATGAAGTTAAACAATTGTATATTAGGATAAAACAAATTCACAACAAAATCAGCTAAAACAATACACAGTGACACAGTGGCCTTGATCCAAGCCCTGAACTGTCCCTGGGTTGGAAGACCACTTGTGGTTTGGAGGTCGTTCCATGAGCTGGGAGCACTGACTGAACAGGCTGATTTTGTAGGACCGTAAGTATAAGTCAGTCACAACAGCCAGTTAGTTCAACTCCAGCATCGTCATAATGTAAGATGGTAGCTTACCGATGAGAACTTTATAGATAAACAAATACGGATGTTTATTATACCTCTCTGAGTGTGAAATAATGTTATTAATATAAATTGGTAAACACTCCCTGACTACTGTCGGGCAGACAGGTAATTCTGGAACCGTGCACAAGCACTTGAATCAAAACCAATATTACTTACAATATGTAAAAGCCAGGAATGATCAACAGGTTCTAATCCCTTGTAGAGGTTCACTAAAATGGCAACACAATGATTTTATTTCTCATCCAAGACATTGACAATGTCATTCATAACCAAAGTGACAGCAGAAACAATGCTGTGCGTAGACCTGAACCTGGAGTTTGTGGTGAGAAATTCCCTGAGTTGTGACTCTGGGATTTTTACTTCATAAGACATTTTGGATATAGGTCCAGAGTTTTTTGGATCCCTCTTTTCTCCACTCTTGTGCAAGGGAACGACATGAGCAGTTTCCCAAGCTGTAGCAACTACACCAGTAGAAATGGAGAGGTTAAAAATGTGAGTTATTGGCTTAGCAATTAATGAAGCAGAAAGATGAAGAAAAAAAGGATCCAAAATGTAATTTCTTAGGATTGATGAATTGAAGAGCCTCAATAACTAATCTTAGTAGGAGAAGATCGACATTTTTGGAGTATGTACAGAATCAACAGCAAAATGGTCATTGTCAGTAGTAGGATCTGAAGTGTCTGTTAAAGGCAGAAACTAATCTCACTATGATCATAAACTAGGCAATCATTAACCTTGACATAAGTAGGCAGGGAAGATTTTGCAGGGTTTGAATAAGAGCTAGCAACTAGATTAACAACCGGATTTAGCTTCTCCCACAAGAGATGTACATTTATTTTGAAGTGGCTTGTCCCTCCTGTGCATCTAGGGACCAAGCTTTGTTTCTAGACCAGAATAAGATTGATAGTTCAGGTGAAAAACCATGCTTAACAGAGGGGAACATTTTTGTAAAAAAGAAATAATCTAAGGCTAATTCACATCAGGAATTCCAGATATTTTAAGTTTATCTGCTTCATGAGGTTCTCTTCAAGTGCATGTCCCTAATATATGCGATAGGGCAATGATCACTAATCCCTAATTCAAAAACACCACTAGCAATATATTTGTCCCTCGTATTAGAAAAAATAAATCAATTAGAGTTGATTTTAAAGGATAGGCCTCGTGGGTTCAGTGGAATTGATTGAGATAAATTGAGGCGAGAAGACACCAACTTTTAATAATCACAAGCATTAGGCAACCAAATGTTAAAATCTCTTGAAACTATCATTTCTAAGTTAGTATACCGAGAAAGTAACTCTGCCAAATAATCCATGGACTGATGAATGTCTATAGATCCCAATTATAACAATGAAATTGTTACTCTATTTTTATCTTAAGGGCAGTGAGTCTGGTGACAGCATGTAGAACAGACAGGAAAAATCATCATTTGACATAAAAGGCTAACCCAGCACCCCTTCCAATTCAGTACATTCTAAAAAGTTTTTAATCATTTAAGGCCATTTAGCATTAGATTCAAACTCCCTAATGCTCTTCTAAAGACAATTGTTGCTTTTAACAGTCAAAATATATGGGTCTGCTTGAGAGACTAATACAGCTCTTGAAAAAAATGAAGAGACCCCTTCAAAATGATCAGTTTCTCTAGTTTTACTATTTATTGGTGTTTGAGTAAAATTAAAATGTTTGTTTTATTCTATAAACTACTGACAACATTTCTCCCAAATTTAAAATATTGTCATTTAGAGCATTTATTTGCAGAACATTGTGAGACACTGTGGCTTGTAGGCCTCTCCAGGTCTCCGTCTAACCATTAGACCACCAGGTGTTGGGCAAAGCTGAACATATTACTCATCAGAGAGGATGACCTTACTCCAGTCCTCAATGGTCCAATCCTTATGGTCTTTTGCAAACCTCAGCCTGGCTCTTCTTTGCCTCTCGTTGATGAAGGGTTTTTTTCTAGCTTTGCACGACTTCAGCCAGGCCCCTAGGAGCCTGTTTCTAACCGTCCTCACTGTGCACTTCACCCCAGCTGCCGTTTGCCATTCTTTTTGGAGGTCACTTGATGTCATCCTACGGTTGTGGAGTGACATTGGAATGAGTTGGCGGTCGTCCCGGTGAGTGGGGAGTCGTTTTGGTCCTCTGCCGGTCTGTAGCGTTGTCCCTCATGTCTGCTGCGTGACCTTGTTCTTATGAACCGCCGTCTTTGAAATGTTAAGGATGGAAGCAACCTGATGCTCACTGTGTCCCTCAGCCAGTAACAGTAGAATTGAACCCTTCTTTTCCTCACTCAAAACTTTTCTTTTTAACCCTTTTGGCATGGTTAATAGTTACTTTTTTTATTCCAATTACTTTTGAGTTACTACTAGCACTGTTTCTGCCATCCAGCTGGTCCTATTGCAAGAGGATAGTGATGACCACAGCACTGTTTTTTATACTTTTCTTCATTAAATAAGATTTGGTTCAGGTGATCACCTAATCTGTGCCTAATCTCTGATACAGCCGGTCCACACAGAGGTTGTGGCGAACGGAAGAAGCTGCAATTTGTGACTTGTGTTGCTGTCAGACATGTGGGTGTGCTGTGCATTCTCTTGCTCGTCCAATTATTAATAGAGTACAATATATTGTCATTTAAAATGCGAGCTCCCAGGATGTTCGAGTGATGACCATCTCGCCCCAAAAAAGTGATCCAACTAGGTTCTGCACAAGTGAACATGTTGACTGCAGCCAGGTGTGGAAGCCAAGAGTCATCAAGGGGACAGCGAGCTGTAGGATGTGTGTGACAGCAAGGGAGACAGGGGGGGGGGATAGAAGAGGGGGGGAGCAGAGGAGGGAAGTCATGTCATGGTTAGGGGGTGACCGAGAGGAACATCTCCCTCTCCTGCTACTGACCAGGGACCGGGGCTCGTGGTGGGATGGAGTAGAGCCGACCGGGGTTTGTATGTCTAGCCCCAAGCAGGACCCAGGAGGGGGGACAGGGAGCGCCAGCATCACTTTCTCTGGCACAGGATGCACCGGGTTGTGCTGGGCCGAGGATGATGGCGTCCATTAACCTCTCCGTTTCCTGGGTCTGGGCGAGTGTGGAGTTTCTCTGTTACAGCTCTCTCTTGTCGGAAAGGTGGAACCAAGTGGACTAGTGAGTGGAGCAAAGTTGTATGGGTGAGGAGGCCAGCATGGTAGCCGCTGCTGACAGGAGGCCTCAGGCACTGAACTCTATCAAAGATTAGTGAGACAGTCAGGCACCCAGTCACTTCAGACTTTTCTTCCAGCCAACATCTCTCCACTAAATAAAGGAGTCATCATTGGTGTTGATCCTTTCAAGATAATATTTTTGACCATGTTATCTCGCTGTCAACAGAAACTTGGAAAAGAAAATGAACAGTGCTACCTAAATGGTAGACTTAAGAAAGAGACTAAACCGTCCAACTAAAAGTCAACCTGAGAGAATATTCAGAATCAGTATGAATGTCAAGATTTGCAGACAGTAAACTCAAATCTAAATCACATGCATATACAACAAGTCAAGTAAAAAAAAATAATTTTATGAACTGTATTTCACCTTGTCATTTTTATTGCAGCCCAACAATAAAGTTGATTCATCTCGGAAAAAGCAAGAAGCAATTTGGTGAATTCCTACAGTTGGTCTGACCCCTGCTGTAACATGATAATGATGACATGATGATACAGTTCATGGCACTGACCATGATGCGTTGGATGACAGTTTTTGACCGATGAGTATTTTCCGAAACAATAAATCATTTCATAGACAGTCTTTTAAAAAACACAAGTGTATTTGAAAAGTTCTCTGTTCATAATTGCACTAATTGTATTATCCACCCAATAAAATAGCTAGTTACTTAAAATGCTGTGTCTCACATTACACACACACACACACACACACACACACACACACACACACACACACACACACACACACACACAAACGCACACACACACACACACACAGCCCTACACTCAGGTTCCTGCCTCGGCAACCGCACAGTTACTAAGAGACTGATTGCAAAGAGGCAGTGTTTCCATGGTAACGCTAGTGGCTGAGTCATCTTCACTGCAGTGCGCGCTCTCACGAGCGAACATGTGTTTATCCGCTGTTTGTGTATTAACGTTCATTCATTCATCTTCACTTGGTTTTGGACATGATTAGAATTATTAAACCCAAACAATGGCATGTCTTCATAATGTCGGGTAAAACCTCAATGTACTGTAAGGCATGGCCAGTTTATTAATATAGCACATTTCAGCAGCAAGGCAATTCCAAGCGCTTGACATAAAACATCAAAAGACAAAGTGCAAAAGAACACACACTATACAAGGTCATGAAAATGCAATTAAAATCAGTCACGAGCCAAAAGAATAGAGAATAAAAAAGCTACGATACAATAAAACAGTGTAGTATAATAAATTATTTAATAAAAGGCAGAAAGCAAACAGAAAATTCCTCAGCCTCGATTTAAACGAAGTGAGGGTTGCAGCTGACCTGCAGTTTTCTGGGACTTCTGTACTGTTTTCACATGTGTATATATATATATATATATATATATATATATATATATATATAAATGCTTCATCAGGGGCCATGAGAGGTCTGGATGGTTCATCACGTTGCAGAAGATCACAAATGTATTTTGGCCCTAAATCATTCAGTGCTTAATAAACCAAGAGTACTGTTTTCAAGTCAATTCTTTGTTGGACAGGAAGCCAGTGTGAAGACCTCAGACTACACCTGGATTCCTGGCTTGGTTTGTGGTTTTTAAACATTGCTGGCTGAAGTGGAGCGCTGACTTTTAATCCTTCCTCCTTGCCTCCAATCCTCCTTGTTTAATTGAAGAAACTTCTAGACCGTCCAATTATGGTAACTTATTAGAGTTTTTTTTCCATAATCTTTGCCAGTGGAAGCATGTAGATATTCAACGGAAGAGGCCCCAGAATGGAGCCTTGGGGAACCCTGCATGTCATATTTGTCTGTCCAGATGTGTAGTTGACTAGACACAAAGTAGTCCCTGTCCTTTAAGTAGGATTCAGACCAGTTCAGTGCTGTGAATGAAAGTCCCACTCAGTTTCCAAGTCTACTAGTATGTTTTGGTCGACCAGATCCAATGCAGCACTGAGATCTAATGATACTGAGACAGAAACTCTGCAGCTGTCTGTGGTTACGTGGAAATCATTGAAGACCTTAACAAGAGCCGTCTCTGTGCTGTGGTTTGGTTGGAAACATGGTTGGAAGACATCAAAACAGTTGCTTAGTGTCAGGAAGTTATTCAGCTGTTAATTTATTATTTTACTTAAAAATGGGAGGTTTGATATGAGCCTCGAATTGTGAGCTTGATGGCTGCAGTTTTCAGGGCCTGTGCGAAGACACATGAGAGAAGAGACTATTTTTAAAAGATCTCAGGCTATTCAATTGGATTTATGATAGAATATCAAGGCAGCAGGAGCAGGATTTCAGATGTTGTATAATGTCTCACTGGTGTTTACAATGATAAACTGATTTGTGATGACCTCCGTTTCAACATTTGTGTCCGTGGAGGTCGTGGTCTCAAACAAAAGTGATCAGAAAGAGCAACATCGGCCACAACGACCTCAGAAAGGTTGAGATCCCTCAGAGAAAATTAAGCCCAGAGTGTGTCTCTTATTGTGTGTGGGCTCCGTCACATGCCGAGTCAGTCGAGAGTTATCAAGAATACAACACAGTTCTTTAGTGACTCTCTCCTGGGGGTTGCCGACATGGATGTTAGAATCAACAATAATAACTACAAAATCAAAGTCAATACGGTTTATAGTGAGCAGTTCAGAAAAGTCATCAAAAAAGGTTGCACAATATTGAGGTGGCCTGTAGACATTTAGGAACATGGCTCGTGATGAGGAATTCAGTTGAAGAGCCACATATTCAAAAGAAGCAACATTTCCATAAGATATCTGCTAGTGTGACCTCTGTGAGATGATCAAATTAATCTCAGGCTCGTGGTAACAGCAGTTCAATCAGGGGAGACTTGTTTAGAATTTAACAACAATTTATTACATATGCATAACATTTGAATAGTGCAAAGTCTTTGGCTATTGGACTCCATCCTGAAGTTGGATAATAGAGGGGCAGTGATGCTGAGGTCTGATGAGGCAGAACCCCCTGGAGCCCAGACACTGGTGGTGGTGGTGGTGGTGGTGAAGAGAGTTGCTACAATTTGAGAGTTGCTACAATTTGATGATGAAAGAGGAGCAGGACTGATGCTGGTTGGAGGTGACTGGGGGGGAGGAGGGTGGAAGTGACTGGGGTGGAGGAGGGTGGAGGTGCCTGGGGGGAGGGTGGAGGTGACTGGGGGGGAGGAGTGTGGAGGTGACTGGGGGGGGGGGGGGGAGGTGACTGGGGGGGAGGAGGATGGAGGAGGTTTGCAACTGGTTTGAGCTGAAATGACAACTAACAGCAGCAGAGAGGAGAACATGTTTAAAGTTTGACAGCAACGATATGATTGGCTTAAGGAAACTGTGCAGCATCTGGTTAGTTAATTTAAAGTGAACGCCCACAATCAGCTGATAGAGTAATAATTAGAGACTGAGAGATTATGAATGAAAAGGAGTGTAGAGAGTCTTCCTGACTGAACTACTGCTCCATGTTGATCTGCATTCATGACTAAAGACCACGTAGTAGAATGGTCCTCTCTCGTGTAGACACACGGCATCACGTTAATGTTAGCTAGCTATACTGGAGACATTTTTACTGGAAATAAAACACACACACAACCAATGGTTAACTTAATGAAAACGTGGCGAATATAATCAAAGACAAATATAAATATCCAGACGAATAAAGCCAGCTCAACTTTTATGTACTTTTCAAGTTAGTGAACACTATTTTCACAGACACGTTACCTAGTTTTCCCATTTAGCGTGATTTAACCTGAACCTTTTCAACTATGTTAAACAAAATGGCAACTCCACCTCCTGTCTTATGCATCCTATCCTATTATACATCCTATACTATTATACATCCTGTCCTATTATACATCCTATCCTATTATGCATCCTATCCTATTATACATCCTGTCCTATTATACATCCTGTCCTATTATGCATCCTATCCTATTATGCATCCTATCCTATTATGCATCCTATCCTATTATGCATCCTATCCTATTATACATCCTATCCTATTATGCATCCTATCCTATTATACATCCTGTCCTATTATACATCCTATCCTATTATGCATCCTATCCTATTATACATCCTATACGTTCCTCGTCCTCCCAATTCCCAGGGAAATGATTTACTCTTCGGCTTTGTACCAAGAGGAGGACTACCGCTTGAGGATTCATTACCCAGTAAGAATATTTGCAGAAAAATGCAAGCAGAGGCGAGAGCAAGCAGCAAAGCGTCTGCACTGTAAGAAAGCAGCAAGTGTTCTCGTGTTGTAGAGGATATACTGTGGTGGGATTCATTGTTCCTGCAACATTACTCTCAATAAAAAAGTAGAATTGTACAGGTAGACATATAATCGTAATATAGAAACATATATGGTATAAATAAACTCAAGCCCCTCCTATATGGAAAGCAACCATGTACCACGCTTAAGGCGGCTAGGTAACAGTGCACAGGGTGAATCTTATGAATGGAAGTGAATGAAGGAGATGCCTTCTCACCCTGTAAAATATATTTGATTACAGCTATATGACAAAAGGTCTGCAGACCACGCAGTCAACATGACCCTCCACTTCATCCTCCAGCATCTGGAGTCCTCAGGAACCTACTTCAGCTCTGTCTTCAACACCATCATCCAGTCTCTGCTGCAGGACAAGCTCTCCCAGCTGCATGTGCTCGACTCCACCTGCAAGCTGATCACAGACTTCCTGTCTGACAGGAAGCAGCATGTGAAGCTGGGGAAACATGTCTTAGTCTCTCGGACCATCAGAACCGGTTCCCCCAAGGCTGTGTTCTGTCCCCTCTGCTCTTCTCCCTGAACACCAACAGCTGCACCTCCAGTTACCAGTCCGTCAAGCTCCTGAAGTTCACAGAGGACACCACCCTCATTGGACTCATCTCTGGTGGGGATGAGTCCGCCTACAGGTGGGAGACGGACCATCTGGTGACCTGGTGTAGACAAAACAACTTGGAGCTCAACAGTCTAAAGACCTGAGATGGTTGTGGATTTCTGGAGGAACGCAGCCTCACCTGCCCCCATCACCCTGTGTGACTCCCTGGTCATCACTGTGGAGTCCTTCCTCTTCCTGGGCTCCACCTAACCCAGGACCTTTAGTGGGAGCTGAACATCAGCGGACAAAGGCAGACTGCAGCGTATCATCCGCTCTGCTGAGAGGTGATTGGCTGCAATCTGCCATCCCTCCACGACTTGTTCGCCTCCAGGACTCTGAGGCTGACAAGAAAGATTGTAAAAAGTGTTTGAGTCCCTTCCCTCTGGCAGGAGGCTACAGTCCATCACAGTTTCTTCCCATCTGCAGTTGGGCTCATCAATAAAGCCGGGACCCTCACTGACCCAGACACTTACTTGACAATTTATGAACATTGTTTTAAGATACTCTTGTCTGTTTGTTTACAATATTTTACATTACATTTTCATATTTTCTATTTCTAAATGGTGTCTTAACGTATTGTACTGTGTTTATTATTACACACCAATCTCCGAGTCAGGAGAATCGACTAGAGTCTCCCCGCATGTTTAACTGCAGGAGCTTGTGCAGGCACACTGATTGCTGGTGTTGCTGGACATCCTTGTGAAAATGCCCGAAAAATATCAAAGTAACTTTCTGTAAGACAACAAATTGTTGGATGAGATATGTCCTTTAATGCCAGGTATAATCAGGCCCTTAGTGTTTGTGTGGTAGTTGTGTCTGGATGAGAGACAGATTATTATTATTACTACTACACAATCGCACGCACCATTAGAGGTGTATAAACAGTGTTGTCCCCATAACGTGATGTATACCACATCACACACACACACACACACACACACACACACACACACACACACACACACACACACACACACACACACACACACACACACACACAGAGAGAGAAAAAAATAAAGAGATGGATGGGTAATTGTCATGCTACACTGTAGAAGCTGCAAAGGAGTGGGAGCCCCCTCCCCCACTATCCGTTACAGGGAGTGTTCCTCTCTCTCCACGAGGAATCCCTGCATTATTAATGCTATAGTGTGTGCACTATGGTGGGTATTTCTGGATTTTTATGAGCTTTGCTTTGCACTTGACATTTTTACGCCTGCATTTGTTCACACACAAAATGTGCGCACATTGTTACACACATAGCTACAAGGTAGATGCATGAAATCACTTTCCCTGTGTGTGCGTGTGTGTGTGTGTGTGCGTGCATTGTACAGTATTGTGCAACGCTCTGCGTGTTGTGCTTGCATGCGTGCTGTCCACGGATGCTTTGTGTGTGTATCTCTTTGTGCCGAAGGGGGTGGGAGGCTGAACATGAGGGTAGGATTCTATAAATAGAAAGCTCTCCAGCTCCCTGCTTCTGTGGACTGAGAGAGAGAGAGAGAGAGAGAGAGAGAGAGAGAGAGAGAGAGAGAGAGAGAGAGAGAGTCAGAGGCGCCTGCGCTATACTCGCCAGGAAGGTACAGAACAAACAGAGGAGGAGAGGCAGTGAGCAGTGAGCCATGCCGTCACTTCCTCATCGAGGTGATGCCCATAACAAGGCAAGCCCCCGGAAGGATGTTGATGGCAGTGATTCCCAAACCAGCCTTTAAAAATGAATCAACGTCTACTTGTGACCTCACGTCACAGTATTCGCTGTTAGCGGTTCAATAAAGAGAGATTTATTTGTCCTTTCTGATGGCTTCATGAGTTCAGTTCATGGTTGATAGTTAATTCAGTCTTTCGTTCAATCCGTAATTAGTTGGACTAATTGCTTTTCTTATTAATCAGTTTCCGCTTTACTTTCTAAAATTCCATGCTGGTGTTTTTCAGATTCTGACGATTGATTTTGCAATGGACATAAACAGCATTTCCTCCACAGCTAATTAACTGCTGATAAATGTGTGTTAATCTCCTCTGCTATTTGTATTTATATTTAATCCTTTCCTCTCCCAAACTTCACATGACGTTGTTGTTGTGACGGAGTGAGAAAGATGTATGATATCTCCCGTCTCTCCCAACTTTCTCAGGTTCATCTCCAGCCATCCCGAGACCCCCTCACAAACAAAGAAAAAAGCAAACAATTAAAGAAAGATAAAACACTTAATTGAGTATGTACTCCCCAAAACAGCCATACGAAACAAGGTAAAAACCAAGTACAAACATCTATTCATATAATATATATATTATATCTCTCTCCCCACAGAAATATTGAAAACTTCATTTTACATCGGACCCAGAACCTTCTTGCACCGCGCTGGCCGCTGTCACATCAGTGGGGGCTTTTTTCTACCAAATGTGGAATCTTTTGCCAAATATTACATCAAGTCACCTCAATGCTTATCAAAAAAACGCACATTTCTGTTGAAACATTTTTTTTTCACAGCCATCCAGCACAATATGTCGCTGTTTCCCTGAAAAAGATGGAGGTGAAAGATGGATTTCACAACTAATAGTTGTTCAAATCAAATCTCGTCTTTATACGGACACACAAGGCACCCTTTATGTATAAAGAGCAAAAAGGTCCATGGAGGGCCGGAGGGTAGGATGGACGGGTCAAACAAAGACAGGACTTTTAAAAGTTATTCTTACTGATGACGTCCTGCCAAGTCACTGTTAACCGCAAGCTTTTCACACCGCTAACCAAGTGTTAGTGTTAAAAGCGACCATTAGACAACTCTAACCACGTGTTACAATGTTACCTGCAACTGTTTCCCACGTGTTTCCTGAACCACTCTCATTTTAGCTGTTTGCAAGGCTCTTTCTCAGCTGTGTCTCACGTAAATGTTGCCGGTAATTCTGTCTCGTTGCAATTTGCCATCAAGAAGACGAGGAAGTGGTTAAATGTTGCGATTGTCATTTTAACATCTCAACTACCATTTATTGATATTTATTGTCTGACATACATGCTAATACTGATATATCTTCAAGAAGCTAATCATAACCAATCCATTGACCCCACCAATCTATTGGGCTATAATTATCATGTCTCTAAAATGTATTATAGTCATTGCTGTCATCCATTTTCAATTGAATTTGTTAATTCACGCATGTCATAACATTTTATTTTTATTAATTTAAATCAACCTAGTGGCACGCAGACTCTCAGCCACATCAGTGTTCAGAAGAGGGGCCCATTGTTTGTTTAACCCCTAACAAGAGACCCCCCCACACACACACACACACACACACACACACACACACACACACACACACAGGTTAGGCAGGTAGCTGTGGACCCTCTGCGGTGTGAGCTGTCTGCTGTCGGCAGAACGGTCCCGGGTTACATAAGGAGCAGACAGAGCGGCTCTGAGCGCCGCGCTGCTCCAGCTGCCCCATCCTATCTCTTTAAATGAGACAGAGCTGCTCCGCTCTGCGTGCGTGCGTGCGCGCGCGCGTGTTTGTGTGTGGAGGAAGGAGACATTACGAGAAAAGAGAGGGCCACTCTGTTGTGGAGGAGGACTAGGCGATCGAAAACACAACACAGGGGATATTTTTCGCTCCGATCGGCGCGGCTGAGCAGAGGAGGCTGCGCATCGGTTCTCCTGCTTTTGGACCTGGATGCTCTTCTTGTGTCTATGGGCTCGGTCGGCGCATCGTTCGCCTCCCTGTAGGATCTAACGGGCTGGGCTGCCTTCTATTAAATTAATTTCGCTTCTCTTTGCGCCACAACGTTGGGAGAAAAGGCGATCGAGAGGCGGCGATAACACCGGGCCGATCATGGATTAACGCCCGAGCGAATTTTCATCCGAGAGGTAAGGGATGCTGCGAGGAGGGAGGAAGAAAAGGGCCGGACGAGGAGGATGCGTTCATGGGTGCAGAGGATGTGTGTGTGTGTGTGTGTGTGTGTGTGTGTGTGTTGTGTGTGTGTGTGTGTGTGTGTGTGTGTGTGTGTGTGTGTGTGTGTGTAGCATGTCTGAGCTCGTGATGGATGCTTGGTTATGGCAGCAGCAGCATCCACACTGCGGTCTCCTCGGTTCAGACGAGGCGGAGGAGACCGGGGCTGAGGAGGAGGATGCGGCCGCACCGGCGCTCTTTGTGAGCGAGCGGCGCGGCGGGCGGGGGGGGGGGGGAGCCGATCAGCCGCATCGAGCTGCGTGTGTTATTAGCAAACACGATGACGTCAGCGTTTCTCTCGGTGACGCAACATCTGTCGCTCTCGTTTTGTGCAGCGCTGAAACGTCACAGGTTGTTTTCTGTGGCTCTGCCACTTAATAATCTGGACTCAACACTCAGCCCCTTCCCCTCACGAGCCTTCGGGCTGAGAGAAAGGGCATCTTGGTGGAGCTTCTCTGGGATTCCCTCTAGATTTACTGTGGATTGGAACAGTGTTTGTTTAGCTGCTAAGCAGAAGTTAGTTATGACTGACCCACCGGGGGGGAGTCAAGATGGCGACCGGTGTGCAGTTAATAATCACATTTTATTGTCACCCACGATTTTTTGGGCTTCCAATGATTATGAAAACAGGAGCATTGAGACGAACGTGTCACGTGCCGCATTCCGTTTCGTTGCGATTCTCTCATCGCGTCTTGTGTTGACGAAAATCGAGCGCACCCCCTCTCCCTCACGAGCGGTGTGCCGCGACCGGCTCGGAGGTCGGCTTAGAGACTTGGAGGCTCGGGGCGCGGGGTGACAGTCGGCCCGCGGCTCCCCTCCCCCGGACCTCGTCCTCAGCGCGCCGGGGCTCCGCAGCTGTGTCAGCAACCCGCCCGACCTGTCTGGAGACACAGGGAGCCCGGCTCCTCTACCACGTTTCTTTTTTTTTTGGATGGGAGGGGGCTGTTTTGCCGTGTCATCACCATTCTATATCTATACAACCAATGTTGTGTGTATATATATATATATATATATGTGTGTGTGTGTATATATATATATATATATATATATGTGTGTATTTATATATATATATATATACATATACACATATACACATATATATATATATACACATATATATATATATATACACATATATATATATATATATATATATATATATATATACATATACACGATATATATACGATACTAATCGTTTTGTACATTCTTAAAGTGACATGCATCAATGTGGTGCACTTTATGGGCTAACTATAAGAGGCTGGATCTGTGAAGAACGCTGTGATCAAGTCAACAATTCATCATATATCATATATCGATGGCCGAAGAGCAAAACCTCCTATCTGAAAAATGCACTTTTTTGAGAATACAAAAAAAACCGTGTTTTCTTGCAGAATGCTATTTGTTAAGGATGCCCAATAGATAATACAAAAAAATACAAAAATACAAAAAAAGAAAAATATACAAAGTGCAGATAGGGTTATTCATGCACATGCAGCAACTGAAGTGGGTTTTTGCCCCCCCAGCCGAGTCAGCTGTAAACATGCTGTTGCCCTCAGCAACATGTCTGATTGTTGCATGTTCCCTGAATCGCTATAGAATGGAATAACAGCAGAACCCAAGTCCTACGGAGTCCCGACAGGAGTTCCAGTTTAAATAGTGATGACCGTGTTAACTGGTGACTTTCAACAACCGGGGACGCATTCGGCTAAAAGGTCACTAGTTAACACGGCCCCTCATTAAACCAAAACACCGGTGGCGTTGATAGCTACAAGCTATCAAACGGGTCGACGATCACTGGATCGATCCAAAATGCTGCTGTTTGAAGCGGCCATTTTAAAAGTCAATGAAGTCAGAAGTCTGAGTGTACTTCCTGTTTGATGTTCTGTACGTGAACACTAGTGACCTGTAGCTCGTAAGGTCTCTGTAAGGAACAGTGTGTGAGATTTAGTGACATCTAGTGGTGAGTTGCAGATTTCAGCCAACAACAGCCAACATCTCTGCCCTCCCTCTCTCTCCTGTCCTGTCCTCTACCCTCCCTCTCTCTCCTTTCCTGTCCTCTGTCCTCCCTCTCTCTTCTGTCCTCGTGTCCTCCCTCCCTCTGTCCTCCTGTCCTCCCTCCCTCTTTCCTCCTGTCCTCCCTCCCTCTATCTTCTGTCCTCCTTCCCTCTGTCCTCGTGTCCTGCCTCCCTCCTTCTGTCCTCCTGTCCTCCCTCTATCTTCTGTCCTCCCTCCCTCTCTCTTCTCTCCTCCTGTCCTCCCTCTCTCTTCTGTCCTCCCTCCCTCTGTCCTCCTGTCCTCCCTTCTCTCCTCCTGTCCTCCCTCTCTCTTCTGTCCTCCCTCCTTCTGTCCTCCTGTCCTCCCTTCTCTCCTCCTGTCCTCCCTCTCTCTTCTGTCCTCCCTCCCTCTGTCCTCCTGTCCTCCCTTCTCTCCTCCTGTCCTCCCTCTCTCTTCTGTCCTCCCTCCCTCTGTCCTCCTGTCCTCCCTTCTCTCCTCCTGTCCTCCCTCTGTCCTCTTTGTCTCAGCCAGAGAGAAGTCAACCAGAACAAAGTCAGATAAAGAGTCAGACTGCAGACAGACAGCTGTAGTGTTAGCTTGTTGCTAACAATGTGCTATTAGCTGAGCTAACGTTGTGTGTTTGTGTAAACATGGTGCAGAATAAACAGCAGCAGTAGAGTTGGGGCTCATAGACACTCGGTCTTTAATCATTTAATACTCTCAGTCCCATCTCTTCCTCCAGGTAACGTAACAACATGGAAGTCTCTCTGGAGCCAGGGTTAGGTTTGTAGAAACAAGGCAGAGCACGCAATAAAGATATAAATAGCTTTTTGTCAGCTCAATAAAACATAACAATTCTCAAAGTCACCAGAAAAAAATTAAGAATGTAGAAGGTAGTGAAAAATATAATTCGGCCTTGGCTTAGTTTGCTGCCTCATCTTTATGGTCGTCAGTGTACACCTGTTCCCCTGCTGCACCATGAAAAGGAGCTGAGGCTGGATTCGAATAGTCCAAAAAATGACCTCCTAACGTCCTTTCCTAACCACTTTTCCTTGACCTCTGTGGAAAACATCACAGGGTCAAGGAAAGATGGTTAGGAGAATTCATGAGTTGTTAGGAAAACACAACTGCGTTGTTTAGGGAATCAGACTCCACTTTCACTAAGCTACGTAGTTATGATGCGACGGGAGGTGCATGTTGGTGACATCAGTCTGCAGCGGTGAAACTACAATGTTCAGGAGATGGACTACAAAGAAGCGCATCTTAGATCTTAGATTCCTTCGTCCTTGTGTTGTTACAGTGTTGCGTCATAACGACATAAACAACCAGGTTCATAGCATTACTTTATTAACATAAACAACCCGGTTCATAGTATTACTTTATTAACAAGGTTGCAATAGAAATGAAAGAATGAATATAAAAGTGAAACCAAGGGATTGTCACAGTGTCTCATTGTTCAGTTTCAAACATGCTGAATTAAATACGTTCTCCACTAACAATGTCTCATATCCCTCTTTGTTGTTATGGTTTATATGCAGATTATAATCTGATCATAATAATATGCAGACAATAGTTTATAAACTCAGTGTGACCTAGAAGTGTTGACTTGATAGTGTTTTAAAATTGTAATGTTGATTGAAAAGATGATAATTAAAAACATGACTCAGACTGCAGAGCTCATCCAGTTTAACCTTTTATCAAAGCTTCTGTAACTGAAGTGAAACAAAAGAACGAGGGCTGAGGCTGCAGTAAACACCAGAGAGAGCAAATCAATACGTCACTGTGATCAGTTTACAGCAGTTTATTGCAACATCAATGTAACGCTCGTAGTTTTCCAGCAGGTTTAACAGATTATTGAAAGTTCATTTCCGACTTATGACAACGGTTATTTACACGATCTGCGTTTGTTCTCGTGAACGGCCGAATGGTGCGTCACTTTAAATGTTGCCGCCGCAAGGAATTGTGGGTCAGAATTATGGGTCAGAATTATCTCCTTTCCTTTCGTAAAGGAAGGTCCAGTGTTTCCTATGCTAAAGGAGCTAAGTAAGGAAGCATTGAAGCTCCTTTCCTTTTCATTTAAAGACGTTGAACAGCTCTTATCATGGCGGCCACTTAGATACTTCAGGTCATTTCACTCAGTTAGAACCTTCCTGAGCAAAAATGACTATTCAACCACAGCCTGAGTATAGTTATTTTACTCCTCCGTCTCTCCTCACAAAGAAAACCAAAATTCTCTCCCCAAACAATTCTCTTTCCCTTTGTGAACACGGCCACACCCCCTCACACCTGTGGGGAGCAGCACACCTGACCAGTGTTGACGTGAGGGAGGTGAATTCAAAGCAGAGAGAGGGACACGTTGCACCAGAGGAACCTTCCAGCTCTGATAGAAGCTCCTCTAACCCACAGAGCTGTTGCCTTACGTCTGCAGTGGTACGCCAGTTTAGGTTCCCTGATCAATGGGCTTTTCATAGTTTCTGCTAGTTTAGGTAGCAACGTATATTTACTTTACTAAAAGGTGTTTGACATTGGTTTTGAATACAATAATATTTCCCTCACACTGTACATTAATTGTATCTCTTTTCTTAAGCTTGTCTTTAGTGCCACATAAAATGGACTCTGTCCCAAATGTTTGTTGTCAATGTTCTCTACTACAAACGAGTTAAATCATGTATCTGAGCCTGGTGAACGAGGAGCTGCCCCTGAGGGAACAAACCGGTAACATTGTGTCCTGATGGTGGTGGAACAAACCAGGAAGGACAGTTCTACGTCCGTCTCTTCCACGTCTCGTGCTTTCTGACTGGTGGTCAGTCAACAACGTAGCTGACAGCATCCGAGCCAATGCAAGAGCTGGTCTTGGTTTCATGAAGCATCAGTGTTGTGCTCCTGCTGGATCTGGAATGAATTCCTCACTCAGATGCTCACTCAGATCACAATGTTGTAACTCATGAGCACACTCACACCGTCATGGTGGGGATGTGATGCCCTGTTTTCTGGACATGGTCCCTGATAAATACGGGTACCTTGAGACTTTGTTCTGTTTTTTATTTTAATTTTTTTACTCATCTGAGGACATCTTGGTGTACAAAACCAAGATGTCCTCAGATGAGCTACTACACGGGGAAAAGGGAGGACAAACGTACACACACATAGATACCAGAAACATGGTTGTGTTTAGGGCTGCAACAGCTAATTGATTGAAATTGATTATCAAAACAATTGACAACAAATGTCTTGTTGTTGTGTCTGTTATGTTGCACAGCAACATCTCTGCGGGGGCCGACACTTGTGACACATAACCGAGGTAAATAAGAAAGAAAAGGTTGTACAAGAAGACCAGGAATAAGTTTGGCTTTTGGATTAAACGCTGGGAAAAACACACAAATAATCAAATTAATCAATTATTAAAATAGTCATTAGTTGCAGCCCTAGCTGTGATGTGATAATAGTAATAATAATAATAATAATAATAATGTTTACAACAATTTGAGTTCCTCGGCTCAGTTGAGTGGTTGCTTAGTGTATTGGCTGGTTTAGTTTGTCTGCTAGCTGACTCCAGCTTGATGGATACGTGTGGGATGTAACCTGCTTTATACGGGGCGGTTGTGGCTCAGAGGTGGAGCGGGTTGTCCTTTATAGGAAGATCAGCGGTTTGATCCCTGGCTCCTCCGGTGCGCACGTCAAAGTGTCCTTGAGCAAGACACCAAACCCCAAACTGCTCCTGAAGGTCGTTCCATCTGTGTGAAGGCTAGAGAGGCGCTTTAGAGTCTACGTACCGTTTACCATATTTGGGCTGTAAATATGGGACGAGTGGGCTCTAACATTATAGGATGTGCATTCAGCCTGTACGGATCAGTTATTTTAGAGAAGGTTACTTGTAACGTTAACATGAGGTGTTAAGATGTAACCTGTTGTTTGTAGGAGACGCGCTTCGATCCATGGCTCCCCTCGTAAAGGACACACAAACTGGACTGGGTACGGGTTGTTTTCACATTATCTGGCAGTCTTTTTGAGTATTTCTTAGTGTGAGAATTTCATATAGTGTGACTCTCAAGGCCCGAACGCCCTGCGCGTTATGTGACGTCAAGTGATGCTTCTGTGGCGTACCGCAGGCATCAGATTTGAAACGCAACACCCCAGAACCAGCAGTATTTTAGGAAAAGGTCGCGCGTTGTTACACAAATCCCTTTACACCTCATCTTTTAAATTATCAATGTGATATGAATGATGTTTAACTAATGGGAAATTGGCATCACGCAATCCGCTAGATGGAAGCTGTGTTAGTCTGTTTGCGTTCTTGGGACAGCAGATCCCCTGGCGGTCGTACCGCGGTGTGACCGAGTGAGAGCTCATTCCTTCTCCCCCCGAACTTTACGGTACGGACACCGCCCCGCAGAGAGCACGCCAACAGCCCATCCAGTCACCAACGCAATTCAAGACGGTTGATGTGATCTACCGCCGTTTGTCATTTTAACCAGTGAAAGCAACAGTAGCAGTAGTATAAGTAAACAATCATTTCTTTCATGAAATATCTTCCTCTGGGGAAAAATTTGTCGCTTTTTTTTCCTTTGAGCTCTCTCCAAACAAGTGCTGTGGAAAACCCCAGCTTTGTCTCTCACAGTGTGAATGAAAGTGAAACGTTGAGAAATGCCTCTTCATAAACAAACAAACAAACAAAGGCCCTTCCTGGTACTGTGACCTGGCACTGAATCTACCGGAGCGCCCCGGCCTAACTTTCCCCCCTGACTAAGATCGCGTGGTTCAACAGCTGAAGTTGAATGGCGAACGAGCATTTAGCTAAAAGGAAAGTCAATAAAACAGCTTAGCTCAGACAGACGGCCAGACGCTGCTCTGGTCAATAGCATCCTGCTAGTTGGTCCTCTGCCTGTGCCCATCTATTCAAACCTTTATTGAACTGGTATTGCAAATGTCACACATTCACATCGCTGCTGGTATGAGTGCTTATTCATCACTCCCGCGGTGTGTAAAGGCCTTAACCGATACACCACAGGGACAGAGGTCCTCTGAGCTGGACCAGAGGTGTTGTGGAAGATGTTTCCGGGCAAGTTCATGAGAGAGGACATGGATCAATGTGCTGCATGGTTGGATGACTACAAAGTAGGTCTCCCAAGCCACCACTCCAGGCCAGTATACAGATACTGTATATGGATAGCAGACTAAGGAGAAGAGAAGCCCCTCTGAGAATATGGAGGAGGGTGTAGAGATTGTTCCATTCACACATCATCCAACCTACAGCATCAATGTCAATGATGAAGTGAGTCTACATTACAGCTTCACATGAAATGTAGCTACCTAGAACAATATGCAGGCCTTAATTGAGGGTGAATAGGAAGGGCTGAGACATTAGCTCATATGGGCCCCCTGACAGCTACAGTTTGTTGGTGAACAAATGTGGTTAGCCAAGAGCAGTAGACCCCAGAATCTCATGAGGCACCAGTAGGTCCTCAAGCACCCTCCTGATTACACAGGACAAGGCCACATTTCAACAGGGAAAAACAATTGCAAAAGAGTAATTCAACATAAAGACAGGGAAAGTGAGATGGGAAAATAAAACACCCGATGCCCACCGCACAGGTTCTTTCATTCCGGAGCAGCTGAACTGAATCGTTTGCTGACTGTTCATATTTCACAATGCTGACTCCTTACTGATATCATCTCATCAATATCATGACGTATTATTGCTTCGCTGACAGAGACGAGCCCAGTGGGGATGACAGTGTCTTAGCCCGTCATGGAGGATCAATCGTAGCATCAGACAAATGGATTGGACTGTGTTACTCGTGTTGGAGGGCTCCTTACTGTGTTGGCCATGCTGTGCCTTCCCTATCACGCCGTGTCAGAGGGAAGAGATTCTAACATGACACCAAGGCCACCCAATCACAGACTAACATTCTATTCATACGACATAAAACTGAGTGTGAAAGCTTTAGTGGATTTTGTGTACACCAGAAATGCCTGGATGTAGAGGACATTAGCAGGAACTCCTAAGTATGAGACGTGAGCTTACTGCCCACAATGCATTGTGTCTGGGTGCCTTGAGACCGGCTGTCAGTCTTGTGAGATTTTGAGCCAGGCTAAAAAGCTGTGTCATCAAGTTTTGTGTGCTTGAGCATACTTCAGCGTGGCCAGTCTGCTGGTAAAATCCTATTTAATTGTTCACTTACTGCATTCTGCCTACCAAATGAACAAATGGGGTCCATTAATTCCTGATAATGGACCCCTACAAAGTAGTTCTGGTTAAACTGTCTGCTCACTGTTCAAAATGAATGCGCTGGTTACATTAAATGAAAAAAACTAATTGGAATATCTCATTTCCAACACGCAGCGTCGTCCTCCATTGGCTCTGCTGTGAAGAGAAGTCACTTCCTCTGGGCCTCTTGACTGACTGACACTCAGAAGAGATGCTCTCTAATCACATCCACTGTTCAGCTCACACGGCCTCTCATCATGTCAGAGGGAATATTGATATTGATTTGTGAAATTATATTTACTGTTGGTCATTGACTTTGAGTCTTGCTAGTATAACGTTAGCTTTCTGGCTCGTAGCTAAGCCAATATCTCCAAGCTAAGGTCCGCTCTATTTACTGGAGCAGTGAGCAGCGTTTCCATTGCATGGGGACCTTATGGGATGGTAATGATGGTAACCCTCAGGGTGAGCAGGGAAACAGAGTTATGGCTTCTGAAAAAATGTTAGATCTTTGTTGCAAAACTTCTGAAAATATAAATGAATGGTCTTCATTTCTTTTTCTTCAGCTGGTGACCATGGTGTAAGCTATATAATGCCCTTTGAGGAGCTCGTCGGACTGTTCTGGGCTCCACGTCATCCATTAGTTCCTGATAATGGACACCTTGCCGCGTGTTATGCCGTACATATCTGATAAGGCTGTTGTTATTGGTATCCAGAAGGTGTTAACTCCCTGCCATTCCCACAATGTGCTTATACATTCTGATTTCATTTTGTGAACATAATGAACATACAGGGCTTGGAGTCAATTCAAATTAGATATTAATATTTAAATAAAACCTATGAATGACTTGAACAACTATGATTGAGCAACTGATGATTACGATCACATCAAATTACAAGTGAGTGGAATATTATATCGAACTCTCCTTCAATCTGCCTTCATGTCTTAGCTTTTAAGTTCTATGTTCCATACAGTTACAAAATTCATTTTGGGGGTGGTTGTACAAATTTGACACAACACCCCTGCCATGTTTAAAAGTTGGTATTATTTCTGCGAGTGGGGGAAAAGGTCATGACTGAGTCCATGGAAGGCCATATGTGCACGTATCAAACACTAGGCCCCTTTCAGAGGCCTTTGTTGAGCCGTGAGAGAGGTTCTCCAGGTGGTACATCTCTACAGAGCATCTTATTATCCCCAAGACATAAACAGAGCCACTCACAACATAATTACTTCAGACTTCTGGAAGGCGTCAACGTCTTCTGGACTAAAGTTTCACCAACACAGAGCAACATCAGCCGGGTTCCTCTCAGTGTGATCTGGAACCGCATGTGTTACAATCTGGGCTCATGACACCAAACTCTTGACGAGATCATTCAAAGTCGAGTTCCGACATTTGCTGTCTTGAGTGTTTTAACCCTGAATGCACATCTCTTGTCTTCAGCGACACCCAGTCTACATTCTCAGTGTTGCTCAAACGGTTTATTTTGAACAGCTGCTGGGTCACAAAGAGTATTGCTGTTTTTATTTACGGTGCGCTGGATGCACGTGTGAGCGGGTAATGCTGTGTTTTCCTGTTTGGCCTCATGATGGCGCTGTTGTTTCACTGTTACTGTGAATACGTGCAGACACAATAATGTTTAAATTAGCCAAAGCTGACTTCTGGGTGTCAGCATTTTCTTATATTGGAGGGTTTTTATGACAGAATTTTAAAATAAATATGGGCATGAAGAGATGCTTTTGTGCCATTTATACTTTAGATAGTTTAAAAGAACAGTGTGTAGAATCTGGGGGGATCTACTGGCAGAAATGTAATATAATATCAATAAGTATGTTTTCTTGTTGTATGTTTATAATAACCTATAAATAAGAATCATTGTGCTTTTAATAGCTGGGAATGAGCCATTACACGGAGCGGGTCCTCTTCGTGGGATCTACAGTGACCCAGAACAGATAAACTAAACACTGGCCCGAGATGAGGCCTTTTGTGCTTTGCACGCGGGAGAAGTTCCACTTGGTTGCAATCTGCAGTATCACCACTAGATGGCACCAAATCCTACACACTGCACCTTTAAGAGCAGAACTGGAGCGTGACAATGACAATGCTAGCTTGTGCGCTAGCTCTGGATATGGCAATGGTGGTCGCAAGATAAGTGAGGATTGATGATAGAACTTCATTTAGTTCCACATACTATACGACTACTGCCTCAACCTTGATGCAGTAAACTGCAGTTTTCTTGGCCAATTTTCCAACTTGGAAAGCCAGAGGCTCTCACAAGTGTCACTCTTTCCTGGAAAAACCTTGGGCTTCAGCTGCCATGGCTGAAGGAAAATAAAGAGGTCCACGACTTCCTAGGGGATTGATGCAATAAAAGTCCTTGGCTTGTCTAGACGCAGAACTTGTTTAGCTGAGGAATTCCCACAAAAATGCTGGAGATGCCACGTCTGTCCATCCATGCTCGACCACAACCATGTTGCAAAGACCACAAGCAAGTGGTTGCAGATTACTGTGCTGACCAATTTGGGTTTGGCAGGTGCCAGTCAAGGAGAAGTCACAGTAACCTGTGTGTAAGTTCAGTATCAACATGAAATATAACAGGCAAGGCCGAAATATCATCAAAAAAAATCATTGTTCTGACATTTATAAATGATTGTATTTCATATACATATTAGTCGCACATTTATAAAGTAGCAGAATATATATATAATCAAAGGGTGGATCTGACAGAGTTTACTATGACTAGGGCGTGATGGAATGAATCAAGGGCTTATGATTAAGGAAAGCATTTCGCTTGATACATTTGATTGGTATCAACATGATATAACAAAGAACAGTGCTTATTATGAAGTCTGTGTTGGTTTTGTGTATGCTTCATCATCAGCCGCTTCATGCTGACTGTGAAATATCAAAGCTGCTCAACCTTCTCACAGAATTCCTTCTGATTAGACCCAGTCTCTGTGTGTGGTAAGTGACAGCACTGACACTGATAGAAAGTGTGGTGTTTGGCAGACTGCTGAGGGGGGAATAGGGTAAACATTTAACTAATTGATACCACCGTGGAACTGCCCCAGTTGATTATTTACATTACAATTATTTATTATTCTTTTTCTGAAAATGTTTCTTTTAATATGCAATTGAGGAATTCTCTTTTTAAAACATGCTCATTTTCAGAATTTACCGAAGAGAAATCCGTTCTGTAAATGAGCGTCTTCAGTTTGTGTGTCTGGAGAGCCTCGAACCAACAATGTGAGAAACAAGAGGACCCGTCAGGTGTTTGTGGGCTGCCTGGTTCAGGAAACATGACCCAGCAGGCCAATCCGACTTGGCCCTCCTTGCTCTGTCACATGCACGCTCATTAGAATGAACCGCCCACAGCGTCACTACTACCTTTGTAAAGGTATGCCGTATCTCTCTCTCAGGCCAATCAGAGCAGACTGGGCGTATTCAAGGAGGAGGCTTAAAGAGACAGGCGCTAAAATGGAGCGTTTCTGACAGAGGCCGAATACATATGCATATTCTAAATGCATATTCAGACAGTATGGGAGATTTTTTTAACACTAAAGCATGTAATCATGTTCTGTAGAAACTCAAAGTACAAGTTTGAACATGAAAATTATATGTCCTATTTATAGGATAAGAGCCTGGAGGTGGCGGTCCTTATTCTGAGGATAAGCCTCAAAGAGGAGCGCTGTCAAAATCTACTTTTCATAGCTGTGAACTTGCAGTGGATGTAACGAACACGATGGACATTTCAATCAAATGGCTTAAAGTAATGGCGGGTGAGGGGTCTGGTTAGGGACCACTCTACTACTTGCAGTGTGTCCAGGTGGTGTTAGTCGGAGCAGAACAACATGACAACAGCTGGACAGTTCAGATCAGTGGGGATAGGGGTTCATTGTGAGGAGGCCCCTGCCCTGTTATTGTTGCCTTTGGCGGATCACAGGCGGCACCCCTCCACCTCCCGCCTGACAGACACCACAGACACATGACAGCAGACGGAGCCACGGTAAATACACATCTTGCTGTTTGGTGTGACATCTGAGTGGACATCTTCTTCCTCTGTTCCCCTGATGGGTCAGCCCGACACTGCTCTGAAACACGTCTGCTCTATAGAAACCTCTCGCAGTGCGAGCCGGGGCCAGTCAAGTCGACAACAGTGTTGCGTTATGTAATGGATGAACCTCACGGATGCTACAGCAGAGGCAGAGCCCCTCTCCGTCTGCTCAGGGGCCGACAGCAAATACTTGAAAGTGATGAAACGTGAAATGCTCCCGGATGTAGTCCTATTGAAAAGTGCTCTTGATAACTTACAGACAGTGTGTACACGCAGTATACGTAGCTGCGTGTGTGTGCGTGTGTGTGCGTGTGTGTGCGTGTGTGTGTGTGTGCATGTGTGTGCATGTGTGTGCGTGGCTGTAGCGGCTCTAACAGGGCAGCTGCTGGTATCAGTGCAGTGGGCCAGAGGGATGCTGTTGTGTGTGAAGCCCTGGAGTCAGCACGTTACATAAGCGAGTGCTTTGAGCCTGTGAGCTGTCCCCCTGCTGCTGATACAGTGAGATCACAGAGAACCGACTGGATGAGGCCGAGGGCCACAGCATTCATTTACACTGCGATGTGTTTTTCACTCGGATACTACGTCCAGCTCTGTTGAATGCAAACAACAGAGGAGAGGAATCAGAGTCAGCTGTGTTTGGCCAAGTCTGCGCGCACATTCAAGGAAGTTTTTCCATTTTTGTTTTTGCATCTCTCACCATGTACTGACACAGAAATACTAAATACAAGCTAGGGGCAAGGACAACAAATAAAAGTCAAGAATAGACAGGACTGGTAGGTACTATTATGTACACAAGTAGTGAATAAATAGGTGTTTATATGAATATTGTATACATATAAAATAATAAATGAAACCTCTAAATGCAAGTCAAGTGTTCTGTAAGTTGTAAACAAACCAAAGTGAAAAGAAATAAATACTGAATGGATATCCTTGGCCTCAATGATTATGTACAGAATGTACAAGTAAAGATGTTTATATACTGAATGTACGACGTAGAGGATTTATATTGACAGTGACAGGTGATATTTACATATTAAACAATGTAAAATGATGATCTATACATTAGCAGTAGATCTGTTGGGGTCAGAGGGTCATTGACAGTTTATCACTGATGTTAGTGTTCATCAGAGTGACGGCCTGCAGGAGGAAACGGTCGAAAGGTTGTTTTGGTGTTCTGGAGCTGAAACGGGTTGTGTTCAGGGTGTGAGGGTCTGCAGTGATGTGCCCTGACTCTGGAGGTGTTTAAGTCCTGCATGGAGGGCGGGCTGCCACCGATGATGTTGCCTGCAGTCTGTTCCCGTCCTGTTTGGTGAGAGTTGGATGTGCAGCTGCTCCTGTAGCTGCTGATGTCCTGCAGGCATCTCCACATCCACGCACATCGTTTGGCTGGAAACTTGTTTTGAAACTTTCTGGAGGAGCTGCTCTTTCCTCCTCTGGCCTCCTTAGTCAGTGTGTTCCTGGCCTAGTTGCACATGAGTCCGTCCCCACTACTGTGGACCTGTTGGCCTGACAAGACTAGCTTCTGCAGTAAACCAGGATTTATTGTTGTTGTATTTTTTATTTTTAGTCGGCACAAACTCCCTCATACGAGCTGACGTCACAGTGCCAGTGAGTCCATCCAGGTCTGTAGCTGCAGCTTCAAAAACACTCCAATCAGTGCAGTCAAAGCCTGAAACTCCAGCTTTGCCTCGTTGCTCCATCTCCTCACAGTCTTGACCACAGGCTTAGCGGATTTCAGTTTCTGCCTGTAGGTCCGGAGAAGATGAACCAGATATTGATCAGAGAGTCCCAAAGTGGCACAGGGGACAGATTGATAGGCGTCCTTTAATCTAGTGTACCAGCGGTCCAGTGTGTTATTATCCCTGGTGGAACACTTAATATGTTGGATGTATTTTGGAAGTTTTTTTTATTTTGGGAAGTGTCCGGGATGTGCTCACCAAGTCACGGTCCAGTGAAGCACAGGGCGGCAGATCTGCAGAAGCAGCAGCTCATCCATCTTGTTGACCAGTGAGCGGACGTTCGCCAGATGTATTGATGGGAACTCTGAAATCCCTGCTCCTGTCTCCTACGGTCTTCTGCTAATCCAAAGAAATCTGCTACTGCTCCAACTAAAAGCTCAGTAAAACATTATGGTTCAATAAAAAGTTTGACGAGTTCTGCCCTGATGAATGTAACCAGAGAAGGAGAGCAGTAAATTGAATAAATGGTTTTCAGGCAAGGGTTGCACCTGACCAATCATTCTGAAAAGTGAAGTCAAAGCTTCATGTGTTAAAGCTGCATTCTCTCTCCTGACCACCAGGGGGCAACTCCTCTGGTTGTATATAAGTCAAAGCTTCATGTGTTAAAGCTGCATTCTCTCTCCTGACGACCAGGGGGCGACTCCTCTGGTTGTATAGAAGTCTATAGAAAATGACTCTACTTCTCTCTTGATTTATTCCCTCAGTAAACATTGTAAACATGAGTTTATGTCTCAATCTCTAGTTTCAAGTCTTCTTCAATACAGCATGATGTTCATTTAGTAAATTATGGTCCATTTAGAGTCAAATAGGCTTCCTTGTCGTCAGGTCTCTACCATGACAGTTGTACTATTTTTGTCTTACAACTTTCATCCTTTTCACAGTGTGTTTTCATGTCCTGAAAGTTAATTGTAATTGTTTAGTCTCCTGAAAATGCGTTATTCAGTGTTCAGTTGTACGAAGCTCTGCCCTCTCGTGTCCCTTCTGTTTGCAAAAAAAACAAGATGGCAACCACCTCAACGTCGATCCCGACGGTTCGTCCACAAACCAATGGTGACCACGTCCACTTCTTATATACAGTCTATACTGAGCAAACTCAGTGATATGCGTTTGAAAGTTCTGGATAAAGCTAGTAAGTGGACGTTGAGTTAAGCTTATTTTCTAAACTGATAAATAGTTCCTAGAGATGTAATGGGGGAATGTCTACTTTGTGGTAAACCAGTTAATTAAATTCCTGACAAAACAATATACTTCATCACAATGTTTATAGCACTATAAATCAAGTATTGCCATAAAATAGTGCTCCTTTAAGTTGATGGCAGATTAGTCAGCTTGGATTCACAACACTACAATATCAACAATACACAATAAATAAAAATCTAACACACAAACAGAAATATAAACACCTGGAAACTTCAATGGTAGTTCCCACAACAGTAGGTGTCTCCAGTACCACATTTTGCCATGATTACACACACACACAGACTCATAAGGTGAAAGCAATACCAGCCACAAGCTACCGCGCCAAAAACATCAAAACATCCATAGAAACTTGTCAAACCAGTCCTGCAGAATAATCAATTTCTCAACCGTTGTTCTATCTGTATGTTCATTATGTTAGCTTAATCTGAAGCCTGACATTCAGTTGGACTTGTTTTTAACATGAGTAGCTCCATAAAGACTTTGTTGCAGTATTTCCATCAGCTCCACCTCAGTACTGTTGTGGATCATGGTGTGAGCAGGGACACACGTGAGCGTGGGCTGTTACAGCTCTGCAAATACTTTTTCTTGGGGAAACCCTGCTCTTAAAAACATGTTATTTGGTCCAGCATTGTCATAATTCACAAAACTCTTTCGAGATCTGAAATAAAACGTACGTATGCGATGGCATTGAAGTTTGGGTAAATTATCCTCAACTGTCTTGGCTGCCCACTCCTTAAAGAGAATTCCTAAAATTCTAAAACTAAGATACACTGTGGTAGAAAGTTTATTAGCACACTTTGCTGTAATACTGTTGTCCAGGAAAGAGAAAAAAGTCAAATGACAGAGCAGTATGGCTATAGACAGAGTTCTTTTGTCACTCGAAGCGGATACTTCAGGTGACATCTCATCTGATTTCAATGAAACATTGAGGGATTGTATTCTTGTTGTTTTCGCTACGTCATTGATTGGAAGCTAAATGTTTGCTTGGATATTATGAATCTTATCACACTTCCAAAGCACCATAGTCTTCCCACGCCCCAGCCCTTTATAAATTATATTTAGCACACACATTTTCAGTGTTTTACAGCACACTGTTACACTTTTCTCTTTCACCAGGTTCCCAATGTTGAACATGACCACCCCCAGCGAGCTGAAGTCTCCCTGCGTGACTCGCAACGGTATGGTGAAGTTGCCCCCCAGCCAGCCTAACGGTCTAGGCAGTGCGAGTATCACCAAGGGGACACCTGCTGCCAAGAACCGTCTGTGCCAGTCCTCTTCGGTACCCTCCATCCTGCCTCCTCCACCGTCCTCCCTTCCCTACCACCACCACCATCACCTGGACAGCCCTGGCATGCCCAACTCAGCAGCCTCTCTCTTGGGCTCTGACATGGAGCCTGGAAAGCCTTTGGTGGGCTTGAAGCCATCCATTCGTCAGCTTCCCCCTCTCAGTCTGCCCAAGCCCATGCTGCTGGAACGCCAGCTTGTCCTGGATGAGAAGCTGCTCAACCGATTGCTCTGGTACTTCACTACAGCTGAAAAATGTGTGCTGGCGCAGGTATGCAAGACATGGCGCAAAGTGCTGTACCAGCCCAAGTTCTGGGAGGGCGTGACACCCATCTTGCATGCCAAGGAGCTATATACCCTACTGCCCAATGGGGAGAAGGAGTTTGTCAGTCTGCAGGCCTTCGCCTTGCGTGGCTTCCAGTCTTTCTGCCTTGTGGGTGTCTCAGACCTGGACATTTGTGAGTTTATCGACAACTACCCGCTGTCCAAGAAAGGGGTTCGCTCAGTCAGTCTCAAGAGGTCCACCATCACAGATGCCGGTTTGGAGGTGAGTCAGGATGTGTGTGGAAAAGACAGAGGTTATTGGATGTGAATTTCCCCTGATCTGAGCTGATTCTAAGTTATACATGGTGGCTAGTTCAAAGTACCTGGGAGATTAAAGCATTCCAGCTCTCCCTTACAGTCTCATCAGTAATTGAGACAACAAAGTAGTGGCACAGGTCAGGAACAAATGTGAGCAGCCACCAATATGGTTATTTGTGGAAAGAGATACATCCTTTTTGCTTTCTGATCTCAACTCAACACTTCCTCCACGTTTAACTTTTGTAAAGTTTCCATTTCCCCAGCACTTATTTCATCAGTTCAACATCGTATTCATATCATACTCACCACTTTCCTGCTCTGACTTTCTCGTTAACACAAATACTGTTTTCATTAATTTGTTATTTCTTTTTCCAACAAGTTCTCACTCCCAACTTAACAAATACCTGTGCTTGGCAAGTACCCCTTGGCATTTGATATGAACACACTGAGGCACCCTTTAGCGTCTGTATGAGACGCACCAGGCTTTCAACTAACTCCAGTGTAAACTACTAGTTTTGTTGCATAAGTATCACTAAAAACTATGTAAACCTACCTTGGAAGTTTATTTTGAATAGAGACTGTGTGTATATAACGAGCGGAAACTTATTACCTAGAACGTCATAGGGATACCTAGAGCGTCAGAGGGGTACCTAGAATGTCATAGAGTTAGGAGTACCTACAGCATCATAGGGTTACCTAGAGCATCATGGGGGTACTTAGAGCGTCATGGGGTTACCTAAAGCGTCATAGGGGTACCTAGCGCATCATAGGGGTACTTAGAGCATCATAGGGGTACCTAGAGCATCATAGAGGTACCTAGAGCATCATAGGGGTACTTAGAGCATCATAGGGGTACCTAGAGCATCATAGAGGTACCTAGAGCATCATATGGGTACTTAGAGCGTCATGGGGGTACTTACAGCTCCATGGGGTTACCTAGAGCATTATAGGGGTACCTAGAGCGTCATCGGGGTACGTAGAGTGTAGGGCCACTGACCAAGTTGATTTGACAAGTTGGGAGCGAGACCGTGTTCAGTTTGACTTTTTCTTTTGGCTTTTAGTGTTAAGCTTCTGTAAATGGAACCCAACACCTTCTGCACATATATTTTTACAGTAAAAGCATTCCAGCGGCACAAACACTATGTTTCTTCGTATTGGTTTTAATTTGCAACGTATAAAGGGTTTAATTAACGTTAGCCAAAATAGATTGCAAAACAAAGTGTAAATGATAAGTGATAGAAAATAATTTCAGAATTAAAATGATGTTGGTGTTGACGAGAGAAAGTGAGAGAGACTGTTGTACTGATGGAATAAATAGTGCAGTGGAAAAATTGTGAGCCGTCAAGGTAGGCCTACAGTTTATTTCAATCCTTCTCAATGTTTACGTTATTCCACTTCAGTGTAATCACGAGTGGGATGAAAGCTGAATTCATTACCCGGAGAACACAGGAGAGTTAAACCTGTTATCCTTCAGTCTGTTTTTGGTTGGGTCTGTATACTGTATAACTGGATATGTAGCCAACATAAGTACCTGCTGTTTTTGTTATGATAAAACATTGTTTTACACAGCAGTGGAAAAACATGTGAATACACTATGATTTTTCCGTGACTCTGCCTTTATGATGTCATATTCCATCAGAACAAAAGAGGCACGAGGTGCCTTTCAGATTAGTTGTTTTTCAGATGGCTCTACAAACCTGTCAGGCTAGGCAGCTATTCTGGGATGAGTGAATGGTTGCCATGGAGAAGCTGGAATTGTTGAATGCATGATCTATATGTGGACTTTGCTGCTGCAGGGTTATGATTTGTGCATTACCATTTTGTTGCACCTAAAACAAAATAATTCCATTTAAAAAAAAAAAAAGTAACACAGTATTGTAGAATTCAAACTCAGCTCTCTTTGTGTTATGAATGCTATTTCATCCTGCTTGTTTTCACAAAAAACAAGGTTTTGCAGGTAATTTAATCTTCTATTTCAATAATGTTCATAATTTCATGATGCTACCTTTCTACTCATGTTGCCTGTCAACAGAGCCAGTAATGTGGCTGTTTCTAGATGTAACATGCTCTGTTACCATAACACAAAAAAGAGGCATTTATGCTGCATAATGTGATGGATAATACTAACAGATATTGTATACAGAGAGATAATGAATTGTTTATAAAGTTTATGAAGATATAAAGACATTTGTAAGTGTTTATTACTATTATTTTACTATGTTGTCATTCAGTTTATCCACCAGGCTCCACTTTTGGATGCCCAGATGGAGAATATTTCTGAAATATTTCAAGTAGGCAAGACTGGGGTAGGCAATATCATTTTGGCGTCAGTGGGCAAAAATCCCGTAGTAACGATTCAGCCTTTTGTAATTGGAGTGGTCTGAGAGAAAACTAAACTTCTTCAGTTCCTCTACGTTTTTAGGCTTTATAAAATCTAGCCTTTAATGAGGGACGCTGTTTGTAATGAATGACTAATACTAGTGAAGGTTACTGTATGATGGATAATGTTTGTAATGAATAACTAGTATTAGTATAGGTTCCTGTATGATGAATGATGGTTTAAAGAATGACTAGTACATGTTACTATATGGAGGATGATGTTCAAATGAATGACTAGTATTAGTACAGGTTACTGTATTAAGGATGCTATGAGTGATCAATCATTGGATGATGGTTTAAATAAATGACTAGTGCTAGTAAAGGTTAGTGTATGAAAGATGATGTTTAAATGAGTGACTAGTACTAGTACAGGTTAGTGTATGAAGGATGATGATTGTAATGAATGACTAGTACTAATACAGTACAACCTAGTACAGGTTACTGTATGAAGGATGGTGTTTGTAATGAATGACTAGTACTAGTACAGGTTAGTGTATGAAGGACGATGTTAAAAGAATGACTAGTACTTTCGTATAAGAGTAAGAGTAAGAATATGGATGGATGTGAGCGATAAAAAAAAAAAGCTGCAATGAATTAAATCTATTATTGTCAAAAGAAACAGGATAAAATAATTATCTACGGTTCATTTATTATTTCACAATTTTCTTGTTTGTATTAAATATTTTGTTTTGTTTATTAAGGTTGTCTAATATTTTTTCATTAAGTCTCATTTGTTTAATATTGAACATGTTGGATAGCCATGTGAGAGAAAACTTTGACAATTCTATAACGATAAACCAGAAACACTTAAGAAAATGGAAATGGAAACAGGCGATGCCAACGTGAATGAATCAGGAGGACGTTATGCCATCTCAGCTCTATGACCTAAAACACATGAAGGGAAGAAGAGAAAGGGAAAACACGGAAACAAAAAGAGAAGTGAAAATAATGTTGGGGTTGCAGGCTTTTTCTATTTCCCTTCCCTCATCAACCCTAACAAGCTGCACTAACTGCCCACGAGGCATGATCACTGGGTTCAGGTTCCTCTATTGTTGAGACACAGATATGCTGACTCATCAGAGAGGTGCTTGAAAACATTCTTTTGTGAATACAGCTGAACATGATAAAAACATTGTACAACTGTAGAAGCTAAAGCTAACTTTATTTGCTCAAACTCAAACTATATCCTGCTAGTTGTCCATGAGACAGATGATCTGTGAAACAATGAGGTTCATCTGCCTCCTTTTAGTGCACCAAATGACATTTGACATATTTTTCACAGCTCATCCGTCTCATGTACCACTGTCAGGATTTAGTGACAGTTTACGCCAATATGATATTTTTTATTAAAGCTACTAACTGTAGCTTTAAGTGGGGTTCCTGTGTTTCATCAAATGTCATTTTAAAAGACTCGTTTAAGAATAATGCTGCATAAGTGCAACCTTTTCATTGCTTTGGTTTTGTTAATCCTCTTGTGGTCTCTGCACTCGTCATCTCTGTGTAACCACATCAGCTACATCAGAAAGTCAAACTGGTGTCCTTGATGTTGCAGGTCATGTTGGAGCAAATGCAGGGCCTGATGCATCTTGAACTGTCAGGCTGCAACGACTTCACGGAGGCCGGCCTGTGGTCCAGTCTGAACGCCCGGCTAACTTCCCTCAGCGTCAGTGACTGCATCAACGTGGCGGATGACGCCATCGCTGCTATCTCACAGCTCCTGCCCAACCTATCAGAGTTGAGCCTGCAGGCCTACCACGTCACTGACACGGCCATGGCCTACTTCACAGCCAAGCAGGTGAAGTGTCACGATAGAAACCAGCTTGGTACTTTACTGTTCACATTCACACGCCTCCATTCTCATTGTGGAGCTCAAGAATTTGGCTTTTCCAATTGACACACAATATAGGTTTCTTTCCATAACGTTTGTATCCCAATTATTATTAAGATTATTAGTATATATATTCATTATTAGTAATCATATTCAGTCATCCATCCATCAGCGAGACCCATTTATCCTAGAGGGTCGCCGGGGCCTGGAGCCGATCCCAGCTGGCATTGGGGGAGGGGCTGGTTTGGTGGAAACAAAACTAACTAACTTATAGACAATTTTCTTATTTTTTAAAGACACACTAGTCAATATATTTATATTAAAGTGATAAGGAGCAGTCGTAGTGACAATCTTACAGCACATTATCATTAGTTTCCCTCAGCTCTACAGTCTTTAGTTTAGTAAAAAACTATGAATTAAATATAAATATAATATGAATAAGTAAGTAAATGACTAAATAATTAAGTACATTTCTTCAATAAACAATTATCTCCACGAAAATTATAATAAAAGATGAATATGAATATGAATAAAGCTGCAAGCAGAGATGAATGACCCACATCAAGGGACATGCACTCAAAATCTTTGCAATTTAGTATTGCAAAGATTTTAAGATGTTACCTTCCAAATTTGATGTTGCTCAGGTTAATTCTCAAGGAGGATTTCATTTTAATACACATTTACAATACCGAGTGAAGTGAAGCCATTCACAGCTGAATGGCTTCACTTCACACGGTATTGTAAATTTAAAATGGCCGACTTCCTGTTGGACTTAAAGAGGCTTTTTTGTAAGTCTGTAGATGTTACAAATTTGTAGGTATACCTCAAATTTAAAAGATGGGGGTATTTTGTTGGGTGTGCCCTTGAGCTATTTTACCACACCCACTCCCAGGACCCATATCAGATATGAAGTCTCGCCACTTCTGATCCATGTGTTTGTGTGTTTTCAGGCACCTCAAAAATGCTAAAAGTAATTAGGTGGCACTTTAGAGCAGGCATGCCTCACCCAAGCATAATTGTGATACCAATCAAAATACTTACTAGTTCAAACATGGATGCAAAGTTTCATAAGATTTTGTGCTTCCTAAAGTCTTCGAACATGTTTGTGAAATAAAAATGAATGCACAAAATACTAAATTACTTCTTTGAAATATGTTCTTAAAGGTACAAGATTGGGATCATTTCTACTGCGTCACAACGGTGCTAACAGTAAAAAAAAACACGACAAATGTGCTGACAGAGCTAACAGTGTTTAACTGAGCGTGATGCGCCACGTTTCCATGACAACGCTGACAGTCATGATGGCGTTATCAGCTGTAACCGGCGTATGAGAGCAGTGCAGAGCGGCGACCGTGAGATAACCACGCCCCCCCCCCCACACTCCCCCTCCGACCCTGAATAGGATAAGCGGTTACAGATGGATGGATAGATAGTGAGAAATAATAATAATATCTACAAAAACAATAGGTTCCTCGCACTTTCAGCTAGGGACTGTTGGACTTATGGCACTTATGTGCTCAGCCCTAATTAAACTTGACAAGTTAAATGCATAAAATAAATATGGTGGAAGGTTTCTGATTTTAGTATCGAGTCTGTATCCAGGAAAAGTTTTCAACAGATTTATTTTGAGAAACCAAGGTTTGAGGGTGGATGGTTTATAAATCAAAAACAGCATATTCATACATTATAAGTTGGAGGTCAAAGAGAGCTATGCAGAAGTAGATTTTATTACACTAAAAGGCTTTCACTTACATAATCAAATAAACTAAAAGGACCTTCCACCCCCAGGGCTACACCACCCACACTCTGCGGCTCCACTCCTGCTGGGAGATCACCAATCACGGGGTGGTCAACATGGTGCACAGCCTCCCTAACCTGACTGCCCTCAGCCTCTCCGGCTGCTCCAAGATCACCGACGACGGCGTGGAGCTGGTTGCTGAGAATCTGCGTAAGCTGCGCAGTCTGGACTTGTCCTGGTGCCCTCGGATCACTGACATGGCCCTGGAGTACATTGCCTGTGACCTTCATAAACTGGAAGAACTGGTGCTGGACAGGTCAGTGCGTTTGTGGTGCTGTGCTGTCATCCCTGTGTAAAGGCCTGCGATAGAGCCCGATACGTAGCCAAAGACTGTACAAGTCAACAATTACTCACATTGAGATAAACAAAATCTTCAAGATCCGCAGGGATACGACCTGCACCGTCACATTTTAAAACCAAAGTATGGTAAACAGTACACGTGCACACTTTGGGTTTCACACATTACCAGGACAACCAGAGCAGACAGCATGGCTAATAGCACCAACATGAGGGCCCATTGTGCTCGACTGCGATCCATACACCGACATCTACGTGAAACGCATCCAGACGGCCCAGATTGAGCAGATGGATGAAGAGAGATGCTGAGCTGGTGGGGGGAGGTAGCAGTGGACTTGCCAAAGTTAGCGGAAGGATACAGTAGATACATGTGACTACACCCATTTTTCAAAATAAAGTGTTGGCAAAGGGTACAGAATACATAATGGAACTAAAGTTGGTTAATAAATTGGATTTTATTAGCCAGAGGTATAAAACATGTTACGGTGTCCCTTATAAATGAAAAACAAAATGCCACTGAACTGTGAGGGCCATGTCTTTATTCTTTGATTTTTGGCTTGCTGGATAGTTCCAGAAAATGACTTGATGTTTGACTACTCTGACTACACATGCTGAAAATCAAAATGTTTTGCTTTATCAATTTAGAGATAATACAAAGTAAAAGTCCATAGGAGTGTATGATTCAACTGTTTCCCCTGGTCTAGTGTTGACGTAAACAAAAATCGCAATAAATCGCAATATGGAATCGCAATACATATCCAGCCTGCACCCAAGTATCGTCATAGTATTAATTGGGAGGAAAGCACATCGTCCCAGCCGAGTGAGAAGGTATCTGGTGAAAATAGTAATTGAGAATCTATATGAGTGGCAAAGTAAGCAAAAATGCATTCTGGGCAATCTACACTCACATACATTTAACATTCGATAACCTATTTTTCAGCACAGTTGCTAGTGAACCATGATATTTTTCCAACCCGGAGCTCGACCCAAAATCTATAAATCTATTGACACCCGACCATAACTAAGACACTTAAAAACACACATCTATTGCAGCCAGCAGGATAGCCTCACTACTTTAGTTTGTTTTGTTCAGCGTAACAAAGAGACCTTCTGATTAAGGACCTGTACAGTCAAATTACATTCAATAGAGCTATGAAGTCTACTTTATGATGCCGATAATGTTCATTGCTTGTTGAAAGTGTCACAGATGTTTCAGCATTGAACTCAGAATTAGAGATGGTGTTGGATGGCATTATATTCAGAGGAGTTTCTAATATTCTGCCCCACTCATGTATGTAAATGTTTGGACAAACAATTAGTTACAAACACCTCGCAACACAATGAAACAACATCGTCATAATAAACTTCAAACGTAGGTTTGCTTAGTTTTCAGGTATACTTACACAACAAAAGTACTTTGTTAGGTTGAGGAAAAGTTTGGGTTTCAATTTGTTTCATGAAATAAGTGCATGTTGCGTAACTGGCGAGCGACGTGGTTTCACACGGGACACCAACAGCAGTTTCCACGGCCAAAGTTCTGTTCCCGTGCAACCTCTCTTCCACCCCGCCTCACATGGACTTCCTCGCTCTTTTTACTACGTCACCTGCTCCGTCCGTCTAATGGGACAGATGGGTTTACGTTGGAGCTGGTTGAAAGCACCTCTGTATCAGACACCGAGGGGCACTGACCAAGCCTCGGTATTTGATGAGGTGTGCCTAATAATAGGGCCACTGAGTGTTTTTGTGTATTTCAAAGTAGAGTGTATATAGAGTTATGTGTGAGAAATGAAATGATATGCTGGAGAGACTTATGCTAAAATAATTTTCCACGGAGGACAACACTACACTCACAGTCCCCACAGACACTTGTCATCATAACACATCGTGGTGCTGCAGGTGGTTGAAAATAACTTTGAGCTAACTTTAAAACAGTGGACTTCAATTCTACTCGCAAATGTTTCCTTCTTTAGCAACAGGGGAATGCGGGGAAACAATAATAACAATAACAGAATTTATATCCATATTGTGTTGACAATGTTTTTCAAATACCTTTTCTTTCTTTTTGTTTGAGATGGAACAGCGTCAAATATTATATAAATATTGAAATATGCAGCGTGAGGGCCCTGTGGTAGAGCGATTCTCAAGATGACACTTGTGACTAATGCCACATGTGAATGCTGATGCCATCAGAGCCCAGCAATACATCAATAGGCTGATTTGTGCCGATATTGGCTTGTCATGGCCTCTTTATTAGGTACGCCTCTGGTTCTATTTCTATCGGACCCATTGATGCTCGTAGTCTCCTGTTCCATCTTATCCTAAAGATGCTCGATTAGATTGAGCTCTGGAGACTGTGTTGGCCATTACAGTACACTGGACTAGAGCTGGTTGATATGACAAAAAATGATAATTTATAAAATAAATAACCTGGCTGATGTCTTTTTGGTACTTTAAAGGAACTGAAATGTCATGTTGCATTTAAGAGTTGCAGAGTTGAGATTATAAAAAGGAAAGGTTATGGCTTATTGTGTATTGTGTCTACTCTTAGGTGTGTGCGGATCACAGACACTGGGTTGGGCTACTTGTCCACCATGTCATCATTAAGGAGCCTCTATCTGCGCTGGTGCTGTCAGGTAACACAAAATACACACACACACACACACACACACACACACACACAAAATAGAAGAAGAAGTCTTGAGAGTTAGTCAGGAGTAGTCCCTGCATTTTCTTGTATTTTAGATTAACAGATGTTCTACGATCATTTAGCAACCAAGATTCCAGACTGTGAAAAACAACTTGGCAATGTACATTATTAGCAGGATATACTATATCTATAAACTATATATACTATAATATCTGATGGATGTGCTGAGCGTTTTCATGCTACTATCTATCTTTTTGAGTTTCATGCTTTCCTGTAGCACTTCCTTCATTTCAAACTTTATATTTGTAGTCCAACTTGAAGTAAGGCTCTAATAATAGCAAAATAGTCAGTATTGTAACGTTCAGATTTTGGACTACAATAAACACAGCAGCCTCTGGAGGGTTGTTAGGGAGGACTCTGCCTTTTTAAAATGTATTCTTCCCAGTTCATTCTAAAATGACCTGACGCCATAGGCCTAATTGTGTTCCAACTTAGAGTAAAGCTCTAAGAATAGCAAAATAGTCAGTATTGTGGCTGGATCCATCCAACTCCACCCATTGTAAACTCCTCCCCGTCTCCTGGTTACATCCCCTTCACCTTAAAGCTTAAACCCCCATACTCCTACATACAACCTGGTCTTTACCCCGACTCCCCCAATAACTACTGGCCCATTTTCAATCTGACATTCCTGTCAAAAGTACTGAAGCACTCATTGGCACTCAAATCCCACCTTAACTATAATAACCTTGATGAACCTTTTCAGTCTGGTGTTTGGGCAAAACATATTCGGATACTGGTTCCATCAGAATCCTCATCCTTCTTGACCTAAGCGCTGCTTTTGACACCATTAACCGTTCCACACTTCTCACTCTAGCCACCCCCGGTACTACACTACAAATGACCATAGTTCCTGTCACCCATGGTGTTCCCCAGGGTTCGATGCTTGATCCCCTTCTCTTCATTCTCCACATGCTACCCTTTGGACAGATCCTACGCCGCCATGGCCTCTAGTTTCACCGTTATGCCGTAGATAACTCTACCACTCCTCCAAGACAATCACTGCTGCCACTCACTCCACCCACACCAACTGCATAATGGACAATAAAACATGGATGCAAAGAAACTCAACTGCAATAAGTCAGACATCTGAAATCTTTGCCCAGATTAACCAACCCTCTGCACAAAGGAATTTACACTCAATATTGATGGCTCCATCGTCACCCCCTCCACACAAATTCGCAACCTTGGAGTCATCCTTGCCCCCACCCTCATATTCCTGCCCCTTGTCAACCAATTACCAAAAGTGCCTTTTTCCACCTCCATTGTATTGCCCACTTCTGACCCTCACTGTTAATTACGGCTGAAGACAAACTCATTCAGGCTCGACTACTGCAACAGTATCCGCTAAGGTGCCATAAACAAAGTCCTTAAAAAACTCCAGTATGTACAGAACCTTGCCGCCTGTCTACTTAGCAGTATCTGCTCAAGTGATCACATCCCTCTCGTCCTCCATGTCCTCTACTGGCTCACATTCAAACACAGGATGAACAAGATTCTACCGCCCACCTAGAAGGCCTTCACCAACCTGTCTCCCCCAACCGCTCCTAATGCCTCAGATCTGCTGATGCCAGCCTCCCCCTCTCTGGTCAACTCTTTACCAAACCACATCAAAAATGCCATCACATTGCCACTGTTCAAAAAGAGCCTAAAACCCCACCTTTACAGACTGGCCGTACCCAGCTAACCAGTGAGGAGGCATTGCAGATTCACACTGACAAGTTTGAACTGCATTATCTCACAAAACTCCAGTCACATTGACAAAACTGAATGCAGGCTTGATGTTCATTATGAGAGATTGCAACGCTCAGAGCGTTCAGAGTTCAGAGCCTGCTAACTGATTTTACAACATGCACACAAATGCTTACTAAAGATAATAATTGCACGCAAATAGCCTCAACTTCAATGCATTTGTGATATATTCATATAAAAGTGATACGCCAACTTACAACTTTGCCCCGGAGACTTTCATGCATTAGTTTTAGATTTTCTTCATTTTCAGGCCAGTTAAGTGGATTTGGAGCGAGTCGTGGTTAAAGTAACGGTGTGCAACATTCAGGGGGAGTAATTGGCAGCATTGGAATACAATATTCATAACTATGTTTTAATCAGTGTATAATCCCCTGAAGGAGAGAAGGAGATGGAGGTTTCTATATAACAAACCTGTGGAGCTAACATTAGCACAGTATGTTAGCACCTCTATGCTATGCTAGCTACTGAAGGTATACTGAATGTATTGTAATGCTGGTCACAGTGAATAAAGAGCTCCCGTCTTTACAGGAACAGGGTTGTTCCTTCACTTCATGGTCTTCTGTCTCGTCACACGGTTCACCTTTACTCTCTGCAGGCTGTAGAACCTGCTTTCATCCTGGATGTGTTCTTCTAACGCATATTGTAGACTCTTCGGTCTGCTTCTCTCTGAAATCGCTTTTTCAAACATGATATCATATTTATTCAGGGAGTGCAGTGTAGAGTCAGAGTGGGCTCCATGGTAATGTAGCTCTGACAGCTAGACGGAGTAGCAGCGGGGGGGCTCAGTCAGGGGTCGGTTGCTCTTATACTTGTCACAGTGATTAGGGTTTATCATATAGTGCTCTTTTTGTGTGTGTGTGTGTGTGTGTGTGTGTGTGTGTGTGTGCACAGGTGCAAGACTTTGGCCTCCAACATTTGTTTGGAATGAGGAGTCTCCGTCTACTGTCTCTTGCAGGTATGAGTTATGGCTCCACTAATGCTTCCTTCTGTTATGAGTTATGGCTCCACTAATGCTTCCTTCTTAGGATGTGAGCTGTATTCTATACACACCGACACAGACGTTTCAAACATCATAACATTGAAACCTCTGTTGCTCCTGCATGCATTAGATAAGGAGTTAAGAAGCAAGAACAGAGTTTTGGTAAAGATAATCTAAACATATATGTCGGTGCACATTGTATTTGGTAACTTTTGTTTGTTCATACAAATCTTGCAACACTGTACCTCGTCCATTAATGTGCTCTTCATACAAGTCAACCGGGTGGACCGTGGTACACTGTGTTTGTGCTGTGTTCTGGAGCCTTATAGCGCCATCTAGTGGCCGCTCCACTCATATAGAAAAAACACATCTGCTCACGCCGGACCTGTGTGCCTTCAATGTGTCAACTTTACACAGCAGATGTCTCACGATCAGATTGTGATGGGATTTGTGAAATGAACCCGTGGCCTCTCCTCGGCCAGTAGGTCACAATGACATTTAGACCAGTAGCTGAAGCTCATAGGAAGTGGATACAGCTGATTGAGTAATTAGCATATTAACAATCAGCTGCAGTTATATATGAAAAACAAAGAATTGCATCTTGTCATCTTTCAAGCAAAATGTCACATGTTTCCTCACGGTAACTTGTGAGGGTTTGCTGCTTTTGTTTGTCTTCTATGTTAGTATACTGAATAGTTTTAGGTTTAGGATTGTTTGGATAAAACACAACACCTGATGGTCATGTTGTGATATTTTTATCAATTCACTGACATTTTATCGACAAAAACCTAAAGCGAGACGTCCACAGCAAACACAGATTTGGGCTATTTGGCTTCCTTGACATGTCTTCTTTCAGACTAGTGGAAAGAAAAGAACCAAACTACACATTTAGATTTTTATTTTACTACTTTGTCAATTTAGATCTGTAGTATTCTCCTAAATTCACCTAAAGTTAGCCTAATGCCTCATTTGCACATTTCAGAAAACTTCTAGTCCAAAAAGTAATTGTGTTAATGTAAGTAATCAACTGGGGTTACATCATGGTGGGATCCAGAGTTAATCATGTTACCCTGTAGATGTTCTCCTCACATTTAATTGAATCAAGAAAACAACTGGAAAGTAATTAGCAACCCAGTCAGAATGAGGAAGATTGTCAGATGCACTTTAACTACACTTTGTAACCTTCTGACTGTATTACCCCTACACCCCACCAACCCCCACCCCCACCCCCAGGCTGCCCCCTGCTGACCACCACCGGCCTGTCAGGCCTCATCCAGCTGCAGGAGCTGGAGGAGCTGGAGCTGACCAATTGCCCCGGAGCCACCGCCGAGCTCTTCAAATATTACTCCCAGCACCTGCCCCACTGCATGGTCATCGAGTAAGACCACCGACCCACCCCACTGACCGACCCACCGACCGCCATCCTTTCACCTTCCTCCTCCTTCCTCTTCCTCACTCTTTTCTCAAGCGCTAGCCCGGAGACTGAACTGCTCCTGCCGTGCCACACCGTTCCTCGTGACCTGCCCCCTCCCCCGCCCGTCTTCCTCCACACCCCATTGAGTAGACTGACCCACAGGCGGACAGAGAGGCAGGAGGGGCAGACGATGGTACACGCCAGACCCAGAGGATGAGGGCGGGGCATTTGAGCTTCATTCAAGAAGATGCCGGAGTGAAGAGCTTGGTGTGACGTCTTGTCTGACAGCAAGTCTCTTTTTCAGAATCAACTAAAGGGTTTTGTTTACAGAGGAGAGCTTCTCGAAAGACTTTGAAGATTTTTTTTTTAGCTGAATGGATACTGAAGGGAGTGACATATCCAGACGCAGCGTGGAGGAATTAGAAAAAGGGAAATAAAGACTAGCCTTTGAGCTGAAACGGTGGAACTCACACATGCGCTCATACACTGAAAACACACACACACACACACACACACACACACACACACACACACACAGACAGACACACACACACACACACACACACACACACACTGTATATGGTAAGTGAAACAAATGTAAGTCGTCACGACCATGGGTACTGACATTTCTATTTCCATCACTCTGTAATATAACTGCTGATATTTCTTTCTTAGAAGGTATCAAAGGTTTAGTTTTCTCTTGTTTAGAGAGACACCATAATGCCAGCTGGAGAAACAGGAACCCGAGAGAACTAAAGATGCAGGTCAGGAAGAATGACAGGGATGGAACTCTCTCTCTCTCTCTCTCTCTCTCTCTCTCTCTCTCTCTCTCTCTCTCTCTCTCTCTCTCTCTCTCTCTCTCTCTCTTCTCCTCCCTTCCTCTGTGTGTGAAGTGTGCATCATGGACTCACAGGTTCCCGCCTTTTTGGGATACCACTAGTACCTTTTTCCATTTCCGTGTCAATACGAAAAAAAAAAAAAGGCGAAAATTTGAAAAACATCGGTTTACATTTTTGGTGTGTGTTGAAGTCGAGTGGCTCGTCGCTTCACTTTTCCCCCTCTCTTCTTCAAAGTTTTTTTTTTTGTACACATATTATTTCATTTACAGATCTGGAGGACAAGCTGTCGTAAACTGTGAATGTTGTGTTTCTGGAGGGGAGTGTGTTGCAGAGGCTGTGCAACAGGAACAACATTCAGAAAGCAGAGAGCACAGAGCGTCTGACTGGAAGCTTCCTCTGAGGAAACAACGCGTTCCACACAAACGAGTAGAAGGCGACTTTGGTCCTTAAAGTGACAGTGTTGGCCTTTCTGGACGAGATAACTTCAGTTAGCAGGGGGCATGTTGGTGAGGTAGTTTTATCCAAACTGGGGGGGAGAACTGGTTTTGGCATTAACCCCTTCTTCCTCTTCTTTTCATCTTTTAAATACTGAGAGAAACATGTGATGTTGAGTGATGGTTCTGAAGCTGCTAATGCATTGTGTGACCCCTTGGCTGAGGTCAGGCTACTTTAAAAGGTAAAAAGGGAGGCTGTGGGATTTCAGTATTTCATATTAGAGCAGTCCACTACAGGCCTGGGACAGAGAGGAACGGGAGCTAAGGGCCTTTGTATTGTGGTAGTTTTTTAAAAGATAATAAGGTTTGCAGGAATTTCAGACATTTTCTTATAAACCCAGAGTCACAGAAACTTATGAATGGCCTTTCTTACGTTTATGTTTTCAAATCACGTTTAGCCTAGCTTAGCTCAATTAGTTGGTGTGAGTGGGATCTTGGAACAGCACCTTTCAGTCCTTAGCCCTACCCATGGCTGGTCTAACGTCACTAAATGCCCTTTCCCTCTGCACAGAAACACCACCTCCCACTAACATCTGGCTTTTGTCTTCAGGGGAACCGGTGAGGTTCAGTCACACGTATTTATCAGCTCCAGCTCCGGTGGGCAGCGATGGAAACATGACAGCCGAGTGGACGCGCTCATTTCGCCCATTTTCGGTGCCATGCTATTTGACACGCGTCGAAGGCAATTATTAGAATTAGAATCTTAACGTAAAATACATTTTCGCTCCAGCCACCAGACTTTAGTCAGACAACAGTCATTTCATCTCGTTGATCATCAAAACACACTTCATTTGAACTCGACAGGAACAGAATCAAACTCACCAAAAGCATCTTGATGTCCACTGGTCCAACGAGAAACAAACTGTGGTTTGGTGGAGATACACCTTACAGAGCTCGGCCCAGACCTGACAGGGAGCGTTTGGCAGGCTGAGAAAGCGAGGTGTGTCACGCTGCCTTTCCCTGTTGAAAACGCCCAATCGGACAGCATCTTTCTGCGTCTGTTTATATTAATAGTGGCCAACAGTTTCTCACCAAAATGAGTAAAAACGCTAATGGCGGGCCCTTGTCCGATCATTTTAGCTCGCTGACCAATGTAAAACTCACCTCATTCAAACTCGAAAAATGTTTTACAATCGTCATTTACATCATATATTCCTAAAATCACTGAAAACTGAGAAGTGAGTTTATATGAAACTTAAAACTGCAAATTGCCTTTTAAAGGCAAACCAGCATTTATGAAAAACACAAAGTAAGCAGAAAATAAGCTGCCATTGCTCAGCAGTATGCTCTTCTTGCTTTTCAAACACTTTATTTGTTGACTGGCCAAATGGCACATGTGTGACGTACCAACAGTTGACTTGAATGGTGTGTTTCCTCTATATTCTGCAGTGTTTTTCAGAAGCCTTTAAGATGTGCTTAGTGCTCTTCTGATGGGCGAGTTGGGAGGAAACCAGCCATCCAGGGCTGTAAACCAACAGTGACGTTCAGAAACACGGCCGCGTTCCAAACAGCGTGACAGAGAACAGTTTGAATCATTAAGATATACTGGATACACTGGTTCCCAACCTGGGGGTCCTGACCCCCACTTTGGGCTGCAGAAGCTTCACGTAGGCCGCAAGGACTTCTTGATTTTAAGACAACTTTTGAAAAAATATACAGTTGGCCTAAATCTCAGCATGTCATTGATTTCTGTGAAGAAAACTCAATGAAGTAGACATTTTTAACTTTGGTTAAATATTTAAGATACAAGCAGGATCCGGGCACAGCGATGTTATGCTGTTGTTTTTATAGTTTTTACTGTGGACTTGGTGACACTATGGTGTCCTCATGTCTGGTGCACTGGACCAAACCAATTCCCTCATGTGGGGAAATAACGGTGATCTGAATCGAAACAAAACTTCCTCGCCCACAAGATCTCATTAGCCACACAGACTAGCTCCCCCTGCTTCACCCAGAACCAGGGCCACAGCAACAGCTCTACCTCGCGCCGACAGTTTTACTTTCGTGGATATTCCGTATCATAGCAACCAGACGCAGCCAAAGCGTCTCAGCTGAAGAATCGCTGCTCCTCCAAAGAGCTCCCAGCTGGGCGTTCTCAGAAGGGAGACAGATGTTTTCAGCTGGTAAAGAAATGCTTTGGTGGAGACCGACCCCTTTGAAAAGTACAGTTAAAACAACCAAAGAGCTAATAGAACAACGGACAAATGTCAGGGAGAAGAAAACCTATTAAGTATGCATCATTGTTAAAAATTTCAATATGTAATATGGACAGAATTGTACCAAAAGTTCCTAAAAACTAAATTCATCCAAATGTTGTTAAACCCAAACTTCCCGCAATTATTGTGCTTAGTATTTGGGTTTATTATAGTAGTTTATCAGTTGTTCTGTACTGTTATGGTTATGCATTTAATATAATATGAAATCTCCATAAAATATGTCAGTCAGGGGTCTTCAGTTGACCTCAATGACAGAAAAGGGGTCCCTTGAGGGAAGAGGTTGGGAACAACTGATACAGTGTATGTTAACCTAAGCTTCAGATGCTGAGGGAGACTAATGCAGCATAAACACTTTGAATCTAAATCTCAAAGACCATTTGACCAGATTTATTTCCATAGCTCCAGCCGTTGGTTTTATTAGCAATAATGACACCGGAACCAGAAAGCTACAACAAACTGCGACGAGACATTAGCAATCAGATGATCACACAAGCTGTGTTTCCATTCACATATTTTTAAGCACATCTTGAAGTATCGTAGTAGAATAATGCAGGATAACCAGCGCTTCACTTTATCTTTAAAAAAGGTGCCGAAGTATAAAAAAAACCGCTCAAACTGGTAGAATAGACATCTGCACACTTAAATCTATGTAGAGAACTTTTCACTTTTCCTTTGCAGTTTTGTCTGCATAGATTTAAGTGTGTGGATATCTATTCTACCAGTTTGAAGCATCGCCGTAGAAAAGCTGTATGGAAATGGATAAATTCAATTAAACTTCCTTAATCCCTTCAGGTGGTTTTTGTGCTAAATGGGATATGGAAACTCCTTTGCGGAGTAAATTCTGATGTAGTGAACATTAAACTCACAGGACTGATCAGCTGTTTCTGTTGTTGGCTTCTTCTCGGATATTCCCACAATGTGTGAATGCTCGTCTTCGTCTCCAGACCGCATGACACATGGCCAATACTGGCTGACATGAAAGAACAAGTAAAACAAATTCCTGAAGACCATTTTATATTATACACGGGTTAGATGGCCACGGCGACTTTTCTTTGGTTTCCGGTTCACAACCTCCTTCTACTGTGTAAACCATAGCGCCAACGTTTTTATTTGCTCCAAAGCACTTGATTTGCATATTTTTTTTACGAGATTCCTAAAAGTTGCTTCAAATTACCTTGACAATTGAATGGAAACACGGCTACAGGCTGTAAACAAACCAACAGGTTAGTCAGACTTATTTGGAAGAAAATTTGAAGGGGAATGCGACAACCTTTGATTCCACATCCATTAACTGAGCTAAGCTTGGTATTCAACATTAATTTGTACCGCTAAACTGATACGAAAAGGCATCATCAAGGTATCTGACTCTGGGTACAAAGGTGAAATAGTAAAGTTTCCCATAAACCAAAGTATTTATTTAAAATGGAAATAAGTTATTGATGTTACAAAGGAAGAACAAATAACTATAAAGCCAGTAGTCATGTGTCTTTCCTATGGTCATCTGATATTGAAAGAAATGAATAAGCCCTCTAGCGAGCCACTGTGCTGCTTGATGTGCTGACTGCCAACTGAAGGGATTGGATCAGCCAGTATTAGGTTGTGCCAAATGCATCTGCAGCAGTGCATAAAATGTGGCTGCTTGCCTCTAGCGGATTGCTGACTACACTGAAACTGAACTGTATGGACATGGCAGACCATGCATGTTTTTAGTTGGTCTGTGTTGTGTTTCAAGATGGCTCATTTTAGAGGTTGCTCTGAATCTCTTCATTGTACATAAGTATATTTATTTATTTATCTATTTATTTAAATTAATTTGTCTTATTCATGTGATTTATTTATTGAAGAGACACTCTTCAAAGGATTTTCTTTTATGGAACTTGCTTCAAATTTGGGCCTGAATTAGCTTATGCATTGATTGTTGTTTTTTTGTTGTTTTTTTATTATTATTTTCTGACATTTCAGTCCCAAAAATTAAATTATGTACCGATTACACATTTAACATACACTTGTTAGACACCAGTGACCATTAACATCATTAACACTGACTCAAAGTTTTTAAATTGTCATGATGCACAAGAGTATATTTTCCTCTGTGCAAGCGAGTTTCAACTCTGTTTGCTGTTGGATCCATCATAAAGAATATGGGGGCAAACAGTGGTGACAAGTTATATTTACTGTCATTGGCCTGAATGTGGAAATACAGAGTATGATATACATAAAAGCATTTGAAGTGTGAGATTGACCTCTGTCATTGCTAAGCAATGTTTACGATGTCTACTAACGTGACAAAAGGGAAAGATCTCAGAGGATGAGGAACTATGGAAGCTCATTTCTGACAAGACTAATGAAAAGGAATTAAAAACTACTTGAAACAAGTTTTGCGCATGAGCCAACAAGCTAGCTTTAGCACTAGCTCTGCGCCCACTAGCTATGGGGTGGGAGAGCCTGAGACTTTATTGTAACGTTATGGTGGCCAACACGTCCCAACTCGGCTAACACCGCCGCTTGGTCACGCTAGCCACCCCTCGAGTGTCAGTTTCTCCTTACCGTGTCTTTTCAAAATAAACCTTTGTGTTCACAAGAAACTTAATTTCAGCTCCAAAGTAGGTTTACTTAGTTTTTAGGTTTACTCCTGCAACAAATCCCAGGTGGTTATAGGTTTAGGCAACAACAGTACTTTGGTAGGTTGAGGAAACGTATGGGATTTGGATTTTTAAAAAACAACGTTTGTTACGTAACTAGCATTAGCAACAAAACAATGATAAGATAAGTCGACTTGGTTTTACATGGGACACAAACAGCGGTCTCCTGGGTGAAAGTCTATTTATTTGACCCATCCCACCTAACGCATAGTTTCTTGCTATTTAAACTATGTCAGTTGCTCTGACCATCTAATAATGACGAGGATGGGTTTACATTAGAGTTGGTCTCATACATGGGTGCCTCGTATCAAACACAGAGGGGCACTGACCAAGCACCGGAATTTGTCGAGTTGGGAGTGAAAACAGGCAACCTGAGGATGGAAAGCATGCTGGTATACTGATTTAGTTAATACTGTAGCTATCCACCCATATGGATATTGAGTGAGGGCTTTCACATGGAGGAAACTCTGAGTAATTGGACCAGACCTGTAACCAAGAGTTTCATGTTTTTTAGTTTGGCCAACTCTTCATTATCATGAATTGGCTGCATTGGGTACAACTCTACTAATTTTTGGTTTGGGAGACTTAGACAAGTAATTAGACAGAGAAATGACAATTGCTTATCAACAACTTAAGATAAATTCAATGACTGTTTAAGTTACAGTTTCAGATCAGCATGCAAAAATCTATTAATTCTAAATATCACTATTACAGAGTTGTCACTAATTGGTCTCAGCCCCACCTTGATGCCTTGTGTACAAACAGCTCTGTTCCTAAAAATCTTAAAACCATGACTCACAATTAGATCACTGATCTTCAGTATTTTTGTTTTTAATGAGCTTCTAGAGGATTCAAATGTAAGTTTACATATCATGAACTCTGACATGCAGTCGTGCATTTCTTAGCTACAAACAACTAACAGCAAACCTTTCTGAGGTACATTATCTAAGGTAAATCATTCCGTTCACTTCTACTACTGTCTACAGCCTTTGGTCTACATCTGTCACCATTTTGTTACAACCCTTGTACAGCACAACTTTAAGCAGTAAAATAAATACTGACAGTTTACTGATAATGTTGAAATTGGCTGAATTTGTGTGTTCTTTCAGTTTCATTGTGTTTAGCCAACCTGTGCCTGATCTTACTTTGACTGAAGACAATCTTTGCACTCATGACTAGTGGATTTAATATTTTGGTACCTGCAGATGTTCCAGAGCATTTAAAAAAAAAAAAACACCAAATCACACCAAAATGTCTGTTGACAAGAATTGTCAGAGCCAGATGTTGTCAACAAGTGCATTGGATGTCTGCTAACAATGGGACTGAACTGATGGTGTGTCAAGCTGTGCTGTATATGGCAGGATTTTCAATGGCAGGATGAAATGTTAAAAAAGAGGATAGATCTGGTCACAATATGTATAATTCGTTTTCCTGCAGCTCTTAAGCAAATAAAATGGCATGTTGTAAAGACCAGGGTGGACTAGAGAACAGTCACATTCCTCATGCATCTACTGACAAAATACTCCTGACTCACGGACCAGGATGGGGGGCGTGAAGACCACAGTGTACAAGATACCCACTACAGACCAATACCTCCATTTGAACTTTAACCTCCACATACAACGTCAAAGAGCAGCAGTGAGGACCCTCCTACACAGCACATCTTCTCAGTGGGGGGGAGGATGGACCGAGGGTCTGAGAGGTACTCCAGGTCAACGGGTACAAGGAGAGGATGATGAGAATCCTGCCCCGACTGGAGACCACAAGGAACACTGGTAACGTGTGACGTAACCGGTAACGCTGGACTGCAATCAATGTCAGAAAATGTAGCCAGTCTTCAAGTCACAAGGTCACAAGGTCACAAGTCACACTAACCAAAAACCATCCAACCCCTTGAAGGAACACTTCACCCACAAATGACCATTTAATATCAATGACTCACCTCCTGGTACCTTGAATCCTTGAAGAGAACTTTCCTCTCATGCCTCCACGGTGAACAAAGGATCAAAAGATGGAGAAAGGTCCTGATGAATTAAAGTAAACAACACAACTGTACGAAAGCATCGGTTCACAAGCGCTCACACAACGTTTGCAGTATAAGTCTCATTTATCCAGTCGGATGTTCACAGCCTCACTATGTCAAACACTTCCTCATGAACAGGCTCTCCACTGCACCACTGCTCCGTGTTTTAAATAGTGATGTTAACTTCAATTCATCAGGATCATCTTTTGATCCTTTCTCCACCGTGAAGGCATGAGAGAAAAAATAAGTTATCTTCAACAATTCTAGGTAACACGAGGCGAGTCATTGACATTAAATAGTAATTTTGTGGCAGTGAGAAACATACAAACATATGATGATCTTATAGAATATGATGCATCTCTGTAGATTAAACTATACCCAACCGTATAACTATAGCAATAAAATGCAACATTCACACAAATGCAGCACTAATATTAATGCAGACACGAAACACTTCAAAACTCTCAATATAGCAAATTTTGCTGATAATACTATGATAGTAAGGTTTTGAATGCAGGTCTTGTAGTGGAGTATATTCAGTGTAGTATAAGTCATTTTACTGCAGTAAAGGATCTGTGTGCTTCCTCCATTCAATGCTAACAATTTTTGAATTGTTGCTTTCCACAACAGGTGCATTTCCATTCACCTGAGTGGAAATGCCCAAACTTGGTATCTTGAGATATTGCAAATAACTTATTACACTTGGCTGAGGTGGAAAAGTTGGTGTACCAATAAAAGCCAATGTGAAACGTTTGTGAAAGTAAAATGTGACCGAGTGCAATGGAAACAGATGATGACGTCCAGTGAAGCTTCTGCTCCGCTGAGGAGACTAAATGCCGTCTCCTCATCCCTCCACACAGAGCTGATGTAACCTTCCTCACTCTAATACACACAAAGTCATATTTACATGCAGTTTTCTGCATTCAGACATTTTATTTTGCAGATTTTCTCAAAATTGCGATACATTTGGATGGGAACCTGGCTACTATCTCTGCATCTGAAACAATGGTTACAGTAAAAGAAAGGTCATGGCTCTGAACAAGTAAACTGTGTGTGGTATGGTTAGCATTACACAATCAAAGTACTGAATTAAAAGATTGTGGTTACGGTTAATGAAAAGTAAACCTCAAATGCCGGAGTGTGAAGGGGTGTGATCACAGGTCTCCAGTATGAAAGTCAAGCGCCGCTGCATCTCTGCTTCCTGCTCCACCACCCCCAACCGCTGCATCTCTGCTTCCTGCTCCACCACCCCCAACCGCTGCATCTCTGCTTCCTGCTCCACCACCCCCAACCGCTGCATCTCTGCTTCCTGCTCCACCACCCCCAACCGCTGCATCTCTGCTTCCGGCTCCGCTACATAAAGGACAAACTCCTAGGTACATGGACTAAATGGAAATGCCAAACTACTTCTTGCACTGGCACAATCATGGGCTGTGAAATGGCCCAACACAGGTGTAGGATACCCCTCCGAAAGATGATCCTGCACTTGACTGGCTTTATTAATAAATTCAGAAACCAACATAAGAGCTTGTGCCTCTTCGGGGGAGTGCTAATACTGTCTATTTGCATTCAAAACTCAAACATATTTTCGGAACTTTTACGTTACATCAAAAAAACACAACACAATGCGACTTCGGTTTTTATTCCGTGAGCCACCTTCAGAATAAAAGCATCCTCTCTCAAACAGGAAACAAGACAAATCTAGCCAAGGCAGGCAAAAACACAAAACAAAAACAGTTTCTAAAACCATAACACAAATTGGGTTACTTACAAAAGGTGTAACTCCTCTTCTGGATACTGTGACGTGACATGAGACAGCTGTGGGGAATAATACTACATTGGTGAAGCAGCAAGGACCCTGAACAAGACTGAATGAACAGAAACAGAATGTCTGTGAACACCAGAACAAAACCTCCCACAGCGTCCACTAGGAAAAGGTCAAAAGGTCATCGACCAGGGATCAGTGAACAGCCAGAGAAAGAAGTTCATCACTTAGATCCCATGATGACAGCTGAAGATTGTGAGATGTAGTTGGAACCTATTAAGTGGACATTGCATTCAGATTATTGTTTCAAACTCACATTTCTAAAGATGTGCTTTCATACTCACTATGTGTCATAATTAGAAGGGTCTCACAGTCACTGTTAATGTGTTTTCAAGGTCAAAGGAGCGTCGGTCCCCTGGGTGAATGTTAGCCCTCCCACCCTCCCACTATTGAAAGCAAAAAAAGAATATTCTGTGACCCTTTTTGGTAAAAAGGTCAAATAAAGGAGGGCTTCCTTATAAGGCAAACATGTGGGACTGGTGATGTGGAAGGTGACTTCAAAATTCACAGCAACCAGAAGTTGTTTTCAGGAAGCGATAAGTTCAATTTAAAAAAGGCTTTATCATCATTCTTTTTCCATGTATTTGATTTAGGCTGTTATTCAAAGAGGCTGTCCGTCAACCAAATATTACCATGGACTAATTTGGTAAGGGGTTGTACAACAGAACACCATTCTGTACCTCTCAATTTAAGTCCAATGCCAACTATTAGTGCCAATCCAGGGTGCTGTGTGTCCTTAATGTAGTGAGGCAGAAAGTAACAGTGTAGATATCAAGGTGGTGGAAGGTTGTGTTGGGCATCATACTTTCATTCAAGAGTCTGTTCGGACCGAATGAAAAATGGCCCTGGACTTTTGGACTCAGTAATACATTTTGACATTAATATACTAATGAGACTTTATTGGTTGCCAGTCACAGATATTGTAGAAAGTGAGAACTTTAAAGTTAATTTTTAAAAAAGGAAGAAAAGAATAGGAGACAGGAGTGCAGACAAAGTGTTGGGCGAAGGACCCAAAAGGCAGGAAACGAGGCGGCAGGTCAAACGAACAGGAGGTGAGCGTAAACTACACACAGCGGCTCCCGAAAACAGGAAGGCTACAAAACTGAGGGAGCAGCCTGAGAATGTAGTTAGCTTTGCTCCCATCGCCTCCTGTTCCTCTCTCGTCTCACCTTCCTGCCGCTCTTATGTGTGAAAGGCACGACTGCTCGCTCGACTGGCAGGTGTGCTCAGCTGCTCAGCCTGCTCGCCACCGTAGGCCTGTTTTGTACCGCCTCGCATTAGACATACATATAGTTTTACACAGCGATCATCATTGCATATATGACAAAATACCAAAGAAAAAAAATATTTGAATTATTATTTCCCTAAACAGTTTTTAAAATAATGTATTTACATCATTTTTCAATAGTTTATGTAGAATAAGGATATACTTTTGTGAAAGATTTTAACCCCCCAAAAGTTAAAACCTTGATGGAGAAAGTCTTTAACTTTAACTTTTTAGGGGGTATAGAGTATGAGTTATTAATATACAGGCATATTTATATTCTATTCTATTTCTGCTGCAAAGCCCAAACTCTTTTTGTGCCCCCCCCCCCAATTGTGATTGAAAAGGGAAAATCACAATTAGAAAACACCACCATGGTTAATACACATTGCACAGACATGCACATTAATCTGGTTAAGGAAAACTTATTTTGTTTCATATCATATTGGTTCATAAGTGCTTGGACACCATATCATCAATTTGTAATCAAGGGGCCCCTTTGTAATTCCCCCATGGAGTCCAGACCTGGTGGAGGTGGTGGTGGTGATGAGGCTGATAGAATGAGGAGTTGATGAAGCTGATGGATCTGAGAAGACTGGGTGGAGATGGGGAGGTGGAGGGGCTCTACCTACTCTGAAGGTAGAGAGACAATCCTATTTAAAAGAGACAGCAGCAGGACGACAGGCTAATGATGGCATTGTGTCAGTGTGCCATTGGACAGAAGAGACCAGCTGATCAGAACAGCTGATATCGTGATTGACAGCCTCGAACAATGAAGTTATGAGTGAGCATGCGTGAGAGGAGAGAAAGGTAGATGTATGAGAAATAAACTTCGGGTTTAGGCGTGCAAGAGTAAAGTCTTCCTGACTGAACTCACACTAGAGCGCCATGTCTCTCTCCTCCACCCTTTCTTGTGTTTCTGTACATGGCGTAGCCAGAAATGAAATTTCAGCTTGCCCTGAATAAATGGATGCGCCACACAATTAATTCCATAACTAGCTCAATAGCAGTTACAGTACATTACAAGCACTAAAGTGTTCTGATATGTGTTGGTTGATTTCAGCTCAGCATTCAACACAATCTGCCACATTAAACAGATTTTTTTAAACGTAGAAATCAGCAATCTTGCAGAGTGGGTTGTCCAAGGTCAGTGAAGCTGTGTGTGTTTTCTTTCTTTCTTTCTTACATAGCAAACTGGGACTACAAACTACATTTAGTTACACAAGTCTGTGTTGTACAATGACAAAAAATGAAACCTTGAGCCTTGGACTTTGTGAACCAGGTTTTTTTCAGACCCCTGGTGATCTGGGGCCCCGTAATAGTTCAGAGGAGGTGCGGTGGGAAAGACAACATCACAATGACTTCACACTGGATTGAGAAGGTGACAAGTATTTATTTGTAAATCAACAGTGTTAACATGTGTATCATCAATACTATAAAAAAAACAAAGACATTAATCATACAGGAACTATTAGTACATGCTGAGTATAAAATACAAGGAGGGAGGTTGACGCAGAGAAACAGTGAATGTCTGCCATGCTGTGGAGGGTTTGGGGTCACTGTGGATGACAGGCGGCTTCAGAGGGAAACGGACATTTTCAAACCACTTAGTTGAGCCATTACTTTGAAAAAAGGAAGACGCAGCGACAAAATCAGGTGAGACCAAGACTAAGCCTGATTATGTTCAAGTGTTCATAATCATTTCCACTATTACTTCACACTGTAACTGCTAACATATTACCATGGAGTCTACTCTCACTCAAGATTATGTGCAGTAAAGTTACAGAAAGGAGTGGACTTCTCTAAACTGACATCTTCTCATCTTCATTGATCCATGGAAGGACCTGAGCATGCGTTACCATCTCATCGTTTAGATCCAATCAGTAGTAATCCTGCTACACCAGTAGCTGATAGACCTTTTTCACAGTAGAAAAAGTATAGGTGTTCATTATAAAATGTATAAACTGCAGTATATGTGGGTGTATTTAGAAAAGTATAGAACACATGGCTTTAATACACGCTTCTTTCCCCCCCAGAGAAACTCTTGAGCTCCCTCAAAGGTTTTGTCTTTAGTCATGATAGCTAGCTAGTTGCAAAGGTAATAGTAACAGCATGAAGGTCTGCAGAAGCATCAAAGTAAGACCTGGACCCGGTCCGCACCTGCACCTTCAAGACCCAACCTGACTGAACCGAACCTTTTTCAGAGAGGCTGCCAAACCCAAGACCCAGAGCCTCATTTGCTTTATTTCATCACACTGCCCGTTAGCCGCTGGGCTACGCTGGTGATGCGGCTATTCAACGAGGAAACACTGGTCATCAATCACAGTGTCAGCTCACGGCGCAGGAGGAGGCTGGTTGCATTGCTACGGGGAAGCAGCACAAAGTGAAAGCAGATTGAAAGTGAAGGTGCCAGCAGACAATTTATTTAGACTTCTGTCCACGGAAAGGTTGGAATCTACAAATGTGCTTTGTGTCTGATTTGCAAAACATTTTTTTTCATTTGGTGTTTTGCTGTCCAGACTTTCTTAAATCAATCTGGCTACAAGGTCAGTCTGTACAAGGCCTTAATGGACTGGGTCAAAGTGGACTGTCTGAGTGAACATTACACACACGCTGTTGTTAAGCTGCATCCTGGGTCTTAACTCTCGATGATGAAGCCAGCGAGGAACATGTTATTCTCATCACGCATGATGGCAAAACCAAGGCACAGATGGTCAAACTTCATACCTCATTCATATAATACAGCTCCAGCTGCTCAGTGGCCACCGGTAGAGCACCGGCAGCCTTTATGAATGTACGCGTAACAGAAAGGACATGCTGGGAACGCTTTCCTTGGACACAATCCTTTATAAAATGGACTATCTGCATAATACATGTAGATACTGAGGGAGATCACTTAATGAATATCATGCAAACTGTCTCTCAAGCACAAAAGATAATCAGTTAATACTAGAGGTCATTACGTACACACATTGCACCTGCTTCGAATGGTATCCGCCTCATGGGCCAGAAGGGGTCCGCTACAACCAAGAGTAGGTTCAGAAGGCCGTTATTATGTATTCACATGGTTGATCACCGATACGAATACATGAAGGCGACATCGACCTCTAGTGGCCGTGGTAACTATGACCTCAGCAAAGCAGGAAGTCAGGTGACTGAGTATGAAGAGCGACATAGTCCGTGTCAGAAGGAGGACGAGGTGGTTGGATGGGACAAACAGGACTTTCACCCAGGAGAGCAGTGTTCATGTTCCGTGTGAAACCAAAAGTTCCATCTTGACTTATTTGACCGTACTTGTTACGTAATGTAAGTAACTTAAGTTATGTAAGACACATACTTATTTTAACCAGAACCACAATCATTTCCCAAACCTAACCAATTAGCTGTGGGCCTTGCCCAAAGTTGTCCTGTTTCAATCCACAACGCTAAGTGTCACTTTCAGAACGTGGCGGGTGCAGCCCGGCCGTCTGAAGCATTTGAATGGAGCGATAACCACTGATGACGCCCACCAATCAGCTGATAATATTCTAAACGGGTCCACTTTTTAACAGAGTATACTTGAGCTGACCGAACTTCATGAGAGTGAAGTGATAATGACGGCTGTGCTCCCACTAATGTGAATAAATCTGAAAATGCACTTTTCATCCATTTGGCCCTTTCCTCCACACTCAGCTTGTTTGACCCTCTATTCATTTTTTTAAAGGAACTAGTCCCAGGCTGAACCCCCGGCTTGTGCTGCCTTCTAGCGGTTGCTGCATGCCCGGCCTCAGTACCAGCTACACACTGTTGGGTGTGGTCACATGTACAACGTGTCCCACCTGGCCACGCCCAGCTCACATGAACCGGTAGACCCATTCAGGTCAACAGTATTTCTCCCCAGAAATATATGCTAATGACAACATGACTTATTAATTGAGTGAATACGTGAAGGAGTGTGAGGAGACAGAAAGAAGCTTCACCCTGCGAGGACCAAGGGGAGTCATTGGTCTTTTTGGGTGAACGGGTCCAACCACCCAACGACACACCTCATCAGAAGATGGCACTAAGGCACATTTTTGTCGTTTGTCATTGAAGAACAACTTCACAACAGCTGAACATCTGGTTTGTGAGGAACTCCAGTGGTTTAACGTCTGGCCATGTGATGCAGTATGCTGTGTTCACACCAAAACGCAACGCGCTCACAGCTCAGGGAGTCTCACACATTTCTCTGTACCAACGAGTCACATGTCGGCTGAAGTCATCTGTTTTACTACAGCACTTATGAACACAAAATAAACTGAATATGCTCCGATTTAATTGCAATAAACGGAACACAATGATGCCAAAATAACTAAATTATCATAACGATTTGTAAAAAGTCTCCATTCGTGCAATTGTCAGGTCCGTCCACAAGAAGACAAGCAAACAACTTTTAAAATGCTCGTCTCCTGAATGGAGTTTGTATCAATCAGTGCTAGGCTATGCTAATATTGTACCTGCACCATCAATAACTAAACGCAGCAGCTATGTTCTCACGTCTACTGTAGACAGTCGGTCGTAGAGCTCTGGGCGGCCACAGACCAATAGGATCATTCTCCTGGATTTGTGAATCCTCATCAGGACGTCAGGAGGAGAACCTCAGCGCTGATTGACTTTTGTGTCACAGTATCGTGAAAAGTTCTCCCTCGACTTGGTCCTCGCATTGAAAATTGCCTTCGTGTTTGGTGTGAACACATCATAGGTTTACCCCAGGGTGTGTCAGAACACAATGGCACCTCCGTTACCTCTGTTACCCCTGTTACCTCTGTTACCTCTGTTACCCCTGTTACCTCTGTTACCCCTGTTACCTCTGTTACCTCCGTTACCCCTGTTACCTCTGTTACCTCCGTTACCCCTGTTACCCCTGTTACCTCTGTTACCCCTGTTACCTCTGTTACCTCTGTTACCCCTGTTACCTCCGTTACCTCTGTTAAAATAGTCCCGTGACTCGTAACCTGACCACATCTAGAGGCAGAGTACTTCTGCCTGTTCTGAACAATGTAAAGCTCGTCTTCACAGACGGAGGTGAGACGCGATCAGCTACAACCAGACGTCTCCCACAGGTCAGAGCAGAGGTTTATTATTATCATTATTATAACTGTGGCATTCTCAGCCACAATATCCTTTGTTTTCATTAGCTGTCCAGCTATGATCTGTTGTATCGTGTTGTGTATCCGAGCCACAGTTGATGTGTTTAGGCAGGACGGCCTGGAGTTAGACTCGAGTGACTACCATGTTGGAAGTGCATTACAAACGTTTGCACAAAAACAGTCAAATGTTTTATTGGCCGACTTCTAAAAGCATGAATTGGTTCATCAAGAAAACCAAATCAAAAATAATACTGTGAATCTCGCATAGGATCATCATATTGCAATAGGTGCAGCGCAGCAGCCTCTCACAAAATTTAAGTAACGAATAATAATTCCGTCAGTCAATGTTGTTGAAATGAAATGGAATTGTAGTCATTATTTCTATTAATGCCCATTGTTTTAATGAAGGCAAAAAAAGAGGCCCACCTGGGGAACCGGATGCCCGTCCAATACCTTTCTTCTGGCTGCGGAGCTGCAGGATAAAATCCACTAAAAGCTGAAAAATAATAAATGAAAAACACCGCTATTTAAAAAAACTGTGGGTTATAATGCTGCATCGATTATCTTTAGTGAAATGTGAAAATGAGACTTGATCATAATCAATGACCACACCTTCAGCAGATAGTAACGCGTGTTACTAATCCTGAGGTTTCCTTCAAACTAACCACTCCTGTGTTCAAGAGTGTACTCAACCTATGACATCACAACCACTTTTATTCTATCCATGTCAACTAATAAACAGGAGCCAATTTCTCCGAAACATTTTAGTAAAGGAGATGGACTAATTAAGCATTTTTCAGTTGTTTTGGCACTTAAATGTGGACCTGCAAGCTTTAGTTTCCTCACATTAACGACGTCTTAAATGTTCTACTGAACACATATGACCTAAGCATGAATGACACACTGCATGGACACATGTGTGTGGACAAAGTATGAGGACCCCCGGACGTTTCCCACCATGAGCTGGTTTCAGGGTGCTGCTCTCACACTCCAGTCCTCCACCACGTTGGACCGGCTGGAGGGATTCAGACCCCAGAGCCTCAGTGAGCTCCAACACTGAGGCGGGGTGAAAGGAATGGGCTGTCCACATACTTCTGTCCATGAATAGACTTTATGTAGCCGATGAGCCCAAGATGCTTAGAGCCCAGAGACGTGTATATGTTTCCTCTCATTATGCTGCCTGCTCTCCTGCACCCTGTATATGTCACCATCCTTCCAGAAAATATATATGAGCTCACATCTGTTTCACACATACCCATATTTGATGCATTTCTTATGTATTGTAACTTAATTTCTCATTTAAAAACGATCCACTAGTTTGTCCCATACTGGAAAAAAAAGAACGGAAAAACAATAAGAAAAATGTATTAAAAAAAAAATCTCCATCTCAGGAAAAAAAAAAGAAATAAAAATGATAGCTTTCTTTTTCCCATCTCTCATTGTGATGGGATGAGGAGGAGAAGCAGGAGCAGGAAGGAGGAGGCTGATGAGAGATCAGAGGTGGCTGTCTGATTCACATTTGTCAGCACACCCGTTCTCCAGCGGCCGGGTGCACAGTCCCAGCTCACTGGAGTTCATGTTGCTCTCGTTGAGCCGCCGCACGCGGTAGGTCTCATAGTGGATGTCGTGTGTTACGTCTTTCAGGTCCTGCAAGTGAGACCTTTGCAAAAACAACACAAATAGAAAGATTGACAACTCGATGTTCATTTACTAGATGTAATTGTAATCTTTATAAACATTGTACCAAGTCGATGGCAAAATTCTGAAATTCTGAAAACGTGACAGTACTCGTTTTCCTACAGTCCCACGGGTACCGGGGATCAGGTCTTGAGACAGGTGGCATGTCATTGTCCTCGTGATGCTAGAAAATGTCCCTGAAGATGCTAAATAACAAGCAACAAATCAGTGTTGCAATGGGAGGAGTTAACCAGGAGCTGCTGAGTAAATACACATTGACCCTAATGGTCACATGGCAAACTATCAGCAGCTAAACACGTTTACGACAAAAAACACTGATAAACTTTGATTTGTTTTTGTTTAGGACCAATGTTTGTTTACTTTATGAGATGCATGGTTTAGCTCCCCAACATCTTTCATGTATCCTAACAGATCTCTCGATAGCGCCCCCGCCAGGCGCTGGCTTGCTGTCACACCAGTTAAAGAGCAACTCCGAAAATGTTTCGCGATAAATAGCATACAAAAATCGTAGAACTTGATGTTTTGCTGTTAGCAGTCGGTAGGCAGCAAAGTCCTGCTCGGCTAAATAACAGAGGTTGCATTGAGTTACATTAAAAAACGAGTATTGAGCAAAGGTAAATTATAACGTTAATATGATGTTATCTTGTAAAATACTGGGGCGAATCATCAGGGTATTAAATGAGTGTATACATATATGAGATTTATTTTGTTTGTTTGTATTAAATTGGGTATCGAGAATAAAAAAAACACACCGTCAGAGTGATTTACACATCTCAGGACAATCTGAAAGAGATTTCTCTGAAAGAGATTTCTCTGTGCGTGGCAATGACCGCGAGCTTTATGAGATTTTATGGAGAAGATTTATTGACTCTGTAATACAACAGACTACACTGACAGAGACTGGGGTTAAAGTGAGATCACATGATGACATCTGAGCCAGCACCATTGGCTGAGCTCTATGCTCTGAAGGCCTCTGATACTTTAACGAACAGTTTGTCCGACGCTTCGTCCACCAGCATCTAAAGATCAGCCTGCCCCCCTCCTCTTTGTACGGATTCATGAAAATCATGGTTACATCAATCTGACTACAATGGTCATTAAGATGCATTATGGATTTGTTTCATATTGATATATGGTTCTAAATTTTTTTAAAGGGACAGCCGCCTCAACGATGATCAGCTTTTTAGGCTAAATTTGGTACAAATAGTAATTCCACAATTCTCGATTCCCAATTTCATACCATGGTAAAAAACAATAAATTCCATGTACTCTTTTAGTTGTGTTTGCGTGCTGTTTTTTCTTCTAATTTATTATAAATTCATGATGATCCATCTCAAGTTTCTCAGATTACATTTGAACACATGGTGATGAAGTTTGAATTGACCTCGGCCTAACTTTTACCGAACAGGGCTTGGACAGGTCCTGATGTAACTCAGTGTTAGTGTTCTGCTCACAGCTAACGCTACTCGGTTGGTTGTAATGTAGCATCATCAGGGACGTTGGCCATGCTCCCTGCTCCCTGCTCCCTGCTCCCTGCTCCCTGCTCCCTTCTCCCTGCTCCCTGCTACCTGCTCCCTGCTCCCTGCTCCCTGCTACCTGCTACCTGCTACCTGCTACCTGCTCCCTGTGCTGCAGTAGAAGAACCGCCACGTTGTCTATATTGGTTCTTGTGTCATCCCTCTGTCACAGTTCAAGAACTGTGGTTAGTTTGGCTGCCAGCAGTGAGCTGTGACGTGACGTTGAAGGTTCTGACATCTCTTTTATGATGAACAAGTGGAGCAGTAAACTCACCTGATGAGCAGATCCCTCAGGTTGGCAAACTCACAGTGCGCCACGTTTTCAACTGTGGAAAGAGAAAGATTTATGTTACGTCTGACTTTGGACAGCAGCCATTCACATAGAAGTAGACTTGGTAAAAGAAGAAGAAGACCTTGTGTTGGGCTAATCAGGAGACCTGCGTATCTGTCTGTTTAAATAAATATCACATGACCAAATTTGACAGCAATTAAAATGGTGATTAAAATGTGATCGTACCCAATGGGAATGATGTGAATGTGCATCCTCTGTGACGTCATACTGTAACACAGGCCCTGTCTTATTGTGTTACTGTTTTCTATTAACTGTTTCTTATTGGTGAGTGTCCATTATAAATCTCCCTGTAGAGTCCCAGCACCGAGGACTCTGTCAAGACTTTATCATCCCATATCATCTGTTCATACTGAACAATGATCTTTTCTTTATCTGACTGGTCTCTCCTGGTTAAACTGTCTTTGTGATCGTTCAATACAGCCGAATACACAGCACAGCATCTGACATAAATAAAATATGGATGTTATCCCCACAGAGCAGCAGCTCATACTAAAGATGTGTAAACGAGAACAGCTACAGGGTGAACACAGTGACGACAGAGAGCAGATGGGAGGTGTGACAGGCTTTCGGTCGCCACAGTAACCAGCCGGCTGTCATGCGAAAACAGCATTTTTAAATGTAGATGTAGAAACAGTAAGCACACACGTGAACAGAGGGTTCATTTATGATTGGAGGAAATATCACATATCGCAGTCGTGGTCATGACAGCCTCCGCTGTACCTGTTCATCTCCTTATTAATGTTACATCACAGTCTGTATCCAGCTGCAGCTGTATGAAGTCAATGTAAACGGATGCGTTACCTTCAATGATGCCCCACTTTGTTTTACGGCCCAACACCTTGTTTCCGTTCACCTGGTGCTCCTTGTCCGTTCCCACCACAGCGAAGGGAATGCTCTCCTGGACACACAACAGAGCACGCCTCAGTCAGGAGAAGGATCCATTCATGTATCTACAGCATCAGCACGCTCCGAGTAAAAGATTGCAGATGCTGAACCCATCACAGTTTATATTTTATACGGTTTGCATATTATAATGCAAATGTCACATCATATGAGGTCATAATGATTTACTGACGAGGACAGTGATGTTCATTTGTTCTCTAATATGTCTACTATATCTAATATTTCAGGGGCTCGTTTGGCTTTTCCTTATTTTTGGAAATCACTTGATTTTATGAATCCGTAGCCGTTTGTCATCATGTTCAGGGTCGCAGGGAGCAGGAGCCGAGCCCCGCTGGTCCACCTTGGCTACCACAGGGCTACCACAGGGCTGACCCATCCACGCTCACATTCACACCTACGGGCAATTAAGAGTCATCAATTAACCTCAATAATGAACCACTTTGGACTGTGGGACAAAACCCACGCTGAAATTATCGTTTCTTCTGGAATTATGAGCAACTTCCTCCTTCTCATTGTGTGTATCCAACTTCCCTTCAAGTACAGGGACCAAGCAGACTCAGCAGGCTGGGGCTAGGGTTAAACTAAAGAAATGAAGGTTTACAAACTAGATTTTGGCACAGGGTCTCTCTCAAAGACCGGGCAACAAGATTAGCTAGTGAATTGTAATGAGCAAACCAAATCAATAACACATAAAAAATGCTTCCACGGTACCTCATGCTGACAAAAAAGCCACCTGGGTGTGATTGAACTCTGTCAGCTGTCACATAAGATCAAAGCTGTGACGAGGAGCTTTCATTTTCTGTTGATTTTGGCGGCCTCTGTGGACAACGGCAGTAGTGTTTGCGAGCACAAGAGCCCTTTAGAAAACCTCCTTGTTTTGGTTCTCATGTGCCCCCCTTCCCTCCAGAAGGCCCAGCAATACGTCCTGGGCCTCCAGCAGCGTGGTGTCAGTGGCCCCAGAGTCGGCTCTCCGACTGCAGGTCCAAGGCTACAGTGATCTGGGTCTGTCCACGGTGGACTGGTCTCTGCTGGAGGCCCTGCTGGACTCTGAGCTGAAGGAGGTTCTGGTGAACCTGCATGATGTCATCTGGTTTGACCAGAATCCGACCCGGTGGCTCCGATGAGGAGCTTTAAGAAGAACTCTATAGAACCAGACCATCTTCTCTCTGATGGTCTGGTTACTGATGGAGGTCTATAGAGGACCAGTTTTAATTAGACTGATAACCAGTTAAAAGTTCCTTGTCGTAACTTTCACACACTATACCTAGTAGAATGAAGAGTATTGGAAGACCATTCTTGCGACTGAATGACATTAGAGGAGATGTTACCCTGATTCTGTCGTTGAGGACGCGCTCCTCGGGATCCTCATCGTACTCTCTCTGGGGGTAAACACGAATCCCATTGGCTGCCAAGTCTTGCCTTATCTGTCAAAGGTTAAACACATGTCAAACGGTTCTGCTCGATTGGTTGACACTGACGGTTACATGTTAAGGCAGGAAATACGTGGACCGAGCACGTGCATGATTTCAGGCAGTGTAGTGAAGATGTGCTCGAGCAAGGAACTGGATTCTGTTGCATAATCAGAGCATCACCTAAAGGACACGCAGGTGATCTACAGAAGACCAGCTCTAGTTCCCTCACCTGCTCTTTGAACTCCTGTCTTTCCTCAATGGTGAGTGTGTCGGCTTTAGCGATGACCGGTACGATGCTCACTATCTTCCCCAACCGCTTCATGAACTCGACATCGATGGGGCGCAGCCTGGAAGCAAACACAGAGCTCTGCTCAGTTCGGACAGTGATGGAGGTCTCTGGCACAAACGTTTAAAAAGGTGCATTAAGTGGAATCCATCGTAGCCTAAAGCTGTTTCCAGACTAAAATATCTCAACATGAAATGTGGTACAGGCATCCCCGGTTCCCAGACAAAGACCCCATGATGTTTCCTCTAGTGCCACCCTGAGGTTTTGTGTGAAAGGTGTCGACAACTATTGGATGGTTTGTCATAAATGTTGCCACAGACATTCCTGTCACCCCTCAAGACAAAGACTTTGGTGATCCCTTTTCATCTATCAGCATCATCGAGACAACATTTACATTTTTCCAATACTTTGGTTTATGACCAAATACTTACAAAACTAATGACATTCTCATCTGCCTGAGCTGCGCTTTGTGTTTAATGACAGGATGTGATGTCATCTCTCAGGCAAACTCCTCACCACCAATGTACGTCCAGTAAAAGAGCCTGTTGTTGCCCCTGACAACCTCACATTGTTGTTAGACGTGTCTGACAACATTATGGACGTAAAAGGTCTCAACAAGTCTCGTTGTGAATTCAGCTAAATATTCAGCCGTGACAGGAACATCTTCCAGATAACAATCAGCTACACTTCCTGTACCCCAACACAACCAACTGTGACACCACCGACACTCCTCTCTCCAGCTCTCACTCACGTTCTCCTGTTGTCTCCTGGCAACAAGTCACATGACACAATGATGTTGGGATCTGGCAGGAGCGGGTTTGGTTATTAGCGAGTATAAAAATGTAATTATTGATATTAATAAAAGTATTAATATCAATAGATATGGCTCTGTAGGAATGAATGACCGTTGCCTGGGTGTAACTGCAGTTCTGTGAGTATGTGCCCCTGTAGCTCCGTATCACAATGTCTATGAAAGTATGTAAAGACAGTTATTGTGAGGAGCGTTACTAAAGCATGAAACAGCCGGGATGTCCATCACTGAGACTGACAGCTCGTCAAGCCTTTTCTTCTGGCTGTTATTACACTCATGGGAAGATGTCCACAGATCTATGTCTTTTTTCTATTTTTCATCAAGACCACTTGATGCCATTGAGACTCATTTCAGTGGACTGGCCCCTTGAATGTTCTAAGGGATGTGATGTGATCCTAACTCAGCATGGCTTGTGAATGCAATGAGAGACTGAGCTCCACCAGTGAGCCGTGTTGGTGCAGAGGGGTGGTGTGGCCGCGTGCTGACCTGTGTCCGGTGGCCGGGAGGAAGTAGATGCAGCAGTGGACCCTGCTGTCTGGTATTCTCCTCTGGCGGTTGATATGAAGCTCCTCTCTCAGGTACTTCTCGTACTGCTCGTTGACGTGCTTCACTATGGGCTCCCAGCTGGAAAGAGTCTCTGAGTGACTGCCGTGCTCTGGCTTGGTATTATTCTATACATTTCTTATTGTTAATGACTAAAATCAACAACCTTTATGTTAATCTTTTTTTTCATGTCCGCTCCAAGCCTGTTAGTTCCTATTGAGGACATGAATCTTTTCAAATATGTACTTCCATTCTAAAAAAGGCTCCATCATTTCCTAAAAACAACTGGAAAGTATTTTCAGCAGTGTATTAATACATATCAGTGCTCCAGTGAGTATTGTGTGTTTGTGGGATTGAGTCAAAATAAACTACGGTGTGTGTGTGTGTGTGTGTGTGTGTGTGTGTGTGTGTGTGTGTGTATGTATTCATGGTAATGGGAGGACCCAATGGTTGGGACGGTTGGGATCAATATCCAGCAACTATTGGATTGTCCCTAACAATAACTTTGATAAAAGAATATTCTGGTGTGACGTGTGGGTCCGGGTCATGTGGTGGCTCATGTGTAAACACACTCACAAACTAATCAATACTACATCAAGGAGACTTGATGCACTATACTATAAAGCTCAGTATTGTTTGTTGTTTTCTGGTTTGGATTACAGTAACTGAAGTGGATTATTCATAAATACTATAGCAGCTAGATCTGGGATGCACTGTTCTCCATCTGGTGTCCACCCTCCTACAACTCACCAGTTGTCGTTGTTGATCTGGTCTCCGAATCCTGGAGTGTCGATCACCGTCAGCTTCATCTTCACCCCCTTCTCCTCAATCACTGACAGAAGGACAGAGGGGGAGGGGATTACATGTGCAGTAGTTGTAATAAAAGTAACTTTTATTAAAATGTCAGACAGGTTTCTAATGAAGAAAACAGCAGAGACACGCATTTAAACATGTGCTGCCTCGTCTCACACCGATCACATGACATTGTTGAGCAGTAGCAGGGGATTGGAACCCGGCTGCCTTGTTGTGCATCCCTGTGTTGCATAATGACAATAAATCATCCTCAAATCCTTGAATAGACAGGCATCATACGTACACATTATTGTGTTAATATTACATTATCACATTGTTTACCTAAACAATACTTAAGTAGAATCTTCTTCTTTTTTGTTGTTGTTATGAATAATAATCAAATATCTTATGTCTGCTATTCATCTGTTGTGTTAATTCTTGATGTGTTTTATGGACAGGCATTTGATCTGCAGCTCTCAGATTAGATTTATCCTGTGTGCCTCTCTAAGGTTTCTAATGGGCTCTACAGTTGCTGAAGGGCCACAACTACTTTTCACTTCCTAACTTTCAGTGTATTTATCGACAGTGAGTCAGCAGACTCAGAGTGAGTTTTGGGAAATGTTCAGCAGTAACTGCAGATGTTGAACTCCAGCTTTGAAGAGTCCACCAGAAGGGTTTTTCCAGAACCTGAGCTGGTAGCCAGAGGCGAAGGGACTGTCAACGCCTCTCAGCTGGTCCCTGCAGCAGAGTTGATCCATGTCAAAACTCTGAAACGGATAATTGCCTTCACTAACAAATTAACGAGAATAACCATATACTGTAAAAGATTATAGCAGAATGACCGCATGACTTGTAATAAGAAACTAAATGTCGGCTCTCATAAACACAGACCTAAGATCCAGTTTCATTCTGACTGGAGTGGACGTAAGCCTCACGTCCTTCTGTGCTTTGTACACTGTGGTCCAGAGCAACCTATTGGTTGTGGAGAGCTCTTTGACATGTTGTCTTTGGGCCACGTTCAGGTCTGGGTTCTGCACTGAACAACACATCTAAAATACTAACGTCTGGGTCTCCATGGAATTAGCTCTGGATAGTTAGAGTCTGACCAACCCTTTCTCCAACCATCAAGTCACTATTTCCACTTGTAATGAGTAAATATCACAATATAATGCACACACTGACTTGAACTCCAGTGAGGATGATTTTATTTTACTTTGATTCCATCATGACTTTTCCTCTAGCTCAGTAAGGCTCTAAGAAGAGCTCAAACATCAACATGTTGGTTGTAACCGTTGCTGGCTTGACGTAAGGGTGCAATGATGGGAGTTGACGTCTGTGTATTGTGTTGCAGAGTTCTCTCCTGATATGAGCACGCTAACCAGCTAGCCCTGCCCCGTCCTGTCATGCACCACTTGTACCTGAGGAGGCGCTAGTGAGTCACTGTAGCGTCCAGTACGAAGAGAGCTGCCCGAGGGCTTGTCAATGATACATCCATGGTTCATGTGCTTTTAGACTTTATTGGATTAAATCCAAAGTGACAAAAAGACTACGTTGCCTGGAGTAGAGCAGGCAGCGGCTCCGGGAAACGGACCTTCAATGTTACAATTAACTTTCATGAATTTAAAACTCACTGTGAAAGGTTTAAAGCGACCTGTCAGTCCCAATGTAGCCCCTGCTTTATGGTCTGTTTGACTCTAAATGGACCATAATTTACTAAATGAACATCATGCTGTATTGAAGAAGACTTGTTGAAACTAGAGATTGAGACATAAACTCATGATTACAATGTTTATGTTGGTAAAACTGCTGATGTTTAGTAGGTAATGTTGACTGCCATCATCTTAGTTCAGCATGCTAGCATGCTAGCACTTGCTAATCTACGTTATAATTTGGTAAGAATATCCAAGTGCAGTCCGTTTGTCCTGCTGTCATTGATGTGATGTCACCAAGGACATCCACCGATGAGGACTCCACCAACCGATGAGGACTCCACCAACCGATGAGGACTCCACCATCCGATGAGGACTCCACCAACGTCTCCCACAGTCTGATTTTGACTCGTCGAAGTACTTCACGACACTACATTGCCCATAAAGGCCTAATGAATAGAACTGGAGATAAGGATTACCCCAGCATAAATGGTAGGGCAAAATCTCTGACTTTTTTTTTGACTCTGTCTTTTTTCAGATCACAACAGGGAATTGTGATATTGACGGAAGTTTGGATGTTTTGATGTATGGTTCTACGAGGTACTCCTCAGTAATCACTGTACTATAGTACACTGTACCTATAATAGATGGAGTTCAGAGAAAACAACTCAAGTACCAGCACGAGGAGCAAAGATTGAGTTCTTGCAGAACCTAGAAGTTCGGTTATTTTGAATTCCAAAGGCAGGTGAGAGGATAGAAGGATACAATGGCTTCAGCTCCCTGTCTGACAGCAAGTGGGGGAAATATTCAAAATAATCCTCCACTGAAAACGATTGTTAGGTTTCTAAAATACTTCCACAGCAGTACATTCCTGTGCTCTGTTTCTACTGTACTAATACACCGACTGTGGAGAAGTAGCTCACACAGACAGCCGTCACAGCCCAAGCTGGGGGCCCGGTCATGGGACAGGAAGTGAAAGGAAAATTGATATGAAAGTAGGATGTGAGAGCTGCTCCTATCAGTCTTAACCTCTTTACACCGGCCTCAACCAATGTGATCAGTTGTAGACGGAAGAGTAAGACTGAGAGTAGACACACACACACACACACACACACACACACACACACACACACACACACACACACACACACACCAATCGCCTTATAAAGCCCTAGAAAGTGAAAAAGCAATAAACCCAGTGTTACTGTGTGTGTGTGTGTGTGTGTGTGGACTCACCGTGGCTGACTGAATGCAGCTTGACTGTTTTGGAGATCTTCTCTTCGTAGTTGGGCGTGCAGGACTTCCGGCTGACTTTAGACTTGAACAGGGTGTTGACCAGCGTGGACTTACCTAAGCCACTCTGACCTGCAGACACATAAAAAACAAGTGTGTGTGAGAGTGTGTTGTATTTAGAGTCATTTCAATACCAATACCAGTGTGGGAAATTCCTCTGATTGAGTGCACTAGTCCACACACCGATCTGATAGTAATAACACATCTATTTTAGTTTTGAACACCCAGGTATTGGATTGGCACTATCTCCTGATACGGTCAGTTAATTAAATGGGTATCGGAAGGAAAGATGGGTGATCTGAGAACAACTCTGGTTTATTTCTGTCACGTCTCCTTGTCTGAAGACGACGATACAAACTCGAGCAACTACACGGTCACTGCTGAGTTAGAAGCTGAGAGACCCAGCTCCCCAAATCCACTGGAATGGTTCAACACAGACAAAACAATCAACACAGACAAAACAAATGAATGACAAATGTTTATGACAAGTCACATGCAGGTACACTGGGAGTTATGTGTTAGTGTGACCATATAGTTTAAACTAAAAGGCATCGGACCCCACATTAAAAATAAATAAATAGAAATGTTTTTCTACAAAACTCTTTGATTGTTTCAAGTGATGGTGTCAGAGCAAAGATGGCTGCTCAAGCATGAGACTAGTGAGGCTGTAGCGAGGATACATGTGATTGTGAAGTAGTGAACATCCGACTGGATAAATGAGACTTATACTGCAAACGTTGTGTGAGCGCTTGTGAACCGATGCTTTCGTACAGTTGTGTTGTTTACTTTAATTCATCAGGACCTTTCTCCATCTTTTGATCCTTTGTTCACCGTGGAGGCATGAGAGGAAAGTTCTCTTCAAGGATTCAAGGTACCAGGAGGTGAGTCATTGATATTAAATGGTCATTTGTGGGTGAAGTGTTCCTTCAAGGGGTTGGATGGTTTTTGGTTAGTGTGACTTGTGACCTTGTGACCTTGTGACTTGAAGACTGGCTACATTTTCTGACATTGATTGCAGTCTAGCGTTACCGGTTACGTCACACGTTACCAGTGTTCCTTGTGGAGGCATGAAAGTTCTCTTCAAGGAGTCAAGGTACCAGGAGGTGAGTCATTGATATTAAATGGTCATTTGTGGGTGAAGTGTTGCTTTAAGAGAATCACTTAAAGAGACCTCCTCTCTAAAGTGTAAAAAATAAATAAATAAATCATTATCACGGGGAAGCTTCCTTGTTTTCAATCAAACAGCAGGGGAAGTGTATGTCAACTGTGTGTGTGTGTGTGTGTGTGTGTGTGTGTGTGTGTGTGTGTGTGTGTGTGTGTGTGTGTGTGTGGCAGGAAAGAGCAGACAGCTCTAACTCTCAAAACCACTTCCTCCTCACAGAATCCTACTTCCTCTTCCAACGCCCAGAAAGGTCCGAACACAGTCGAGTGAGAGCGTCCAGACGAGGACGGGTCTCTGCCGAGGCCCTGTTCAGGGTTCACCTGAATATCATGAGTAAAGCCTTTCAAACCAGAGGACAGGAGGACAAGAGGACAGGGGGACAGGGGGACAGGAGGACAGGAAGACAGGGGGACAAGAGGACAGGAGGACAGGAAGACAGGAGGACAGGAGGACAGGAAGACAGGAGGACAGGAAGACAGGAGGACAGGAGGACAGGAAGACAGGAGGACAGGAGGACAGGAGGACAGGGGGACAGGAGGACAGGAAGACAGGAGGACAGGAGGACAGGAAGACAGGAGGACAGGAGGACAGGAGGACAGGGGGACAGGAGGACAGGAGGACAGGGGGACAGGGGGACAAGAGGACAGGAGGACAGGAGGACAGGAGGACAGGAAGACAGGAGGACAGGAAGACAGGAGGACAGGAGGACAGCAGGACAGGAGGACAGGGGGACAGGAGGACAGGGGGACAGGGGGACATGAGGACAGGGGGACAGGAGGACAGGGGGACAAGAGGACAGGAGGACAGGGGGACAGGGGGACAAGAGGACAGGAGGACAAGAGGACAGGAGGACAGGAGGACAGGAGGACAGGAGGACAGGAGGACAGGAGGACAGGGACAGGAGGACAGGAGGACAGGGGGACAAGAGGACAGGAGGACAGGAGGACAGGAGGACAGGAGGACAGGAGGACAGGGGGACAAGAGGACAGGAGGAGGGGCAGGAGGACAGGGGGACAGAGGGGAGGACAGGAGGACAGGAGGACAGGGGGACAGGAGGACAGGGGGACAAGAGGACAGGAAGACAGGAGGACAGGAGGACAGGAGGACAGGGGGACAGGAGGACAGGAGGACAGGAGGACAGGGGGACAGGAGGACAGGAGGACAGGAGGACAGGGGGACAGGAGGACAGGAGGACAGGGGGACATGAGGACAGGAGGACAGGGGGACATGAGGACAGGAGGACAGGGGGACAGGGGGACAGGAGGACAGGGGGACAAGAGGACAGGAAGACAGGAGGACAGGAGGACAGGAGGACAGGGGGACAGGAGGACAGGAGGACAGGAGGACAGGGGGACAGGAGGACAGGAGGACAGGAGGACAGGGGGACAGGAGGACAGGAGGACAGGAGGACATGAGAACAGGAGGACAGGAAGACAGGAGGACAGGAGGACAGGAGGACAGGAGGACATGAGAACAGGAGGACAGGAAGACAGGAGGACAGGGGGACAAGAGAACAGGAGGACAGGAGGACATGAGGACAGGGGGACAAGAGAACAGGAGGACAGGAGGACATGAGGACAGGGGGACAAGAGAACAGGAGGACAGGAGGACATGAGGACAGGAGGACAAGAGGACAGGGGGACAAGAGAACAGGAGGACAGGAGGACATGAGGACAGGAGGACAAGAGGACATGAGAACAGGGGGACAAGAGGACAAGAGGACATGAGAACAGGAGGACAGGAGGACAGGAGGACAGGAGGACCTGACTGTTTGATCGGATTCAGTTCTGCCCAGCTGTGCTGGATCAAAACTTCACTGGATGAAGGTTTTCATCTTCCTCCAGTTCATATACACAATCCTCTGCTCACAAATCTTCCCAACAAATACCCTTTTTTGTGTGTGTGTGTGTGTGTGTGTTTGCTCAATCACTGCAGGAAACTGAAGTCACATGGCCACATGGTTACATGTTGGATGTCATGGAAATAGACCTCTGCTGCATGTCCCACCCACCCCCCATCTCCACTTTCCAATCTATCTGTCCTATGAATCAAAGAAAGGCAAAATGACGAAAACAAAAAAGAAATAGAAGCAGAAGTTAACAGCTGTGAGACACAGAGGAGAATATAAAGTGGGGAAATGAAGATCCAGCCGACCAATCACATATCTCTCTGTCTCTCTCTCTCTCTCTCTGTCTCTCTCTCTCTCTGTCTCTCTCTCTCTCTCTCTCTCTCTCTCTCTCTCTCTCTCTCTCTCTCAGGGTGAAATGTCCAGGTTCACCCTCTGAGGTCATGGACCTCACCTGTGATGTCACCTCTGAACCTGTCTTTTTGATCCAGGAAGCGAAGTGGAAACTGAACTCACAGACGTTCTGCCTCCTGCTTCACATCCCTCCCCTCATTCACATCAGACCGTTTGTGTTCAACAGCGTGGCCGCCACTGAAACCGCTCCCTGATCAGACAGAGGAGGTGCGCGGACCTCACACTCTCCAGACGCTGTCCATCAGCACCGTGGTGATGCAGGCGCTGTGTGTCAGACTCACCGACCACCATGATGTTGAACTCGAGGCCGGCCTTTATGGTCTTGCGCCTCATCTGGTCCAGCACCGCCTCGATGCCCACGTAGCCGAACAGGTCGGTGCCTCGGATGAAGCTCATCTGCATGCCCGGCACAGACGGGCACAGCTCCACCTTCACCTCGGCCTCCAGCTCCATCTCCACCTCCATCTCTTTCTTCATTTCTCCCTCCTCCATTCCCTTCTCCTCTTTTGCCGTCACAGTATTCTGGGTGTTCATGCTGGCCGGCTGTTCTCGGCACTTGCCCTGGTCTTCTTGCTCTTGTCCCATGATGCCCCTCTCCTTCTCCTCTCTCTCCTCCATTGGGCTGTGCAGGTCCGTCTCCAGCTCTGCAGCAGTTTCTGTGGGTAAAGAAAGAGCAACAATCAGCATCTTCATTTCTACAAGTAGAAAAGTGCTCTTTGGTGGACAACCCATGTCATTACCATGACTACCCCAATGCTTTAATCCCTACACTAACTGGCATGGGAAATGGACTTGTACTTAAACACCCATTCACACACTGATGGCAGGAGCTGCCATGCAAGGTGCCACCTGCCCATCAGGACTATCTAAGTGTTTCAGCATACTTTTCTAAATGCTCTCTGTCCACATGGCAACCTTTGAAAAGGCGTATCACATGACCACTCACGTCCACTGAGCATGTGTGTGACGGTGTAAACAGGAAACAGATTTCCTACACACTGCAGTTGGTTTAGTTGCAGGAAATACTGCAGAAGAAGAACGGCGATGGCCAAAAGAGGAACCAGAGATTTATTTGCTTGGACCGACGACGAGGTCGACCTGTTGCTCAAGGTCATGTGATCGGGGCGTGACCAATCAGGGAAGGACACGTAGGGACTGCTAAGACCCAATCAAGTAATGAACTTGTCTACGTCATCGTTTCCAAACTTAGTATACAATGAACACAGGAGCGACAGAACATGGACACTAATGGATCCATAACTACTGGTGATCTATTGGTCACTCGCTCAAAGATCCACTTACCCATGGGCCTGTTGACAACCCTCTCTAGGACTTTGTCATGCAGCCTACAAACAGTGTGTGTGTGTGTGCTGGAGCTCCCTCCTGTATCCTCGTTGCCCCATGCACAGATCTCTGAGCCTGGATAGCCTGTTGTTCATCACAACCTCGTCCCAGCACATAACTCCCATAACTCAGTGTACAGTCCCTATTTATGTCCAGACGAAGCATCAAGATATAATATGTCATTGATTAGACATCGTTTCCGGGAGCACAGCATCTGCCCCGAGGGCATTAGTAGTTGGCTTCCAACCAGACTTTCACTGTCCTGTTGTGGTGGACATGTTGTCTGAAAGGATGGCAGGAAAGAACAAAATACCCCACGTGTAAAAGTGTGTGTGTGTGTGTGTGTGTGTGTGTGTGTGTGTGTGTGTGTGTGTGTGTGTGCTGTAAGAGGATTGGTGCTTCTATGGACGAACAAATACCCTCAAATGCAATTATGACACAGACGTCTGGAACCAGCATGACTGAAGCATGTGTGTGTGTGTGTGGTGTGTGTGTGTGTGTTTGTGTGTTACTGCATGACTCAACCAGCAGTACCATTCTACTGGGCCAGCACACACACGCACGCACGCACGCACGCACGCACGCACGCACGCACGCACACACACACACACACACACACACACACACACACGCAGGCTGTTGGTTAGTGTTAGTCCACATAATTTGATCAGCTATAAATATCCAGCACTGGCACAGAAGTAATCCCCATGAGTCAGGAGAGACACAGAGACCTTCCGTTGTACACTCCACCAGTGTTTTACTACTAAAATAATATGGATTAAAGCACAGATGGAAATGTTGAATAAATAATGAGGTTTAACACGTCGGGCGGGGAGGGTCTCACAAAAAGTGCCTCTTGCGTTAAAGTCTTGTTTGCATTATGGGAAATGTAGGCTGTGTTTTTTAGAGCTCGACTACTAGGGATTAAAAGTCTAAATATGTTGCGTGTACTACATGTATGTGCAGAATTCTGATGTGTTGTGTTCGGCCTGTTGGGACCGATCCATGCCGTGGAGGAGGTCTGTGCTCTCCGAGGGCCCTTCTAGTTCTACCAGTTTGAGCTTTTTGGTACTTCCAGCACTTTATTGAAGTTGGGTGAAGCCATGGTTCTCCTGCATTCTGCCAATATCTAAAATGCACACCGAGAAGAACCACAGTAGCTGCAGTGTTCTAAAGAAACATGATATCTCATATATACCCACTTATAGTTGAGTCCTCATTCATTAGTGTCTCTGAACATTTTACTAAATGCCAATAAAAGAATACAGCGTGAAAGATATGACGGGTCATTTTGACCATGTCTTTGTCTCATCGGCTGCTAGATGATCAGCATGTGGTTCAATCTGTCAGTGTAAAGACGTGGAGAAGACACAGTGAACCACGGGGTATGAGGGGACTAGAGACGCATGTGAACAGCAAACAGTGTGTCCAACCACAGCAACGAGAGAGAGAGAGAGAGAGAGAGAGAGAGAGAGAGAGAGAGAGAGAGAGAGAGTAAGAACCCCAGGCACCGTTTGTTCAGGGCGGCGACAGAAGGAGGCTTTTTTTCTTCTTCTTTTTTTTTTGTTCTCATCCGGGGCACTTTTCTCACATCTTAAAATATAGCAGGGATGTATTAGTGAAGTACTGCAGGTATTATCACAAACATGGAGACCATTGCATCGGTGAGATGAGTAATGTCGAGGACAAAGCTGGACAACAACCCCACCAACGTCTGTCTTCTGTCTCCAGGGGACGGTCAGGATGGGCGGTCCTCCCCGGGACAGAGGACTCTGCAGCAGTCACAGGTATGGATCACATCCCACTCCGACCACCAGGGAACACGACACCTCCCATTCACCTCTTTACCGTAGCCTTCTCCCTCACCTCCGCCACGAGCTGTGTTCTCCTCCGACATGGCTCCCAGTGAGCCCAAGCCCCGTTTGGGAGAGCGAGTGAAGAAGTAACGCTCCACTGGCCTCCAGCTGCTCTCTGCTGGCCACTTAGTCTGAGTCTGAGCGCAAGGCGACTAGCAAACAACTTCAAAGCTGGTTAGTGAATGGAGCCTGTCTCCATCAGTGCTAACGTTGTAGAATGAAATACAGGAGCTGTGGTATTGTGTCCCCAGAGACAGACATGGTCCACAGAGTTCCTCTGGTCCCCGTACGGATACAAGCTAGAGGTCTGGAGCCGCAGACGCCTTTTTCCACCTTTTCTGATTCAACGCCGTGAGGCCGACAGTGACGACAAGAGGAGAAGCTCAACGCTGATAGGCTCGCGACACCGAGTCACACGAATGTCTGGCACGAGAAGCTAAGTTGGATCTTTTTTAAATGATATTATTTAAAAAAATATTATTCTTTCTTTTTATATTATTCAAAAAAGGAAAAAATTATTAAACTTTTTACACACAAAAATATCAAACACTTGAACATGCCATTATGTCATTATGGCAACAAGTGTCCACAGCTGGAACTGAACTGGTTAGTGGTAAATGGACTGTACTTGTAGAGATCTTTTCTAGTCTTCTAACCACTCAAAGCTCTTTAACACTACATGACATCATTCACCCATTCACACCCATTCACACACTGATGGGAGGAGCTACCATGCAAGGTGCCACCTGCTCATTAGGACTCTATCTAACGTTCACACACCGATGGTGGTTCTAGTGGTGAAGTGCCCGAGTGCCAGTACCGCCCTCCCACTGAGCCGTGATACGGTTACACACAGCACAGCTGGCTGTGGTCAAACGAGACTCCTCTGTTTTTGGATCCTCTGTTCATGAGAGGAAAACAAAGATCTCTTGAAGATTTCAAACATAAGTCACTGAAATACAAAAGCTCATTTTGTGGGGAGAAGTATTGCTTTAAGTCTCATTCCACGTTTTCCTCGCTGCTGCTTTCAACATTTGCAGTTGCAACGATCCAATTTCCCCCGAAGGTGTCAACATGGATTGTGGATCAGAAGGTGTTTGCACTGATCCCCACAGAACCCTACTGAAGCTCCTCATAGAGGGGACAGACGACGTCTCCTCACAAGATCACACGTTTGAACCCGTCGTTGTCAGTGTTTCCACAACATCATCATGACAAAGACCAGACCACGTTCATCAGCAGGCCTCGCCCTCGGTGCTCTTTAGAGGTGGTAATGCTCTCATGAATATTTAATATGGACCTGAGGGCTCACAGAGACCCTGTCCTGCATCATGGTGGGGAGGGTCAGCAGTATGTCCTCTATCATCACACCACACGGGGGTCAGCGGGCTGATGGTGAGTAATACTGTAACTATCGGTGTACCAGAGAGAGATGCTTTAAAGTGAATCTGGACTGATGAGCACCATGGACATGAGGATGGCTGATTACATCATGTCCTTCTCTCCCCGTCGGTGGGGCTTTGGTCAGACTACCATGACAGCTGAGCTGTCTAGTCTGCTCACGTCTTCAAGCCTTTTCTAGTTGTGTTCAGCTTCAAATGTATATTTCAAACACAATATTTTGTGCTATGTGTCGCCCCAAGAGGCAGCAGTCTAGAGATGGGCGAGGTGTGATGGAGTGTGTAGATGGAGGACTGGCTCACTGGGGGGGGGGGCTGTTCTCACCTCAGCTAATCCTGGAGCACGTGTGATTGTTGTATTGTCTTCCAGAAAGTAAAAAACAACTGCCACTTGCAACAAGTTGTTGGAGATTGTGTCCCAAGAGGAAATGAGATGCAAATGATGCAGATTTGTTGAACTACCTGTTTTGTCACATTTGACATTTAAATCTGGACCCTGGTCCTACGTCCTGCTGTGGTCCTCCCCGACACCTACTGCTATTATTACATGAATCATTTCTGTCATGTAAATTGAACGTGTTGTAACTCTGTTATGCTGTTCATTCTGTACACATGACATCTATTTTTGTACTCTGTCCATCCTGGGAGAGGGATCCTCCTCTGCTGCTCTCCTGAAGGTTTCTTCCATTGTTCTCCCTGTTGAAAGGGTTTGTTGGGGAGTTTTTCCTGAGTCGATGAGGTTCTGGGACAGAGGATGTCAGTGTGTACAGATTGTAAAGCCCTCTGAGGCTAATTTGTAATTTGTGATTTTGGGCTATACAAAAATAAATTGAATTGAATTGAATTGAACTTAGTTCTTCTGTGTGTAGTTTGGCCATACTGTCTCTCATGAATAATGACATTAAAGTCACCAAATGAAGTGTGACGAGGCGTCACCCAGATTACCTCGACCCCTTTATCTGGAGCTCAAACTGAAAGTTATGGCACCTGAAATGTTGCTCGTAATCCCTCATCGGAAAGGGAAACGGTGAGCAGTTTAAAAGTTAGAGTGAGCCTTAAACTGTGACGGACGTTTAGAGAGACAAAGTTTCTCTCCCTTCATTTGATCTCCCCAATTGTTTGGGCTGAGCAGGAGGATCAGATCACTGCTCTTCTGATGTGGACACGTCACAAAGAAAACAAGTATTATTTATATACAGTATATATATCATCTTTATAGTGAGAACCTACTCGGCAATAAACCGGATTGTGACTGAATTCTCTCATCAAATGTAATCCTGAATGCTGAGGACGATGAGGGACACATGAACTCGCTCCTCCACGTTACACAAGTCTGTGTTTCCCCGCTGTAACAATCAGCTGATTAGTTCAGTAGAGGATGGACAGACAGTGAATCTGGTTGAAGTATCTAGTATTTGGGGGAAGTATGCTTGGGGAAAACCTTAATAAAGGGTCTGAAAATAACAGCAGCTATGCTTGCTACACGGTGTAGAACTACCTAAAAGATCAAGATGTAAACATTGCAATATCTTATGCATAACTATTGATCTGTTATCAGTTACCAGGGGTCCGTGGATCATGCAGACACTGCAGCGTTCAGTCTGCACATGTGACGTTAAAAGCCCTTCGTTTGGGATGCGTTTGACTCAACTGCCGAGGCCTAACCTCCCTCCCACCCCCATCCTGACCGCCAAAGTGGACCAGTCCTGTCAGCTCTCATTGTTAGCCCGGGACAGATCCACGGGGGGACGAGGCATGAAAACACGAGGAAAACATCCTACCTTCTCTCATTCACAGAAGCCAGCAGTGCGACTCCCTGGTTGTCAGTGACGGGGCGCTTTCTAAACTCCTCTTTCTGCAAAACTTTAGTCCACCGCCGCCGTGCTGGTCCTGCACTCTGTGTCAGTATCTCCTTCCCTCCCTCTGGTTCTCCCTGATGGCAGCAGGAGTGTGGAGAAAGAGAGGGACGAGCCAGAGAGAGAGAGAGGGGGAGGCTGTTGGTGGCTAAAAGCAGCTCCAGGATCCATTCACATGCAAATGGCCCAAGAAGCTTCCACTAATCCCTGAGAGGAGAAGGACTACGCCTCCCCACTCCTCCCCCTCCCCCGTCACAATCATTTACCCAGCCTTGGCTGAACTGTCAGTCAGTGTGGGATGAAGGTGCAGGGCAGTGCCAAGTGGCCCTGTAACTCTAACCAAACTGTGATTCCTTAAAGGGACATGTTTGGAGTGCTTCCAACATGTTCACTATGGCTGCATTCTGCTCTTCTCACTTTCTTCTCTTTATCTCCACCTTTACACAGTTCCATTCTAGACCGGCCAACGTTTGGGGGTTTTGGTCCAGGCACTAAAATCTCTCGTCACGGTGCCCTCTTGCCATCCAGATGTGGAGGAAAATTATGTTACGTCTCTCTGGTTTCTATTGAGCACTCTCAGGACCTGGGGTTTGGCCTCTCAGACCCTGGGGTTTGGACTCTCAGGACCTGGGGTTTGGACTCTCAGGACCTGGGGTTTGGCCTCACAGGCCCTGGAGTTTGGACTCTCAGACCCTGGAGTTTGGACTCTCAGACCCTGGGGTTTGGACTCTCAGGACCTGGGGTTTGGACTCTCAGGACCTGGGGTTTGGACTCTCAGGACCTGGGGTTTGGACTCTCAGGCCCTGGGGTTTGGCCTCTCAGGCCCTGGGGTTTGGACTCTCAGGACCTGGGGTTTGGACTCTCAGGCCCTGGGGTTTGGCCTCTCAGGCCCTGGGGTTTGGACTCTCAGACCCTGGTGTTTGGACTCTCAGGCCCTGGGGTTTGGACTCTCAGACCCTGGGGTTTGGACTCTCAGGCCCTGGGGTTTGGCCTCTCAGACCCTGGTCACCTGGTGTCAACATGTGTCTGGGTGATCTGATCACAAGTGGACAGCTCTAAGTACAGGGGTGACTGCATCCTTTAGGCCACATTCAGAGGTGGTCCGAGCTGCACATTGCTACATTCTTTTAACAGTGTGTACGCGAATGGGTCCTGGGCCACACTGAGGGACCGGGACCGGGTAGGAAGCACTGAAAATCTGGATGAAATTCAAATACATTCTTTAAGAGCTTGCAGATCCAATCCCTAAAGTTTGTGTCATGCAAGAGAGCCAATCGAAACCAAAGGAATGGTTTCAATTGTCAGATTGACATTTAGGGTGTGTTGATTGATTCCCATCATATATATATATATATTTACATGCATGCATGCACATATATATGTATGCACATATATGCATTTATATGCATGTATAAATATATATATATCAATGTAGTTTCTGCTCAAAGCGTTTGTTGCCCCTGAGCACAAATCAAACCTTAAATCACGCAAAAAACATCATAAGTATGTATTATTTCTGCAGTATGCATAAGCAAATGGATTATTAGAACATCAATGTAAATATGCTTTAAGCTGCATTCCCAGCGAACAGGTGCTGAGGTCGGTTGTGCTGTGCTGGATGGAGGTCACTTGATTGGCCGCCGCAGCGTCACATGGGGTTGTGTACCCCCCGGCGGGCCCCACCACCACAGCTTCAACACACAACGTCCGTTGTCTTTGTGCTCGGTGAGGACCATCACTCGCGAGTATGGACTTAAAGATGCAAATGAGCAGAATAAGAGTCGGTCTTTAACTTTAAAGAATAAGACCTGAAGTGAAACACGCTACAGGGCTCTTCAGCTTAAAAATACGTTTCTGATGATTCTTTAATATCTTATCCTTATCAACCCTGTGTCATCTGGTCAGTGGTCAGGTCATGTGACCTGCTGCTGCGTGCTCTCAGGTGTGAGCAGCTCCAGGAGCTCGGCTTATTCGCTGCGTCTGTCGCCACAGTAACCGTTACCGTGAACATTTCTATGTTTGTATGCGTGTGGACATGGAAGACATGTCTTCTCTCCTCGGTGAATGAAGACGTACTTCACTCAGCTGCTGGTTGTCTTTGTTTCTGTCTGTGTCTTTAAAAAGTCAGAAACAGAAGGAGACGTCTGCACACAGAGAGAAACGTGGCATGTCAGAGAAGAGAAAAGGGGAAGTGAGGACACCAGCCGCTCCACTTCCCGCTCATAAAACACAGTTGATGCTCGGATCTGATTTCCAATTCAAAAACAAGGACGTACGCTGCAGAGTAGTTCCTACTGAGGAGATATATTTACATTTACAGTTACAGTTATTCACCATCATTAAAACGGCTTGATGCCATTTCACTTCATTCGTATTCCCAGCTAATTCCACTACTGATCAGCCACACGTCATGTGTTCACTGTGAACAGGGCCGGGGCGGTCCGGGGGAATGCTCGGGGGCCACCCATCCATGGGGCCACCCATCCACGGGGCCACCCATCCAAGGGGAGGCCCCAAATGAGGTGGGGAGGAAAGTTCCAAATCTGTATCTTTAAACCGTTTTAAAATAATACCATTATTTTGAAATGCTACAACATAAGTGCGTAGCCTACTGAATAAGCCCTATTTTCTAAGTTAATTCTTCTCTCAAGATATTGGCTATTTCAGATCTCACTCATGATAATTATCTCCATAATATCTCCGCAATGATCACCATTTAGCCTATTTTCTGATACAGTCTATGGGAATGAACAACGTGGCTTTGTATACACTGTGTGAATTAAATACTTGACTTCTCATTTTACAGCTTAACAGTGACTAAAATATCTTTCTGAAAACATATGAGGCCATAAATAGGCAATGCAGTAACAGAAATATTGATATTGGATCAGAGTTCACAGCTTCACCAGCAGTGATTGGCAGCTGCGTTAGACTCCTCCGCTCTGATTGGTTGTTGAAACAAGTTTCTAACTGGAGCTTTACAAGATATCGCCGGTCATTACTCTATATTTGTCCTTATTCCCTCATTGTTACAAAGATCCAAGTGCAGATCCAAACCCTCCATGAATGGTCCGAACAGGTACTGTTTGTGTTCTTCCTCCATGGAGCCCCACCATGGAGGACTCGACCCCACATGCACCAGATGGTTTGACCTCTTTCATCTGCTTTGGATTTCTCTTGATCTACGTTATTGGTTTCATTATCATATCGGTCTTATTATCAGTCCTTGTAAAGCACCTTGAATCTCACCAACTCTCAGACACAAATGATAAAAAGTACAGGGCCCAGTTTTAGGGAATCACTGGACTTGTTTTAAAAATATATATATATATATATATTTGTATTTGTGAAGCGTGTAAAAGACAATGGGCAATCGATTGCAGCATAATTGTGATCCACTGATAGCTTCGATAGTGATAATGACAAAGCCCTGTCCCAGTACTACATGCTGTGTACCTTAATGCAGACATATGAATGATGCTTGGGTCTTTCATTCATCAGACATAACATGCTGTGTAACAAAACAAGTACCAACCAAACTGTTCAACCACAACAACCATGTTAATATGAATTATGAGCCTTATTTCCGCTAATCACCACACTCTGCTCTGTTTCCCTGTTCTGAGAGGCCAACACACTCACAGCTGACAAGCATGCAAACTAGTTCTCACATGTTCACATGTCAAGAGACACTTTGAGAGAGAGCCCGACGGACAGAGTGAAGCGGCGTGTGGCAGAGCGGGGCCCGGGTACCTCAGAGGCGCCCGGGTACCTCAGAGGGGCCCGGGTACCTCAGTGGGGCCCGGGTACCTCAGAGGACCGCTCCTCACACAAAGCTGCCTGAAGGGCTGAAAACAGGAAGGAGAGAGCCGTTCTTTACCTGATGTGGAGACACAGCAGTCAGCAGTGACACATTCACAACAGAGCAGGATGTCATATCACTGCCTGTGTGTGTGCAGAGGGGCGTGGTATTGTGTGTGTGTGTGTGTGTGCGTGTGTTTGTGTGTGTGTGTCAGAGGATGATACATTTCCTGGCCTGTGGGGAAACCGTTTCCTGGTTAGATCTTCTGCTAGCTGTATAACTCAACAACATATTGGAACAACCTTTTTTCACCAGTTTTTAGAATATTACCATGTCAGCATTTTATATTTTACTCCGACAATCACAAGGCAATTCCAGTTTTTTAACGCAAACAAATAGGCGATTGACTCCCACTGCCAGTAGACGAGTAGCCTTTCTGTGTTTGTTTTTCTGATGTGTCACATTTCACGTCACAAACGTGTTGGAAGACTGAGTGGCCAGCAGAGAGCAGCTGGAGGCCAGTGGAGCGTTACTTCTTCACTCGCTCTCCCAAACGGGGCTCGGGCTCACTGGGAGCCATGTCGGAGGAGAACACAGCTCGTGGCGGAGGTGAGGGAGAAGGCTACGGTAAAGAGGTGAATGGGAGGTGTCGTGTTCCCTGGTGGTCGGAGTGGGATGTGATCCATACCTGTGACTGCTGCAGAGTCCTCTGTCCCGGGGAGGACCGCCCATCCTGACCTGAAGCCAGACTCAGGTGGGAGTGGGTTTTTGTGCAGTGACAAAAGGGCTTTGGATAATTATTATAATTACATTTACATTTGTTTTATGTTTTCACTGCACTAGCCGTTTACAGCAAGCAGTGGGCACAATTTAAATTAATAAAGTAATATATACCATGCAATTATTCTTTAACATCTGCTATATTATCAGCTCATAAAGATGTTACCATGAACATGTTAACAAACAGTTGCCTAAATACACAAGCAGCACACGCAGCGCAGCATGAGCACTCATTGTGTCGTCCTCTTAGCTCTACTTTGGTCTCCACCACCTCAACAGAAGTGGGCTCCTGAGCTGGTAATTGCTCCCCAATGTTCCCCAGCGAGCCTCTAACTGAGTGTGTTTGCTGCTGAGCAGGGAGTGAGCAGTGGGCTCATCAGAGCTTCTCCATGAGATGTCAAACTAAAACCAAAGGCTGAGAGAGGCTCAACGGGGTTTGTCACCTTACACACAAAGGGGAACCCATCTCACAGTCTGTTTACAGCTGAGGGGCAGAACCCATGTGGAAAGAGTTGGGGAAAGTCTTTAATGTCTCGGAGGGGGCTGTGTGACTCAAGTGATGTCACCCGAGGCAGTCGTCAGTTAGGTCTGAAAACGACACATTTCAAATGAATGAAATCTAGGGGCGTGGCAGTCTGAGTCAGACAGATCAAGGGAGTATCTGCCCAAGAGGGAATGTCACACTAAAATCACCATAACGTTCAAAGTGATCTGATTCTAACTCCTGAAGCCTCATTCTGGCTTCACATTCTTGTGGATTTTGTCTTATCCCTTACACTGGAAGGGTGTTAGAAATGGCCTGTATGCATTGTAGGAACTGTTTCACTGCCGGCCTACACATGGGTGTGGGAGTATAGTTTAGGATAGACTAAACATGTGAATCCATACCCATCCTTTAACTCAAGGTGAAGCTTGTTTTCCATCCTGCCTTCGTTCTACTGGAATGGAGCACGGACAGTAGATTACTCAGCTTTCTGTCAGATCTGTCTTCGTATATGCTTTGAAATGGAAAGAAACTCCATAAATGGATGGGAGCTCAGTGATGAATGGAAGCACATGTCCGGTGCTCCTTTGTCTTCCCATGACTGACCTGATGTAAAGACTCTGCTCACTGAACACTGAGAGGTGATAGCATTACTACAACACCTACACTATGCGATTCCCAGACTCTTCACATTCCCATCCCACTCCTTCATCCCACGCAACAGAAATACAGCGGCTGAATAAACCATCACATGGCATAACAATAATATCATACGCTTTTTTTTTGGGGGCGAGTTTTTCCTATCCAAAGCCAGGGTCAAAGGACAGGTGTGTCGTATGCTGAATGCAAAGCCCCTTCAGGGCTATATCAATAAAATTGAATAGACAAATATTTACTGTTATGTGTGACCATGCAGATACCCAGAGATCAAAGGTGCAACGTGGAAGGCGGATCCGGGAGACGGATCTGAGCTAATGAGGAACACATTGTCCATATCAACTAAATATTCCGCCATGACATGAACATCTTTTATACAGTACAGATACAGTAAGCCAAGCTTTCTGTATTTCAACACAACAAACTGTAACAGCACCTCTCTGCATTCAGCCAGCACACACCCCAGCACCGGGAGACACAGCGTTCTCAGCCATCTCAACGCCCGTCACCCGTCATGCCGTCTGCCTCCTCCAGGCACAGCGACCCCTGGTGGGGAGGACGGAACATAAACGCGAGCCACTTTGGATTTAATCCAATAAAGTCTAAAAGCACACGGACCATGGATGTATCTTTGACAAGCCCTCGGGCAGCTCTCTTCGTCCTGGACGCTACAGTGACTCACTAGTGCCCCCTCAGGTACAAGTGGTGCATGACAGGACGGGGCAGCTGGTTAGCGTGCTCATATCAGGAGAGAACTCTGCAACACAATACAGAACTGTAAACTCTTCACAATCTGTTGATAATCTCAGTGCATTTGTTGAACGTTATACACATTCTGGCCAGCTCTTACACTGCACCTTTAAAAAATGATTTAACATAATGTTGTAGTTTGATTTATCCCACTAAGCCAGCACTATCAAATATATTAAATGTTTCAAGCACACATCTATGAAATCCCAATACTAGAACTAGTGTTAATACAGTATGATTTAAGGGATTTAACATATAACCTGTTTGACTAAATGTATAATTAAAGTCTTTAAATAATAGACTCAGGAAACCCCTGGAAATATTGGTATCAGGGAAACATGTCCTAACATGCCTGAGCGGGAACGCTTAGACACCATTAGAAAGATGAAACCTGCATGGGACTACACAAAAATACACTATTGTTTCCAAAGCAACAGAGGAAGAGTTAAAAAGAAGGAGGAGCTATATAAGACCTTGGGTGGAGCCTGTCCTTGGAGAATAAACTGTATTTCATTGAACTCTGACCGTTTCCAGTGATTTCTTCAAACATGGCTGAGACACCAATAGCTACCAATGCAGTTAATGCATGTGAGACTGTTGCCGTTGGTTACACTGTTCATGCTGTTAGAAACAATAAAATCTGAGACACTGCACACAGCATGGAGGCAGGGGTGTCTGAAAGTCTGCATTTGTACAACACATTATGTTGAAACTCTGGAGAAAGACAAAGGATATGTGTGAGGGGAGATCAGGAAGGCAGTTGGATGCAGCCGTTCAGTGGAAACACATTTTTCTTCTGAATATTTTTGGGGACACGTTCTAGCACACGGAGGCCTTAAAGGTCCACCTCATAACTGTTCAGCCTGGACCGTACTTTCTCATGCTTTTGTGTCTAAGGGGCTAACGGGGACAACAATTTTTGAAATTGGTCCAGTATTGAGGGAGAACGCTGCAGAGAGCTAACATGACCCGCTGATGTTGTTTACACAGAGCCATGTGAGAGGGTTTGGTAAAGGATGACTGGGTGACTCTTATCAAAGCCAGTCAGGAGAAAAGTAGAAAGGCCTTCAGTGTCGCTCTTCGCTCTTCTTTCATTGAATGAATACTCTCTAGGTCAGATAGAACGGATGCTACTGCAGCATCTATGCAAACCTCTTCAGGAGCCGCCATTGTTGTTCTGAACGACATTCTCCTCTCCGTGTCTCGCACAAACCTATGCCCCGTGTCTCGCTGCTAGTAGCTCCTCCCAGGTCCAGTCACGAGCTTGCTGGTCACAATCGCATTACGTGAAGCCTGACCCGATGGATTTTCCTGTGATATATGATCCTGTAATTGTCGCGTGATATGTGACATGGCGATAATCCAGCTGCCGTGCATGGTGAACATGCTGTGATGTCATCTCTCAGGGAAACTCCTCACCACCAATGTACGTCCAGTAAAAGAGCCTGTTGTTGCCCCTGACAACCTCACATTGTTGTTAGACGTGTCTGACAACATTATGGACGTAAAAGGTTTTTCTTGATCCCGTCTGCTTTTCATTCCGTCTCGTTGTGAATTCAGCTAAATATTCAGCCGTGACAGGAACATCTTCCAGATAACAATCAGCTACACTTCCTGTACCCCAACACAACCAACTGTGACACCACCGACACTCCTCTCTCCAGCTCTCACTCACGTTCTCCTGTTGTCTCCTTGCAACAAGTCACATGACACAATACCAAACAGGAAGTGGAATGTAAAGAAAATGTCAGACACGTCTAACAACAATGTGAGGTTGTCAGGGGCAACAACAGGCTCTTTTACTGGACGTACATCGGTGGTGAGGAGTTTCCCTGAGAGATGACATCACATCCTGTTTAGTGTCTGTCGTCTGCAGCGTTCTCCCTCTACACTGGACCTGGTCCATGAGGTGACGTCCTCATTAGTCACTCAGACACAGAGACGTGAGGAGACATGCTGAAGTAATGCTTTAACTCTCCTGAGTAGAGATCAATTACTCTTTTAGTCAGTCTCTTGCTTTGAACATGGTTTTGTAAAACAAAGGTTTTAATTTGGTAAAACAAGGTTTTACTGATAAAACATCATATAGAAATATCAGCGCACTCTAACATACACACAGAGGTTAGGAGAGGAATGTGTGTCTCCTTGCAAGTGTCAACATGCCAGGTGACACCACGGACCCTCTCTCCCCGTGATTCTCTCATCACACAGCTGGTTTGGTTTCCAGATAAAATCCTATGATTCAAAGTCTTGATGAAACACACTTAGCCTGTAGGTTTGACAGTTGGCTGAAGTTGAGACATTAGACAGTTCAATAAATTGCCTGTACTTGTATAGATCTTTTCTAGTCTTCCATCCACTCAAAACTCTTTAACACTGCATGTCATCATTCACCCATTCACCCATTCACACACTGATGGGAGGAGCTACCATGCAAGGTGCCACCTGCCCATCAGGACTAACTAACATTCACACACCTGACTACAGGAGACATTTGGGGTTCAGTGTCTTGCCCAAGGACACAAGGACACAGACTAGCGGAGCCAGGGATCAAACTGCTGATCCTCTGATTGGAGGATGACCCTGCTCACCACTGACCCACAGTCACCCCTCAGTTTGACTTCATTCACACACCAACCTTTTCAATTCAACCTGACAACCCAGCGTGAGGAAAAAACGCTTTTTCCTCAAATAGCAGGATACATAAATAATAAACCATTACACCATAGAAGGGTTCTCAGTAGAACCTCTCGTAGAGGCCTCTGTTTGAAATTATTACACCATAGAAGGGTTCTCAGTAGAACCTTTCATAGAGGCCTCTGTGTCAAACCATTACGCCATAGAAGGCTTCTCTGTAGAACCTCTCATATAGGGTTCCCGGGTCAAACCATTACACAACTGAAGGGTTCTCTGTAGAACCTCTCATAGAGGGTTCTGGGTCAAACCTTTCACAGGTGGTTCATGTATAAGCCTTTATGTTGGGATCCAGGTAGAACCCTCTGACAGGGTTCCAGGTGGAACCAAAATAATGTGCTATGGGGACAAGCTGAAGAACTCTTTATGGTTCTAGTTAGCACCTTTATTTGTCAGAATCTATCCAAGCTACACTATCTATGATACACATTTCATCATTCGTTGGGATTATTATTTTGGACAGTACAAACTGTTTCTGTAATTGATGCTCATATTGTTGGCGAGGCCTGTTTGAAAACCAATTTGAGATGACACCGCCATGCACATATCTCCTCGGGATCCTGGAAACCAGCAGGGGTTCTGCATCACACAGCAAGTGGTCTCTTTAACCAACACGACATACAACGTATCAGGATCTGTCTTCGCTTCAGCAGGTGATCGAGTGATCAGCCAAACCGTATGCTCGGCATCGATAATTAATCAGAGCAGCACACCGTGATGTCTGGAATATGTATATGTAGTATAGTATGAACAGCATGCTTTCTAGTGTAGGTTATGAGAGCAGAACCAGGGATCACAGCAGCCACTCCTCTGGTCCTGTGGCTGGCCATCCTGTGGGAATGAAGAAGAGCCCAGCAGTGAGAGCCACTGCTCTGCCGGATGATGGGGGAATCCCAAAAGGACTCAGTGCTTCCCACAAGTGGTGAAAACGTATACACACAGAAATGAGCTGAGCTCTAAGTGGGGAATGAGCAGGGAAGAGTGTGTGGTATTCATCTCAACTATGGTCTGTGGAGGAAAACTAAACTATCTCACGCATTCAACAGCGAGAAGAGCAGCAGGTAGAATCAGAAGAATGCTTTTCTCAGCCTCTTCAATGCTCGGGCTAAGATTTGCCTTCTTTGGAGCATCACACATCACGTTTAAGACAATACATGTGTGAAGGACATGCATAAGGTAATTTCCAACCATATATATATACATATGTATATGTATATATATACATATACATATACATATGTATATGTATACATAAAAATCTTCCACTGCGAGCTGCGAGAGGACTTGTGGAACAGATCCATTTCCTCTTTCTGTTGAAGAGTGCTTTGTATCGTGGCCTAATAGCTACTTATGCTATAGCTATAGCTTAAGTTCAGTCAGAAGACCATACTCTTGCAAGCCCGTATTTATTTCTTAATCAAATATTGATATCCTGTTAATAATACACATGATAACATTGTGTAAATAATCCAGTGTACATGTACAGTTATGGTTACACGCTCTCCACCTCCCTGCATTCTGAGTTTGAGAGCAATTAATTTGCCCAAAAAAGAAACAAAACGTACAATAAAACCTGATGCCATTACTTTTTCAAATTTCATATGGATATGGCGATACTATTTTAGTCGTGACTTCTTGTCACCACATTAGTCGTGTAGTGAACATCTAACCCTGCCCATCAATAGCCATGTTTCCACTGCATGGTCCGCTCCACTCGACTCTTTTGGTCCCAGGTATTGGTCCCTGAGTGGATCGAACCCCTCAGTGTCGGCAGGGTTCTGAGGGATCGCGTTACACTACCGTGTCACCATCTTCAGGGGGCCACTCACTGAATCTCTTCCTCAGGAGCCACACAGAGGAAGGTCTGCACTTTGCCAGAGTGTGCTGCGTAGTTTTGCAGGTGGTGGGTTTGTGCAGGATGTCCCCGTGTTGCTACTTGGAAAGTGTAACTACACTGTAGCATATTAATATGATCACAAAGTGTATGTTTGTGGTTGTATGTGTAGGCCTACGGCCATGGGAACTCCTCTGGTTGTATAGAAGTCAAAGCTTCATGTGTTAAAGCTGCATTCTCTCTCCTGACCACCAGGGGGCGACTCCTCTGGTTGTATAGAAGTCTATAGAAAATGACTCTACTTCTCTCTTGATTTATTCCCTCAGTAAACATTGTAAACATGAGTTTATGTCTCAATCTCTAGTTTCAAGTCTTCTTCAATACAGCATGATGTTCATTTAGTACATTATGGTCCATTTAGAGTCAAACAGACCATAAAGCAGGGGATGCTTTAGGGCGGGGCTACTGTGATTGACAGGTCTCTATCAGAGATGTAAATGGCATCTCTGGGACTCCTCCTCAGTGCACCGCCGAGATGACCCGCTCCACCCGTGAGCCACAGCCGCCCGGATGGCGACGGCCGTAATCCATGATGGCCACGTCTTCAAAACCACGAACAAAAGGGTCCCTGGTACACACACAGCTGACTACCTCACAGCTAAAGGAACAATAAGTGCTCGTTTTGTGGTCGCAAATTTATAAAAAAAGTGCAGAAGCATTGACGGAGGGTTGTGAGGGTCAGGGGGTTGATGTGGCTGTAGAGGAAAGCACACATACACACACACACACACACACACACACACACACACACACACACACACACACACACACAGACAGACACACCCAGGACCCTGCAGATACAGGGCAGTGTGTACACATGCAGCTGCACCTCACTGCTGACCTAGAAGCACACAGCACCACAACACAAAGGTCTTATCTAGGGTATTTCCTCAGAGGCAGGAGGAGGTTACCGAGAGGAAACACAACCATCTGTCTTTCCATCTCTCTAGTATTATTGTCTGCCTCCTCATCCTCCTTTCTTTTGTCATCCAGTGGAAGCATACACGCCTATACAAACTAGGAGTGTGTGTGTGTGTGTGTGCACATCCCTGTATGACCAGGTTTGTTCAATGAAACTGTCCCAGCTCTCAATCTACCATAGTGAACCCAAACACACACCTACATTCACCAGTTGATTGTTTTACACTAGCAAACAAGACAAGAGGGAAATCTATCACTGTAAATTAAGCAGCGTCTCCTCCTCCTCCTCCTCCTCCTCCTCCTCACGCCTCGCATCTACACGGCTGAGGTGTTTTAGAACCCCTAGAACAGAGAGGTTAGAAAACACTGCTGAGGTGTTTTAGAACCCCTAGAACAGAGAGGTTAGAAAACACTGCTGAGGCTGTGATTGCCTTTTTGTCATGACAGACCTTTGAAAACAACCACACAGCTTTTTGGGGGATTTTATTATAACAGACATGAGATTTCAGCATGATTTCAATCAATAATAATAAATCCATCTGCTGCTCGGGAAATCTGTTCAGAAAGTGACCTGATAACCGATCTGTATAAGGCCGTGTATATAACCTATTTACGCAACTCGTTTGGTAACCACGGTAATGGATATGCACATCAGCCTTGGTGTTTTCCCTGATCATGAGGTTAAAAGCTGTTACACTGCCCTTCTTGTACGATGTCATTGAGTCCATTAAAAAGTCTGTGACATTATCCATAGCATGCGGTCGATTTGCAGTCTAATAATACTTAAATGCTCATCATCAGTTAGTTCTTCATGAGCTCATTGTGACACAAAAGTACATGAATATACACATCAGAAGTATTAAAGTACTGCGTCCAGAACTTGATTTCCCCCGGTGGGTCCAGATGATGCAGGATGACAACCACCAAAACTGTCCAATCAGAGACAGTTACCTGTCAGTCTGTAGACCTGTAGACCATGCTACACAGCTATCTCCCTCAGGATAAAGTTCCATCTTTAAAAAAAAAGGGGGGCTCAAAAGAGTACTTTTCAATTGAGTATTGCACTTCCATAAAGTTGGATGACTCAGAAGAAACAAACTAGATAAGAACAGTGGTCAGAATGAAAGCAGCAGAGGCCGAGACATCCCGACTTTAATCCAGAAGAGAGTCCTGGTGTCAGAGCGGAGACAGTTTGTCCTGTAAGCGTCTCTCCGTACAGAGTGAACTCAGAAACAGCCATTATTACACTAAAGAGGTAGTTTCACAAACAAGTGTCTTCCCCAGACGGAGGGGGCTATTAAAGATGAGTCAGGCTCTAAAGCACTGCTCACAGGGCTCCTTGAAGCTTTACAGTTTCCTGTTGATGTGAAGTTCAGTACACACACACACACACACACACACACACACACACACACACACACACACAGACAGACAGACACACAGACAGACAGACAGACAGACAGACAGACAGACAGACAGACAGACAGACAGACAGACAGAGTGTTTTACAGTTGGGATCGCTGAAGGCACTCAGGAATCAGCTCCCTCCAGGTTACACAATCCTTTGTTTTCTTGTTTATTCCAAAGGCAGAAGACGTGAAGTTTAGAATGTACATGTTAGGCTTTAGTACAAAATATGATCTATGCAGAGTAAGTCATGACCATGAGCAATGAGTTGTGGCTATTGGAATGTAGGCTGCTATAGTGCCATCTACAGGCAACTACAATCCCTTGTGCAGGACGCTTTGCAGTTGATGTGTGTATTTGTGTATTTGTGTATTTGTGTGTTTGTGTATTTGTCATCTAAAATTAAGTTATTCTGAAATGTTTATGTGTTTTCTGAAACCAAAATACTTCAATATCATACTGTGGCATTATTGGCGGGTTGACCAATGCTTTTACAAAATATCAACAAAGTGATATTTTTCATTAATAATCATCAGTAATGTGGATGTAATAACTAAGTGGGTAAAGGCAAATAATATAACAGATAAGTCTGGTGAGTTGGGAAAAGAACATCACTTTACTGTAATGCAGCCTTTAAACCAGGAAAAGACAACACTTATGACATATTCAAGTATCACAATATATCAATGTGGGGGGACCGGGGTCATTCATGTGGAAGACATCACGCTTGACTCACATTTATTTACCAACATTGGTAAACATTACGCAAAACATTTATACTTAGATATAAATGTACTGAATTGTTATTTATTATTAACAACGTGGTCAAAACTGTAGGTTGTGTTCTCATTTGCAGTGCTACCGCCCCCCCTGGGGAAGGACTGGGGCGACTGTGGTCGGTATCGGTGCTGAAGGCGTCTCTGTCACAGATGCTGTAATATTGTGATTGGATGAGGGATTACATATTGAGATAAAACTGCCAAGACTACGTGATGTGCAGACAAATTAGTCCAACTCCTCCACGGGGCTGGCCTCACTACTGTACAGGACGGTCTCCAGACAGAAAGCCTTTCATGGTAACTCCCCATCGTGTCCCTAAAGCCAGCGTCTTCCCGTACACACATCAACACATCCAGAGTCAACATGAAAGGACCCAGATACGAGTAGCTCAACACACACCGAGCTAACAGCACGCCTCTGGTTCACACACTCTGACTGTCACCCCACCAAACCTGCACCCTCAGACCTCTGAACACCTCCTCCTCCAGCTGCAGCCTCACTACACTACAGCCCACTATGTTCATAAACACTACAGCCCACTATGTTCATAAACACTACAGCCCACTATGTTCATAAACACTACAGCCCACTATGTTCATAAACACTACAGCCCACTATGTTCATAAACACTACAGCCCACTATGTTCATAAACACTACAGCCCACTACGTTCATAAACACTACAGCCCACTATGTTCATAAACACTACAGCCCACTATGTTCATAAACACTACAGCCCACTATGTTCATAAACACTACAGCCCACTATGTTCATAAACACTACAGCCCACTATGTTCATAAACACTACAGCCCACTATGTTCATAAACACTACAGCCCACTACGTTCATAAACACTACAGCCCACTATGTTCATAAACACTACAGCCCACTACGTTCATAAACACTACAGCCCACTATGTTCATAAACACTACAGCCCACTACGTTCATAAACACTACAGCCCACTATGTTCATGAACACTACAGCCCACTACGTTCATAAACACTACAGCCCACTATGTTCATAAACACTACAGCCCACTACGTTCATAAACACTACAGCCCACTATGTTCATAAACACTACAGCCCACTACGTTCATAAACACTACAGCCCACTATGTTCATAAACACTACAGCCCACTATGTTCATAAACACTACAGCCCACTATGTTCATAAACACTACAGCCCACTATGTTCATAAACACTACAGCCCACTATGTTCATAAACACTACAGCCCACTATGTTCATAAACACTACAGCCCACTATGTTCATAAACACTACAGCCCACTATGTTCATAAACACTACAGCCCACTATGTTCATAAACACTACAGCCCACTATGTTCATAAACACTACAGCCCACTACGTTCATAAACACTACAGCCCACTATGTTCATAAACACTACAGCCCACTACGTTCATAAACACTACAGCCCACTATGTTCATAAACACTACAGCCCACTATGTTCATAAACACTACAGCCCACTATGTTCATAAACACTACAGCCCACTATGTTCATAAACACTACAGCCCACTACGTTCATAAACACTACAGCCCACTACGTTCATAAACACTACAGCCCACTATGTTCATAAACACTACAGCCCACTATGTTCATAAACACTACAGCCCACTACGTTCATAAACACTACAGCCCACTATGTTCATAAACACTACAGCCCACTATGTTCATAAACACTACAGCCCACTACGTTCATAAACACAGCCCACTATGTTCATAAACACTACAGCCCACTACGTTCATGAACACTACAGCCCACTATGTTCATAAACACTACAGCCCACTATGTTCATAAACACTACAGCCCACTACGTTCATAAACACTACAGCCCACTATGTTCATAAACACTACAGCCCACTATGTTCATAAACACTACAGCCCACTATGTTCATAAACACTACAGCCCACTATGTTCATGAACACTACAGCCCACTACGTTCATAAACACTACAGCCCACTACGTTCATAAACACTACAGCCCACTACGTTCATAAACACTACAGCCCACTATGTTCATAAACACTACAGCCCACTACGTTCATAAACACTACAGCCCACTACGTTCATAAACACTACAGCCCACTATGTTCATGAACACTACAGCCCACTATGTTCATAAACACTACAGCCCACTATGTTCATAAACACTACAGCCCACTATGTTCATAAACACTACAGCCCACTATGTTCATAAACACTACAGCCCACTATGTTCATAAACACTACAGCCCACTATGTTCATAAACACTACAGCCCACTATGTTCATAAACACTACAGCCCACTATGTTCATAAACACTACAGCCCACTATGTTCATAAACACTACAGCCCACTATGTTCATAAACACTACAGCCCACTATGTTCATAAACACTACAGCCCACTATGTTCATAAACCACGCAGGTCAGCAGCGCTCACACGACACCGGGCCTCCTTCCACTGCAGCCTCCAGGTTATAAAGGGACTCTGATCCAGCATCCGTTGGTGGATGTTGCTTTGATTCCCTGTGCCCCCCCCCCTGCTGACTCACACCTTTGAGCCACAGTCATCTCTCCTGATTCACTTTATCCATGTATTTACAATGGAACTTCTTCTGAGGAGTGGGGTAATTTTGTTCATGGGGGCATGTTTTGGGTTAGAGAGAGAGTGTGTGTGTGTGTGTGTGTGTGTGTGTGTGTGTGTGTGTGTGTGTGTGTGTGTGTGTGTGTGTGTGGTGAGCTAATCTTATTCGGAGCAGGAAACACATTTCAGGGCCTTGAACCAAACAAGTGGACAGGAAGTGGGGCTCCAATCTGAGCTGAAGGGAAGGACACACTCGCCGGCTGAAACAGCAACAAACAGCAGCCGAGAGGAGGTTCCCTGATGAAAGGATCCCATTGGTTGGATCTTTGATCTATTTGTATGTGCAGGATCACCCAACCTGTCATGGATCCATGAAGTGGATTGGACAACAACATCAAGAACTAAGTCAAAGCAGCATGGAGCCACCGGTTGGGGTCTATTCCTCCAGGAGTCTCCATCAGGACTGGTAGAAGTGAATGGCTGCAGAGAGAAGACGTTTTGACAGACAGCTGGCTGGTTCATTCCCTGGCTCTCATGTAGGCTCCAACCAAACACTGCAGGTCATAAACCACTGAGGACTTCACATCTCCTAAAGACTACTTACTGTTCACGGGATTCCCGGGATACACATCCAAACTATTTCCTGTTGCCCAGGAAATATGATAACGGGACAACAGGCAAAAACTAAGGCTGATAAAAACTAAATATAGGTATCACGAGAGAAATCCGTACACAGGCCTACTTTACGAGATCAGCTGTGGCGGCTGCGCCTGCAGGTGGGCACGCGGCCAACAGAATCTAGACTCCGCCTCCGCCTGACAGGAAGACTTCTGAGACGCTGAATGACTCGCCTTAAGAGATCCGTTTCCCGATGAAAGGATTCACACACTTCCCTGAGGATGTTCTCAGCACACACATCTCGGACAATTTCACAGTCAAGCTGCATGCAAACTTGATGCTGTCAATCAATCAAGATATCTGTCAAATGAATCCTTATTAGGTACAGCTCCAGTGAACTGCTATCCTGTCATAGCCCTTTGCAGAATGCAGTAATATCCACAGGTCATAAATATGAATATTCTGATTAATAGCAAATGGTGGATCAAAAAATACATCATTACTGAGGAAAATATTTGGAGAGAGGAGACGAGGAGGAGAGAGGAGGTCAGAGGAGACGAGTAGAGAGGAGACGGGAGAGGAGACGAGTAAGAGAGAGGAGGCTAGAGAGGAGACGAGTAGAGAGGAGACGGGAGAGGAGACAAGAGGAGAGAGGAGGCTAGAGAGGAGACGAGTAGAGAGGAGAAGACTAGGAAGCTTCAGAGGAGACGAGGTAGAGAGGAGACGAGGTAGAGAGGAGACGAGGAGAGAAGAGGCTGCAGAGAAGACGAGTAGAGAGGAGGCTAGAGAGGAGACGAGTAGAGAGGAGGCTAGAGAGGAGACGAGGAGCTTCAGAGGAGACGAGGTGACGAGGAGAGAAGAGGCTGCAGAGGAGACGAGGTAGAGAGGAGACGAGGAGAGAAGAGGGTGCAGAGGAGACGAGTAATCACTGGTGTGTAGAATCTGAATGATAAATGAATCATGAAAACGTTTTGTTATTTTTTTGTTTTTGTTTTTCATAAACAGTTGCCAACATGAATAAAAGTTCTTCAGACAGAGAGGATGATGGGAGGAGAGTGAAACAGGATGGGGGCTTAGACATCTGCTGGGAGGAATTCATTCCCTAAATCACTGTCATTAAGGCTTGAATCAGAGACAGAGAGGGGGGGGGGGGGGGGGGGGACAAGCCTGGACATGATGGCTGCAGACAGAGAGCAGGTCACAGAAGAAGGGAGGATCTGAAGAGCAGGGAGGAAGGACTGAACCAGGTAGAACATGGCGGGCTGTTCATGCTGTTTGGACTCCATCATGTGTGTTTACCAGGGCGGCTGATGGACAGCCTGTATAATAAAGGGGGACTGACTTAGGGACGGGGGGAGGAATGCAGAACTGATGGAGCAAAGATGGAGAATGGAAGGGGAGATAAGAACCCGTTCCCAAGGCGGAGGAGATGTGAGAGATATGAAGAGGGAGATAATCTATGGGGGAAGAACACTGGTCTTTATTCAGCTCGCCATGATTAACGGCGTCCTCTGCACGCCGCGTGACGAGGGCGGTCACAGCTGGCTGCTGAGCTCAAACAGGCTGTTCTTCTTCAGAACACCCCAACCAGGCTCTGCTCCACAGTTTGTTTGTTGTTGCTTTGCTCTCCTGTCGGAATGCACTTTTCCCTCCTTGTGTTTCCCTGAGCAGAGGGAGGGGGTCGAGGAAAAGGATTTGTTTGTGGGGAAAGAAATGATCCGAGTAAAGCACTGGATAGAGCACAACAATCATTTCACTGTGAGCGTCCATTACCGCCCTAAGCCTGGTGTTTACAGCGGGGCCCGGTGTTTACAGCGGGGGCCGGTGTTTACAGCGGGGGCCGGTGTTTACAGCGGGGCCCGGTGTTTACAGCGGGGGCCGGTGTTTACAGCGGGGGCCGGTGTTTACAGCGGGGGCCCAGTGTTTACAGCGGGGCCCTGTGTTTACAGCGGGGGCCCGGTGTTTACAGCGGGGCCCTGTGTTTACAGCGGGGCCCGGTGTTTACAGCGGGGCCCCGGTGTTTACAGCGGAGCCCCGGTGTTTACAGCGGGGCCCTGTGTTTACAGCGGGGGCCCTGGTGTTTACAGCGGAGCCCTGGTGTTTACAGCGGGGCCCGGTGTTTACAGCGGGGGCCCGGTGTTTACAGCGGAGCCCTGGTGTTTACAGCGGGGGCCCTGGTGTTTACAGCGGAGCCCTGGTGTTTACAGCGGGGCCCTGTGTTTACAGCGGAGCCCTGGTGTTTACAGCGGGGCCCTGTGTTTACAGCGGAGCCCTGGTGTTTACAGCGGGGCCCTGTGTTTACAGCGGGGCCCTGGTGTTTACAGCGGGGCCCTGTGTTTACAGCGGGGCCCGGTGTTTACAGCGGGGCCCTGTGTTTACAGCGGGGCCCTGTGTTTACAGCGGGGGCCCTGGTGTTTACAGCGGGGGACGGTGTTTACAGCGGGGCCCTGTGTTTACAGCGGGGCCCTGTGTTTACAGCGGGGGCCCTGGTGTTTACAGCGGGGGACGGTGTTTACAGCGGGGCCCTGTGTTTACAGCGGGGCCCTGTGTTTACAGCGGGGGCCCTGTGTTTACAGCGGGGCCCTGTGTTTACAGCGGGGCCCTGTGTTTACAGCGTCCTCCCCGCCTCCAGGAGACGACCTCACCAGGAGAGGAGCAGGCGCTCACACTGGAGTGTTTAAGCTACACATCCAGTGCCTCGTCAGACGTAACCAAAGGGGGGTTGGAGCGAGGCAGGACATCACGGACATAACGATGAGCATGGAAGTATTAAATGGTTTACGTGCTGGACAACAACAGGCATTTGGGGGAATAATGTGGGGTTCAGTGTCTTGTCCAAGGAAATGTGGACAGGAGGAGGGGATGGAACCGACAACCCTGTGATTAGTCGAAGGAGAAAAGTTAAATATTTATACATTCAAAGTCTAAAATCACCCTTTTAGGCTTAGTGAGGTGAGTCCTTAATCACAAACTAACAGGCTGTAGTTTAGTACTGTGTGCACTGTTGCTGGTTTGACACATGACACCGATCATCCTATGACCTCCCAGCTTCCACCTAGAAGCTGTCCAATAAAACACGAATACCAATGAATAAGGAGGATTCTGACCTCCAAATATAACGGCCTTCATTGTGACATGTTTTCTGTCAAAGTGGCGCTGAGACACGGAAAAGTTGACTTTGTTATCAGAGGAAGCAGGAGCCAAAGGCCAGCTGAGGGGACTAAAAATAGCCGCGGCTTTTAACACACACGCACACACACAGACACACACACACAGACACACACACACACACACACACACGCATGGACACAAGTTGGTTCAGTACGAGGAGCAGCTAACACAATGAAGATGGGGGAGATAGTGCAGGTGTTGAAAAAATGAAAATGTAAAAATGTAATACGTGTGTTGGTTTGTGTATTGCTATGTGTGTGCGTGCGTGCGTGCGTGCGTGCGTGCGTGTGTGTGTATGCATGCGTGTGTGTGTGCGTGTGATGAAGCTCAATACAACAGGAAACCATTTCAATGAGTGTGGCCGCTCGGCTCATCTAACCTTGACTTGTTTTCCTACAGAAGTTCCCTGTCATCATTTGTCAAACAGACCTTTGTGCGCACACACACACACACACACACACACACACACACACACACACACACACACACACACACACACACACACACACACACACACACACACACACACTCACACACACACACACACACACACACACCATCTCACAAAACGGAACCTAGAGTTGTGTATCAGTGTTTTGCTCCCAAAGCTGTCCAGTAGAAACTGTAGTAGCATAATAACATGACATAGTATAAATAGTGTAAACATTGGAGAAATAGCACAAGGGCCCTGTTCAGACTGGCACCAACATGCGTCTTGGGTGATCCGATCACCAGTGGACGGCTCTAATCCGTCCATTCACACCTGGTGCTAGAAGGCATGAGGCCATATGCTGCTCAGACCACCTCTGAATGTGATCCGAGTGATCAGACCTCAATGTGTGTTGGCTGCATTCACAGCTGCACTTAGAGATGTCCACTTCAGATCCCCCAGACGCATGCTGACGCCGTGTGAACAGGGCCTGAGAGGAGCTTCTAGCATCCTCTGTCCTGCGTATTCAACCCTGTCGCCTCCAAAAGAATCAATATATTAACGGACTGTTTTCCCAATTACGTCGGAAAGCTGAACTGACCCGATGCCTGGATTATATTCAGATGCAACAATCGACGTTTAAATACTATATCTATACGCTGCACCGTACAAGCTACGGGACGCTCACACCGGAGGCCGTGGTTCACATCCCGTTAGTGGTGGTGGTTAAGTTTCAGCAAGGTTAAGGTTGTGGTATCAATTAAATGTTCATAAACATGCTGCAGTTTTTCTGTATTAAAACAGGACCATGGTCTTTTCCTAACCCTTAACTGAGTGTTGGCAGGGCCTCAACCATAAAACTAACTTTTCAAATGCTGTAGTCACTGCGAACATATATTGTATTGCAAGACCAGATATATTAGCAGAAAACAAATTAAATATGTTGTCATTCAACATTGTACTGCTACAGCCAGCATCAACATTTTTTCAACTTGCCACATCCATTGACTCACAACATTTCCTCATTACGTTCTAAGAAAACATAATCCAGCGACCATTACGTTTCCTTCAAAGTAAAACATCTCTGTTGTTACAATATCAGTTGTATATACCCATGGTTATATACCCTCGTAGACAAGGTTATGCATTTACATTGGTGTAGGTAATATCTTCAGCCACCACTGAAGTCCCTCCTGCTCTCTGTTACTGATGACAGACACCTGTGCATGCAAATATTGATGGTTATAAATTATAGCGCAGTTTAAGCACTTACCTTTTTGTTTCTTCTTCCCCTCTTTCCATGTGGGCATGAGCATGGTCTCAGCTGAACACCCAAATTCAGATGACAACCCTCCATTACGGTGGGCTGTAGAGGACTGGGTCACCGCTGCTGGCCTGGTATCAGTAACAGCATGCTGGGAGAAGGAAGCGATCCTCTGTAAGATTGAGCCTACACTATCTTTGGCATCACCTGGACCCTCCTCCATAGACCAAATGGCTCTGGGGCTGGAGGGGCTGGAAGGGTTAGGCCGGTTGGGGACCACCTGAACAACTTGGGACCCTGAGAGAATCTTCTGCTGGGGGCTCCGGGCAGGAGAAAGGGGCACTTGGGAGCAAATCATCTCTGGGACAGGGATGGAACCCTGCAAAAGAGTTCCAGAACGTGGGGAGAAAGGCAAAAAGGGATGGTGGAGGGAGGGGGGAGGGGTGTCAGAGGCACCGTCCAGGCTGCTTAGAGAGGCTGAAGGGCTGGCCGAGGTGGATGGTGAACTGGTGGGGTGTTGGAGGCCTCCTGTGCTCCTTGGTGGAGGCTTGGGGGGGTTGGGGCTTCGGGATCCTCCTTGAGTCTTGGTGGGAGAAGTGGTTGAGGAGCTGTTTACCAAGCTGTCCAGATCCAAAGGAAACTTGTTAAGACGTGAAATTTCTTTGGCCTTGTGCTGGGGAGCCTTGAGGACCTGGGTCCCTAGCGGTTGGTAGAAGTTTTTGGGGCCACAGTAGCCCTCCTCCCCAAAGGAAGTGGCATTATGAAGACGACTATTCCAGTTTGCATTGGCATTGGCATACCTTAACCCTGGAGACATCCTACCTCCACCTCCGCCTCTTTGCATACTGACCATTCCTCCCCCTCCATCACAGCTTTGGAGGTCTAGGCTGGGCATCGAGCCATGGTTCACCCCCTGATGCTCTGGTACACCCAGCATCATCCCTTGCCCCTGGTCCATCTCAGAGTGGAACACACTCCCATGGGAGGAAAACTTCTTTGAGTTAGGGTTGTTTCCCAAGTTGGCACCTCCCTCTCGGTGCTGTTGTGGGAGCTGGGGCTGGGTTCGGTGGTACTCCCCCTGAGGTGGAGTGCTGAGATATGACCCCAGCTTAGTAAGAGGCAGCGCACTCCCACCTCCCCCCGAGTACTCCAGGCTGGACGTAGAGCTGTGTAGGCTGTCGTTGTCACTGCCTGGCCCAGACAAAATGGAGTAACCGTTGGGGTTCAACCTGCTTTGGAAGGATGCAGCTCTGGTCACGGCGGAGCCGTTGTTGTGGATGGCCGACTTGTTCATGGTTCCTCGGTTGAAGGACCGGCTGCTGACTACACCACGGGACTTGAGCACTGGGCTGGGAATTGAACTGAGGCTGATGCGGGAGTGGTGGGCTGTGGAGCCCAGGCTGTTGTTGTTGTTGTTGTAGGCTAATGAAGGGGACTGGCCACCTCCTCCCAGCTCCTCACTGGCTTTGTTGTGGTGGAGGAAGAAATGTGAGGAAGAGGGAGAAACGGGGGTGGAGATGGGTGAAGCTGAGGAGAAGGATGGTATGTCATCCACATCTTCAATGTCGAAGGATCTCTTCAGAGCTGCAGGTGGGAAGAAAAAATATATACGAGTTGTTAATAGAATGTCCAACTAATATCTAAGCAGTGAGTCGTGAGATACATATTACTAGTCAACGAGTCTAAAAGCAAGAACACACTGAAGCACAATTCACCTCACAAACCGGAGAACGTGGCAGGATGGAAGTTAGTCAGGGGCAGCTGATGATTTCAGATCAGAGCGGAGAGCTACTCCTGCATCAGCTGAGACAGCATATGTCAATGTGTCATTCGAATGTGTACATTAATAAAACTATAAGAAGTCTCACTGATTAGTATTTCTGGTGCCGACTAGCGAGGGGGACAACGTTGAATCCACTAGTCGAGTAATCTAATCGCACACGTCCTTGGTACATCTTATGTAAGGATGTGATGGACGTTCAAATGATTTAGTTGATAACCTTTAAAACAGTTGTCTAAGTTGTGACAGGACTAGTCTGAAAGTCTGTGCTGACCAGCTGGCCGCCATTTTCACATGGCTCTTCAACAGATTACTGGTGGACGAGGCAGTCAACATGGGACTGTACTACATCCTGACAACACCTCGACTCTGCGGGGACCCTGTTTGTGGACTTCAGCTCAACACCCTCATCTCAACTCCCCCAGCTCACTGACCCAGCTTCCTGCTGTCGGTGTCAGTTTGTGCCCAAATCAGTAAATACTGTACTTGTAAAGCACTTTCCTAGACTTCCAACCACTCCAAGTGCTTTTACACTACTATGCAAGGTGCAATCTGCGATCTGTATACAGCCCTGTGGCGCGGTCAGAACCACCTAGAGCTGAGTGCTACTACTGTGAACCTTTGGGATCTTCAGGAGGACTTGGGCAACATAGACTCAGGAAAAAGGCCCAGCAGAGGATGTACTTCCTGATCCAGCTCAGGAATGCTGTGTGTGTGGTCACAAACGCTTTAAAGTGTGTGAATGTGTGTCTCTCCTCAGAAGATCATATTAAATCTCTCTCTCTCTCTCTCTCTTTTGGTTCCAAGGTCCTGAATGATCTTAGCCAGTTGCCTTTGTATGGGAACAGTGTCCCCTTCCTTTGTTTAGCGCACACACACGCACACACACACACACACTTCCCTGCAAGCTGCAAACACAAAGGGTGGATTGAGGTCGGAGCTGGAGTCAGGGCATCCAGTGGGGTTTTTTGTTACAGAAAGCGACCACTGCAACGCGACATACCATGAGAAGGAGTGGGTGAGTGGTTCACAGGAGGAGGGGATATAATTGTAGTTCCAAAGAGAAAGCTGAGATGTCATCCACATCTGACTGTGAAAATTGCACCTCTTTGATACCAATTCATCACAGTTGGCAAAGCTATTTGAGAATAGTTTTATTTAACATTTGGTGCATCATTATTATTTGTAAATTAGGGCTGCAAAACTACTGAAATGAAAACATTTTGGGAGCACATTTATTTGTTTCCAATGGTTATCCATCTGTAGGATGACAATAGTATTAATACGACTACAAAGGGCAGTTTTACAGCCGCTTTCCAAACTGTTTAATTGTCTCTTGGACCTAAATTTAGCGACACCACTGCATTACAAGATCTCAGCAATTTACTTGATGAGTGCAATATTACCATAACTAATGATTGCTGTCTCACCTGGAGTTAGGTTCATTTGGTCCAGACCAGAGAAAAACCAGATACATTTTAGTTGTGGTCCGGTTCCTGTTCACACTGGCCTTTAACGTACCAGTAGGAGTCCACATGGAGGTCTACAGACTGACGGGTAACGGTCTCTGATTGGACAGTTTGGGTGAAGCACTTGAACTGACAGAGTTCACAGAGTGGGACTCGAGCCCAGCAGTTTGAACAGCTCTTGACCGGTTGATCGGAGAAAGGAAACACGTGTGTTCGTGTTGTTTTGCATAAATAGGTTAAAGACATTACCATAACTACATCAATCATAAGATCACTTCCTGAGCAGACTTCACGATCAGCAGATGGATTTATTAGCAGTTAGCTTCTGAACCCGTGCTAAAATCACATGTGTTGTTGGATCATTGGTTTCCACACCACAAACCAGCCGAGGTGCTGTGCCGGTATACCAGTTTTAATTTCCCGTACAATATGAATTCTTTATATACGCCACCCCAGTGCGGAGCGCTAGGGTCAGGGCAAACTGTGAGAGGGGCCCCTATCAACTGCTTACCCTTCTCACCATAACCCACGACTAACATTAACAATTTGTAACACTACAAATTCTACAATTACAAATTTACACCACCAACTGGGCAACGTCACAGCTGCTAGCTATTAGCATAACAGTCTGTTAACACCTGGTAGAGGCTCCGTCACTACTGTGCATTCATGAACAGAAGAAAGAGAAAGCGGAGATGCATCAGAAGAACTCCCAAGAGCCCAGGACAGGACACCACCAGCTTACTCCGTCACAAAACATGTTGTGTGACATTACAAAGGTAATAACAATCTACCTATGAAGGTCCCGCTACAGACGGGGTCAGATCAATGATCAAAGCTTTGGATTTGAGGTATGAAGTCTGTCATTATACCAACAGCAAGCTGGAGGTGGAGCTCCAGTCAGCGACCTTCCTACAGCAGCAGATCTGGGGTCAGTTTACAGTGTTTACTCAACGCTCTGACACCATTTGGTTTTCAAAGACAAGCAATAAAGTTTAAAATAAGTTTATTTTTTAAGTTCTTTCTTTTCCTTGATTGCAGTTGGCGCAACATGATTTGACATACTGCCAACTGTTCTGATTCCTTCATATGTTAAGTGAGTGTGTGGGGCCCAGACAACCCCACAGCAGGGGGGGCCAACACAGAGCCTGTGAGCTCCTGGTCGATTGCAGGGGGCCTCGTTCTAAGAACAGCGCGGGTCACCGGTAGAGGGTTCCGTCAAAGCCTTTTTCCTCCTCGTTGTTCCCTTCAGCAGGTCCTCTACCTTGTGCCTGCATTTAAACTTCTAAGGATATTCCGTATCATAGCAACCAGACACAACCAAAGCTCTCTCAAGCTTCTCCCAGCTGGGAGTCAAACACAACGGTGTGCAAAAAACCTGACAAATGTGCTACAGTGTGACTTTGAAATGTTGAGAGAGATTCATTGTTGAGATGAACAGAGAAATCACTTTCAACATTATTACTGATTGTGAAAAATCATTGAGAGTAATCAGTGAACATAGACAGACAGGCTCCTCATACATGTAGCATATTAAACGCATAATATTCATTATTTAGGGGTAACCCGAACAAATTAATTATTCGCAAGATTTCATAAAAAAAGTATCCTTCCATATGACTCCACCCTTCCGGTAGCTCACTCTCAAAGCGCTGGGTGACCCCTGGCCCATAGCAGTCAAAGCCTTCAGTATATACACGATGACAAAATGTGGTTTTATTCTATGTACTCCTGACAGTAAAATAAGCTAATATAGACCATAAAGGGCCAGTCATGCAAAAAATAAAATACAAACACTAGGATAGAGAGTTACTCCAGACGGTGAGCAGCACTGCTCAGAGGGCCTTCCCTCTGTGACGAGGACCAGAGAGTGAGAGTGAGCATCCATACTGCTCAGCTCGGAGAGCTCGGCTGTAATTACAGGACTCCTCTCATGTCATTAAGACCTAAACACCGTCTCTAGTTGTTGTATGACCAGACCAATGACCTCTCAGACACACACACACACACTCACACACACTCACACACACACAGGGAGAGGTGTTCACTGGCCTTTGAGCTGCTTCCCAAGTGTCTATCTAGCTCAGTTTCAGTTTCAGTTGTTTACCTGTCCGACCCACCACTTTCCCATTCCGGGTCAGTGTGAGCGCTCTCAGGCAGCAGTCCTCAGTGATGCAGCTCCACAAAGCCACCGTACACTACCTCATCCACAGCACACAGCAGACCGACTGTTAGAGACTCGCTATCGAACACAGTGGAGCATTTAGCAGCTACAGAGACTGGTATTCACCTCAGAAGGTGGTGGAGACCAAACAGAGCTGAAGGAGAGTGAATATAGGACTTATATTCACCAGGTTGACACACACACACGACGGAAATTGATGCCAGTGTCCTAAACCCGCATTCTCGCTAATGTCCACCTGGGGGCGACTCCTCTGGTTGTATAGAAGTCTATAGAAAATGACTCTACTTCTCTCTTGAGTTATTCCCTCAGTAAACATTGTAAACATGAGTTTGTTTGCTTGTATGCTTTAGGGCGGGGCTACAAGGTGATTGACAGGTCTCGACCACGCCGTTTGTCCACTCTGGGAGTTGTCCTGTTTTTGTCTCTAACCTTTCCCTAAAGATGTTCTCTTCAGTGTTGGGTCGTACTGGAGCACGTCCTCTCGTGTCACTTGGAGGTTGGAGGCCGAACTCGAAGCTTCACGAGAACAGCCACCAGGACCACGTCTTATATACGGTTTATGGTAACTACCGGATGTTTAAGGGGAGGCAAACCAAGCAAAAACATTGGCTTTTAATGCACAGATTTGGGCTATTTTGTCTTCTTCAGACTGGAGGAAAGGAAACATTTAGATGTTTATGTTACTACTTTGTTTCTTTGTGTCTGTAGATTTCTCCTTAATTCACCAACAGTCAGCATTAGATAATGCCTCATTGGTATATTTAAAAATGACATTTCAGAAAACTTTCAGAAGAAAAGAATTGTCTTAATGTAAGTAATCCATGGTGATATCTGTTAGTTACCTTTTTTACCCTATTCACGTGTGTCTTCAAAATGTCATTTTACAACACATATTTGTCTTGTAGCGAACGATTCATAACTATCTAGATTATATCCTATATACATATATTTTTTACAGAGCGGTTTGTTCATATTTCATTCATAGCCTGAATTACACATCGTATTCCTTAAAGCATGGCAATTTGTTTTCATGGCTGCTGACAGTATTTTATGATTTTCATGTGTGATAGAAATAGATAAAAAAAATTCCCCCTGTCATTTGCGAATTAAGAATTTTGAACCTGGCTTTATTTAATGTTCAAAATTCTGTTCTGGTAATTATGGAGAATAGCACATATAAAAAAAAGATAATGCCATATTTACAAAATATAACATTTCAGGAAACATGCAATATAAATACAATGGCTCAATATAAATAATCAACTGGGGAAGTTTCATAGTGATGTATATGAATTAACATTATGACCCTATTCACCTCAGAGCGGTTTATTATTTATTCATTTATGTTAAGGTGTTTCACCTCATCAACTAGAGTAATATAATAATAATGAAAAGTGTTGTTGCAGGTATAAATGATGCGGTGTAAATACAGAGACACAGGGGTGAGTAGACGTGACTGTTGCACTGGGTGACTGAACGCTGTGGAGACGTGCATCATGTCAACCCACCAGGTGAAGTTACCCGTACACGGTACAGTGCTGCTATTGGTCTGTGCTGGCCGGGCGAGTGTTTGAATCCTGGCTTTGTTTGACAATCAAACAGAAGCTAGTCAGACTGCATTATACAGATCACACTAAATGCATGGCAGCGGTTGTGGTTTAAAAAACACCGTTCAGTAAGGAGTCCTCGACATTCCAAGGTGTCCCTGGCTCCCTAAAATGATGCAATCATTTCTCCCGGAGATCCTCCCCGGTGGCTCACAGGGAACCGGTCCAAACACAGGAGGAGTCCTACAGCCATTACGCTGAACTATGGACATTTGCTTGATAATGATTAATGATGAGGTAAAGAAAAACAACTTGTCTCTTGCTGCTTTAATTGGAAAAAGAAAAGCCCTGCCTTATTTCACACACCTCATTTGTCTCAGGTCCTACCTGAGCAGCTCATGGCTCACAGCCTCTGAAGGCTCCAGGCAGGCTGGGGAGGGGTGTGTGTGTGTGTGTGTGAGTGTGAGAGTGTGTTGGGGGGAGGGTTGTGTGGACTCGGCTGGGTTCGCTGAGGCGACAAGTGTGAACCTGCCCTCCATACAAAAGATAAGGAGCCCTGGTATCAGGGTAATTGCTGGCAACCTGTCAAACAGTGGGGAAATAATTACGGTGGCAGTGGTGCACTCCGTCTCCGCTCGGTTCCACCTGTGTGTGTGTGTGTGTGTGTGTGTGTGTGTGTGTGTGTGTGTGTGCTGTCTACATTTGGCCCCACTCCCCCTGGTCCCACTAATCCTCTCCTCTTACACAATCTGATAAAGAGAGATGCTCAAACTCTCTCTCACACTCTCAGCTATGTCACAGTTCCCTGGGAGAGTGTGATCAGTTCACTGGGAAAGGTGTGTGTGTGTGTGTGTGTGTGTGTGTGTGTGTGTGTGTGTGTGTGTGTGTGTTGGGGGGGTATGTGATGAGAGCTTGCTTCCTGTAGAAGCAGACTTGCATGTGCACATTTGTGCTTCTCTACTTTCATGATTATCAGTGTTTATTATCAGTGTATTAAAGAAACAAAGGCTCTATTCTGTAGATCTGTGCACGTCGTGCTTTTGTCACTTCACATGCACCCACACAGCCATGGTCATGTCATCAGTGCACGGTGACCCGCCTGCCACTTTGAGTCTTTGTAACCATGGAACACACAGTGTTGCTTTCTTCATTTCTCCGCTCAGGGGATGGCGGTTTCGTTCAGACCTGGCAGGACCAACGCAGTGAGAGCACGGGCTGTTGACAGGAAGTGGGCGGAGTTACCGCAACCTCACTCAGTGGGTCGTGGACGGCGGTTTTGAAGCCTCGAGTTTGGCTTTTTGGCCGTGCCGTCTTGGTTTTTGGGCCGGCAGGGAGACAACTCCCAGCCCGGACAACGCTATGGAATCAACTCACGAGGTAGCCCCGCCCTAAAGCGCACCCTGCTTTATGGTGGATTTGACTCTAAAACGGGACCATACTTTACGTCATGCTGTATTGAGACTGGAGTAAGGGCCACGGCCCCCCGGGGCCTGAGATAGAGCAATGCCAATGCAGGAGAACAGCCGTGAAGTAAAAGGTTCTGTCAAAGAAATCACTTTTAAATGTCCCTTCAAGCCCCAAGTGATGACCTCACAATCAAACTTCTCATCAAGTTGATCATTTATGAGAGAATTCTGCTGCGTGTTTTAAAAAGTCTTGACGTGGCACAATGTCATGGTTTATTAAGTAGGGGCTCTCATTGAACGCCTGCCACCCCGTACATAAATCATCTGGCTGGTTATTCAGAATGCTGAAACTACAGAGAAGAAGTGCTGCTCACGTTCATCGTCGTTTGTTCAACCTCTTCTCCCCGGTTGCATTTTGTTTCCTCAGCAACTACAAACCAGCTCACTCCCGCTGTTTCCTAGGTTACGCTTAAACAGGTTATTTTCTTTGTGCATAAGAGATGATGAGGCGAGAGATTCTTTAAAAAACGGAACAAGACGGGCACAGCCACTACCCGGTGGGGCCTTTACGCTCCTGTGGCCCTTGTGTGTCTTCCTGCTCTGAAGTCTGTAAACACCGCCAAGTGAAGGACTGCAGTTGTTGCATCTTTTGGCAAAAGGCCAGAACCCCAGAAGAAGAAAAACATGGAACAACTGGCCTCCAGTTCAGCTGCTCAGAATCACACAGCGTCCAGGAGGAAATCAATGCTGTGTGTGTGTTTGTGTCTGTGTGTGTGTGTGTGTGTGTGTGTGTGTGTGTGTGTGTGTGTTCCTGTACGTACTGACCAAATATACTCACTACATGAGAAAAGACTCTTCTATTGATTCCACTAAAAAGCAGTGGAGGTAAAATGCAAATCTCCCTGTGCACTTTCTGTAAAAGCTTGAAATCTGAACTTTTCCACAGCCTCCCACAGCCCCCCCCCCCTCCCCCCCTCCTCCCCCCCTCCTCCCCGGCAGAGTTTAAAGTCTTTAGGTCAGGTCTTTTTTTTCCTTGACTCGGGCATAAAGGGCTGGATAATTATCATGAAGTTGTTGGAACATATTTGAAGTTCAGTTTTCCCCCTGCTCATCTTGTAGAGCTCCTAAAGGCTCTTCTTTAAGGCTGGATTGTTTCCCTCTTGACATTTTTGCAGCTTTCTACGTGACTCGGCGGCTCGTCCTTTAATCAGAGGATCTGTGTTTTGATCCCCGGCTTCACTAGTCCATGTCCATGTGTCCTTGGGCAAGAACTCTTGAAAAAATGTACTTTTGGTGAGAAACTTGAATAAATCCAGTTGTTAGAAGAAGATGTTTTCACAGCAACAAAAATAGATATTAGTGAAGAATTATGACCCGTTTAACTTCCTAACACTCTCTCACAGCTCTAAGCAGCTCATAATACATCATTAAAAATACTAATGCCAGCCCATGCTTCTCTCTGTTGTGGTGGAGCAGGAGCTGGTCTCGGGTGGAGCGTAGAAGTCGAGTGGCAGTGTGTCATATGATCCCAGATGATTAAACTTGATGAAACAAAAGATCATCATCACATATGTATATATGTGTATGTATGTATATATGTATAGAGCACAAACATACAAGGGACAGCAGCTGTTCATTTTGTCCGGTAAGCACATTTAGTTTTAAACCTTTTTTTCGCAAGCTAAAATAAGCCTCCCAATTAATATCACAGTTCACGTAAACAATTGCATCTTACTAACCAATCTAGCGCTAGCATTATCTGCTAACGGTCTGCTAACTCTCGAGCTCCACCATCTCATCCCAATATGTTCACTTTTGGTTCCAAATAACCAAGATGGTGACGGTCAAAATGCCAAACTCAAGGCTATTCATGAACAAACGGCTATCCATAAACCAACGGCTATCCATAAACCAACGGCTATCCATAAACAAATGGCTATCCATAAACCAGCGGCTATCCATAGGCGAACAGCTATCCATAAACAAACGGCTATCCATAAACCAACGGCTATCCATAAACAAACGGCTATCCATAAACAAACGTCTATCCATAAACCAACGGCTATTTATAAACCAACGATATCCATAAACCAACGGCTATCCATAAACCAACGATATCCATAAACCAACAGCTATCTATAAACCAACGATATCCATAAACCAACAGCTATCCATAAACCAACGATATCCATAAACCAACGGCTATCTATAAACCAACGATATCCATAAACCAACGGCTATCCATAAACCAACGATATCCATAAACCAACGGCTATCTATAAACCAACGATATCCATAAACCAACATCTATCCATAAACAAACGGCTATCCATAAACCAATGGGTGACATCATGATGACTATGTCCACTTTTATATACATATGCTCGCAGCAGAGCAGCAAAAGAGTTGATGTGGACATATGGAGTGAGCCACACAACATGCTCCTGGGTAAGCTGATGTTGTAGCAGGGCTCCCTCCTCTACAGAGCAGACCCCTGATGACTAACACCTACAGGCCAGTGAGATGGGAGGATCTGGGAACCAGTGAGCACGAGGAGCACTGGAGGCTGTCCTGTGGACACACACCGAGGGGATGCGGAGTCTGGGCATGTCCAAACCCCCCCCACCCCCACCCCGACCCCCCACCCCCAGCAACCCCACCCCGACCCCCCCGTCTGCACATTCCACACAGGTAGAACTCTCTGACAGACAAGACACCATGTGCATTGACATGTGTGAACACACACATGCAAACCCACAAAGACTTATGTAAAGTAAAATGCATATTCCAACCAACCGCAACGACAACACTGTGTAGACACACACACACACACACACATTAACAACTTCCACTTACTAAAAGCACATCTGGAAGACACATTCCAAGCAGTCACTTGCGATGTCTTACACTGAAAATCACACAGTGCCTGAGGACTTATAAACACACACACACACACACACACACACACACACACACACACACACACACACACACACACACACAGCGGGAGAGGTGTCTCTCTACCATTTGCTTCATAAGCACCTGTTGCCTGAAAAGTATTAGAAGCTGGAGTCTATTAAAGGGACAGTGCGTTTTTTTGTGGGTTTTTTTGCATGACTGTGCCTTTTATATCTGTGTATGGTAGCGTATTCTACAGTCCGGAGTAAATTGAATATTAAAAACACATTTCAAACATCAAGTTTAAAGTGAAGGCTTCAATTTTTTTGCTTGGCCACACAAAATGATACAATATACGAAGAAATCAGAACGCATGAAACAGTTGCAGAAAGTTAATTGTGCAAACTGGAACATAGTAAAAAACAAGAACTACAAAGGAAGTAAGTTAGATATGTCAAAAATGCAATTCAATGTGGCTATTTTGGCATGAAAGTAAAAAAACATTGTCACCAAATCATAAAATCTTTTAAAAGTAATAATCATTGAAGATCGTTATGATAGTATGAGCACTATAAACTGACCACAGGTCTGTTGTCGTAGAGAAGAGGGCGTCGGCACGTTGGCGTTATTGGTATAATGTCAGGATGGCAGTTTGGCTGAAGTATTATTATTATTGTAGTATTATCGCCCTGACAACACGTTACCTTGAATCCAGTGTGTTAATCATGGCTCCTCTCGACCACGTCCTTCACAGCTGGATTACCGTTGCCATGGTAATGTCCCTCCACCGCTGCTTTTCCTGCCATACACAGTGCCTCAGGCAAATGTCTGACCTTTGACCTCGCCGTTTCACTGACAGCCTCGAACCCAACGACCGTAATCACACTCTTCGTCTTCCAACATGTTTTGTGCTGAGGGGACGGACGGTGCTGGTGTAAGCACCACTGGCAACAACAGGGGCCCCGTCAGAACCCCAATGTCTGAATGTGCTGAGGGGACGGAGCTTCCCCAAGCCGTTAGCAACTAGCTGTCAGCTAGAACATTACCCAGCATGCCGTTTGCCGGCGTCATTTTGTAATTGTACACTCATTAGGTTCACAAATTGTTTACGTGTCCCAAATTGATGTGAGCCGTGGTGTCTTCTGCTTGTAGAGCGAGCTGTGGGTTGTTAATGGTTGTGTTACAACGTTCTAGCCGTGAGTGAGGAGGGAACGCGGATGACGGGCCCTCGTCTCGATGCGCTCGCAGGCTTCTTAGCCACGAGGCTTCTTAGCCACGAGGCTTCTTAGCCACGAGGCTTCTTAGCCACGAGGCTCTTCACAACCGTTATCCAGGATGGCAGTATATGAATGAATATCTCGTATTGGGGACTTATAACCGGTATAGCAGATGAAACCCTTACGTTACGCTGGGCGGTTGTGTTGCTGGAGAGGATGTGCGGTGTCAGAGTCGGTGCCGTTGAATTGAATAAATCCAGATGTTTGAAGGAGATGTTTTCACAACAACATAAATAGATGAATTATGAGCTGTTTACACCAACTCTGAGCAGGTAATAGCATTACTACTATTATTATTATAAAAATACAATCTTTATTTCCTAATCATTTGAATAATGAGTTTTATGAAGAAAATAAACACCATGACTATAACTAATAGTAAAAGTATAACATTTAGAATTTCTGATGATTCACCGACTTCAGAGCGGTTGAAATGATTTTGGGACGGTGCCAAAAAAAAGAAATAGTCTGGAGCCTTGTAGACCAGCTGCTACAACGAAACAATATAAAGATCTGTATCTGGCAATATGGATCACCAATAATTATATATTAGTATTGGTGGCAAAAAGAACGTGATCATTGAGCTCTAAAAGTTACACTTCCGACCTGTGAGTCTTATCCGTGATCCTTCTATGAGCCGTTATCTACTATCTGTAGTGATGCAACACACTGACTCTCATCTGTGAATCCAGCTGTTAGTTCCAAACATCTGTCTGCTCTTTGGTCCAGGGTGCAGCTCCCGGTTCCCGGTTCCCCCACCACTCAGACTGGGTTCACTCACTCGCTCTTCACTAAAAATGATGTTCACTCTCTAGGTTGAACTTCAAGACAAGCAGCTAAGACACCAGATCTAATTAATTGCGTTGTAAATCACATCACGTGATGCTACTCAGCCAGTCAAATATGTGTATTCAGATCAGCATCCGGACTCAAGTGAGATTTACACACACGGGAGAAAGACAAGAGACTGAGCAGTAGGAGGATAGTACGTGAGTCAGAAGTTATTCCACACGTTGTTCTCCAAGAAGAGAAACGTGGACAGTGACTCCAGAGTCTTGAACCAAGAATGGACAGACTCTTATATGTTCATCATTCCTACGAGCAGTTCAAAACCAGTATGTCAGTATGTATTTAGAGACTGTGATGATTATTAAAAGCAGTAATGTGAAGCTCCACTACGAGACAAAGCACAAATATTTTAACCAAACTTACCCACTCACATCCAAAATGAAGAACAATCTAAGAGTTCAATAATCAGAATCCTTACACATTAATTCACTGTCCAACAATGATAACAGAGAGAATAGAGCTGAAACAAGAGGTTTTAATAACCATAGTCCCTGCACACAAATTCATCTTTTTAGAAGATGAGAATAATATAATATTGTGGCTTTCTTGGGTGAAATCACTTCACACCTGGATGAAATTAATTTAACGCTGTAGGGCAATTCAATAAATCTTTCTAAAATGAAGTACTTTATTTCAAGTCACATCTTTCCATAGCTTTCTGTTATGTATGATATATATATGTACATATATATATATATATATATATATATATGTGTGTGTGTCAGCTTATTTGACGGATGATTTTTTTTCTTCCAAGAAGCAGTCAGCCAGTTAAAACAGGTCAACTTTACAGAGGAGATGTTTTGTGGCTGCTGCTACCTTATGAACCATCCCGACCCCTGAGGTCGTCTGGGACGGGTCTACTTCCTGTTCCAAGAGTCAGAACTAAACATGGAGAAGCAGCATTCAGTTATTCTGCTCCACATATCTGGAACAAAGTCCTTGAAAGCTGCAGGTCTGCTGAGACCCTCAGAGACCCTCAGACGCCCTCAGCTCCTTTAACTCTAGATTGAAGACTTTGCTGTTGCCTTTAATTGAACCAGATTCAAGGATATTAATACATTTCTGCATTTTACTACTGTATTTTATTTCTTAAACTGCACTGCAACTTTTATTCTATTTTTAGCTTTTTGATGTTTTACTGACTGTTTTTAATGTTTAAATGAATGTTCTTGTTTTTAAATCTTCTTTTCTTTTGCATTATGTTTTGATGATGCTTTAATTTGTTTTTATGTGAAGCACTTTGAATTGCCTTGTTGTTGAAATGTGCTCTACAAATAAACTTGCCTTACCTTATACCAACAAAACGTAGTGCACTTTAATTAGTAAATAACCCCCACGACGTGCAGGGCTGCCTGTGAGGAAGTCAGGTGACGTCATAAGGAGAGCAGTCTGCGTAGGGAGGAGGTCAGGGACCCAGGACACCACTGTTCCTGTTCCATTTCAAACCAAAAGTCAATGCTTTTACTTACTTATTTTACGTAATGTACGTACTTGGCATTATGTAACAGTTTTTTTTTTTTACAAAACAAACACTTATTTCTACCCAAACGTGATCCTTTCCTCCACCCAACCCGAGTTGCTGGTGTTGCTGCACGGTTGCAGGTGAATGTGAGAACAATCTTAAAATAACTTCTTGGGAGCTATCACACAAACCGTTGTATGAGGACGTCGACTCATTCACATGTTCACATCGCAGACGGCAGACATTTTTCTTAAGAACCAGATATGTAAATATTTGAAAGATACAGTAGAAGTCCACAAAAGCTTTTTACCCTTCATACCTTCCCTGCAGTAATGGTTTTGGCTGTGCTCTCTCGTTCATTAGAACGGATCCAGTGTCTTAAGGGCCGACAGCTCCAGACACGTCTGAGTACAGAGAGCCTGCACTGATGTCATGCCAAATTCTGATCTATTATGGAAGAATGGCTTGGCAGCAAGACAAGTCAAGTACTGCCTGTGTGTGTGTATGTGTGTGTGCGTGTGTGCATGCGTGTGTGTGTGTGTGCGTGTGTGCATGCGTGTGTGTGTGTGTGCGTGTGTGCGTGTTCATGGGCTCAGGTGGAACCACTTGTTAGTGAGATCAGGGCAGAGTGTGTGTATGTCTGTTAATGTGCATTACAACCTACATGTATTCAGAGAAAGCTTTCACTAATCGGCCATGAACGGACAGTGTCACATTCACACACACACACGCACGCACACACGCACGCACGCACGCACGCACGCACGCACGCACGCACGCACGCACGCACGCACACACGCACACACACACACACACACACCGTCGGTATGGCAGTTCTCCAGCGTGAGCGAAGAAGACATAAAGTTCACAATTTGTCACAACTGTCAAATTCGGAGGAGGAACATTAAAACATTTAGACCCCCCCCCCCCCCTTGTAACTGAGTTAACGGGGGTTGCAACGACTTGCATGATGATGTGTTCATGCTCCGCTCAGTGAAAATGAGGATTACACGTAAGTAAGTTAGAATGTTGTGTGTTCAAAAGCAATCTTGTGAAATGTTGTTTTTTGGTGAGAAACTTGAATACATCCAGTTGTTTGAAGGAGATGTTTTCATAGCAACATAACATAACAAGTCTTTGTGCCTTCTCGCCTCGCAGGTTTCTGTGGATCGTGGTTAAATCTGGACCCTGGTCCTGGTCCTGCTGTGGTCCTCCCCCTCACCTACTGATATTATTACATGAATCATTTCTGTCATGTGAATTCAACGTGTTGTAACTCTGTTATGCTGTTCATTCTGTACACATGACATCTATTTTCGTACTCTGTCCATCCTGGGAGAGGGATCCTCCTCTGTTGCTCTCCTGAAGGTTTCTTCCATTTTTCTCCCTGTTGAAAGGGTTTTTTTTGGGGGGAGTTTTTCCTGAGTCAATGAGGTTCTGGGACAGAGGATGTCAGTGTGTACAGATTGTAAAGCCCTCTGAGGCTAATTTGTAATTTCTGATTTTGGGCTATACAAAAATAAATTGAATTGAACATAGATATTAGAAATGATTAACCGCTGTAGATGACAACAACAAAGTAAAATGATAAAATGTACAGTTGTTCACGGTTAACACTGACTCGGGGGAGATTGAAAATGTTTTTGAGGATGGTTTAGTGGTGGTGGTAAAAAAGTTAGTCTGAAGCCTTGCCGTCAGTTATAGTCCTCGGCTGTTCAGAAAAAGAAAACTAAATTGGAATCAGCCCAAAACATTTCAATCGGTGCACCTCTATATGTAATTGATTGATTTGTATTAATGACAAATGTTGTCATCAGAAATCTCACACGTTTTCCAATCAGTGTGTGTGCTCCACTGCGTTAATGCAGGTTGGAATGTACCACTTTTCATGAGCAAAGACAATGAGCTGCTGAGTGAGACTGTGTGTGTGTGTGTGTGTGTGTGTGTGTGTGTGTGTGTGTGTGTGTGTGTGTGTGTGTGGTCACTGGGTCAGTAAGTCATGGGACCCCTCTGATGTCTGCAGGGTCCGCGCCCTGCTGGACTGCAGTACCAGGATGTGACAGGGCTGGGAGGGGCCGCTCTTAGCCCCCCTGACCTCCTCTAATCTCCTGTGTCACCCAAAGGCCCCGACGCCCTCCTGACTCTCCCTCCAACCAAGTGCACGCCTCCCACTGCCTTCTCTCACGCTGCTGATTCACACAAGGTTTGTCCCGCCCTCCGAAGATGGAATCCCAACTTGACTCCGGACTATGGAAGAATGAACCTTTACACACAGATGGGGATTGATAACATTGTATCGATACCGATTCCATCATCTGTTCCTCTTATTGATCTAGTTCTTTTTTCTATTCCTGATAAATTGTTGGGTGAAATAGAATACACCCAGGAACCGTCCCAAAGTCGGTGTGAAACGTCAAAAATTATAAATGTCGTCCTTTTACTTTGTAATTGTCATCTATCGTGGTTATTTACATCACTAAATGACTCAAATAATGATGAATAAAGGATTGTATTTATATCTAAATAATTAAGAGGAGTAATGTCTCCCTTTACCAGAGAAGGAAGTCTCTCTCCCTCTGTGTGTGTTGTTATCAGAGCTTCTCCTCTCTTTGTTCACATAGGCTGCCGGCCGCGTGCCTTTTAGTGCATGTGAGTGCACGTGAGTGTGCCTCACTGATTTAGCCCACAGCCTCCACTCTGCACTGCTCTAACACGGCGGCTACATCCCCCCCCCCCCCACCCCCAGGTAAGCACTGTTAGCTGTAGTTAGCACTGTTAGCTGTAGTTAGCACTGTTAGCTGTAGTTAGCCGTAGTTAGCACTGTTAGCTGTAGTTAGCCGTAGTTAGCACTGTTAGCTGTGATCTGCCGACTCGCCACCTACATGTTGAGAGACGTTGAGAGGCAATCCAAATGCTCCCAATCTGGGATCTTGCACCTTTAAATCGGCAGTAACAGTCCCCATATTTCATCACGAATAAAACTCAAGGCTCTGACCCGCGACATTCACCTCAGTGGTCGTGTTCCGTTCGTCAAACAGAACATTTACGTTGGACGGGTCTGCAAAGCCTCCGAAGGTTTTGAATGCCAGTAATAATGTCCCGGTTGAGGTTTACCAACTGGAATGGATCTCAGAGCTGTGTCCCCCTGATGTCAAGCCTTCAGGCTGCCATCCATCTGCTTCAAACACAAGTGGGCGCTGGAGACGAGGCACCATCTCTCAGCCAGCATTCCACAGCTGGCGGGCCCGCCCGGCCTCAACAATCGCTCCCCCTGTTAGCATCTAATGTAGATCCGTCACAGGCGATGACCTTCTTCCCCGAGGGGGGCTCAAACCCAGCTGCCGGAGGAACCGGGTGCACTACCCCTTTTCAGGGAGGGTAAACTCTGGGAAGTTTCCCCCTCTGTAAACGGAGTGAGCTGTGCCCGTGGCAAAGAAGATCAAGGATTCCAAGCTGCCCCCCCCGGATTTTGGGACATTTGCAAAAGGATTATTACAAAACTAATCTTTGTTCAAATCCTGACTCTCGTTTCTTGAGGCACCAACTGTCCTTTGAGCGGTCTCAGTGGCAGCTGTAGTTGGAAATGCAGCAACAGTGGCCTTCGGCCAAAGGCTACACTAATTTGTTTAGAGGCTCAGATCAACACCTGTCTAAGCAGAAGAATGTGGAAAGTAAGACAGAATGAAAGCAGGGGGGGCGGGGTTGTTGGGGGTGGCGAGGAGGGGGGAAACTTTTGTTGTACTGTCCCTGCAGGGTCCCAGGACCTGATGGATCACCATGCGGAAGAACTCACTCTGAAGATACTCATCGTCATTGAAGCTGTTCTTCCTTTATCTTTCCTCAATCGTTGCATGATTTACAGCGTCTCAAGTCGGCCTCGGAAAACATCAGGAACCTCGCCGACGGCACCGCACCCCGTGGTTGTGGTCGGAAGGGTCGTCTCCGTCATGGGGAGACGGGTCATCTCGGTCATGGGGAGGCGGGTCGTCTCGGTCATGGGGAGGCGGGTCGTCTCGGTCCAGGGGAGGCGGGGCGTCTCGGTCCAGGGGAGGCGGGTCGTCTCGGTCATGGGGAGGCGGGTCGTCTCGGTCCAGGGGAGGCGGGCGCTCGGTCCAGGGGAGGCGGGCGTCTCGGTCCAGGGCAGGCGGGTCGTCTCGGTCATGGGGAGACGGGTCATCTCGGTCCAGGGGAGGCGGGGCGTCTCGGTCCAAGGGAGGCGGGGCGTCTCAGTCATGGGGAGGCGGGGCGTCTCGGTCCAGGGGAGACAGCAGAGGGTCAGCGCTGGTGAGCTCAGGCAGGACGACTGTGCTGGTGGAAGGGTTGATCACGTGACGATCGGATCGCCCCGTCGGCCGTGTGTTTCCTGTGTGAGACCAGGCGTGTTCAGAGAGCTGTGTCCGGGCCGTCGGGCATATTAAGGTTGGGCTGCCGGAGTTTGAACTTACGTTCCATTTAGCATGTAACTAAATGGAACCTCCAGAGCAGAGCCGTACGGTTCTGCCCCGTATTTTACAAGAACAGCTGTTAGCTGACACTGCTAGCTCTCCTCCGGTCCATCTCAACACGGGCTTGCTAGCGCTACAAGGCCGGCGACTAGAACGCATTAAAGGACGCAGATGTTTGACCTCATCAAGGCCGAGAACGATTGTCAGTCAAACTTTTGTCCACGCTCTTGATGGTTAAACTGTGTAAATAGCTTCCTCCCCGTGTATCTAGAGGTGTTTTTGTTGCTGAATTGAGCTGCACTTTATCCATGAAAGTTGCTTCATGAATAAAGGTCATTCATTCATTCAAATCCCTGTTGGAAAATGTGTTTCATGATAGTATAGGTTTGGTTTAGTTTAGGGAAAGATTGTGGTTTGGGTTAAAACAACATACATAAAGTTCATCAAGATATTTTGTGAAAGGGTGACTTTGTTATTGTCCAACCTAGACCCTGTTCCCTCATGTCTCCATGTCTACATGACTCATGAGGACTCCCCTTCATGGAGCAGGTCCAGTGATGACGGAGAAACAAAAGCTTGTTCTTGACCTCTTCACCTGTTGCCAGGAGACAGTGGAGTCATGTAAACAGCTCATACGGGTTACATTTTACCAGATTACATGTGAACACATCACGATAACGTAACGTATGCCGAATACTCGTTTTCCCTGAGCAGAACCTGAAGGCATCATAACGGAACTGAACGGAACCTTCATTCGTTGGCCGTTAGCGGTGGTGCTAACGTTAACTTCTCCTGTCGATTTAAACACCGATTGGGTGTTTACAATGTCACATGATCAGAGATCAGAGACTAGAAAAACATAAATATTAATCATATTGACTGAATATTGTCTCCTGTGATAAGGATATGTTGGTGACCCACACATGCTGTTTTGGGGAACCTACTTGTACGCTGGCAAATGTTCTGCTCACTACAATCTTTAGCATGAATGGTTTTATTTAGTTACGGGTATGATTACAGGATTTTGGTTGTTTTAACTATAAAATATTGATATATGGTACTGGCTTCAACAATCCAGAATTAGTTGCTGAAAATCATTTTTTACTGCGCCTCATTCATTAGAGAGATGGACCCTTTTGCAGTTCACAAACCATGAGGACATATGGAAGTGTGCGATAGCTTGTCAAGCTGTGTGAGGCTACTAACTACCAAAGAGGGCCAACGCAACCTCCACCAACTGGCTCTCCAGACCCGTGTGCTGTTAGTGAGCGTCCCAACATTTAGTATCAGATGTCCTCGTCTTCTGCTGGAGAACGCCAGCGTGTGACCTCACACCAGAGACCTTACGAGCTACAGGTCACTAGTGTTCACGTACAGAACGTCAAACAGGAAGTACACTCAGACTTCTGACTTCATTGACTTTTAAAATGGCTGCTTCAAACAGCAGCATTTTGGATCGATCCAGTGGTCGTCGACCCGTTTGATAGCTCGCAGCTATCGACGCCGCCGGTGTTTTGGTTTAACGAGGAGCCGTGTTAACTGGTGATCTTTTAGCCGAATGCGTAGAACTTGGGTTCTGCTGTTATTCCATTCTACAGCGATTCAGGGAACATGCAACAATCAGACATGTTGCTGAGGGCAACAGCATGTTTACAGCTGACTCGGCTGGGGGGGCAAAAACCCACTTCAGTTGCTGCATGTGCATGCATATATCATATTTTAAAAAGGGATTACAAAGGGTGTATAGGCCACGGTCTTCCTTACGCCTCTTCTGTTCATAAACTCATTCATTTAAATGTAAAACTGCATGCCCCCCTAATATCTGTTTCGTTGTTTTTTATGGGTCAGTTATTGTCTGTTTATTTTCTAGAATGTTGACCTTTTTATAGAAGTATTACTAGAATGTTGAATATACAGTTTTTATGATGATCGATAAAAAAAAATGAACGTGGGCTATCAGCCGAGTCCGAAAAGAGCAGGAGACTCAGAGACTAGTGGAGCTGAATGTACTGCCTCTCTCTCTCTCTCTCTCTCACACACACACTCACTCGCGCGCACGCACGCGCGAACATACACACACACACACACACACACACACACACACACACACACACACACACACACACAGGCTGTGCTTACACTATGTTATTAGTGCCGCTCTCTTCCCTCTGACTGCGGTAATTACACTGGAGTCTCACTCACAGGCGCACAGAAGCGAACCGTATCAAGTGACCCCGTACTGAGAATAAAAACACACTAAACATCTTCCATGTTCTTCTCTGAGTGACGCGCAGCTCAGCGCTCAGTCGCGTGCTCCTCATTACCCATCAATCCATCCCGCTACATTCAATGACTGTTCGGTAAAAGGACACTTGGAACAATGTCCCGAGGTGACGTGTAAAAATGACCAATCACAGCCCGGACCCCTCCGGATACTGCTTTTCCTCCCGAGGAGGCCAGGAGACATGCAACTATTCACTACGACGTGAACGGCTCCGGTGTCAGCGAACAACAGCCCAGAGAACCGGACCTGAACTGCGTCCTCAACGTGTTGCGCGGGGTCTTTGCTCACCTGTCACCTAAGAGTTTTTCTTTGAGGAGAGCCCCTCAACGGGAGAGCGTCTCGCGAGCCGCAGTCGCGAGCCGCACATTTGGTTGTTATTGGTGCGCACCGGGACGGTCATTCAAAAGCGCGGCCCACGTACCTTCAAAGTCGGACAGAATCCCTTCGAGGTGGTCGTTGACGGAAAGTTCCGACATCCTGCCCGAGTTGCAGTATAAGCTCCGAGCCGGGTGAGAAACGAAGCCGAACTCTGAAGAACACGGCTCCCGAGCGAGGAAGAGGGACGCTCGTGCGCGCGCTGGTTGCGTGAATGTGCAGGGACCGACCGAGCTGCTGCTGCTGCTGCTGCGCCCCTCTGCTGTCTGTGTGCTGGGTGTCCGAGCTGTCCGAGCCCACTCTGGGGGGGGTGGTGGGCGGAGCCGTATGCAACACCTGGAAAGAGATCCTCCCTTGTCCCCCGCGGTCTGTCCTCCCCCCCTGCCAAAGGCGTCAGATGGACCGATAAAGGTTCTGTCTGTTCAGAGTCCTACAGGTCTGTCTCCCCTGCCCGTTGATCAGCCTCTCCATTGAGGAATGCTCCACAATCTGTAGAAGCATTCAAGGACTGACACTAGGGGCTGACAAGACGGGGCTCACGTGGGCTCCGGGGCCGCTCGCGCTCACATTCACACCTACGGGCAAGTTAGAGTCATCAGTTAACCTAAGCTGCGTGTCTGTGGACTGTGGGAGGAACCCGGAGAGAATGTATATATATTTATGTATTAATATACACTGTAAAATGTTTATTGTCAAATGAACAGTAACTTTGAAAACCATTACTCCTATCCTGTAGTTGCTTTATTTCATACCATGGGGAAATTACTGTAAAAAATACCTACAGTTTTACGTTAGTGTACTGTTATTGTGGCTGAATGTTTACTATAACATAAATATTAAAGTAATTTATTTTACACTGCTACTGTCTCACCTGCAGTATATACTACTGTATTTATTACAATTAAATACTGTTCTTAGCTGTGCATGGATAATCAGACAAATAAGGGCTTAACTTCCCAAAAGCAGAACATTCACAGAAAATATATAATAGTAATAACAGTAATAGTAAAACAGAACAATAATACAACAATATGTTAATATGTATATTATGCTAGACTTGTGCTAAGATCCTGCCCCAACCTTTTCTATTAAACCTATTTTAATCTGAAGTGAAAGTTGCAAGGAAAATGTCCTGACCTCTGATGTTAAAACTATATCACACTCAAATCAGGGACAGTTTCTCATTTGAAGCCAGTTAGTATTACTGTATCATTTAAGGTAATATTTTCCCACAATGCACTGTAAATCGGTAAGAATACAGCAATAATGCACATTAAATCTGTTTGATTCTCAGATCTCTGTAACATCATCATCCTTTCTCTATGCACGTCCGGAAAACCTAGCCCAGTGTTAATAACTCTTTTCCAATCTACGTAGCTAGCAGCACTAGCTCAGCACAAGCAAATAGGTAGACAGGCAGGTATACAGGTAGGTAGACGGGTAGGTAGACTAGTAGGACGGTAGAAAGGCAGGTAGACTGATTGAAAGGTAGACAGGCAGGTAGACTGGTAGGAAGGTAGGACAGTAGACAGACAGGCAGGTAGACTGGTAGGAAGGTAGGACAGTAGACAGGCAGGTAGACGGGTAGGATGGTAGAAAGGTAGGTAGACTGGGAGACAGGCAGGTAGATGGGTATGTAGACTGGTAGGACAGTATACAGACATGTAGACTGGTATGTAGACTGGTAGGGCAGTAGACAGGCAGGTAGACTGGTATGTAGACTGGTAGGACAGTAGACAGGCAGGTAGACAGGTAGGTAGACTGGTAGGACAGTAGACAGGCAGGTAGACGGGTATGTAGACTTGTAGGATGATAGACAGACAGGATGGTAGACAGGTAGGAAGGTAGACAGACAGGATGGTAGACAGGTAGGAAGGTAGACAGACAGGATTGTAGACAGGTAGGAAGGTAGACAGACAGGATGGTAGACAGGTAGGAAGGTAGACAGACAGGTAGGTAGTAGGGGTGTAACAATACGTGTATTGCATTGAACTGTCTAGTATGCGATATCCTTTCGGTACGCCCTGGACCCAAACAGCTGTTCTTATCTCCTACTGGTACTGAACCATTCTGGAGTGCGAGTTTTTGACAGGAAGTGTTAGCAGCCCACCAGTTGCTGTCAGCTGTCAAATATTTGAATGTACAACAACATCCTCGGGTATGTGTCTTTTAGCAGAAGGAAGCGGACCCGACGGGCGAGGCCTTCACTGCGCAGCGTTCAGACAGCCTCCCACTGCAGATCCATCCATCGTGTGGAACCGCTTATCCTCTTCAGGGGCTGGAGCCCAAGGGCTGGACGGTTCTCCAGGCTATCACGGGGCTGACACATGGCCATGTCCACGCGACTACGTTTCCATTGGAAAACACATATGTTTTGCTAAGTTTACACTACGAGTTTTAGAGCACCAAAAACGGAGGAGTTTGGAAACGCTCCCGAGTACCAGGAAGTTTGAAAACGTCGTGCGGACGGTGTAAACAGAGAAGTTTGGAAACGATGACGTAGACGCCCGCGTTCGCTACTCAACTGGGTCTTAGCGGTCCCGACGTGTCCTTCAACAGTCGGGCCAAGCAAATATCTGGTCTCTCTTCTGGCCATCGCCATTCTTCCTCTGCAGTATTTTCTGCAACTAAACTAAACTAGCTAAACTAACAACTAGTAGACTGCAGTGTGTAGAAAATCTAATTCCTGTTTACACTGACACGCACATGCCCAGTGTACGTGAGTGGTCATGTGATACGCCTTTTCAAAGGTTGCCATGTGGACGGAGATCATTTAGAAAAGTATGCTGAAACGCCCGTGTGGACGGATTAGTGTGGATGTAACCATAGAGACACATTCATACCTACGGTGTGTAGGTGTGAATTAACCCAAGAGAATCCTGCTGTCTGTCTACCTATCTGTCTGTCTACCTACCATCTGTCTACCTACCTGTCTGTCTACCTACCGTCTGTCTACCTACCATCTGTCTACCTACCATCTGTCTACCTACCTGTCTGTCTACCTACCGTCTGTCTACCTACCATCTGTCTACCTACCTGTCTGTCTACCTACCGTCTGTCTACCTACCTGTCTGTCTACCTACCGTCTGTCTAACTACCTGTCTGTCTACCTACCATCTGTCTACCTACCTGTCTGTCTACCTACTGTCTGTCTACCTTCCTAACTGTCTACCTACCTGTCTACCCACCTGTCTGTCTACCTACCATCTGTCTACCTACCTGTCTGTCTAACTGCCTTCTGTCTACCTTCTTAACTGTCTACCTACCGTCTGTCTACCTACCGTCTGTCTTACTACCTGTCTGTCTACCTACCGTCTGTCTAACTACCTGTCTGTCTACCTACCATCTGTCTACCTACCGTCTGTCTACCTACCGTCTGTCTACCTACCTGTCTGTCTACCTACCACCTGTCTACCTAGCGTCTGTACCTACTACGTGTATTTCAGTGTCTCAACTGTTAAGGTAACAATTGAAGCCAATGAGCAACTGTTGAATGATAATCACCGAAAAATAAATGTGTGAAGTGCAAGTGATGTGATTCCTGGTAACATAAATGAACAAAGCTACAGCATGTTGGTCTTTGGTGACATGCTGCTGTATTTCAACCTGATTCAACAACAAGACTCAAAGCAGCTTTCCAGCACATCTGGGGGGAGTCCGAGTGGGTTTGCATTCAGTTAGTGTACTAAACCTCAACTGAAGGACGGATGGACACACACACACACACACACACACACACACACACACACACACACACACACACACCAGCCTCTGCGCAGATCATGAAAAGCCACTGTGGCATTAATCCTCCCTGGTTCAGACCCACGGGGCTAATGAGAGCCCCCCGACCCCCTGTCAGAGTGTGACTGTGTGAATGTTGTGGTGGCTGTGGGAATTTAGTCACATGGTCTTGACTCCCCCCTCTCTCTGTCTCTCTCTGCTGCTTAATTGCCCTGCTTCCTGTGATATGCTTGATATTTCCAGACGGTGCATATGTGTGTGTAAACATGTGTGAGTGTGACTACAACCGTGTGTGGCTTGGCTCGTGCTACGACTTGCCTGAAGGAATCTTCCTGTACAGTGCTTGATGTCTGCAGTGGTTTGTCAGGGCCAAAGAACTCAGGCTCCACAGACCAGAGCAATTAAGATAGAAAGGCTCATAGACATGTTGGAATATGATACATGAAGCATATCATTAGCTTTAGGGAACCTAGGTATAATTTGTACCCGTCTTTCTCTCTTGTCTTTTGAATATGATAAAGCCTTATCTTTAGAACATGTTTTAACAAGTTCAATTTGACTCAAATATCTAAACAATGTTTTTGGATGTAGAGACAAAAGTCATACATAATGAAGCAAAAATAATAATAGAAGCAGAGCTCAGATGAAAATCAGATGCCGAGCAGACTTGAATGACCGGGCTGCCCACCCTGCAAGCCGTTATCAGCTGGGTGGTACACCCCGATTAGCTGATGGCCAGATAGGTCTCGAAAACAGAGAAATAATAACAAAGGAGAAAACCCAGGCAGAGGGCAGGGTTTCTGTAGATACAGACACCACCACACACTTTTAGTGGCTCATAAGTGATCATTGAGAGGAGTTATTTTTGTAGCCGTCTATACATTGTTTTTTAGGAAATTCCTGCATATTACACCTGATTAAGTGAAAAAACAAATGTTCGAGTCGATCTACAAACTCGAGATCAGGCATTTTTGATTGATATAGCCTCGGTACTGGTCTATAAAGCCAGATGTTTGCTCCTCAAAAGTGCCTGTCCACTTAAACTCCATTAATACACAGACTGCTCTCTTGTGGAAAGTAACCCATGTGAATCACACCTCTAAACTGCTGCAGATGAAAACATTGGTTGCACCAACTTGTACAACATCCTCTATGGATCTTATTTGAGATCCATCCATCCATCTATCTACTTTCTGTTTCTCCATGGGCGGGCTTGCAGGGGCAATGGGTTTAGAAGGATATTCCAGATGTCCCTCTCCCCAGCAATGCTTTCCAGTTCTTCCTGGGAAAGCCCGGGGCCTCTTACAAGTTGGACATGACTGAAAACCCCCTAAAGGGAGGCGTCTAGGATGCATCCTAATCAGATGCCCCAACCACGTCAGCTGGCCCCTTTTTACCCAAAGAAGCAGTGGCTCGAATCCAAGCTCCCTCCTGATGTCTGAGCTCCTCATCCTCTCTCTAAGGCTGTGCCCAGCCACCCTAGGAAGGAACCATATTTCGGCTGCTTGTATTTGCAATCTCATTCTTTCGCTCATGACCATAGGGGAGGGTCTGAACATGGATGGACTGGTAAATCGGGAGCTTTGCCTGCCAGCTCAGCTCCCTCTCAATCCCAACACTTGTCCATCTCAAGCTCTATTTTCCCTTCACTTGTGAACAGTGCCCCAAGATACTTAAAGCCCTCACTTGGGGCAGTGACTCACTCCCAACCAGACGGCGCAATCCACCCTTTTCCAGTAGAGAACCATGGCCTCAGACTTAGAGGTACAGGATCAATCCCAATGTCCCCCTTAGGCCCCCCGTAGTGCAAGCCCATTGTAGGCTAAGTGAGTGTTGTAGGCTGTGAAATGTAAACCATTAGAATAAATATTGGATCATATAAAGTAGTCAGGACATCCATAAGTAAAAGTCCTAAACTGATGATACCTGCATCTCAGTGCAGAAATGAAAAGCCAAATACAGCAAGGGATATGAATAATAAGGCCTCTCATGCTTCTGATCATATTCCTAATATGTTCGTAACACAGACATGAAACATACATTCATGTAACCATACTTATTGACAGATAGGGTATGTGTGGCAAGTTATTTTACAGTTACAAAAGTCATGATGTCTGCACCAAAATGTCGAGACGCATTCTCTGACATATGTTGCGTCACCAATTCTTCTATTGTTCTTTTTTGTTACTCTTCTTCTCCTGGCGATATCAAACTCTGCCTCCGGTGCCTTTAAAGTCTGAGGCCACAGTGCTCTGCAAGAAAATGGTAAATGGCTATTGTCAGGTAAGCGGCGAGTAACCGCCCCAAGAGTTCAGGTGTCTTGGGGTCTTGTTTACGAGTGAGGGCATGATGGACCAGGAGATGGACAGATGAATTGGTGCCATGTTGGTGTACTGGACTGTCATTGTGGAGAGGGAGGAGAAGGGTCTAGCTGCAGAGCTCCTGGCTTGGCCCACCTCTTACTGGGAAGAGCACAGACATTTGGCAGCTGGAAGTTTGGAGGAAAACCAAAAGGCCAGTTGAAGTGGTTTGGGCGACTGATGAGGATGCAATCTTTGGCCAGAAATGAACGTTTCCTCACTATGAAAGTTGATAAGATGACGTGAATACGCGAGTGTGACGCAAGCCATTGATGAAGCGGGTGCAGAAACAAATATGTTTGCAGTATGAAGTTTTGTTAGTGTTCCGAGACTGTGAGGTGGAGCCAAATCGCCTTCATTCAACATTACAAATTAAATTAGCCATCTCGTCCATTACAAAAAACTTCTAACCAGACAGCAGCGGGCAGATAATGTTACCGCATCTTAACATAAAACAATGAGACATCAGTGAAACATTGTCCATCAACTTTGACTTCTCTGAGTATCGAGCATCGCTGATGTAAACACAGTTGACCTCCTCCTGTCCATTTGCTCCGGCTGGTCTGCCTGGGTGGTGCAGTAAGATGTCGTGGGTGGTGATTGTCTCAAGGTCAGTTCAATTCAATTCAATTAAATTTATTTTTGTATAGCCCAAAATCACAAATTACAAATTTGCCTCAGAGGGCTTTACAATCTGTCCACAACAACATCCTCTGTCCCAGAACCTCATCGACTCAGGAAAAACTCCCCCCCAAAAAAAACTTTCAACAGGGAGAAAAATGGAAGAAACCTTCAGGAGAGCAGCAGAGGAGGATCCCTCTCCCAGGATGGACAGAGTACGAAAATAGATGTAATGTGTACAGAATGAACAGCATAACAGAGTTACAACACTCAATTCAATTCACATGACAGAAATGATTCATGTAATAATAGCAGTAGGTGTCGGGGAGGACCACAGCAGGACGCAGGACCAGGGTCCAGATTTAACCACGATCCACAGAAACCTGCGAGGCGAGAAGGCACAAAGACTTCGGGGATGGAGCAGAGTTAGTAATGTGCATTGATGGTGCATGAATTCATACAGAAGGTAAAATAGAGAAGAATGTGCATCAGCAGGGCCACAGCAGAAACCAGGAACCAGGAGGCAGGACCAGGGCCCAGACGCAACCATGATCCATAGAAACCTGCAAGGCGAGAAAGCACAAAGACTCCGGGGGAAGAAGTAGAGTTAGTAATGTGCATTGATAGAACATGAATTCATACTGAAGGAGAGAGAGAAAAGGATAGAGGAGCTCAGTGTATCCTAGTTGTCCCCCAGCAGTCTAGGCCTATAGCAGCATATCAAGGGGCTGGAAAGAATGGACCAGGGCAAACCTGAGCCAGCCCTAACTATAAGCGCTATCAAAGAGGAAAGTCTTAAGTCTACTCTTAAATGTGGTCACTGTGTCTGCCCCCCGGACTGAAAGTGGAAGCTGGTTCCATAGAAGAGGAGCTTGATAACTGAAGGCTGAAGGCAGTTGCACTTCCTCCAATCCCCTAGCTTCATTTTTTTATTTGGATGAGTGTATCTATGTCACGTGCCAATACGTGCTCCAATAATAAACACAAAAAGACTTATTTGCCCAGTGAATGAACATTTTGGCATATGCCAGTTGGCCATCATGATAACAGAAGGCAAAATGATGTTTATTCCACTAGACTTGAATTTCTTTGCAATTAGGTGAGTATATTGGTAGCTGTATTGGAAAAAAATTAATTGGAAAGTATCATATCGGATATTGGCAAAATCATGCAGTGAAGGCATCAGTCACTGACAAAGATGGCAGAAACCACTGGGTACTAATGTATGTCGATATTTTACAACTGAAAGTAAAGTGACTGTTCAGTAGATCAGTTATTGGTGAGTGGACACTTTTTCTCTTGTGGAGCAATTCTTTTAAAGCTAATTAGACAGCTGGATTCTGACATAAAAAGAATCTCACCTGAAGCTCCTTGACAGTGCATAAACAGCTGCTAAGGGGCCTTGTAAAGATCATAATAAATACCTGACCTCAGGCACACTGCGCGCATACTGTACAGCATGTATTGACTGTGCATATTTAAACCATTTCACACATCCCTACTATCTGTCCAGTAGTACGAATATATATCTAGAAGTATCATGAACAACACACTTTACTCAGTGTGCTATTGGTTGATTTTTAAATCCTCCAACCATTTAAAAAGCATTCTTCTGGATTTTACTTTTTTCTGTGGTAGCAACTGATGAAATGCTTCCAGCTGAAGAATACATATGAAGTAGATCCAGAATTAGCTTCATAAGTTGCACTGAACATTTTGGAATCAAACCATATCAAACTTTGTACTCTTGCATGATTACATTGAACAGAATACAGATAGTTCAGAGCTTCACTGAGAACTTCAGGACGTCTGTTGTTTCTGCAGCAGGGTGAACAATGTTGATACAATGTCCTTTCCTTCATTTATTCATTTACTGTATATGACAACGACTTACACTGTAACGGTCTGCCTAGCGTTCACATGGTTGTACAGTGGCACATCTGCCCCTATTGTTATTTTTTTATTTTGCTTCTGATCTAATTTATTGCCTGTATAAATCACATATTACAAATGATAACATGACAAACATACAAATCATAACAAATAACATATTTCGGAGCTTCTAAAAATTGTTTGGGAGTATGTTTGCTCCGACTCTAGCATCAGGCCAAAGCACTTAACTTCAGATGAAAAAACGAAATACTATTAAATGAAAAAAAAAGAATATATATAAAATACCTTACATAAATGAATTGTGCAAACCATTTTGTGAATATATACTGGATGTGCACAAATCAACCGTGATTCCAGCTCTGCTGAAATCCTTAGCCCTCATCCTATGTATATATGTATATATGTTACATACAAGGACTACACACTGAGAAAAAAACTACTTGAAAAAACAATCAGATTTATAGATTAATAGATTAATATTTTTTAGGAAAGTTATACAGCTAATTTGGATCTTGTGCTGCATCTGTGATAGTGTGTGATACTATTCTATTTTATCTAAAAAACTAAAAACTAAAACTAAAAACTGTCCAGGACTAAAATAGTTAATCACAATTATTTGTAGGACAATTAACCGTCAACAAAATTAAATATTGTGACAGTACTACTCCCAGGAAGATAAACTGTGCATTGAGTCTGAATATATGGGCATGTTTGTTTGTGTATAATGGGTGTTTTACCAGGTGTTGTGCTTTGCCTTCGTCTCAGGGGGCCGAGGTCAGAGGTCAGGACACACCCCATACCTGCTCCCAGAGGCCCAATCTCAAGCTCCACACTCACAGACTCACGGACTTTGAGGCGTGCTCCCGCAAAGTCCGTGAGGGTTTAGTTCTGTCCCCCTTTCCGTAAGTCAGCATTGGATGCAAGGGAATTACCCACAATGCATTGCAATGTGACGTTAAACATGGAGACGTTAAAAACAAAAAAAACAAAAAAAAGTAAACAAAGAAAATGGCACATGTTCAGCCTGGCAAATTATATGTACACAGAAACATTAAGGATTAAAGGTGGAACATGAAAACACATGACATCTGAAATTATATATCACAGATTTATTCAAACATTTAATTTTGTCATTGAAGCTGTTTTGACAAAACGAGTAAATAGATTATTTGAAGAGAGCCTGGAAGACGTTCAAATCAGGGAGTAAAAAGTATCAAATAAATACCCACAATTGTACATCATATTTTTTAACGTCATGGTATTGTGATATGTTGAAGCAAAGTGCTGTCCCATTTGCATTGACACGATTTCAAGCCCTTACAGTCTCTCACACTCAACCATTTAACAGGTGATGTCAGTAAGTCCCGAAGGGAAAAGGTCAAGGGTCACCTATTGTCTAACTTGATTTGACCTAATGGAGAGAGAAGGTTAAATGTCTGCCTCTGGGTTTAGTTTTGAATTAGTTGTAGATTAAGGACGGTGTTTGGGTAAAGGTCAAGGAAATAATGTAGTCCGTGTTGGCCTGCAAATAGTCCACTTTGTGTGTGTGTCTCAAATTCTTTTCAGAAAACATTTTAAGACCTGGATTCAAATAAAAGAAACATGCCTATTTGATGGATTTGTCACACAGTTAAGATTATTTCATAAGACTATAAAAGAAAGCTGATCCACTGTTGCCTGAGGGGCCCGTAAAAATGTTATGACCGATGAACCACAGGGAAAGAACCGGACTCAATCGCACGACCAGGACACAGGATGAGGTGGAGGTGTAACGGTTACTAGTACCGGAGCACTGGAAGAGGGTCTGGGGGGAGGGCTGAAGCGGGCTCTCCTGGACAGGTTTAATCCTGGAGACATGGAAGGTGGGGTGAATCCTCACAGGTGGTAGACGAAGACGGATGGCTGCAGGATTGATGACCCAAGAAACAGGGAATGGGCCCAGGAAACGAGGGGCCAATTTCTTGGACTCTACTCTGAGGGGTAGGTCCCGTGTAGAGAGCCAGACACGTTATCACGGAGCTTAACGGGGTTCGCGGAAGAGCGGGCCTCTGCGGATGGAACCCTGATGACAGACTGACCGTGGACCCCACTAGCCTGAAAAACCTAGACCAAAAACGAGAGGTGAATTTTGGCCCCCCCAAAAAATTTGGAGAATCAATCAATGAACGTGAGAATCGATCAATGAACATGAGAATAACTATTACGATTTCGGAGATTTGAAGTGTTGCTAGCAGGACCGGGTCTCCGTAAGGGTTAAACATGAGATATAATTCGGTTTTGGTGGATCTAACGAGCAATCTTTGGTCTCAGAGTGTATTTGTTCACAGGTAACGTTAAATCAGTTTGGCTGAGGGTTAAGTTAAGATTTATAACTTTACTTTTGGCCGAATTGTTTACTTGTCTTTATCCATATTGTGCAGGCTTGTTATACTGGCTATTATTGTGCATTATAACTAACATTTAAGCAACATCTTAATTAAGGGACAACTGAGGACTGGCGGACGGCCAACGAGAGGCGAAACTCAAGCAAGACAGGATGGGAGTGACAATGTAGGGATTGATTTTGAGTGCTTTTATCATTGTGGGTATGTATTGGTAAGTGTTGGAGCCTTGTGCACTCTATATCTGAAATAATTTATATCTTATTAAAGTGGCAACGTGTCACTGTGGTTTGATGTTTTTGTTTTGCCCAGGGACTTTGTTGCCACTTCTGGCCTGGCATTAACTGCCAAACAGGCCAAAAAGAAGTGGAACAACCAGAAGGACAAATACAAAGTAATCTCTGCTTTTGTATTATATACTGAGAGAGACTCAGTATGATTATATCACTTATAGAAACCACTTCATTTTAGTTTGCTGGCCAGTTATGAAACCTAACACGGATGCAGTGAGTGTTCTTTGGGATTGTGAATATATTCACTCATTTTCACAGTGTAGTAAGTAATACCCTACTTTCAGGAGCCTAGGGACCCCCCCACAGGCAAAGAGGTAGAGGCTGGTAGTTTGACTGTTGCCACCTGGCAGTGGTACAGTCATGGATGCTGTACTCCAGGGGCAGCACTCAATTAGTCCACCCCTGGTTGTTGCAGCAAACCTAACTGGCACAGTCAGTCCACCGGCCTCTGCCCCTTCTGTTGAAGAAGCAGGGCCAGCCAGCCACACAGGAAGAGGCCCAGGGACAAAGAGGCTCTCTGGACTTCCTGAAAGAGCAGGCAGAGAGCCAATGAGAAGAGACGAGGAGAGAGAGAGGGCAGCCACAGAGAGAGCGGAACGCTATCTGTCTTTGTTCGAGAAACTTGTAAATGAAATTCAAACCAAGGTTATTCATTTTTTTTAAACAATGGTGTATATTTACAACAAAACAACAATTACAAAATCCTATGTTTTTACATTTATTTACAGTCATGCAGTTACATTTAAATTATCCAGAACAAGAAAAAGAACATTGCAAAAAACATATATACACCAACTGCCGTTAAAAGTGTCAGTATCTAGCCGACTGTCGTGAACATGACTACATCTGAGGAGGTTTACTGTCTAGATGTAGTCATGTTCACCCACACATGCAGGCAGCTGTTCAGGAGCAGAAAGCTGCACAGCAAGCCTTCCTCGGACACCGTTCCCAGACAGATCCCTGTCCTCCGCGTGGTCCGTGTCCTCCTCGCTGTCATCTGGGACTGGGCCTTCCTCATCCTCATCCTCATCCTCCTCCAGGATGTCACCTGCTGCCACACAAATGTTGTGCAGTCACCAGTCACCTTCGAGGCAAACAGAGGTCTGATCTCGAGGGCCCTCATAAATATGGAGCGCCAGCGTGTTTTTAAAATCCCAAAGGTGTGCTCAATGATGTTCCTGGCTCTGGCATGGTGCCTGTTGTATCTGGCTTCCACTTGGCCTGTGAATTAGCATTTACATAGAAAATGTAAGGTGTATTTCAAAGTCAACAAAGTAAAAATGTTGTGTTCGTTCATTCGTTCTTACTTGCTACAGGCTGCCGGTATGGTATAATAATAGCAACTGAACGCTGCAAACACGGGTAGCCTCCATCTCCCAACAGGAAGTACCCAGCTGGTGGATACAGGGCCTGTTGGTAAATAGGGGATCTCCGGAGCATGAGCGCATCATCCACAGAGCCGGTATTTCCAATGTACACGTCCAGAAACGCGCCCTTGGCATCACAGGCGCCCTGCAGCAGCACTGATGGGAAAAGTTGTCTGTTGATATGACATATCTTCTGTGGCTCTGCAGGAGGAACAATCCTCACGTGGCACCCATCGATGGCACCGGCAGCCCAACGGAATGCCTCATGGCCTGCAAGGCGAACAAAGCCGGCCCCCACCTCCTCCATCTCCTCTGATTTGACCCACGCAGTCATCGAATAATATGGAGCACCTCGTGGCGACTTCATAACACAGAACAGAACTTATAATCAATATGGCTGTGTCTCACGCTCAGTCTCTCAGCCGTCTTTCTCGCTTGCTGACCAAAATAACCCATGTTAGCAATAACGCTACATACAAATAAAAATGAGCAAGGAAAGTAATTCACAAAAGCTTCAACATTTTTCATGAGCAGTCTCTAAACACTTTCTTTCAGTCACACAGTTCCCATTAGACTCAGATGCAGAAGCTTACTTCATTTCGCCAGTTAAGTTGGCTAACTGACACCACGCTAGCTTAAACTTGACTCCGAGACCACGGTGAGGACACTAACTTAAAAATATTGTAGTTTGAGGAAAATGATCATACGCTAGCCGTAACCACGAGAACCAACAAGCGTAACTGTGTATTGTCACCGAACCGAACTTAAACAACGTTTTGACACACATACTAATCTACCCCTATTTTTAGCTGACGTAGTTATGCTTTTTGCAGTACAACTGGAATCCTGTATATAGTTTGAATGAAAACCGTTAAGGCCATTAACTAAGCTAACTAAGTAAATAACTGGGCTTACTGGTGTATTCAAAACTTTCTCTCTTGAGCTTTATTTTCTCTACAATTTAAATTTTTCTATTTCTTATTAGTCCTCTTTTTCTTTTTTTACATATCCACATTGGTCATCGTTACTTAGAACCTTTTTATTCATACAAAATCACTCACTGCTCAACCAGTGGGCTAGTCAGTGCATGAAGTATTATTTATCTGCCATTATTCACGTTGTATAATGAAAAAAGTCAGTTTAGGGTTACTGCCTAATTTTATTGGCCTACTTGTGCTAATGCAAATATATGCTGATGCGTGTGAGTCTGTTCATCGATAGCCAATGCTGCCTAAACGTGGTTAATATGAATGTTTTACCTGCGTTATTGTCGCATTGAATGTAGACGTGCAATACAATTACAACTAAATGCAACTTAAAACGTCAGCTTGTTCGATTATCCAACCTTACTAATAAAAATGTAGTCAAGTAAGTCGAGAGCCGTAAGGCCAGAGGGACTGCAGCTGTGGTGGTTGCCGAGGCAAAAACCTGCCCAAAATTGCTGTTGATGCTGTTTGGGTGAAACCTAATGTTTTAATTGTTTTGAGCCATAAACGAATAATCTGAGTTGCGGATAATCTGTAGATAACTTGGATTGAGATTCAAGGGATAACATTAAAGTAATCAAATATTGTTAACATGGACGCATTACAGGTTTCCTAAAGTTGCCATTTTCTTAATATGTTTAATGTATTTATCCCCGTGTAGATTCTGTGTGGAACTTATACGAGATGGTTTCACATGCAGTGCCTTGGAATGACAGCAGCTCAAATAGCAAACAAAGATACCCCTTGGTATTGTGTGTTGAGTAACAGCCCAATCTAAGTAGGCTGTAGGTGAGTTTGGCTAACGCTTAACAGAGATAGGAGGGTTAAGGTCAACTCCCATAATGTAGTATGGAAAACTCTATTCCAACCACAAGTGCTTTTTAAACAGAATCAAGTTTAACAAAACAAGCCCAAAGCCAATTACAAAGGGGGGGATCAAAATTAGTGCAACTGAAATAAACATCTGTCCATAGTTTTTCCATTTTCCATTCTTGATACATGTCAATTATATTTTTCCTTACAGATTAAAGTCACCAATTTCCTTCTTCTTTTTTGATGTCAATATTGAGATTGTTGATTTATTCAGCAAGATGTGGTATAGTTATTCAAGAAGTATTTGTTTTGCCACATTTATTTTTTCATTTTCTTTTAATTGTACTGCCTCAAACTCGTCAACATTTTTTACAGCATATGTGTATAATGGTATATAATCTTTGAAGATTACATGAATGAACTACTTATGATGGCTCTTATCTTGATGTATGTGATACTATGTTTTTATCCAAGACAAATACAGAGTACAAAACATAGTTTTACTAGTTACACTAGTTTTACCAAATCACTGATACTTTAATGTCACTTGGAATTGTCACCAGAAAAAGTGATAGTAAATATTTTCACTTATTGGTCATATATAGAAATGGAGGTTCACTAATAATCTCCTTAAAAATATTTTTATTTTTGAGACTGTAATGCACCAATAAACTGTTAAAAGTGAACCTCACTTTAATTTATGGCCAATTTGGAATATAAGAAGAATTGTATGTTTGAGTCTGTATGCAAATTCATGAAAGTGGCCTTAACCAACATTCTGGTTTGTGGAAAGCAAATAGGACACCATTTTATATAGTGTAGATGCTAAATACATTTTGGTTTAAATTATTCAAAATTGAGCAAACAATCCTGGTGACTGACGAGAAATTGGTGCCACTACAGTTTGTCCTAAAAAAAAAATTTAGACTTTCCAAACTAAGTATTGTAGCGACAACTAACACGAGATCCCTTGTAGTTGAATATAATTTGATGGTGCTACACTGCATTGGACTGAAGTTATTGAATATCCTTCCCTAATATAAATTGGCCAAAAAGTATGCAAAAGCATATTTTATCACAATAACTGTTGTAATGCAACAAGGAGGAGCCCATTGATGTCGGAAGGGATTTTGGTCAGGCTACACTTATGAACAGTGAAGTTATTGAATATTTTCCTCAATATAAATTCACCATAATTAATCAAAAGCACATTTAATCATAATAACTGTTGTAGTGCAATAAGTAGGAGCCTATTGATATATGCAGGAATCTTTGTCAAACTACACTTTATAACATTGAAGTTATTGAATATTTTTCCTGATAGAAATACCCAAAATTATGCAAAAGCATTTTATTTCCTAAAATAAGCATTGCAGTCAAACCAAGAGCAGCCTATTGATGTATGAAGTGATTTTGTTTACATTACTTAGCATGACAGTGAAGCTATTGAATATTATATCGTGTTTTATTGTTTTGTCAGAAGTATGATTCAGCGAGAAAAGTCATAAAGAATTGGACCAAGAGAGGTTGGAGGGGAAAATATCAGCAATCTAGTCAAGAAACATTATGGTGTCAAGTGTTGGAGTATTTAGGATCAACAAGACTAATGAATATAATTTGAGAAATGTTAATATCTATATTTTCGTTTACTTTTGTTTAAGTATTTTTGTACATTGGTTTCCTTTGTTTTGTTGAGGGTAGATCCTGTTCATTCTGTACACATGACATCTATTTTTGTACTCTGTCCATCCTGGGAGAGGGATCCTCCTCTGCTGCTCTCCTGAAGGTTTCTTCCATTGTTCTCCCTGTTGAAAGGGTTTTTTGGGGGAGTTTTTCCTGAGTCGATGAGGTTCTGGGACAGAGGATGTCAGTGTGTACAGATTGTAAAGCCCTCTGAGGCAAATTTGTAATTTGTGATTTTGGGCTATACAAAAATAAATTGAATTGAATTGAATTGAATTGAATCCTTGGTCCAGATTAGTGGGTAGCGGTACTGCACCCGAAAGCTGTTTGTCAACCGCTATTAAAAGCTAAAGAAGAAGAAGACGACGCGGCAGAAGCAGTAGAAGAAGAAGTAGTTAACCAGCGTAAAGGTTAACGCCACAAGATGGCAGTAATGCAACGCCAGGGATGCCAACCGCCGTAAAACGTCGAAGAAGAAGAAGAAGAAGAAACTCTACCATAAGCTAGCCATAACGACAAGTTGCTAACCGATTTGTGACACTTGACAAACATATTAGTGAAAAGTAAGCGCGAGGAGCGACACGGTTACCGCGGCCAGCGTGTCATGCAGCTCTCTGAAAGGTAATGAGCCGTAAAGCCTCGGGGTCTCGGCTCAGCGGCGCCCACAAACTGCAGCCACACTGGAACGACTGGCAGCCCAGGTTGGTGTTCTCCTCGGGAGGAAGCTGGTTATTATAAATCGGTGACTCTTTGGGCCTATGCTGTGTTGCTTCCTTAAGTTGTGGCCATGTAGGGGGGGCGGGGGGGGGGGTAGTTGTCTCTTGACTACATCGTTGCATTCTCACACTTGCCTTAATGTCTTCTAAATCGTAATTGTGTCGCAGCCTGTCTCGCGCCATGCACTCGCCTGGAGCTAACCCGCTGCTGAGCCCGGCGCTGGCGCGAGCTCGTTCGGTCTGAGGAGCGTTGATTAGCTCTGCGGTGCCAGCCTGCTGTTAACGCAGCCAACGTTAATTGACAGCAAGCGACGCCACGCGCGTTAGTCGAAGGAGTCGGACGTCCCGTGAGTCACAGCGGCGGTGCACGTCAGGGGTCTTTAGACGAACCACAAGGTGATTCGAGCTCTTAATGAGCTGTGTTACTGTCGCTAGTTAGCTAGCACCACCATGATACTATTGGCGCTGGCTAACTGTCTCCCGGCTAACTGTAGCCAGTTAGCCGGGAGACAGTTAGCGTTAGAGTTCAACGCTAAGAACTTCCGGATTTATGGAGAACCCGTTTGTTACATACTAAAGAGAAATGTACGACAGAGTCGGTCTGGCAACTTTTTGAGCTGATAAGCAAACGACTGCAAAAAGTCCACCCAGCAGTTATTGAGGCAGTGGACTCCCGAGTTAGCATCACATGTGTTAACGTGCGTGAACGTTCCCTCACGAGTCTGTAACGTCAGGTGTAACGGTTTCCTGTTTAAGCGGGGTAACTGCCCCACGGCCCAGGGCTCTTAGTGGCCCTGAAACCCCCAGATCCCACCTAGATTCGAATTAATTGCAAATGAACACGAACATGAATTAGTGGTAACATGCTAATGCACAATATACCTTTCTAGAGTTCTATGGCCCTGCGTCCTAACTAAATCTGGAGGTCCTGTCCTGACACAGGGGCTCTGGGACAAAATCTAGTCGCCTACTTCAACCTTTTTAATATTCTGAGTTGACGTAATGCTCACAGTGCACATATTCCTCAACAAGTTTGAATGTAACCATAGTGTCACAACTGATCCCAAAAAGATCTGGAGAAGCATGGCGGGGCAGCTGGATTCGGCCACTTGAGCTCATTTGTGCCAACGTGGGTTCATATACGACGCTGTGTTGTGTGACTGAATCAGTACAACCAGGAAGCAGGTTTCGTGAAAACTCTTTGAGTTAGTGAGCCATGAGATGAGGGACACTGTGGGCTTTCACTTCCAGAAAGCGAGGGAACGTAAACTCTGGGTCTGTTGCCACGGTAACCGACTCTGTGAACCTAACCTGCTCACTGGCAGGTTTTCTCTCCGTCTCCTCCCTCTTCCAGAGCCAGAAGCGGCGTTTCACTTCCTTTCATTCAGCCGCTATCAAAGAGCGTAGCGAAGCGTGTTAATCTGGGGAGGTTTACTGTGTGTAGAATGTGAATCCTGGTTGGATATTAGTTTCTTACTCCTTTATGTGCTGTCTGTCATTTCTTTTCGAGCAGCATTTTATTATTTTTTTCCCTCACTTTCAAATATGACAGAGCGTCGCGTCACCCTCAGGTCAAACCTCAGCATGTGGTTCTGGATATTACATGAAATAAATAATGCTGTGACTGTGCACACAGTGGACGTCGGCTGTCACTGATGGAACATAATTCCTATAAAATTGGAGATTATGAATAAATATTTCTTGAGTGAGCAGGATTGTGATGCAGTGTTTTAACAGCCTTTCAGTGAGTATTTAACTTCACTACAGACTTGGAGGAGCTCCAAGCTACTGAATGCCGTAGAACCACGATCCAAATTTATATCTAACATTTCAAATCCACTGTATTTTAACCTTGAGGCCTTTTTTAAGTGCAAATCAACAAACATGGTATTACTGGATCACAACAGGATTTACAATCACATCTCCTATGTCATTGATCTACATGCTGTCTTCAACAGCAGGTAGTCAATGGCAGTGTAAAGTGGGGAACAAAAGGTGTTCTGAGACAGTGTGAGTCAATGCAACCACAAGAGCTCCTTGACCATGCAGCTATAACGAGCCAGCCTCCCAAATATTGTGCATTTTGGTGCAGCTGAATGCGAGAGTAGCCGTGAAGTAAAAACAGAGGTGCACTCCCACTCAGTCATGGCCGAACACGTAACCTCTCCCCAAGCTTTTGCCTGGCAGAGATAAGTTTTGAACAAGGGCCTAAACCTGACGGGGCCACAGTTTCACGCAGTGATAGTCTGCAGTAAGATGCATCATTTTACACAATAACACAACAAAAATGAATAAAGTTTGTTCATCAAGTGCTCCTCTGGCTTTCATGTTGAGCCTGTGTTGATCATTTCCATGCAACTGGCTGCTTGTTGGAGCAGCTACTGTCGGCAACATGCACTGAGTTTACATTCTGTACTGTGAACACTTGATTAGACACACAAAGTTGAGGTAGAAGTGGAATCGATACAAAAAAGTCCCACACGCTCTCCAAACCTGGCAGGATTGTCAAACGAAAGTACTACCAAATAGACAAGTAGTAGTGGAGCACAGCTCTCCCTCTGACTCCAAACCAGAAGAACCTGGTGAGTTGTCTGGTTTTGTAAGCAGCAATAACCTGTGCATCAGTTTGGCTGTTCACAAAGTATGATAGGAGTCATGGCATCTGTCCCAAGATTCTCTAGACTCTACAGAACACCTGATTACATAACCTATATGAAGAAAAACCTGTCCGTCATGCCAGGGTTTCATACCTTTCATGTTCGTACTTGGAATGGCTGACACTAACTCAAGGAACCGGACCAGATATCAGTGACAATGGCTGATCTATTCACTTCTATGTGTATACACTATACATAACAAACATGATGTATATGACTCTGACTCCTCGTTAAACCTAGACCTCTAGCCGTTGGTGGTGGTCAGTAAAGTACACTCTCAGTTGATTATTTTCATACAGGCAGAAGCTGGTAACATGCTTGGATATTATTAGTTACATTTCTCAAATTGAAAAGCTGCGTACTTCACCGCACGTTTCTTTGCTTTAGTTACTTTGTCGGACATCAAGTTGAATTGATTTTGAATCAACAATTGGTTCTGAATTAAATCATGAAGGATCAAAAATGGCTGTTAAATGGTGCTTCTCACAGACTCCCTCCCCTCTGTCGTGCAGTAAAATGTGATTGAAGTCCAATGTGAAACCATGCAGTGGCTTCGGTCCTAAGACTTGTCTTCTTGGTGTGTCAGAGTTGACAGTGTGTCATCCAGCCAGGACGGAGTGAAGTCTAGAGAGCTTGGTTCAGCGGCGTTGTATGACGTGTTGCCCTCCAGCTACCCCGACCAGCCAGCGGTGCCCAGCGATGCCTACGCTCCTGCAGATACACACCAGGAAGAAGGTGAGGCTACATTCCTTACTCCACATGTGGGGTTTGCTCTGATATCGGGATCCTAAGTATCCTCCCAATGTATCTGCAGCTCTTCAAAAGTCATAAAGAGGAACTGCATGCTGAATTGTCTTTGTGGTTTTGCACTGCACACAACGGATTCTTTGTTGGTATATTGTTTATAAGGGAGTTTTATTTATTTATTGGTCTTTCCAAAAAACACATTCTGTTCAAAACAAGATTGGATAGTGTGGTTCAGCCAAATTCTATGGCCCCTCTCTCTAACCAGGACCAAACGGGCAATATTATTTTCCTTGACCTCCCGAATGTGAAGAGGTCAAGGAAAGATGAAAGGATTCATAAGGATTAAGGAAAACGCAACCAATCCGACTGTACTTGCACTACTGGGAATGGATTTTTGCAGCTTTATTTATACCACATAGAAAATGAGTATGCAACAGTGACAAAGTCAGTGCTGTACCATTCAAATACTTCCTGTCCAATACAGAATGGCACCTCCTGCGCTGCATGCTTGCTCTCAGCTTTATTGTTGCTCGCCATGACTTCCTGTGCACCGGCCCTTCTGCTCACACTCGGGCTGCTTCTGTGTGCTCGAGAAACTCTGCTCTCACATTTCTCCTCTGTTTTGTACCACAACCATGTCAAGATTCCCCAACCAATACAATCCCAAGTTTAGTGTTGAGTAATGAAATGATCCCTGCCCTCGTCGCTTGTGCGTTGGCTTTACACACACACACACACACACACACACACACACACACACACACACACACACACACACACACACACACACACACACACACACACACAGAGTGAGAGCGCGATCCATTAGCATTCTAATGCTAGCTAAAATTGAGGTGGTAACCACCGCTGTCTGCCCCTTCTTCTTAATACATCCGTGGTCTGTCCTCATTAAGCAATCTACCTCGCTGTAGCTCTGATTTAGTCTTGTAGTTTCCTCCCAATCCTAAACTGAACATACTCATGCTGGACGTGCTCTATTTTCAATCTCGGCTAACAGTTAGCTTTGTAGCGCTCTGCCATTATGTGAATAGAAGCTGTGCGTGTTGCACTGGCTAGCTTATCGCCGCCACACTGCACAGCGCTCATATGGCTGTTATTGCTGATACTCACGGTGGTTTATTCAATCCCTCAATATTGAGATCCTGATTATTTATCACGATTATTGACTTTAGGGCCAAAATACTTTTATTGCACTTTCACTTGTAAATAAACAGTAGTGCTTTTACATCCATGTTGTGCTGTATTGCTATAATAAGGCTGGTCTTTATTCACAGAGCACCTCCTAGAAGAAAAATAAGATTGTACCAACACTTTTTACTCAGTTAAATCAACAGAGCACTCTTTGCATTAAAATGAGACTTAAATAAGGTTGTTCTTTTTCTGAATTCTGTGTATTTTAGTTTTGCCCTTCTGCTCCCTGTTAAAACGAGGTGTGTGTGTGTGTGTGTGTGTGTGTGTGTGTGTGTGTGTGTGTGTGTGTGTGTGTGTGTGTGTGTGGGTGTGGGTGTGGGGCAGCATGACAGCTCCTCAAAAGTAAAGCCAAAACATCTGGATGCCCCCTCCTCACCCCCGTGGGCTGCCTGTTAGTCTAGGAAACGCGTGATTGGATATGCAGTGGAGTTTTCTTCGAGAGGAGCAGGCATTTTAAATGGCGCGGGCGATCATGTTCATTTAATTGTAGGAAGCCGAAATTGTGATTGCAATTCGTGTTCAATATTTCTGTCCACCATGGTGGGTGGGGGGCAGGCGGGGCGGGGCGGGGCAGCTCGTTGTTACTGAAGGATAATGTCCGCCCTTTGTTTCCCCGAGAGATTAAAACTCTCAGCACTGCTGCCATTCGTAGCGCTGTTAGCTGCTAGCTTCTAGCCGCTGGCTCAGAGTTGTACTGTTGTGTTAACCCCAAATCCCTTTAAGAACAGAATAGCAATGCAGTTTACTGAGGTGTACCTTACTGTCTTAATCCCAGTTCTCACAGTGAATCCACTCATATATTCTCATCAATTTCATTATTGATTTGAAAGGCTGACAAAATCCTACTGCTCTGTGGTATTTTATAGTGTAATAATGACATTATTCAATCATAAAAGCCAAAAGATATAGGTGTGCTCAGATGATTGTATTAATTAATTTGAGGTTTTATTTCCCTGTTTTGCCCTGCACTTACATTTCTTTAGACTGCTCTAACATGAGATCTCCTTGATGTCCAGGTTTCTTAAACTCTGGGATGATAATTCAGTAATGACTCTTGTGCTGCTGCAGCCTTTATGTTAATCTGAGGCTATTCAGTTCAGACTTGAAGTGTAGCAGAAATGTATCCATCAAAACTTTTTATTTTATTTTTAAACATGCTTGTAATAGAAGTTGCTCCTGTTTGCTTTGTGGTGTCAACACATGCTTGTGTCTGTCTTGGCTTCCGCTGTAACCCATTGGTTTAATCTAACATGGTTTGTGTCCCTTAGATGGATATGAAGCTGGTCAAGGTGTCAGTGATACTACATTTGGTTGGAAGTCGGTGGGGCAAGAGTTGAGGCCCAATGATGTGACACCGGATTTGACTCCTTTTCAGCATGGAAACCGTGCTTTAGCTTCAAAGGATATGAGGAAATTGCAGGGTAAGCTCTCTGACACACGTCCAGCATTCTAAGATGTGAACAACAGTGGCTGCATGTGGCACAAGATATGATTTAAAAAAAAAAAGAAACATGAAGCTACTCTCTGGAGTATTTGTTTGTCATCTGAACTGCACTGTAATAAACTGTAAATCCACCAACTGGGGAGTAAGAGTGCAAACATAACAAGTCTAGGCCTGCAACCAATGACTATATTGATAATTGATCAATCTATTACTTCAATTAATAGATTATTAATCTCTTACAAAGAAAAAAGTTCAATATTATTTCCAGCGTTTTATAAAAAAAACGAACTTATTCTTGTACAATGCTCTTTCACTACAATAAAAACTGAAATTAAATAAATGGATTTTGGGGGCGCAGCCATGCACTGAGAACAAAAGGGAAATGTAACTAATAGAACTAATACCATTTCTGTTGTGAAGAAACCAGTGGTTGAATGTAACTAAATAAAAATACTGTCCTTAAAGAACTGCCTATGAAACTGCTGCCTCTATATGACCTCCATCATTGGCTATTTCTATAGAGTTATTCGTACCGCTTATCATCCACCGCACATTAATGTGAGCGGTTTCTAAAGCTTTGAGCATGTTCACGCTCAGCGCGCTGTTCGTTGCTTTACTCTCCCAAATGCCACAGGGCGGACAAACAGAATGTCCAAACATTGTGGTTCATTGTTAACTCATATCTCATATTCATGGCCTACTTTATTGCCCTTGTACAAGCCTTGTAGAGAAAGAAGTCAATAAAATAAATAAGTTTATAAAAACATTTAATTTGGCAGCAACATATTGACTTTGTGTTTCTAAAGCATCTAAAAAGGAGTTGGCCTTCTTGTACGAGCCGTAGTCGTGTTCATGGAGCTTTTATCAGACAACTGCTCAAAGGCACTCAGGTGCTGGGGACACTACCGCTTTCCTCCACAGGGGCCGCCACAATCAACACTAAATCAAAGTTCCTCGTAGCAGCTTCAAGTACAACTTCGAGGTACTTGTACTTTACTTGAGTATTTCCATTTTCTACTACTTTTATTCTTCTACTCAACTACATGTCGGAGATTAACATTGTACTTTATACTCCACAACATTTATTTGACTACTTTAGTTACTTTTAAGATTCTGATTAATAATAAAGAAAATATAATCAACTAATAGATTAAAGCTATAGCTACCCAGGAGTATGTAAAGTAATTAAAATAAACCCAGCTACAACATGAATGCAAAAAAAACACAATACATCATTCATTATAATCCAGTAATAAAATATCTAATATTCTGTATAATGAATACTTTTACTTTTGGTACTTTAAGTATATATTGATGCTAATACATTTGTACTTTTACTTGAGTATTTTCACACTGCAGTGTCTTACTTTTACTTAAAGTTACTGTGAGGAACTTTAAACTGGGTCTGAACCAGTCTCAGTATACTCCTGATCCTCTACAGACCTCCATCAGTAAAGAGACAACCAGAGAGAAGATGGTCTGGTTCTATAGAGTTCTTCGTAAAGCTCCTCATCGGAGCCACCGGGTCGGATTCTGGTGAAACCAGATGACATCATGCAGGTTCACCAGAACCTCCTTCAGCTCAGAGTCCAGTGAGGCCTCCAGCAGAGACCAGTCCACTGTGGACAGACCCAGATCCAGCAGAGACCAGTCTACCGTGGACAGACCCAGACCCAGATCCAGCAGAGACCAGTCCACCGTGGACAGACCCAGCTTCACCTGCAGACCTGCAGTCAGAAGCTCCAGAGGGAGGAGGAGATGCTGCTGCTGCTGCCGGCAGCTGAGCCCTCCTCCTCCCTCTGGAGCCTTTGACTGCAGGACTCCTCCTCCTCCTCCAGGAGTCCTCTCTGCCCTGCTGGTCCCCGCTGGGAGCAGACACTTTATCAGGGGCCGAGCTGCAGTGATCCATCACAAAGCGGAGAGAAAACCGTCTGAGGGAACTCCTCACCGTTGCCTTTTATTTTTGAATTAGAACCCGTAGTCCTGCGTTTACCTCTGCACTTTCTCACAGCGGTGTCACTTCCTGTAATCCATCATGCGAACGCCACAAGGCTGTCTTCCTGCCCCCATGCAGATGTTGCCCCCATGCAGATGTTGCCTCAGTGCATCATCCCACAGACCCAGCTAATGGATGATGAATGTTGATGACCACTGTTGTATTTTGTCATTGATAACTCATCGATTGAGTTGTTGCAGCCCTTAACAAGTCTATGACGTGTGACGTTTTAATGCTGGGCTATCTCCAGATGTCAGCCCAGGCAGCAAACACACCATTGTTGGCAGGTCAAGATAATAAAAGCCAACTACTAATTCAGAGTTCCTCCAGCAGCTGCTCATGGAAAGATGAGCCACATCAACTGGTTCATATGTGGTTGAGTTTTAGTTCATAACTAAATATGTGACGCTAAACACTGATGAGCATTTTGTTGTACTGACATGCAGTGTTGCCGTTGCAGACAGAGGGATGGCTCACTCTGAGGAGTCTCGGCTGGCCAACCTCCTGCGCCGGGTCTCCAGGGAGGACGATCGCGACCGCAGGCTGGCCACCCTCAAACAGCTGAAGGAGTTCATCAGCCACGGCGAGAGCAAAGTGGTCAGTCCCATTTCCTTCCTGTTCATCCAAATAATTCAATTTATTTTGTATAGCCCAAAATTACTAATTAGCCTCAGAAGGCTTTACAATCTGCACACATACGACATCCTTTGTCCCGGGACCTCTCATTGGTTCAGGAAAATCTCCCCCAAATAAACCTTTAAGGGGAGAAAAATGGAAGAAACCTTCAGGAGAGCAACAGAGGAGGATCCTCTATCAGAATGGACAGCAGTACAATAGATGTCATGTGTACAGAATGAACAATATAACATAAAACATAACTATCAAAAGGCCCCAGAATCACTTAAAATACATTCACCTCTGTAAACTACTAACTGTGTACTTCTACTTCAGAGGAAAACATAGTACTCTGCAGTTAGCGGACAGGAACATGTTACTGCTCCATTGCAGATCCAGTTATTTTCCTCACACTATAAAAAAGATATTGAGATGACTCATGACCTGTTTAACTTCCTAACACTAGCTTTTATAATTGATCATTAAAACTACCAATGACAATATTTAATTTAATCAAGCAACTATTTCAATATGAAGAGTTATTTATTTCCTGTTCATTTGAATTGCGTGTCTCCTGCAAATTTCCACCATAGATGACAATACTCCATCTATCTATCTCTAATCTTTGACAGTTTACATTGACTTCAGGACTATTAAAAATGATGCCATGTAGTTGTCATAGCGATGCTCTTTCCTTTCAGAAGCCTTTATATTGACATTCTATGAGAAACAAATCTGTTTTCTATCGTTACCGTTGGTTCCTCAAAATGATAGTGTCATAAAGATTAAGAAGATTCTGACGTCCAGCAGTGTTGAGTTATTTTGGGTTTGTTCTTGGGTGAGAACAGACTCAAGAGCACTCCTCCAAACATCAGTGCCGACATGTCTGTAAAAAATAATTGGTTTAGTGTCGCTTCCGTTTTGCCCTCGTATAAGAGTCAAAGTGGAATCAAAATGGGACTCCAAACAGGCAGAGCTGTGTTGTACAATGACCATAAATAAAACATGAACCCTGTTCTGTGTCCTGCTCAGACGCTGGTCAAACAGTTGGACACCATCCTCAGCACCTTGAATGACATTTTGAATGAGAGGTAAGATGTGTCCACGCTCTGGATTCCTTTATTCAGCCCCGTTGTGAACACGCTGACGGCTGCAGGGACGCCGTGTTGCTGGAGGCCAACCTGGACGTTAGCATCGACAAAAAGCCAATGGGATTTTGGATTATTGCATAAAATGAACTCTGTGGCAAACACAAGTTTATGATACTCACATGTTTTGTTCCGCAAGATAATCTTCACAAATATACTCTGCTCTTTGTGATTCCTGAAGCGTGAGTACTATTGGCAGAAGTAGAAAGGTTAGGCTACAAAGGAAGGACACCACGGTCACATGACTTCACGTCCCCACTAAGCTGAAGACAGGTTAGCTGCTCAACTAATGACGTTAATAGTCGCATTCAGCTGCCTTTAAGACGCGTGAAAGATTAAACTCTACAAGCTGGATATTTACTGACCATTCATACGGTGGAGCTAAACGTTGAAACGATAACCATCTCAATCTAATTGCTATTTTGTATCAACGACCTGATGATGTAGCGAAGTGGTAAAAGCTCTGTAACAGATGCATCGTCCCAAATGGAGACGCACGTGTCTCAGAGGCATGTCTCCCACTGCACCCCCCCTCTGCTGGCCCCACGCGCCACGCAGCCTCTAACATGTGGTCTCCTTCCCGGTGCCGTGGACGTGCGCAGCAGCAAGCTGCTGTGGGAGCTGCGTCAGGACGCCGCAGCCTGTCTGGGTCTCCTCTGCACGGTGCTCGGCTACGAGGCCGAGCGCATCTTCAAGTGGCTCTTCCTCAAGTTCACCTCGAGCGGCCGCGACGAGGTGAAGCTGTTGTACCTGGTGGCGGCGCAGGGCGCTTTGGAGGCCGCCGGAGAGAGGAAGGCCTTCTCCCACGTCATGCAGGTAACGCACACGCACACGCACACGCACACGCGGAGCCTGCAGTACAAATCTGGGGTCTCATTTCTAACCGTACGCACAAAACGTGGCCTGCAACGGGTCCCTCGCTTCCCTCACTGGCCCTTGCGTACGGACATTGTGGAGATGCTGGTTTTCTGGACTTGTTTTGGACTGGACTCTGTTTGGTGCGTTTCAGCTGGTGATGAACAACCTGCAATCCATTCTGGAAAACGTGGACACGCCGGAGCTGCTTTGTCAAAGTGTCAAGTGCATCCTCCAGGTGGCCCGCTGCTACCCACACGTCTTCAGCACCAACTTCAGGGTGAGTGTCGGAGCAGCGACTGGTTGCACATGTTTGAGCCCCACAGGGTCGGCTGACTAAGGTGCTTGCTGCTCTTCCACAGGACACGGTAGACATCTTGGTGGGGTGGCACATTGACCACACACAGAAGCATGCCCTCACTCAGCAGGTGTCAGGTCAGTTGGTTTTCTTATTGGCACTCAAAGATTTTCAAAGTTGTGTCTGGGCTTCAGATTTCAAACGTTTTGGCCCCATCTGCTGCTAATGCAGTCGGGATGCTGGGTCATACTGATGTTCAAAATAACAATTTGGGTGATTAGTTTTTGCTGGTATTTATTCCCTTTTTGTGCCGGGGAAGACGTCGTCATATAAAAGATAAATAACCGAGCTGTTTTAAAGTCATCCAGCAATTAAGCCCACATATAGCAGGACTGTACCTGAACACATCCCCCTGCTGCTCTGCTGACAGCGTCATGGCAGTCCTGTGCTTTCCTCCCTGCTCCGTGTAGGCTGGTTACAGAGTCTGGAGCAGTTCTGGGTGGCAGACCTCACCTTCTCCACCACTCTGCTGGGGCAGTTCTTGGAGGATATGGAGGCATACGCAGAGGTGAAGTTACTCCAGAGTCCCATTAGTGTCATGCCCCATGAAGCTTCTCTACAGCCACGGCTCTAATGCCAATGTCTGCATGTGTAAATGTGTGTTATTTTATAGGCTGGGACATATTTCGTGTACTATATGAATTGAGAAGAAGCTAGAAAAGTTGTTTATTTTTGCCTCCGTGAATCCTGGAAGATCTTGAGGACCTCTTGTGTAACACGATAGTCTGATGAACTGTGTCCGTAAAGAGAACGGGACTTGACCGTGTCTGTGCCCCATTTAGGATCTGAACCATGTGATGGCAGGCGAGGTGCTGGATGAAGACATCCCCCCTCCCTCAGTGTCCCTGCCGAAGCTGGCAGCTCTGCTGAGGGTCTTCAGCACGGTGGTCCGCAGCATCGGAGAGCGCTTCAGCCCCTTCAGAGGACCGCCCATCACTGAGGTCTACGTCACCGATGTAAGAGCCACACCCTCGGCCTGAGCCGGGTTACTGTTCTAAAAGATGCACTGAAAAGTAGATCCGGCCAACTCCTCGGGGAGAATAAGGAAAGCAGCACTGACGTGTCACTAGCCGTATATCCATTCAGTTTAATTAGAATTTTAAGAAAAGTTAATGTAAGTCAATCCAACGGCAATTATTGAGCCACGGATTGGGTAGCGAGCGACACGTGTTGTTGTTCCTATGTAGCATCTGATCTGATAATGTGACATCACATTGGTGCACAGACTTGCGTTGGTGAGACTCAGAATCAAATTAAACATTATTTTCTGCACAAGCAAACGCATCCACACCTCCTCACCAACAGGAAGCTGCCATAGTTACAGTGAATGTCGCCCGAGGCCGACTTTGTCACTGACATACGCCACGCAGGGGAAACACACACACACACACACACACACACACACACACAGAGACACACACACACACACACACACACACACACACACAGAGACACACACACACACACACACACACACAGAGAGCGGTGTAACAACCCGTTCTCTGCTGCTTTGTATCGGACACCAAAAAGTGCCACAGACCTAAAGCCTCGGGGCGGGGCATGTCTGCCCTGAGAAAGAGAACGGGCTGCACACTCTGCGTACTGGCTGGAGGTCACGTCCCCACGTGGGGTCATAATGCTCTTTGCTGACACCACGAACACAGCGGCATAGGAAGAAAAGAGGAGGTGCAGGCGGAGGGCCGGTCTCTGCAGATACAGACACCACACACTTCTGGTGGGCCGTCAATGACGATACAGAGTTTTTGTCTAGACATTGTTTAGTTTAACAAACCTATATATGTAGATGAGGTTTATGGACATGTCTTCCAAATCCTACCAAAATTAATTCAATGTTTATTTCTAACATTTGCTGCAGCAAAATGATCAAATATGAAAACTATGATTTACATGAGGCACAGTTTTGGGCCACGGTGCAGTTAATATCTAGCTTACTGCTACTTAGACGTTGGTAATGCGTCCTCATGAAGTTGGGTACATTCCAGTCAGTGACACTGAACTTCATACCAGAGCTTTCATGGTGGCACAATCAGTGTTGTCTTTCTTTCCTCAGGTGTTGAACCGGGTTCTGTCCTGTGTGACCACGGCGAAGCAGGTCCAGTTCTCTGAGCCCGTTCTCACCGCGGGGAACGAGTGTGTGGGGGTGCTGCTGGCCAGCGTGGAGCCCTGTGGTCAGCTGATGGAGGCCGTCCTCGCCTACGGCCTGGACCAGCTAGGCTGCTGCCGGGCTTGCGGCCCGGACTACAACCTGGCAGTGCTCAGCCTCGTCACCCTGGTAACGCTGCTCTTTAGAGTCTGATCACACCGGCAGGAGGGCTGCACGGTTATGGCCCAAATCAGTTTTGAGATCACAATTATTTGTCACGATTATTCATAGATTTTTAAGGGACTAAATATTTGATGCTACATTCCTGCTACTCTACATGTTAGGTCTGCACGATATTGGAAATAAAACTAGTGTAGTCATTTGTTTCTGCGAAGGAATAGGCAGGAATACATTTTTAAGTGTTTTTGCTCTTGTAAACAATTTGTTATAAACTGTACAAACTAAATTGGATTGAATAGAATTCCTGCAAAGTTATACAAATACACGGAATACCAGAAGACTTTTATTTTGCCACCTTTCCTTGAAGTGAGCTCGGCTCTGCGTTTGTTTTCAGATCGTGGACCAGGTCAACACCAAGCTGCCTGCGTCCTTCGTTGAGAAGTTGTTGGCACCGGACTCCCAGCTGCTGAAGCTGCGCTTCCATAGAGAGAAAGAGGTGGGTGTGTGGGTGTGGGTGGGTGGGGTTAACAAGGTGAGATAAGGTTACATTGCCAACTTGTAAGGTTTGGTTCATGTTCCCTAAATGGTAAATACTCGACAGCCAAAAGCATGCGAGTCCCTAAACATTCCAGCCGGTGCCGATGAGCTGTAAGCCTCCCTGTGGGGACGAGACTGGCATTATTCTTTTGTATCGAGCTTGACTTCAACAAACTGTAACAATTAACTAAATGGATGTAAATGTACTGATGTACATTTAGCTTGGCCCATTGTCGCTGTTACCCGATCCGGTGTTGGACCGACCCCGGTATCGGTGCCTCTGCAGCCATGTGTCCTCGTTGAAGATGGTTTAAAAAGCAGGAGCGTTTATCTCCTGGTGTAACAGCCGCTGAGGTTCCGGCTCGCTTCATTCCAGCTGAGTTCAGGGCTCTGGGCAGACCAGTCGCTTGTTCCACACCAAACCTGGGGAACCTTTTCATGGAGCGGGCTCTGTAAAGAAAGCGGGAGCACGCTGTCGTCTAAAACACCATTGTTTCTTTAGATTAAGTTTTCCCTGCATTGGAACTAAGGGACCAGGAACCCCCTAAGGCCCCTAACCCCTCCAGACCCAAAGTACAAAGAGGAGGATAATAATGTCAAACTGGGGTTCGGTCAGGGTGAGGGCTGTTTGTTATGGTTGTGGTTAGGTTGGATGAAATGCAAATGAAACAATCTAATGTCCTCAACCGTTTGCTGAAGCAGAGTGTTTATATTTTAATATTCATAGGTGATGTCAGCTGTTCACGGTGTGTACCAGGCACTGCTCGGTCTGAAGAACATTCCGACGCTGGAGGCGGCTTATAAAATGGTTTTGGGTGAGATGGCGTGTGCCCTGTCCAGCCTGACGGTGACCCTGGAGCCCAGTGGTGGGGCCCCAGCACCCAGCGGCCCCTGCACCAGCATCCAGCACCCTGCTTTTGTGTCCCTCACCCTACCCGAGGAGAAGGCCCAGTTCACCCTCATCTTCAACCTCAGCACCCTCACCACCATTGGCAACACCAAGAACTCCCTCATTGGGGTGAGCCGCTGTGCTTTTCTCCACTGTTGATCATTAAACAGTCTGACAACATGATTCAGTGTTATATGTCTGCAACATATCTAATGCCTTGGCTGCCTCTGTGGATTGCAACCATATGAGCAAATATCACGGTTTTAAGGTTTAACGATTATTAGGCTGAATATTTCTAATAAATATTTATAGCTAATGAACTGAAATATGTATTATCATCATCTATGTCCTACTAGCTGTATCGAACATTCTGAACATTAATGTTACAAAACCACCATCATCTCTGTAAAGATGTAGAGGAGTAATGTCTCCCTTTACCAGAGAAGGAAGTCTCTCTCCGTGTGTGTGTGTGTGTGTGTGTGTGTGTGTGTGTGTGTGTGTGTGTGTGTGTGTGTGTGTGTGTGTGTGTGTGTGTGTGTGTGTGTGTGTGTGTGTGTGTGTGTGTGTGTGTGTGTGTGTGTTATCAAAGCTTCTCCTTTCTTTGTTCACATAGCCGTGTGTGTGAGTGCACGTGAGTGTGCCACACTGATTTAGCCCACAGCCTCCACTGTGCACTGCTCTAACACGGCGGCTACATCTGATAATGTAGCAGAAGTGTAGCAGGCCGTGCACTATATTTGCGTTTCAACGTATTTGATTCATTTAAATGAGATAGAAGTGCAGCAGACACAAATACTTCACGTCATGCGTGGGCAAACCAATTCTGATGAATGTAAAACGTTTGGTGTTGTGTAGTTATTTTGATAGAAAATGAGTTTGATGTGGCTTCCTGTTCTAGAAACCCAGATGTTCTTCCTGTGTAACTGGTTTGGGTTGTCTCCTTATATTCTCTGCACATGGCAGACCAGTCTGCATTCTGTCATCAAATGCTTAGCAGCTGAAAGTTAAATCCCGGTTGACCTTTGACCTCAGCACAAAGGCCCGTTGCCATGTGGTCGAGCTGGTGAGAAGCTGACTGAGGCTGCATGAGGAGGGAGCCGCTGTCTTATGGCCCTCGTGTGTTCATGTGTTTTAGATGTGGGCCTTGTCTCCGACGGTCTTCACTCTGCTCAGTCACACTCTGATGCTGGTCCACTCTGAGCTGGCGGTCTACTACCCCGCCATCCAGTACGCTGTACTCTACACGCTGTACTCCCACTGCACCAGGTAACGTCTGAGCCATGCACACACCTGTACCGTATTCTATACACCTGTTATTACCCCAGTCCCTGTCGGCAGTGCTTTGTTTGTCTCATTACAGATTTGATTTTAATTTATGTATATATGTGGCTATCCCTTGACAGACATGTCTAATATATTTTACAACATTGAAGTGCCTTTTGATTTTTCAAGTTTAAATGAATACCGAGCAGGGAGAAAACACACTACAGTGTCTGCTAGTGTGAGTACCAAACAAGAGAAAGAGAATCCGGTACTCTTATCGGTTCTTTTTCATGACTAAGTAACTGCTTTTTAATATATGATTTAAAGAGTCTGGTGGGTGCTAAGCTTATCAGTACTCACTGTAATCAGTCATCCCTCCAGATAGATGTCTTATATGTAATAGACGTGTCTGTGCTCTTTAGTAGACGCACTGAGTGAGAGGAGCCTGTTGAAGCTGTGGTTGCTCTTCCTAACTGGCCTCGTGTCTCTTCTGTCTGTTCAGGCACGATCATTTCATCTCCTCCAGCCTGTCCTCGTCTCCCTCCCTGTTCGACGGCGCCGTCATCAGCACCGTGACCACGGCGACAAAGAAGCACTTCGGCACGCTGCTGAGTCTCCTGGGAGGTCTGCTGGCGAAGGAGCACCTCTACCCCGAAGCCAGGTTCTTTCATCGCCCAATTCACACAATACTACATCCCAACGATGAGCTCGTCTGCAGCAGATCATTACCACCACTCGCAGAGGTCCATCAGTGTACAACAGAGAATAGTCCACATGGACGGCTGTCCCTTCACTGTCCACTCTCTTTGTGGCGTCTTAGTGCTACTTCGGTCTTGATCCAGTAGTAGGCCCACTGCTGGGCTTCCCCACAACAATGCTACCGCTATAGCCAGTCACATCAGCCAAGATCCCTCCACTTAAAGAAACACCTTTTCATCTCCCCCTCTGCATCCCCATCAGCCCACTGTTGTACAAGTGGTTTCTGGGAGTTGGAGGAAACGGGGCACAAAAGATTGCGCGTCACATGTCTGCGTGACCAAAACCAGCCGGCTGAGCTGCGATGGAAGCCGCCTCCCACACAGCAGTAGAGTTGAGAAGAGGATTGTTTGACACTAAGAGGAAGTCAGATAACACTTACTATGGAGTTCAGGCAGCTTTTTAATAATTTGCGTCAAAGACGGAATAACAACTATGATTTTGCATCGGGGCGATTGACACCAAACATAATGGAGCTGTACGTGTGATGTGAGCTACTTCTGCTGATAAAAGGGTTCATTTATGGTCTACACAATAAGCACTAATCTGATGGTGTTTTTATAGCCTACATTAAAGGTCCCATGTTGTAGAAAGTAAGATATCCATGTGTGAAGTGATTATAAAGCAGCTCTGTATAATATATTTTGATATGCTATATAAATACTGTGAAAGTATGAAAGCGCTCCACAGAGAAATGCACACGGCCCCCATTCAGAAACCGTTCCTTTTAAATATGTGATGTCACGGCTAGAAGTGCCCAGAACACCTTTTTCAGGCGTGTTCACTGTTTGTGGGACTAGTAGCTCTGTAGCAGCTACTGTTCAGCGAGACCCTGAACACGACTCACTGCTGCTGTCACACCTCTTGTGTTGTCAGGAGGCTGCTGCTGACCTGGGCTCAGGAGATCTCTGTGCTGATGAAGAAGTCGGACACCTACAGCCCTCTCTTCTCCCTGCCCTCCTTCAACAAGTTCTGCAGGGGTCTGCTGGCTAACGGTGAGCCTCCGAGACGGCCGAGGCTCGTTCACCTTGTGTTTTCCTCGGGCTGACAGGCTACATCCTCGTCATTTGTTGTTTCATTTGTTTCCCCTTAGGTCTTAATGAAGACCAAAGTATCTGCCTTCAGACCTGCCACAGTTTACAGGTCCTCTCTTCGTCCCTGTCCACTGAGCTGCTGCAGAGGTGAGCCTCATGAGCTTAAAGTGCCTCCAAGCCACATTTAACATTTGATGTGTGAAGTAGGCAGGAGTTATCACTGCTCTGTACTTCCCCTTTAGGTGTGTGGATGTCTCCAGAGTCCAGTTGGTCCACTCGGCAGTGAGGGTGAGGCAGGCCTACGGCAAGCTGCTCAGGACAATCCCCCTTGATGTGGCTCTGAGGTCAGTCCTATTGTCCCATTGGACCGCCGGTTCTCCACATCCCAAATTAGTTTGACATCTCGTGTATATGATATTCACAGTTGGAATGAGCATTAATAACTGCCGTCTGAGAGCAGTGCAGAGTGACGCTCACATGCACTCACATGGCAAAGTCCCACGGGCAATAAAACGGCCGGCAGTTTAGGAAAATGACTCCCCCTTTTTTTTTTTTTTTTCATATTAGTACAGTAGTATTATGGATACAGCCGGTTTGTAAACTACTGTTCCCTACTGTCCGGGTAAAAGGTCTCGGTATTAGACGGTATAAAGCGGTCAATAAAATATGTTGACAATAAAATAGGCCTTTGTTTTTCAAAAAGTGTAAATTGCAAACACGATGGATCCCAGAGTCATAAATGAGCACAAACAAATGTATTTAGTGGTTGGGTCCTGCAGTACGTGAGATTAGCTGTCCGGACAGACAGATGCACACACTAACTAGCAACCAAATGCATAATCTCCTGGCGGAGATGATACTTAATTCTTTCACACAGTTGAACGTATGCCTTATCAATCATGCGTGTGTGATCTCCGTCTGTCCACAGTAACCACGGCCACCCTGAGATGCGGGAGATCTCTCTGGCCATCCGCCACCACATGAGCCGAGCACCGAGCAGCACCTTCCACCCCCAGGATTTCAGCGACCTCATCAGCTTCATCTTATACGGGGTCCTGCACCGTGGAGGGTACGCGTCAACTGCATACATCTTAGACGCACTCTGTATACAGTCCTATGGATGGTGATGCAGCAGGGCCACACCACCTCAGTATGAACTCTTCCTGAAATGACGTCATAGTGAATTCCCTACCAAACAATGATAGTGGGCTCCTTCCATTTTCTAATGTTTCACATTAACTGTTAGAAGAGGTAAAGCTGATTTTTATTTTAAATTCTTCCACATTTTCTTTATATTTAAAGTACACCATTATTATTACCATTATTAATTATGGCAGGCAAATGCCATTATGATAAAGGTTGGCTTATTTTCTAATACTCTCCCTCACTTTTCAGCACGCACGTGAACCTCGGGTTAACTACAGTTTAACTTTCACCATCACAGTGTAAATAACGTTTTACTGACGATCGTCATCCACCGATAATCAGTCAAATATGAGATCAGGACATCATTGATGTTTTTTTTTTTTCTTTTCTCTGATCATGTGACTTTGTAAACAACCAATCAGTGTTTATATTGACACGAGGAGAACGAAGGTTGTTAATGTACGGTTCCATTATGATGCGTTCATGCTCTGTTCAGTGAAAATGAGTGAGTATTGGGCAAATGTTCACATGTAATCTGGTAAAATGCAGTGTTGGTGATAAACTAGAATAAATCCAGTAGTCTGGAGATGTTTTCACAACAACATAAATGGATATTAGAGAGGAATTATGAGCTGTTTCACCTACTCTAATAATACATCGTTAAAACTATCTGTATCGTGAGTGTTATGACCAGTTGCAGCACTGCTTCTTAGGAATGCATTATAGTACTATGTTATTTAAAAAAAAAAAATTATTTCATGGTGGGAGCATTTTCATCTCTCGTCCCTAGTTGGGCGTTTATATGTACAGTTTCATGTACATATTCATGCACATCAAAACCCGTCCATGCTGAGTTTCCTGTCCTCTCTCCACAGCAAGGATCCCTGGCTGGAGCGACTGTACTACAGCTGCCAGCGGCTGGAGAAGAGGGACGGCCGAGGCGGTGCGGACGGCAGCAGGCCCGGCGTGGTGCCGCGGGTGCTGCTGAAGACGGAGGCGGTGCTGTGGCAGTGGGCGGTGTGGGAGGCCGCACAGTTCACCGTGCTGTCCAAACTCCGAACACCCCTGGGCCGGGCTCAGGACACCTTCCAGACCATCGAAGGTAAACGGACAACGTCTGGCTCGTCTTCACAGTGACTCCAACTCAGAGGTCCGATCTCGGAGAGCGCGGCACCCGTTGGCGATGAGCGGAAGTTGCATTCCTAGAGAGCAGCTCGGGCTGCTCTGACGGGATTTAGTTCACTAAATGGTGGTCATGGTGGTCATGTGGCATGGCTTGTCCATAGGGAATCTTTAAACTAGGAGGGGTTAAGTACAGTTCACTGTGTGCTGTACAGTGTGTGACAATAAAAGTTGAATTATATTCTCAATGTTTTCTGTATTGGGAAATATCAGCAGTAGCTGGATGACAGAAAAGAAGGAGTAAGACGTTGGACACTAACCCCGCCCCTTTCCCCCGTGTCCCTGTGCTCCAGGTATGATCCGGAGCCTGGCTGCCCACAGTCTGAACCCGGAGCAGGATGTCGGAGCGTGGGCCGGTGCTGGAGGTGACGGGGACTGTCACCACTCCAATCAGCTCCGCCTCGCTCTGCTGCTCCAGTACGTGGAGAACCTGGAGAAGCTCATGTACAACGCCTACGAGGGCTGCGCCAACGCTCTCACCGCCCCACCAAAGGTGTGCAATTTACTGCTCCACACTGCGCCGCCGGTTGGAGACTAAGCACGGAACCCTCAATGGGTTCATCATGGCAACCGCTTCCCTTTTTAGTAATGGCTCCTAAATGATTTGCTGAGTGCCTCCCCCTCTGTGTCTCAGGGCATCAGGACATTCTTCTACACCAACCGCCAGACATGCCAAGACTGGCTGACGAGGATCCGCCTGGCCCTCATGAGGGTGGGTCTCCTGTCTGGCCAGCCTGCAGTGACCATTCGTCACGGCTTCGACCTGCTCACGGAGATCAAAAACAGCAGCGGCCAGGTCAGTGCAGTACATTGCTGTGAGGGATGCTTTGGGTTTGTGGCCATTCAGCTCTGCTTCTCACATCATCATAGAAACGTACTGAGCTGCAACGAGGTCGTTTACCTTGCTGAAGATGAGTGTGTAGACGGCGATGATCCTTTTCGTTTCGTTCTGGTCGTCTTCAGCCCTCCGTTCCAACACCAGAACGTTATATTCTCTATGAAAACACACAATAGGTGAAAGATGGCCCTCGCTCTCATTGACTAGGTCGTTGTATAGCAGATGACAAAGCGCTTTTATTTTTTTATAAAGACTCTTTTCATGTGATTATTACAGGTTGTTTCAGGAATTTGTATGATTGTTTCAAAGTCATTCAGCCCTTCATTACATTATCTTTGAATGAGTTATTTTTTTCAATTGATTTGTTTCTCTGGCACAAAGCGGGAATAAATGACAAAACCTAAAGAAACGACACAGAAATCTGCCCAGAATTTCACAATGGCTGCTTTCCTCACTGTGATATGAAACTTTCAGGTGAGCAACATGCGCTCTACCAACAAGTGCTGGAAAGCAAAGGACGCAGGCTTGAGCCTCTGGTGTGTGTGTGTGTGTGTGTGTGTGTGTGTGTGTGTGTGTGTGTGTGTGTGTGTGTGTGTGTGTGTGTGTGTGTGTGTGTGTGTGTGTGTGTGTGTGTGTGTGTGACTCTGGGTGGTGTGTAGTGGCAGCCGTTCTGATATGCAGGCATGTGGTTGGTTGATGGTGTGGGCATGTTTTGTTTTGCCCATCAGGGTCCAGAGCTGGAGGTTCCTCTGACATTGCTGGTGGAGGCTCTGTGTGAGCTGCGTTGTCCTGAGGCCATCCAGGGCCTGGCAGCCTGGAGCCTCATCACCACGGGCAAGAGCCCGGGCTGGCTGTCGTCAGTCGCCCTGCAGGCTGAAGGACGGTAAGCAACGTCCTCACGGCTCAGCGGAATGCTCAACTAAACCATCCACATGCACTTGCACTTGGTTGTCCTCTACTAAATAGTAACTGTGTGTGTAGATTTGAGAAGGCTGCTCTGGAGTATCAGGATCAGCTGTCTGCGGTCACAGGGATGGACTGCAGCATCAAAAGCTCTGACTGCTGTCTCCTCAAACTCTCCAGCAACACGAGCAGCCCCAATCACACCAGCAACGGTAAGCAGCCGTTAGTCCACATGAAACGCCGTCCAGCCTCCGTATAATACAATATTCACGTCAGTCATTATGTCTAGATCTAAAGTAATGGCCCCAGAATTCAATTTAGTACAAAGCTGAAATAGATAAGCTTGTGTTGGTTCAAAGCTTCGTCCTGGTTCGTGCGGTGCCTTTCTAAAAGCTTCAGACAGCTCGGCCTGTGATTTGCTGCTCACAGCTTCTCGAGAAGAGCTCATAGAACATTCCACCGTCCTCAGTTATGCACCGGCCATGATGTACAGCAGTGGTCCCAGCTACAGTCATCAGCACCAGTAAAACACTCTGGTTCAGGACTAACACCAGAGGTAGACCCCTAACGGCTATAGTTTTATTAGGATGTTTAGATATGAAACTATTGGATTATCTTACTATTATTATTATCTTACTAACTCTCCGTAGATCGAAACAACTACCAAAAGGCCACAAAAGAAAATATTCAGTATTACTCACTGTGTACTTCTACTTCAGAGGAAAACATTATAGTAGGCTACTACATTTACCTCCTGAGAAATGACACATTGTGCTGATAATGCCTCTCTCACTGGAAGTAACACTTTGAATGCAGGACTTTTACTGAGCAGTATTCATAGTTTTACTATTCATAGTTCAAGGAAAATAAATGGTCATTTTGCAACACAGGTTTGCACAAATAAATGCAGTTGTAGCCCGTTTGCTACACAAGAAAAACATGTCAAACAAAACAGCAGTACATTCCTGTGCATCAGGAGGAATGTAGACCACAGCAACAAAACAATTTTCTTGGCAGATAATATTGCCGACATCTGAAGATTAACATCTCAACATGAGTAAAACAATGTCCGTCAGCTGTGTTTAAGCATCAAGCGTCATTGATGTAAACAGAGTCCGCCTCCCCCCGTCCCACCGGAGTCCTGCTCTCTCTCCTGCGGTTTGGGACGCCCCGATGGAGTCAGGTCTCTGTGACGACGTGGGCTCAACAGTCACCGACCTCCTTCATGGTGAATTGGCCTAAGGTCCTAGCTGGGTTAGCTTGGCTCCAATCCCGGCTCTTGGTGGCGTTTTGTGCGGCAGGTGTGGCTGGACGGTCGACCGTGGGCGGTGATTGTCTCGAGGACCGCTCCCCTCGAATGAATCCACTCCCAACGCTTCTTTCTCCGATGCTGATGAGTGCATTCTGGCTTATGACAAAAGTGCTCCAGTAATAAACACGAAAAGACCACAAACTAAGACAAAAATGCAGCAACATGAATGGGAGCCACCGGCCTGCTGTGCATGTAAATGTGCCGTTGTTGCCATAGCAAAAATGAGTATAATAGTTTTAACTTGAGAAAAAAAGGTTTTGAGTAGGCCTACTTCTTCTACCACTGCTTACGTACGTACGTGTGTGTGTGTGTGTGTGTGTGTGTGTGTGTGTGTGTGTGTGTGTGTGTGTGTGTGTGTGTGTGTGTGTGTGTGTGTGTGTGTGTGTGTGTGTGTGTGTGTGTGTGTGTGTGTGTGTGTGTGTGTGTGTGCTCTAAAAAGGTGACAGCAGGAAGACGGTGCTGCTCAAGTCCAGCGAGTGCTCTCCTGAGGTGATCAACTTCCTGGCCAACAAAGCGTGTCAGTGTTACGTGGCCCTCTGCGATTGGGCGTCTGTCAAGGAGTGGCAGGCCGCCGTGCACGCCCTCAAACAGAACTCCAGCAACCCGGTCAGCATCAACCTAAGGACGGACTTCAACTACATCCAGGCTCTGAGCCGCTTCGAGGAGGGGGACCTGGCGGAGTGTGGCGCTCAGCTGGAGCTGCTGCCCGGAGAGGACTGCTCGCTCTCCAGCAGCAAGGACAAGCTGGGTGAGTGTCAGGACAGGGTCCACCAGGGTCTACCAGAGTCCCCGTTTTAAAACATCTTGAACATGGCTTTTAATAAAGAAGGTCTAATTAAGGCTTAAAATAGTTTTCCATTGGACTGGGTCTTCTGCCATACAGTTTTAGTTTTGTTCATGAGAAAGGTAGTTATGTACGCTATTGTGAACTGAATATTTTAGTTATTCATATTTAATAAAATATAATATAGGTGTATACTTACACCTAGTGTATTGATTTTCTTTTTCTGAAGGCACTCTGTGTTTTTTTCCTTTTTAAGATGCATTAAAAAGGTCTTAAAAGTAATTTCATTTGCACAAAAAATTTACAAATATCGTGCTTTGAAATACAAATTTACCTGATACTCAGATTTATGAAAGAAATGAAGTATTCCTTCAAATACTACACCTTTTTAGTTTGATAAAGAAAACAAAAGAAGTATAGATATAAATGCATAATAGTCTTCAGTCTACCAAGACATAATATCATAATCACCAGGTTAAAACAAACGAGCTTCAAAGAGTGGGTTGTAGATTAGCTTGTGTATGTGTTTAAAATAAACTGTTTTCTAAAAACATTTCCATTAAGCCTCGACATGTCTCTGGTGCGTGTGTTTCCAGATCTGAAGAGGCTTCTGCCCTCCATGAGTCCAGATCCAACCGAGCTGCAGAGAGCCATCGAGGTGCAGCTCCTTCGCAGCGCCGTCAGCGCCATGACGAAAGCCAATCAGCAGCAGGAGCAGAGGACCACAGCCAATCCAGAGTGAGTATTTGTGTGTGTGTGTGTGTGTGTGTGTGTGTGTGTGTGTGTGTGTGTGTGTGTGTGTGTGTGTGTGTGTGTGTGTGTGTGTGTGTTCACTGTCTCGGCTCGCAGGTCCCTGTTGTTCAAGGTGTGTGGAGGTCCAGAAGCATGACCCACTGACACCAAGAAGATAACTTCTGTCCCAGTTGAATGTGTTTTTGTAGACGTTGATGTGCGCTGGTCTTCTTAAATGGCCGAGCTGTGCCGTCTCCCCAGATAATCATGTGCTGCCGTGTTTCAGTACGCTGGTGCGCTGCCTGAAGCAGACGGGACGCATCTGCTTGGGTCCTCTTCGCCTGTCCACCCTCACGCTGTCCGACGCCCTGCCCACCCTGCCCACCCTGCAGCTCCATTGCACCGCCACCCTGGAGAACACGCTCACGGGACAAGAAGTACGTACGCCCCGACTTTACTTACCATTTATGGGTATGAACGCTGCGTTTCGACTGCTGAATTGCTGTTGGGGGGGGCGGGGTTTAAACTCATTTTAAAAAAGCGGGGGAGATTGCGTGAGCGGGCTGAAGGGGCGAGCGGTAGAAGAGACAATGTTCTCAATTATCAATCCTATGACCGTGGGTCACTTCTTACCGGGTCAGATCGCCATGGTAACTCACGCTGCACACCTAACCTGCTCCAGAACAGTTGGTCTCGTGGCATTCGGAGCTCGGCGTGCGCATCGTAACATCATATTACACTAATGGGCTCATGAAGAAGTCAATGTCATCATTGAGCCTCAAAGCAGCAGTTCAAAGTGTGAATGCATATATGAACAGGCTTATCATAGCCCCAGTAGGTCTATAATTCCAGGTGTGTGTGTCAGCTGTGAGTTCCACCCTGTGTGTGTGTATCCGCTGCAGGACTGCGTGATCCCTCTGTGCAGTGAGGCCCTGAGCTCCTGTAAGCAGCAGGATGTGCAGCCTTTCCTTCAGGCCCTCCGGTACACCATGTTCCAGAGGCAGCTCCTCCACAAACTCAAAGGTAACTATCGGTGACTGGACCAGGTGCTTCGGCAGTACAAATGGCTGAGGACAGGGCTTCTCTCTAGAATCTTCACCAAGACCAGAACCAGTGAGCACATAGGCCCTTTTCACAGCAGCCGTTTTGACATGTCGTGGCAGGGCAAATTAATTCTGGTCCCATTCTAGTTTGTGTGACACTACGAGGGCCTCAATAGAACAGAGCCACAATTGATGTTAGTAATTACACCTGTGTGTACCCTGAAATGTGTCAAAATGACATGGGGCTTCCCTTCATTGGCTACCTGTCCATGTCAGATCAGACTTTGAATGTAAATGGACACGCCCCTTCCTACCTGCCTGGTCTCCTTAAACCTGATACTCTAGTCAGGACTCCCCACTCCTGTCTGTCCCCAGAGGGGGAGTACATCTCTAAATGGATATCAGACTGATTCTGTCTCTGATCCAGGAAGCTCAGGATGAGGCTGGTTTCTCACCCAAATATTACTTTGTCTCACTACTTGTAGTTATAAAGGTTTATATTTTTACGTTTTTAAGATACTTTTCTACATGTTTATGTGTTTATGCTAATTGACCAGGTGTATTGATAAAGTATTGATTTTTTTTTTTTACTCTCAGCTTTACTTGAAGCTACGGTAACGTGTGTAGATGTTGTCAACTCGAGTCCCCGTCTCTGCTCTGACAAACACACTGCATGTACTCACTGCTGGTTCACCAGTGGAAAGCAGCGGCAGAAGGAAACGTTTGCTTGTGGCTGATATCTAAAGTGGAGAAACCCCCTGGATTTGTCCACTTCAGGCTCTAAGAGGATGTCTTTTCTTTTCTTGTCCAGGTTACTCTTCCACCATAGACGGCCACCTGATGGAGCTTTGTCTGACCGCTGTCAAATTTGCTCGGAAAAAAGGCAACATCGCCCTGGCGTCCCGTCTGCTCAGCCAATGCAGCGACGGGACACAAGAAGAGGGTCCGCAGGACGAGCTGAACGAGGCCTTCAGGCGGCTCACCTTGGAGGGTACTCTGGGAGAGAAGTGGGGACCAGAGCTGCAGATCGAAAAGGCCAAAGTCCTGAGGACTGCAGGTGACCAACCCTAGACCTTCATAACCGGCACACGACTGTTTCACGTACAGTACAGCCTCGAGAACAACGGCACTGTCCACAGTAGATTGTTGTAGAACCTTTCCTGGTTAGCTTAGCTTGTCAAGCTGTGTGAGGCTACTAACTACCAAAGAGGGCCAATGCAACCTCCACCAACTGGCTCTCCAGACCCGTGTGCTGTTAGTGAGCGTCCCAACATTTAGTATCAGATGTCCTCGTCTTCTGCTGGAGAACGCCAGCGTGTGACCTCACACCAGAGACCTTACGAGCTACAGGTCACTAGTGTTCACGTACAGAACGTCAAACAGGAAGTACACTCAGACTTCTGACTTCATTGACTTTTAAAATGGCTGCTTCAAACAGCAGCATTTTGGATCGATCCAGTTTTGATAGCTCACAGCTATCGCCGCCGCCGGTGTTTCTATTTAACGAGGGTTAGGGTTAACCGTGTTAACTAGTGACCTTTTTAGCTGAGTTGTTGAAAGTCACCACTTAACACGGTAATCACTACTTAAACGCTACGCTCATTTGCTGCATGTTTTTGATGACCTCGGTTATAAAAGGGTCTCAAAGCACACAAAACCTAAAGATGCAGAACCGGGACGACAAAACATGGCTCTCAAAATGTCAGCTGACAAAGACACACGGGCCGATCCCAGCTCACACATTTCTGTATTTCTTCAGTGTGTTGATGATGTTGCTCTGGACGTCTCCAACAGTGTGTCTGTCCTCAGGTCAGTCGATGGCAGCCATGGAGATGCTGAGCAGGGCGGCCCTGTCCTACTGCCACGTGGGGAAGAACGAAGGCGCCGCCTGCCGCTCACTGCTGACGCTGTGCAAATGGCTGCTGGCTGACTGGAAGGACATGACGCCTCAGCTTAAACAGGCACGCTCCCCTTTCAATACAGCTCCACATTCAACACCAAAACATGTTCAAATATAAGCCTTATTATTATTATTATTATTATTATTATTATTATTATTTATAGGTACAAAGGCCTTTTATGCATGGAAGCATGTTGTACCATTTTTTTGTGAACGTAAGAAAAGAAAAAAATATTTTCAGTTAAGAGATGCACAGATGGAAAGAAAATCTTTTAAACTTTAAAATTTCAGAGTGGGCCAAGAAAATTCTAAAGAATTGTCATTTAGACTAACTTTTTTAACCAGCGCCCCAAAACATTATTTCAACCGACCCAAAGTCGGTGTAAAACATCCAAAATCCTAAATGTTATCCTTTTACTTTGTCAAATATAGTGGTTATTTGTATAAAAACACACAATTCAGTTAATAAGGAAATACAAGATTTTATTTTTATTTAAGGGCTAAGAAAGAAAAAAATCTAATGATGCATTATGAGCATCTTTGACCGAGTGTTGGGAAAATAAACGGATCATAATTCTTCGCTAATATCCATTTTGTGTTGCTGTGAAAACATCTCCTTCAAGCAGCTGTATTTCTTCAAGTTTCCCACTAATAACTACATTTGAACACATCATGATAACGTTATAATAATATAATTATAATTCACCTTTACTAAATTCATGATAAATGAGTATTGGGTGATACTAGACGAGACAAAACGTAAACATTGGGTGACGTGACAGGATTAACATGACGGGGCAAAACAAACAAAACGGACAAGAAGAGAGTGAGTGGAAAGAGAGAGGAACTTATATAGTTTTCCCATAAGGGATGGCTAATGATGTCTCATATTCAAACCATTTCATAATATTTAGTCTGTGTAGTTTCATATTGTACGTTATGATTAGTTTGCTCTGCTGTGTGAGGCGGTGGTTAAGCCTCCTTCAATAATACTATCAATGATGGAGGTGAACAGTAATCCTGTAATAAAACTGAAGACAATAATTAGTAACAATAGTATTCATATCATCAGTGATAATAGCAATAAGACAAATACAAAACCAAAAAATGACGATGATAATAACTGTGTGTCACGGTTATGACAACTGTCTGGTTTAGATCTGCATGTCTAATCTAGCTGCCCGACTCAATCTGTTTTTAAAGCTGGTATTTGTGCTCCGTTGCCAGTCTACGTGAATATTATTAATATATATTAAGTTATCACTGGGTGCTGGTGTTATTGAGGGAAGCATTAAAGGACTGCTGGTGTTTGGGTTTAGGTGGTGAAGCGGTCGGGAGCCGTGAACTCGTCCAGCTCCGTGGGCGGCATGTCGCCGCTGAGCCGGAACGTTGCTGCTCTGCTGGAGCTTCCCCTGGAGGACCAGGGGATCCCCCACATCATAGCTGAGACCTCAGGTAAAGTTTACAGGACACCTAGAATGATCCGCGGTAAAGTCTTCATACCATCATCCAGATGTGTCCGTATGCCTTCATTAATATTCATTAATATCTAAACTACCAGGGTCCTGCACCATAGAGAAAAAATAAATCATAGTTGACTTTGTATTGTGTGAAGGTTCCTCCCCCCCCTGTCAATTGACCCTTTGCCAAGTACTGCCCCCAAACAGAAACTGGCCAATCCTAGCATATCATGTGCCAGCTGTGCCCAGGATCAGGATCAGGATCCGGCTCTGTTCCTGTTCTCTTCATGTTCAGCTGGTTTAGAGGGTTTGGGGCTCGTTGTGGTTGAACAGTGTGACTTTGATCCTCGTTACCTGGAGAGGTTAGAAGGAGATGGAGGTTTCTACATGACAAACCTGTGGAGCTAACATTAGCACAGTATGTTAGCACCTCTATGCTATGCTAGCTACTGAAGGTATACTGAATGTATTGTAATGCTGGTCACAGTGAATAAAGAGCTCCCGTCTTTACAGGAACAGGGTTGTTCCTTCACTTCATGGTCTTCTGTCTCGTCACACGGTTCACCTTTACTCTCTGCAGGCTTTAGCTGCTCTCTTTATCTTCTGAACCTTTGTTTTTCTCTGCTGAGTCTCTTTGCCATCCTGGATACATCTTAGATGCAGATTGTAGACCCTTCCGTCTGCTCCTTCTCTAAAATGCCATAGGTTTGCCTCGGGGTGTACCAATCTTTTCTTTTTCTACTACAAACTGGAACACTCTGAAATCTAGATGGACATTTCTACTTCAGGGAGTGCAGTTAGTGACGGAGTGGGCTCCACGGGAAGATTAACAAAGGCTCACTTAGGACACATGAACACATAACAGCTGCTTTGTGCTCGGATGCCCGACCTAAAGCGTAAAAACCCAGAGCTAGGTTGTTCTGTTTTTTTTAGGCTGCTGAACCAAAAAACTTCTTTTTTAAGAAAGCTGTGGGATCCTGACCCTCAGAATACCCACATGTGCAAGCATTTTGTTCTGTTGTCAGTTTCCGTCTAATATTGATTTTATTAAGTTGTTAACTTATGTGTTATAGTGGAATGTGGATAAATCAGAACGCGATGCAGTATCACGCGTTTTAGCTAACTACACATCGCTAGCATTAGCTTTCCAACAGCTTACCTCATTATTATCCATCATTGTAGTTATTAACTATGCCCCTGGGAGACATAGGATGCTGAACTCTGATATTCTTAGCCAGCTACAGGCCTTTAGTCTTCTTTTCAGCTAGGATGCATATTGTGGACCGCGGATTTGTTTTCTCCTCGAATGGCTGTGGTTTTCAGAGTATGACGTGTTGTTCGGTCTCTCCCTGTGCAGTGAGTGTGGGCGTTGGGGAGCCCGACTTCGTGCTGGGCCAACTCTACCAGCTGTCCACCAGCCTGGCTCCAGAGATGGCAAAGTCCTGGGCAGCGCTGGCCAGCTGGGCTTACCGCTGGGGCAGGAAGGTGGTGGATAATGCCAGGTTAGTGGACCCAGTGGAATGAATATATAAATATAAAAAAAGCAATTCATTCTACCATTGTAAAGTTCATACTGTTGTTTTTTCTCTCAGCCAAGGGGAGGGATTGCCTCTTCTTCCTGGGGAGAAAAAGGAGATAGAGGAGCTGCTGCCAGCGAGCACCAGTGAAGAAGACAAGGACACCATCTTCAGCATCCTCGGACAGGCCATGTGTCGGCCCACTGGCATACAGGTACACTTTATTTACATTTTTTGGAAACTTTATATTGGATTGTATCTCACAACAGACGGACACAGAAAGAATAGTCGTTTAGAAATGAGTAAACGAAAACTATGTAAACAAATATACAAACTTTCAAGTCAATAAAGGGGAGGAAACGCAGTCACAACTTTCCCATGGATTACTGTTTATGACAGTAGGTGGTATATAATTCCCTTCCAGACAATATTGTACTCAAAATGTCTTTTTCAACTAGCAGTTCTAGACCTGGGTGATGATTGGCTGCCAGCTCCTCTACAACTTCCCAGTCCATCTCCTCAGGGGAATTTTATCTAACTTCAAAACTACATTAGATCTAATATCCAGCTAGTGTCGGTATTAGGTTGAAAATGTGCTTCTTCAACAGAGTTGGTTTGAAGTGCTGCAGCTATAGTTTAGTCATTAAGTACTCTACAGATTTTTGCGTCTATTATTCTTAGTAACTGAGTCACTTTTTTCTTCTTCTTAGTTCATATTTATACCAGCTTAGCACTATCGCCACCGAGTGGACTGGAGTCGCTACACCCGCTCAGTCTCATTATGTTCGACACCTTGTGGTAAAGTTCAGTATTTTGCCCGAGTTCAATACGAGTCTTTGAAAATCAGTTTTTGACCTGACATTAAAGATCAGTCAACTTTAAAATCAAAAAGGAGAGACAGTGAATACACACGAAGGTTTAAAGGAACCGGAGCTCTGGCGTTACAGACCACTCGAATGCTCCTAAAAGTCTAACCAGTGAAAAGCATAAATATGCACTCGCTATCTATACTTTCATTAGCAGCTCATTGTTCTGATGCTGCTGTTCTGTGTGTTCCAGGACGAGGACCTGGCCCTACAGCAGGAGGATGACGAGGACGACATGGTGGACGTGATCTGGCGGCAGCTCACTGGCTCGTGCCCCTGGCTGGGGGAGGCGGGCCAGCCTGTCACAGATGGGCTGATCCGGGTTTGGAGACGGGTGGTGGACCGCATCTTTGGCCTCTACCGGGTCTCCTGCCAGGCCTATTTTACCTTCCTGAAGCTCAACGCGGGACAGGTGAGATGCAGGCCCTGGTTACGCTCGTCTTCTCAATGCGACTTTGTGAACAGATGCTCCGGATCGCAACTCGGCTGCGTCGGATAGCGGTCCGATGTATTTTGTGGTTAAATGAGCCGCTGTTTGACGGTGGATACATCTTCTGAGTCTCAGCTGTGCTCCGTTCCCGGTTCCCCCTCCTTTCCCTTTGCTCTTCTGGGGAGAGGAATTGTTCCCACATACTGTCCACAATCGCTGTGATCCCAACTCGATCCGGCCGGGCCACCACCTGATCCCATCAGTTCATGCGGCCTCGCGTGATCAGATGACCGAAGTTGTACTGAAAAAGACGAGTAACCATTGGCCCCAGAGACCGCGTCTGCAGGGCCGTTCGGGGTTCCACCGTACAGACCTGGAGAACCGTGTTGCTGTTGGAGACCACGACTGGGACCGAGGGCCGCTGTCATTCTAAAGGTCTGTTGTGTGTTTCAGGTCCCCATCGACGAGGATGACCCCAAGCTGCTGCTGTCCTGTCACAACAGCAAGCAGAGCAACGACGATGTGATCGTCATGGCAACCCTGCGACTCCTCCGTCTGCTGGTGAAGCACGCTGGTGAACTGAGGGAGGGCCTTGAGCTGGGCTTAGCCTCCACCCCTACAGCACCGTGGAGGGGTATGTCATACTGCTAAATAATGGGGGGGGGGGGAGGACTCTGGGAATGCTGCCTGAAATATATGTTTTGTGCATTTTAAATTGAAATGCATGGACCTGGTGCACTTGGAGCCAAACTAAGAGACCAGATCCTGTGCTCCAGCAGTGGTGGACTGTAAATAGTGTACCTTATCTTCACTACATTTATTTGACAGTATTAGTAAGTAGCTACTTTGCAGATTCTTAATACAATATATGAATAGACTAATAGACTGTGATGATGTATTATGTCGGGCTGGACCCCAATATTCCACTATTTGGATATTTGTTTTGTTGTGTCGGTATTTAGGATTAGGATATTCGTTTGTTTGTTGTTTTTTTTTTAAACACTCCAAACAAACCTTTTGGAAAATGCTTTTTATTCAATAACAAATAACCATACAAACAAAACTGAAGAATAACAGAATCCTGAAAAATGAAGGGCTTTGCAAAGAATAAAAAAAATCCACTGGCCTCAAGGAAAACCCCTTTGATGGACACGGCTCCTCAGGCCTACCGTAACAGTTGGTTGTTGCCTACAGCTGCCATCAGTAGGTCAGGACTTTAGTAGCGTGTGTGTGTGGTCTCACACCGTGTAGTGGCTGATGTTTCTAAACACCCAACTCTGTACAGGACTATAAAGGAACCACATGTAACTTCCAGTTTACTGACCCAGTTGTTAAATAACTTACATTTTCTCAATGTTTTGTTTTGGGACATGTGATGGCTGCATCTTTTATTTCTAGCATGACCCGGCCCCCACTGCTGCCTTTCTGAGCTGTGCTGTCCCTTGTGTCCTCCTCAGGCATCATCCCGCAGCTCTTTTCCCGCCTCAATCATCCAGAGGCGTACATCCGACAGAGCATCTGCAGCCTGCTGTGTCGAGTGGCCCAGGACTCGCCTCATCTCATCCTCTACCCTGCCATCGTGGGCTCGCTCTCCTTGGGAGGAGAGGCTCAGAACGCAGGTATTCTTTAACTCTGTTGGCCTGGCAACGTGCTGAAAGTCTTCAACGTTTCTCATCCGTTTGATTGACACTGGTCGAAACGAGAGTCAAAGTGGTATTTAAGTGAGGCGATCACTCCGAGACCTTATCCACCATAAGAGTGTTCAGTGACTCCAGTGAAAGTGTAAATACTCGGGATCTGAATTTGTGTTTGACAGGAAGTAAACTGCCATCAGCTCTGCCCACCTTCTTGGGCAGCATGCAGGGAAAGGGCCTCGGTGGGGAAGAGGAGGAGGACGAGGAAGAGGGGGAGGAGCGGGAGAGCGGCGGGCAAGGAGGCGCCCCAGAAGAGCTGGCAACATTCTGCTCCAGTCAAGACCAGGCCATGATGCAGGACTGTTACAGCAAGATCGTGGAGAAGCTGTCCTTTGCCAACCCTACCATGGTGCTCCAGGTAGGAGGCTGCTCACAGGGAGACTCTCTGGTCAACGGTGTACAGGTCTACCAGCAGTCTCACCGTAGTTACTTTGTCTTTCCTGTCAAAAATACGGTGTGATGTCAGACAGAGCAGAGGAGCTGCATTAGCTCCTTTTGGGCTGCAGGGCAACCAGCCACCTCTTTATGAAGGACCACGGTCTACATGAAGTTCCGGGGACATTTTACCCCCCAAAAAGACCCCGGTCGGTACTTTCTAAGAGTACAGGAACTTCTCAGGGTGGGCTTTGTAGGGATGACCGTCACCGTCAAACACCCACAGCAGTGTACCGCTTCATTCATGACGAAAAAGAGGTACTCGAGTATCGCTTTAGGACGAGGGGAGAGACCGTCCCTAAATGAGGTCTAATCAGGATAAGAAAAGTAAACTGTCAATGGAGCACGTTGAGCTGCAACCCTTTAAAACGGGCTGTTTGCATGACGGTGTTTGAATCCGTCTCAGATAACAAACAGACCGGCGGGAGCATTCATTCTTTTACACTCGTGATGTCACCACTACTTGCGATGTATATGGTCACATACATGGCGGCACAAGAATGTCAAAAACCTCCAGATAGACGTAGTTCAAATAATATCAGTTGTGTTGCGAAATATCGTGTTCATGTTTTTACCCTCAGAATTGTTTAGGAAAAATATTGTTTGAACAAAAAGCAAAAATACCAACATAGGCTGCGAGGAAATCTTTCCATTGCAGATGAAACCCGTTTGCGCTTAAGTTGTACAGATTTAAGTGATATGAAGTATTTGAGGATACTCCCAAGAAATGACATCACGATTGGCATAAACACCCACGTAGGCAGAGGGGAAACGTTTCCTTTTGCAGCGTTCCAAGGGTTAACTGTTGCTGTGTGGCGCTCAGGTCCAGCAGCTGGTGGGCGAGCTGCGCAGAGTGACCCTGCTGTGGGACGAGCTGTGGCTGGGCGTGTTGCAGCAGCAGCACATGCACGTCCTCCGAAGGATCCAGCAGCTGGAGGACGAGGTCAAGAGAGTCCAGAACAACAACACGCTGCGCAGGTGAGGCCCCGCCTCCTTCTGCCCAAGCTCAGGGCCGGCTGGCATTCAGCCTTTTGAGTCCATGTTAAATAATGATAATAATTAATAAATGTCTAAAAATGTCGTCTAAACGTGTCCAAGCATACAAAACGGTGTGAAGCCACCCGTTGCAGCTCTCTGCTCCACTCGTCTAGTTACACTCTCTTTGTGCTGCAGGGACGAAAAGACGGCCATCATGCGTGAGAAGCACTCTGCTCTGATGCGCCCCGTGGTCTTCGCCCTGGATCACGTCTGCAGCATCACAGCAGCTCCAGCGGAGACGCCGCATGAGACCTGGTTCCAGCAGACCTACGGGGATTCCATCACCTCGGCTCTGGAGCGCTTGAGAAACCCCTCCAACCCCGCCAACCCCGCCAGCAGCTGGCTTCCCTTCAAACAGGTACTGAACAGGCCTTTGATTCGCTGAGGGTTTCAGATGGATCCCTTTGCATGGATGTAGGCTCAATAATTGTTCAATGCAGCTGTACATGCGTCATTATTGTTATTATTATTATTATTATTATTATTATTATTATTATTGTGTGTGTGTGTGTCAGATCATGATGAGCCTGCAGCAGCGTGCTCAGAAGAGGACCAGCTATCTGCTTCATCTGGATGAGATCAGTCCTCGCCTGGTGTCCATGACCACCACGGAGATGGCCCTGCCGGGCGAGGTGTCGGCCTCAGACGCCGTCACCATACAGAGCGTGGGCAACACCATCACCATCCTGCCCACCAAGACCAAGCCCAAGAAGCTCTTCTTCCTGGGCTCCGATGGACGCAACTACCCATACCTTTTCAAAGGTAGGAGATAGGGATGTTGATCAATAAGACTTAACTGGCAATAAGAACAGTTTAACTGATTTAAAGCTATCAGTTAAACAGTATTGGGGGGGGGCGGGTAGAGAAAACAAATATGAATATAATATTGTGGCTTTTTTGGGTGACATCAGTTCACACCTGAATGAACTGAATTTAAAGCTGCAGGGCAATTCAGTTAAATAAATGTTTCTATAATTAATTATTTTAAGTCACATTTTTCAAAAGCTTTCTGTTATTTATTTAATTTGTTTATGCAGTCCTTATTTCACTTGAAATGAGAGAACATTTATTTATTATTAGATTATTTATTATTTATAATTCATCCAGTTCAATTTGAAAACTGACAATAAATATTGTTGAGATATTATTCAATCAAACTTTCTTTATTTGAAATGACAGTCAGTTGTTGAATACATACAGATGTTAATACAACTGCTAGACTACTTCAATACATATGGGAATAAATCATAACGTTAGAGAGAATTTGCACTTGCAAAGTTCCGGAACATCCCAATAATGTCTAACTGGACCTCGTTAAGTTGTAACTGAATCCTCTGGTCGAGTGTGGAGGAGAGTAGCTCGCTGGGATCAGCGGTTTCTATCAAAGTGAATGAAACAACGTTCATAATGAAATGGGGAAACGTCCCATATTCCAGAGGTGTAACTTCCCACAGAATGAATGAAAGACTGAACACATTTACTGGGGAGCCGCATATGAACCGCTGAAATCTGAACCACAAATCCAAACCTATGGCGCGAGTATATCTAGAGTGGGATTCCTGTCCCGTCAGCCCTTTCCATCCAGCATGAAGTCTGAGTGAGGAGAGACGACTGCACTGGACGTCATCCTTCTTAACCATGAGGTCATCCTTCTTAACCATGAGGTCATCCTTCTTAACCATGAGGTCATCCTTCTTAACCATAAGGTCATCCTTCTTAACCATGAGGTCATCCTTCTTAACCATGAGGTCATCCTTCTTAACCATAAGGTCATCCTTCTTAACCATGAGGTCATCCTTCTTAACCATGAGGTCATTCTTCTTAACCATGAGGTCATCCTTCTTAACCATGAGGTCATCCTTCTTAACCACGAGGTCATCCTTCCAGGCTGTTGGGTGTGTTGTTCCATTTCTGTGGCCGTGTGAAGCCTCCTTCCTGATATGTAACGGTGACTAAAGTAACTGACTAGTTGTCGAGATTTAAGATGGCACCAAATACTCCACACTCGTGGGCGACTGTGGCTTAGTGGTGAGCAGGGTCGTCCTTCAATCAGAGGATCGGCGGTTCGATCCCCGGCTCCACTAGCAAGACACTTAACCTCATATGTCTCCTGTAGCTGTGTCTACGGTGTGTGGATGTTACCTACGGGATGGGCAGGTGGCACCTTAGCTCCTCCCATCAGTGTATGAATGGGTGAATGATGTCATGTAGTGTTAAAGCGCTTTGAGTGGTCGGAAGACTAGAAAAGATCTATACAAGTACAGGTTCATTTACCATTCACTCGACCAGGGGTATTCAATTAAACAAGGTTCAGTTAGACATTATTGTGATGTTCTGGACCTTTTGCATGTGCAAATTCTCTCAAAATCCACATGAAGCCCTCTTCACATCGTCATGAATTTGACTATATATATATATATATATATATATATATATATATATATATATGTGTATATATATATGTGTATATATATAAATATATATATATATATATATATATATATATATATATACACATATATATATATATATATATATATATATATATATATATATATATATATATATATATATATTATATTATATATATATATATGTGTATATATATATATATATATATATATATATATATATATATATATATATATATATATATATATATATAATTATATATATATATATATATATATATATATATATATATATATATATATACTATATATATATACTATATATATACTTTTTTTTAATATTTTTTTTTATTTCCTGCTTCCAAAACGGTGGCGAAGAACACCAGGAGCAAATCCCACCAGTTGAGTTTTCATCAAAGCTGTCGGCTGCATGTCAAATGAATCGGAGCTCTCAAAATGCCAAGTCACCACATGACGGGATGCCTTGTAACAATTCCAAAATATTTTTTTTTAACAGGCTTTTGTTTTCATTTAAGGAAGTGAAGTTAGTCATTTTATAGGCCTAAAAAAAAAAATAAAGCATTCAAATTGTCAATCGGATGTCAAATGAGAGATTAAAAGTTTAGCTCATGATGTAGTGTGTTCCAGGGCTGCTGCCTTGAATGGCCTCAGATTGTGTTGGTTTTATGAAGATTCGTGGATACAGTTCTGGGTCTTTGCTGTTTTCTTAAACGTTGCTCGTCTTGTGCATCGCACACGATGCAGGTTCTAAATCGGAGTGTTTTCTCTCTGACGCTGTCCCCGTCCTGAGTGAACTGCTGAAGGGTGTAGTGCCGCAGTAGTCATTCCAACCGTGTCTTCCTCAGGTCTGGAGGACTTGCATTTAGACGAGCGCATCATGCAGTTCCTGTCCATCGTCAACACCATGTTCACCAAGATCAACCAGCAGGAGCAGCCGCACTTCCACGCTCGCCACTACTCCGTCACCCCCCTTGGAACCCGCTCAGGACTCATCCAGTGGGTGGACGGAGCCACGCCGCTCTTTGGCCTCTACAAGCGCTGGCAGCAGAGGGAGGCTGTGCTGCAAGCTCAAAAGGTACCTGATGTGCTGCGCTGTAAAGACTGAAGTCCATCGAACTCAAGAGGTTGTTATCAGAATGACACCAGGCAATTTTCTGCCCACCTTTCCTGTTTGCAACCCCACATTCAGGCCCATTGCAGTTTGAGAGTTTTTCCTCACAGCTAAATGTACATTTGCATTAATTAGTTTTTGTCCTGACCAGGCCCAAGACTCATTCCAGCAGCAGCCGGTGCCTGCAGTGCCCCGGCCCAGTGAGCTGTACTACAGCCGCATCGGGCCGGCCCTGAAGGCGGTGGGGCTCAGTCTGGACGTGACCCGCCGAGACTGGCCCCTCAGCGTCATGAAGGAGGTGCTGAAAGAGTTGATGGAAGCCACGCCCTCCAACCTGCTGGCCAGGGAGCTGTGGTGTTCCTGCACCACGCCCAGCGAGTGGTGGAGGGTCACTCAGGTAATCAGAGTGCGGTGTGATGATGTCATCTTCCTTCACTATGGGCTGTCAATGTTCCGTCTGGTTGCAACTCCTTCTCTTTTGTGCTGCAGTCCTACGCCAGATCCACTGCCGTCATGTCCATGGTGGGATACATCATCGGCCTCGGCGACCGTCACCTGGACAATGTGTTGATTGACATGACCACCGGAGAGGTGGTGCACATTGACTACAACGTATGCTTTGAAAAAGGTCAGTTTCTACTGCTCTAATGATACACAGTGGGCTCTGCTGATTATATTCATGTGTCCAATTTCCATTGCTGCTTAAATTGATTTGTGAGGAATGTCATAAAGATTGACCCTACTCCAAGTCCCGCCCTCGAACGCAGACTGACCAATCCTAGCATATCATGTGCCAGCTGTGCCCAGGATCAGGATCAGGATCCGGCTCTGTTCCTGTTCTCTTCATGTTCAGCTGGTTTAGAGGGTTTGGGGCTCGTTGTGGTTGAACAGTGTGACTTTGATCCTCGTTACCTAGAGAGGTTAGAAGGAGATGGAGGTTTCTACATGACAAACCTGTGGAGCTAACATTAGCACAGTATGTTAGCACCTCTATGCTATGCTAGCTACTGAAGGTATACTGAATGTATTGTAATGCTGGTCACAGTGAATAAAGAGCTCCCGTCTTTACAGGAACAGGGTTGTTCCTTCACTTCATGGTCTTCTGTCTCGTCACACGGTTCACCTTTACTCTCTGCAGGCTGTAGAACCTGCTTTCATCCTGGATGTGTTCTTCTAACGCATATTGTAGAGCTCTGCTTTATGGTCTTTGACTCTAAATGGACCATAATTTACTAAATGAACATCATGCTGTATTGAAGAAGACTTGAATCTAGAGATTGAGACATAAACTCATGTTTACAATGTTTACTGAGGGAATAAATCAAGAGAGAAGTAGAGTCATTTTCTCTAGACTTCTATACAACCAGAGGAGTCGCCCCATGATTACCTCCACCTCATTACAAAAAATGCAGGTTTTAGACACTTCTTCATTGGCTTCACTTTTCAGAAGCGAAGGTTTCGGCTTCATTAAGACACAGAATGGTATGTTTATGTTTCCATTGTTGTGTGTGTCTCTAGGGAAGAGCCTGCGGGTGCCAGAGAAGGTCCCATTCAGGATGACCCACAACATTGAGACAGCTCTGGGAGTCACCGGGGTGGAGGGCATCTTCAGGCTGTCCTGTGAACAGGTTACTGTCATATCACACTGAACTGTGTGTGTAGTCCTACCACGCAGGACTTGATCGTAAAACCACTTGCACACCTGTTGAAACCGGACCTAGTCCTGATCTCTAACTAATGTTTGCTGCTCTGCTGAAGTCCGACATGTCATTTCAGGTGGTTCAGATGATGCGTCGGGGCAGAGAGACCCTACTGACTCTTCTGGAGGCCTTCGTCTATGATCCCCTGGTGGACTGGACTGCCGGGGGGGAGGTGGGCTTCGCTGGTGCAGTGTATGGAGGAGGAGGAGGCCAGCAGGCTGACAACAAGCAGAGCAAGAGGGAGATGGAGAGAGACATCACACGCTCCCTCTTCTCCTCCAGGGTGGCTGAGATTAAGGTGAAGTCATGACTGTGCCTGCAGAGTATGAAGGATTAGAGTCCTGATGGGCAGGAGGCACCTTGAATGGTAGCCCCCCACCCCCCCATGGCAGCCCCTGTCATCAGTGTGTGACTGATGACATGTAGTGTTAAAGAGCTTTGAGTGGTCAGAAGGCTAGAAAAGAGAAATACAAGTACAGTCCCTTTACCACTTAACCCTCGACATGTTAAAGTCTGCTCACAAAGCAGAAGCACAGCATGTGAGGATGGGGAGTGTAACTGCTGGACTGTGTTGACTGCGTGCAGGTGAACTGGTTCAAGAATCGTGACGAGATGCTGGCAGTGCTGCCGCAAGTGGAGGAGGCTGTGGAGGAGTACTTGGTCCTGCAGGAGCTGCTCTGCCAGGGGGAGAAACTACAAGCAAAGCTTCAGGAGGAGATGGCCTTCCTGGAGGGGGCAGAGAACCACCCAGACCATCTTATCCTCACCCTGGAGCAAAGGTCTGAGACCACGTCCACATTAATGAGTCCTAAATCCTTTTCCATTCAGATCGTAGGTCGTGTCTCTTTGTGCCGTGAGCGGTCAGGCAGATGGTTCATATAGATGCTGCATGCAACAATGAGTAGACCTGCATTCTGCAAGCGTATTTATCCAGCCCTCCTCATCACAGGTACTCTGAACACACCCAGCTGCAGTCGCGACAGCGGACGGTGCAGGAGGCCATTCAGAGCAAGCTGGCCGACCTGGACCAGTGGATCTCCCAGTACCAGGCAGCGTTTTCCAACCTGGAGGCCACCCAGCTGGCCAGCCTGCTGCAGGACATCAGCAGCCCCATAGACCTGGGTAAGTCCCTCTGGAAACCATGCACGCATAATGAATGAATGAATGAATGGGTAGGTGAAAGTAAATTGCCGTAGCATGTCTTGAGCCACAATTCTGGATATGGTGTAGTTAAATACCTAGTTACCCTACTGTTTATTAGGGTGAAACATGTATTTTAATTATGAAGAGAGACATTGATTAACTCTGGTTTGCTGCCTTCTTTAATATCTATGAACGAGTTTGGTGAAACGTATTGTCACAATGCCACGTCATGTTGTTGGCTGTCCACCCCCTCCAGGTCCCCCTAGCTATGTGCCGGCCACGGCCTTCCTGCAGAACGCGGGCCAGGCCCACCTGATCAGCCAGTGTGAGAGCCTGGAGGCGGAGGTGAGCTCTCTGCTGCAGCAGCGCCGCGGGGCCCTTCGCGGCTGCTTGGAGCAGCTGCACAGCTACGCTACGGTGGCTTTGCTGTACCCGCGGGCCACCCTGCTGCTCCACCGCGCCCACCAGTGGAAGGCCTGGTTGGAGGAGCTGCTGAGAGACATGACGGTGGAGCACTGCCAGCACATCTACAGACAGTAAGGACCTGCAGAGTCTTTCCTTTCTGGTTTCATGCAAACTGTTAAGAGCCCTCGTTCCATTTCCATTCCTGGTTGTGAAAGTAAAGCAAACGGTTCCCAAAAAAACCCACGTCTTCAGTTTGCCACTCTATTCTGATGGGTAAACACATGTTCACCTCATCAGCTTGAATTAAAGGTAGATTGTGGGTGCTGCCTTTATATTGTGTTATTAGTGTGTGCAGTTTTATCTGCTGTGGTACCATAACCAGGAAAATAGTTTTTACACAAAGAAATAAATAACATAATTACGTTTGCTGAATTTACAACAAAGCATGAATAATTATGAATTAGTTTTGAATTTAATAAAGTTCACCCTAGCTCAACTCCAAAGGGAAGAACCCCTTAACGACTCGCTCCTCTCCACTCAAAGGGCTGTATGATGGTGATTGTGCAACACCGTGCACGGCCCTTGGTCGTCTTTGACGGAATCATGGACAGACAATATTTTGAGAAAAGTATAATTTAAAGAAGTTGCAGCACCGTACATCAGGTGACATTTTGAGTCGGATCATCACTTCTTCCAGGAAGAGAGGAAGAGGGCATATATATATATATATATATATATATATATATATATATATATATATATATAATTAAATAAATAAATGTTTTTCACTCAGTGTTAATATCCTGACTTCAATGAAGAACTGGAACAAGCCGATACACAGTAAAGCCTGTCAGACAGTAATGTATTTTTGTTCTCCCTCCCTGTGCAGATACGAGGTGCTGTTTGCCCCCCAGCCTCCTGCTGCTTCCTGCCAGTTCCTGTCCAGCGTGGAGTTGACTCTGCAGCACCAAGTGGCTGACACCAATGAGCGCGTGATGCACCACGCAGAGCGACTGAAGGCGGAGGGCACGACCGCCGCGGCCTGTGAGGAGCAGCTGCAGGAGATTGAGCACTGCATCACGGTCTTCCTCCGGGAGAACGGGGAGCCGGGCTCCCTCAGCTTGGCTGGAATCATAACCTCTGCCCTCTGCGCACTCTGCAGGTTTAACACACAGCTTTCATCCTTCAACGTGTGAAATATGTCAACTCCAACTCATTCTTTCTAGATGGCTGATGCTTCTAGAAAGGGTTGGAACTGAATGAGAAAAGTTGCAGGTGAACAGAAGGAAGTCACTCAGTCTCTCTCTCTCTCTCTCTTTCTCTTTCTCTTTCTCTTTCTCTTTCTTTCTCTTTCTCTCTTCCCCCCCAGACGGAACATGGTGATGGAGGGAGCGGCTGCCAGTGCTGGAGAGCAGCTGGTCGACCTGCTATCTCGGGACGGGGCGTGGTTCCTGGAGGAGCTCTCCGGTATGATTGGAAACGTCAGCGCCCTGACCACCCTGCTGCAGCGCTGCCCTCTCCTGCCCCATGACCTGGATCTGCCTGCTCCCTCAGCCATCACGCAAGCCGTCTACCTGGCCAACGCTGTGTACACCTGCTTGCAGGTAGGCGCACCCTCTAAACACAGGGAAATCAATCAAACAGCACTTGTTGTTCTATTGTTAAAACCTTTATTTAAACCGGGAGGGCCAATGAGCGCAAGCGTTCATTTACAAGGACGCGATGCTTACAGGGCATATAAACAATCGAAGCACACACAAATCAGTCTCAACAGATTATACAACAAACAGGCCAATGACGTCAACATAAGGGACATCAATTCATGAAGCACCCATTCATTCAAACTGCTCCACGTCAGTCAAAAGGGATGAAATTAGTTAAACAGGATTAGCGTTACAAGCTTTTGCAGATTGTTCCACTTCAGTAAGTTTCTCAATTTCAGTATCACATGATTATTTTGAGGACCAGATAGTCTTGGGACCTTGTGCTGTCAATTTGCTCTATTTATAAAAAGACATGCAAGATACCTCGTTAGTTTGCTAAGAAGTGCTTTAGGTAGCATGCAGTGCCCTCTCTTCTCACTGCCAGTAGTTAGAAGCAGCCAATTCTCTTCATAAAAATGAGACAGCTCTTACAAGTTGAGGTCATATTTTTGTCTTTAGGGGTATGTCAGGGCAGTGTTGGGCCAAAGGGTCAGAGAAGCGAGCTCGGTACCGCCTGGTCCGGGTGGGAAAGGGAAAGAGGCAGCAGACCGCCACCAGCTGTGTTCCCACTGGGCAGCTCCCAGGTGTGAATGGGTGTAACTGTGTGAATGTGATTGAGTTGTTAAAGCAGGACGTTCCACTGGGGGAAGTGAAAGCAATGTCTGACACTGCTGTGTCTCCACGTTCACGACAGGAACTCAACACTAACTTCCGTCAGATCATCTTCCCAGAGGCTCTGCGCTGCATGGTAAAAGGAGAGCCCACCCTGGAGTCCATGTTGGCAGAGCTGGAGCAGCTGGTGGAGCAGAGCTCCGATGGTCTCGGCCTACAGGGTCTGGTCGACAGTCTGCAGGCCACCACAGGCCTGGACCACGACGGGCACAACCACTGCCTCCACATCACCAGGTAGGAGGCTGCTCCGGCTGTGCATTGTCCCAGTCGTCAGGAATTTGATTAGATGCAGCATTTGCTTAAAGGGTCAGTGTGTAGGATTTGGTGGCGTCTAGGGGCGTGGCCAACTAAAAACTCCAAGTGCAGAACCGTGGTGACGCCTTCCTCGCTCAGAGGCCATCCATACCATAATAATTTAGGAGCAATGAAAGTTAGACAGCAGCTGGCGGTACCACAGTTTAGCACTTTTACCAGCGTGTGAGAGAACTACGGTGGCCTTCAGGTAAGTCTCTCTGTAGAGCCAGCGGGTGGTTTGTCCACTGTGGGCTGCTGTAGAAACCTGGCAGACTCCGTGCAGAGGACCCGCTCCCTATGAAGGCATAAATGTTTTCATTAGTGTATGGGGGCTTGAAACAGAGTTATAAATAGTATATTCCGTTTCTGATAATAGATCCCCCAAAATGCTACGCACTTGCCCTTTTAAGTAATTGAAAATCTGCAAATGGATACAATCCAAAGGATGTGTGTGTGTGTGTGTGTGTGTGTAAGAACTATGTCTTTGTGTGCTCAGAATGCTGCGTGCTCAGTACTCTGAGCTGATCCAGCCTCGTATGGACGGACCGGGCCAGGACACGCCAAAGATGTCTGCGGGTCAAATGTTGTTGGTGGCCTTTGACGGCATGTTCACCCAGCTGGAGACTGCGTTTGGACAGCTCACAGAGAAGGTAGCACCCACGTTGTCTTTGTGATAATGGGCTGTAAATGACACGGGGCATGTTCTCCCCTGTGTCCTGTTTAATGTTGTTGGGTTTCTAATTCCTCAGATATTGAGATTTTACATCCTTTGCATCCAATCTAGATTTTCATGTCAGCCCTCATGCTCTGTAGAAGCCACGAGGTAGAGAGGTCTGCAGGGCGACTGTTGGTCTTCAAGTTAAACTTAAAGCCGATGTCATCTATTTATAAGAGAGCTTTTCAAGGACTTCTGAAAAAATAATCTCAAAGATTGTGTGAAGTGAGATTTCCACAGACTACTGATTCTGGCCCTGTAATTGCCCTTGGTACAGTGGGGGTGTGGCTGGTGCAGTGGGTGTGGTCAGACAGGCCCATGCAGACCTCTGGCACAAAGGGAGACAGTAGTTTTGTCAAGCGGTCAACGAAATATTGAGCACATTTATCCACTTTTCCTTGAGCCATCAGCCGGCATCATTTTAGCTTATTTATGGTTAGCGATATCTAAACACCCCGTTTCCATCTTCTCCTCACTATCAGCTGAGTTCTCTGGAGGTTCCGTTGACCTGGAGGAAGGTGGATGTTCTGAGGGAGGCTCGGGCCGCTCAGCTCCACTTCTTTGACGGCGTGAATCAGCGGCAGCTCATGGAAGACGTCTTCTTCCTCAAAAGACTGCAAACCATCCGGGACTTCTTCAGGCTGTGTGCCTCCTTTGCTCAGACTCTCTCTGGTAAGAGTTCTGCACGCGTTTCTTCACACCATCGGCTGATGACCAGTCACCTGTTGAACCACAAAACAACCACAAAACAACCACAAAACAACCACAAAACACCAAGGGGGCTGGTTTGTCTTTTTCACATCTTCCGTTACAGTTCTCAACACATAAACTTGTTTTGGCTCCTCCCCCCCTTTTAGCCCTCTCCAGGTTCTCTCCCTGTTCAGCTTTCCTCCAGATACAAAGACACATGTTCATACACACATCCATAGTCATTACGCACACGCACACGCACACGCACACGCAGTCGCCCAGGAGAGCTAGCGAGCCGCGGGAAAAGTGAAACGCCAAAGTGAGCCTCATGCCAGTGGCTTAAAAATGAGACATGAGTAAGACCCACAATTTAACACACACAATTTAAATGGTTTAGAATGTAAAATATATATTTTTTTATGGATTAAAACAAATCTTGTCATTACTAGTTTTAATGATGTATTATAATCTGTTTAGTTTAGTGTAAACGGCTCATAATTCCTCTTAATATCTATTTATGTTGAAAATAGTTTCTCACCAACACTATATTTTACTAGATTACATGTGAATACATCATCATAACGTTATAATTTACCTTCTCCCAATACTCATTTTTACTGAACAGAGCCTGAATGCATCATAATGTAACCGAACAGAACCTTTGTTTGTTAGCCGTTAGCTGTGCTGCTAACGTTAACTAGCTCTCCTGTTGATCTAAACACTGATTGGTTGTTTACAAAGTCACATGATCAGAGATCTGAGACTGAGATGTCCTGATCTCATATTTACTGAATTTCGAAGGATGACGATTGTCAGTAAAACTTTATTTACACTGTGATGGTTAACGTTAAACTGTGTAGTTAATTTGCGGTTCACATGCGTGCTGAACCGTGAGGGGGGTCCGTACGGATCCACAGTGGTCCGCCACACCACTACCACGTAGCAATACATACATCCAATACATCCAATGTATCGAATGTAACCATTAGTGTCGGAACTTCACTGGTCTTCACTGGATGTGCCAGAATTTCCTTCAATTAAATAAAGATAAAACAGAAGTAATTGTTTTTGGTAGCAAGGATGAACGATTTAAAGTCAGCGCTCAGCTTCAATCACTGACGTTAAAAACCACAAACCAAGCCAGAAACCTAGGTGTAGTTATGGATTCAGAACTCAACCTGAACAGCCATATCAAGACTATTACAAAATCAGCCTACTATCACCTGAAGAATATAGCAAGGATTAGAGGACTTATGTCTCAACAGGATTTGGAAAAACTTGTCCACGCATCTATCTTCAGTAGACTGGACTACTGTAACGGTGTGTTTACAGGTCTCTGTAAAAAGTCAGTCAGAAAGCTGCAGCTGATTCAGAACGCTGCAGCTCGAGTCCTCACTAAGACCAAGAAAGTGGATCACATCACTCCAGTTCTGAGGTCTTTGCACTGGCTTCCTGTCCAACAAAGAATTGACTTTAACATCCTGCTTATGGTTTATAAATCACTGAATGGTTTAGGGCCTAGATACATTTCTGATATGCTGCTACCTTATGAACCATCCCGACCCCTGAGGTCGTCTGGGACTGGTCTACTTCCCGTTACAAGAGTCAGAACTAAACATGGAGAAGCAGCGTTCAGTTTTTCTGCTCCACATATCTGGAACAAAGTCCCTGAAAGCTGCAGATCTGCAGAGACCCCCAGAGACCCCCAGAGACCCTCAGAGACCCTAAACTCCTTTAAATCCAGATTGAAGACTCTTCTGTTTGCTGTTGCCTTTAATTGAACCAGATTCAAGGATCTTAATCAATTTCTGCATCTCACTACTGTATTTTATTTCTTAAACTGCACTGCAACTTTTATTCTATTTTTTAGCTTTTTTAATGTTCTACTAACTGTTTTTAATGTTGTTTTCAATGTTTAAATGAATGTTATTAATTTTTTTTAAATCTTTTTTTTTTTTTTGCATTATGTTTTGATGCTTAATGGTTTTATGTGAAGCACTTTGAATTGCCTTGTTGTTGAAAAGTGCTATACAAATAAAATTGCCTTGCCTTGCCTTGGTCAGCTTGTCCATTCCGCTGTCTGACCTGCGTGACTAATCTTGTGTGTGCAGGTACCTGTTCCCCAGCTGAGGACCTGTTGCCTACAAACGGACCCGTCGGTCTGGGGAAGCCGCTGTACCGGCGGCCCAGTGCGACAGGCTCCGGTGTGGCAGTCGTCAGTGAGGAGCAGATGACCCGCCCCATCAAGGCCTTCACAGCGGAGTTTGTTCGGCAGATGCTGATGGGTCTGCCCAGCCAGGCCCTCGGTCTGGCCCTCTGCAGCACCCTGTCGGCCCTCGGACTAGACGTTGTCGCCCAGGTGGAGGCCAAGGACTTTGGTGCCGAGAGCAAGGTACTGTATGTGTGAGTGTGAGAGATAAATGACGGTGTTTTAACGTTACATCCTGTTATAAAGTGCAGGTTTATTTCTCCTCCTCTTACGCAAGAGGCACCAAGTAGTGGTTCAGTATGCTGTGGGAGTACCTCCCACTTTTTACATGGAGGCCTCGAAAAGGACTTTCTCCTCTTCTGTCTCCAAACACCTTCACCTGGATTGAGTGTGTCTTGGTGTTTGCCTTGTTATTCACACTGTAAGTCATGACATCGAGATAGGCGCTATGTGTTAGCTAATTAATCTGACATCACAGACGGCAATCAGCTACATGTGACGTCAAAGGGACAGAAGGGCTATTTATCAATCTAGGTTCTGGTGTCAGTTGCCGAGTGATGGAGATATTAGCCTTAGAGATGTCTGCCTTCTCTCGATACGATGGAGCCACATGGCTTTTGGTGCTCAAAGTACCAAATACTACTTTAGAAAAGCTCAACAGCACTGTTTCACGTAGCAAGTATGCACCAACCGGATCCCACTCAGAAGGAAGCGTGCAGCTACTTAGCTTACTGTTGTGTTCCAGCTCAGACCAGATGTCCGTCTTTTATTGAGTCTATGGGAGCAAGATAAAGAGTAGAAGTTGGAGAAGAAGACCTCGTTCTCCTGGAAGCCATAACAAAAAGAGAACACATGGAGGCAGACTTTTGTAGTGATGTGGTTTCTGTACTTAATAAAGCAAAGCAGCATATATTCCACTCTAGTGAAACTACGCCCCGGCGTCTCTGACTGCAACATAGTTATGCACATTTTGATGTACCGTTACTTTGTTTAGTACGCTCTGCACACGCATTTTCACAGCCGGAAGGCAGAACGTGTACTGTGTGAAGATGTAATCTAACCCATGTGAACAATTGTTCCATGGACCTTTCATTCTGGGGAGTACACGAAGACCCTCCTATTGCTTCAGTGTTTATAACGTGTAGCCGACATGTCTGTCGATGTCTGACCTTGTCCTCAACCTCCTGTCCTGGTCCTGTCCCGGTCCTGTCCTGGTCCTGGTCCTGTCCTGGCTCTGAAGGTGTCTCTGGATGACCTCTGTAAGACGGCCGTGGAGCAGGGCCTGGCGTCAGGCCGGGTGTCCCAGCTGCTGCTGAACAGAGCCACAGTACTGGCCTCCTCCTACGACACGGCCTGGAAGAAGGTGGACCTGCTGAGGAGGCTGGACGCCAACCTGGAGGCCGCCAAGGCCAGCCTGCAGAGGAGCCAGCTGCACATCGCCATGTTTCAGGTACAGACGGAAGGAAGGGTGTTGAATTCTTTTATATCGCTCTTTCAAAAGCAAACAGCTTTTGCCTCTAGGTACGCATACAAGCATAGAGACATACGTAGTGCGATGTGGAAGCAAATAAGTTTGAAATAGAAAGAAGTTCAAACCCAATTTAAAACCAGGGAATGGGATGAAAACCGAAAAAAACAGATTGAACACAACTAAAAGGCCTCAAATGGTACCCACAAAACAAATCCCAACGTCAATGTATTTGTTGCTGAGTGCATGTGAGAGGCTCATATTGACCCCAACTACAAAAATAATTCATTGTGAGCCGCACTTGCACGTGAGCTTTGTATCCATAAAGGTTCCAGACTAGCGAATGAGTGATGCCGGTGCTGGCTCCTCCAGGTATACAACAATGTGGTTTTGTGTGTCCCCCTTCCAGTGGCAGCATGAGGATGTTCTGGGCCCCAATAATCAACCACTCAGCGTCAGCATCCCCCCCCGCTCCGTCATACTCGGCAACATGAAGAAGAAGCTCTACAAGCTGAGTCAAGATGAGGGATCCATTGTGGCCATTCAGGTCAGTACCGGCACCACATCCACCAGCCTGTGTTTGGGTCATCGTCACACGCGCTCACCCACGGATGGAACCAGACTGGAGGTTTTCAACGGTCCAGGAAAAGGCCTTTTTGGATCATGGCTTTCTTTGTAACACTTGTGGAAAGAAGACATCGTTCATTTCTCTGCTTTGTCTACTTGCTTTGGTAGATTTCTCCTGAGTGGCACCAAAGTAACATCCAGAACATTTTTAACAGATGTGAAAAATGATGTATCTTATATGTTGATGATTATTTTCTTATGATATATGATATATTTGGTTATTTTGGCCAACAAATACAATGTGAAACGAGAGTCGTGGTGTTTGACTCTTCACAGGAGAAACTGGCGTCGCTGGAGGCGAGCATCGAGCAGCGCCTGAAGTGGGCTGGTGGAGCCAACCCGGCACTGGCCCCCGTCCTGCAGGACTTTGAGATGACCATCAGGGAGAGACGCGCCATGGTGACCCGAGAGAACCAGCGCACCAGCCAGGTAACAGCGCTGCCTCGTTCACCACCACGGGCCCGATGGTGAAGCTTCAGTGACTGGACTCGTTCTTAGCTTCCTTGCCGTTTGTTTCCCAGGTTACCTTCTTGTGCTCCACCATCCTGAACTTCGAAGGCCTTCGGACCCGGTCCCCCGAGGCCCTCAGCATGGACGCAGCCCTGTTTGAGCTGCTGAAGCGCTGCCAGCAGACCTGCTCCTACGCTGCCCAGTTTAGCAGCACTGTTTCTCCACTGGAACTCCAACTACTGCACAGACTGGTGGGTTTGACCTCTGACCTCTACGCAGTCTATATTCCTGTCAAAAATATGAGACAGTTTTGGTGAGTTTTATTTAGTGTCTGTCCAGTTTGAAGGAAGTGTTTTTACGATGACTTAACGAGACATTAAGCCTGACTCTGTTCGGTGAGAGAGAAACGGGATTTTAAGGTGTATGGTTGTATATTTCTGTTGAGGAGAATAGGTAGAAGTATATTTCCTTTCTTGACATCTTGTGAGTTTATCTTACCTTTTTTATTCTAAAAAATAAACAAGAGTTTGTGGAACGTTGCAAAATCCTGGAAGGAACAGCTGATCTTCCAGCTGATTGCAGCTGAAACCAGCACATGCATACCTGCGCAGATCTATCAGCAATGGCCGGTTGTTGGGCTGACGGTTAATGTTAACACATCGCCCAACCCTACTTAACAGCAACTGCATTAGAATGAAGACATTTCTAGATTAATACCATTAATTTAATTAGATGATTCATTGGGTCAGATTCATACACCTGCTTTGTCTCTGGATGATCCGCTCTGCTTCCTAGTGCAACTCCTAAAATATCATAAAGGCAAAAGAGAAACCCTCCTAAAACCTGTTCAATCAGACAATTTACATATAACGTTTGAAGTCACCGGCATATTACACCACATTTCTATTATTTAAAGGGGCTCTGTGGAGCTTTTAATGTCATGTTTACATTGTGTATCCTTGAGATCTAACAAACATTTCCTTGCATTTGTAAAGCAGATTATTATTATTATTATTATTATTATTATTATTATTTATTTACTTTTTTACTATTTTGAGTCTCTCATTGTGTACATCCAAATGTACTACTACTTTCGGTCTTCTTTTTCCCTGCCCTTTGTGGTGCAATGCTGCATACCGATGTGCATTACCGCCACCTGTAGGTCAGTGGAAGGATGTGTTAGAGAAAAACCAAACGGGGGCCCACTCCTTAAGAAGAAGGGCTCCATAGCCCTACTGAAGGGCAAACGCTCCACACGGAACCTTTTTAAGCTCTTTGTTGGTCCCTACAGAGTCCGGTACTGGACCTGCCCATAGGCAGTCCTGAATGGCTGAGCTGTGCCCAGAGGCAGCTGGAGGAGGAGCTGAGCATTGAGCGGAGGACCCAGGAGGAGCGGGAGCAGCAGCTGGAATCCTGCGGAGAGGCTCTGCAGCTCCTGGTCGACTCCATTAAGACCATTCTGTCCAACCACAACCGCCAACTGGCCGACGTCAAGCACCTGCTGAGAGCCATGTCCAAGGTACGCTCAGGGTCCAGCTTCTGAAGCAGACATACTGTGCCCTGTTTTAGCTTCATAGCTTTTACTTTTTTACTAGAACATGTTTTTTGCTTCGATATTAAAAAACTATCATTTATCATGCCGTCTGTGTGAATATGTCTGAAACAATCTCTCAGTCCCTCCAAGAACACCGTATTTATTTAGCAGACAGCATAAGATCAGAACTTCCACTCTGACCCGTGTGGCCCCAGTCGTCACCCTCTGGGTTCCTTCTGTCACACAGGATGAGGAGGCAGCGTTGGCGGATGGTGAAGAGGTGGCTTATGAGGGCAGCGTGCGTCACTTCCTGTTGTTGTACAAAGCCTGGCAGGACAACATCCAGCTGGTCTTATTCACGGTGGTCCAGGCCAGCGGGCTGGAGGAGATCCCTGCTACCCTGAAGGAGCTGCACTCCCAGAGCCAGAGGTACACACACACACACACACACACACACACACACACACACACACACACACACACACACACACACACACACACACGTGTGTGTCCTTTCCCTGTGTGACTCCTGTGTTGACGTTGTGCGTGTGCTCCACTCCAGTGTGTACAACGGCCTGGTGAGCTTTGCCTCCCCGCTGGTGACGGACCGGGACAGTGAATGTACCAGTCCTGTTTCTGCCGCGCAGACGAGCTTTGCAGCAGGTAAGACGCTGCAGCTTCCTTCTGGCTTAGAACAGCAGCTGGCTGCGGTTCCAGAGGGTTCCAGAGGGTTCCAGAGGTGAAGCTGTTTTCACAGCAGGAAAACGCATCCAAACCCCCATAGAAACCTGTTTTATACTGCCCCGCCCCCCCCCGTGATACCCAGAGGAGCTACACTGAAGTAGAATGAAGTTTGATTCAGCGCACAGCCCGAGTGGAAACACAGGAATGCTCTAATCTAGGTCCTGGGTTAGTTCGCCTGTCTCTAGAGTTTCTGGAACTATTTGGTTCTAAAAGGGCCTTTACTTTCTAGGGATGACGTGAGAACCAATACTTTGATGCCAAAATTCTGAAAAACATCACTCTGTTTCTCCAGGACCTCCAGGGATCAGGGCTCGGGGCTCGTAATGCTACATAGTGAACAACAAATCCAGCTAGTAACCTCAGCTGTTGGGCAGCATAGTCCTGCTTGAGTTACAATATGACGCGTTCAAGCTCTATTCAGTAACTTATAACGTTATGTATGTATGTGCACGTAATGTATCAAACGTTATCTTGTAAAATGTAGTTTTCTGGCCAGAAACTTGAGGCGGATCATCAGGAATTGATAATAAATTTGCAAAATTCAATATGCAAATGGTAGTAAAGGAGTATATGTCAATGTACATTAACATATGATTTATTTTTTTATACTGTGGTATCGTATTGATATCGAGAATCACACGTTTACGCGGCAAGAATCAAATCTGGGTAGATGAGCTGCATTTCATCTTGTCCAACACTAATCAAAGTGTCTGTCATATTTTGTTTGACTCCAGCTGTGAAATGCAGTGGGGTGAAGACCCAGCCGGACTCGATGTCCCAGAATGCCCGCAAAGCTCTGCCGCGTAACCTGGGGACGCCCACCGACACCCCCCCCAGCACTCTGCTGATGAACAGCAAAGGCCTCAACCCCAGCCCCAAGAGGGCCGTACGGGACCCCAAAACAGGACGAGGTACTGGTCTTCTTCTTCCAGGTCTTATTCAGCATCCTCCTGCTCAATAAGTGCAACGCAATACATGTAAACAGCAAACTCCACAACGCATGAGTATCACCCTCAACATGTACCCTAAAGCCTCACATGACCTTAAAATTAGATCTTTTTTTATTCAGAGAAATTCTTTTTTTTTTTATTGTTTTCGGGTTGTCTGTCCATACGTACGAGCGTTCTAATGAACACAATATCTCAGGAATGCAAAACTAACTAAAGGATGAACCGATTTGATTTTAGGAGAGAATTGTAGTACGTCTGGCTCAAGCATCCATGTGGATAAAGGATGAACTGATTAGGATTTGTCAAAGGTCGAGGTCACTTTGACACGTTTTTAGTCATAACTCAAGAATTCATATTCTAAATATGTCTAATTTGATCAAAATAGATGAAGTAATTACAATTTGGTCGGATATGGATGTAAACTACAATGTGACTAGTTGGCGGAGGCATACGACAGGCCAGGCGGTATTTCTAGTTAAAAAAACAAATACCTGTCACGTACATAGATAAACATTTTAATTGTGTTGTGGCACCTGGCTTTTCAGACTTTTTCTCCTAATAATTTTTTCGCCAACATAAGTCATTATTTAAAGGGGTCATATTCATACTTGTATTTTGAGTTTCTTCAAGAACATGTTTGCATTTTTTTTTTTAATGTTCAAAAAACACATTTTCCACTCTGATAGCTCCGCCTCCACAGCTCCTCTGCAGCGGTGACTCACTTTGTGGGCCAACTCCAGAGTTTAGCGGCACTTCTATCAATGACATAGTTGTGACATCACAACCTAACTAACGGCTCATTTAAAGGCACAGTTCTGAATACGGGCCATGTGCGTTTCTCCTTTTCTACTTCTACTGTATTTATACAGCACCTAGAACTGGAAATAGGACTTTCTACAATATTGGACCTTTAAATGGTTCCCAAACAGATCCATCGTTTCTTGGACTGGTTACAGATGGTTGGGGGATCTATTTCAACCCGGCTTTCAGACTTGCGTGTGAATGAAGCGCCGCATGCATGAACGATGGGTAATGTGGATTGTGGTGAAATCTCGCCGCACTGCTCTGAAGCTGCTCCGTGTTGTGTTGCAGCTGTCCAGGAGAGGAACTCGTACGCAGTCAGTGTGTGGAAGAGGGTGAAGGCCAAGCTGGAGGGCAGAGACATCGATCCCAACAGGAGGATGAGCGTCACAGAGCAGGTCACACACACACACACACACACACACACACACACACACACATACACACACACACACACACACACACACACACACACTGAAGCCAACTCAGTTTTCATGTTTAATGCAGTCTCACACACACATGAAATATGTCAACCTTGGTATCAAGAGTCTGTCATATATCAGTAGCTATGTTCTTCTTCACGTGGTGTGGTTCTGGATATCTATTGGCTCTAACAGTTTTACATTCTGTCCCAGGACTGTCGGATCAGAGAAGGAAAAACTCTCCAAAAAAAAGCTTTTTAACAAGGAAAAATCACCATGCCCGTCACCATGACTACTTTTGTTGGACGATAGATTTTCATCCAGAAATAATTGCGATAAACTATTATCACTTATAGACCATTTTATACTGCTCATATATTCATACTATATTTGGATAATAATGCAAATACACCCTTTTAAAGAGCAATGGACTTTTAAATCTTAAGACTATTCAGACATTGGAATTGGAATGTGAATATGTTAACATGTCTTAAATAGATAAAACATAAATTAAATGAAATCACACAACCAAAACAATAAGTAAAGCTCACAGAACCCTGCTGTTTGTTACACACAGCGGGCAATATCAAGGTCAGCTAAGATGATCACGGTCATGTCCATATTTCGTACAATAAGTCATTAACGTAATAATTATCATGGTCATGTCCATATTTCGTGCAATAAGTCATTAACGTAATAATTATCATGGTCATGTCCATATTTCGTGCAATAAGTCATTAACGTAATAATTATCATGGTCATGTCCATATTTCGTGCAATAAGTCATTAACGTAATAATTATCATGGTCATGTCCATATTTCGTGCAATAAGTCATTAACGTAATAATTATCATGGTCATGTCCATATTTCGTGCAATAAGTCATTAACGTAATAATTATCATGGTCATGTCCATATTTCGTACAATAAGTCATTAACGTAATAATTATCATGGTCATGTCCATATTTCGTACAATAAGTCATTAACGTAATAATTATCATGGTCATGTCCATATTTCGTACAATAAGTCATTAACGTAATAATTATCATGGTCATGTCCATATTTCGTACAATAAGTCATTAACGTAAATCTGTAAATAGAGGCGTAAGATGAGGTGAGTAAACCGTTCTGTCTGTAGACAACAAGGAGAATATGAATCCCTGAACATTGAGTAACGTGTTATGTATCTGAGCCGTGGTTGTGATGTTCTCTGTGTTTCTCTTCCTGTTGTGAAGCTGTTGGTGTGCCCAGTGATGAAGCAATGACTAAAGGTTGTCACAAAGTGATGACCTTTGACCTCCATGTGGACCTGTGAACCAGCTGGAGCTCAATGTCTGTGGTTGTGTTGCAGGTGGACGTTGTCATCAAAGAGGCCACCAACATGGACAACCTGGCCCAGTTGTATGAGGGCTGGACTGCCTGGGTGTGATCGCTATGCCGCGTCATGTCTTTGGTCCAACGAAGGCTTGGAGATCCACCAGAGTCCAGCGGGTCTGGGGTGTCGGAACAGCAGCACCGGGCCACACTGGGGGGAGGAAATGGGAAGCGGACGCTAAGTCCGTCCTCCCAAACTCCTGGGAACCCAAACTGGGGCAGCGACCTAGTAGCCCCGCTGCAACCACACTCCCCCAACCACCGGCGATCGGGCTAACACAACGCTTTGTGGGCCTGTGGCCCCGCCTTCCTTTCTGGGGTTTGACCAGGCAACGCAGCGCCGAATGGGGGACGGGGGGTAGGAGGGAAAAGGCCTCCTCACCCTCGACTTAGAAATACCTTCCCCCCTCACCTGCATAGCTCACTGTCAAGTTGTACCCATAAACATCACTGCATCCTGTTGTGCCAATCAAACTCCACCTGAGGGCCGGATGAAGCAGGAAGTGAGCCGTTTCCCCCTGAAGCACACAGCTGACAGGCAGTGGATGGGACTTCCCCGGGGCTAAGGCTCAGATGGATTGGCCGTTTCCATGGCCACACTTGTTTATCTCTAATCTTTTCCTCAGTGGCGTTGTGATTCTGATTGGCCAGTGGGTAATACGATTGGGACGATGAGAATGAAGGTTCACCAGGATTCCTACGGCTACATGAATACCCACCTGAAACCTGAACTGAAGGTGGAAACAATAATCAAACTGTACTTTGATTGATAAACAGTAAATACTTTTACACGTCTCAGAATAAAAGATTAAGTGGAGTTGTTTTCTCAGGAAGGTTCTTTGTGCTTTTGTGGATAAACGTGAATCGTCCTGTCATGTTTAATAGTTTGATGGCTCACTTGTGTGCTTAGAATGGAGAATTAAAGGTGACTTCACTTGGACGAGGGACGACCTCCGTCTGATTATTTTTCTTCTGTGTGCATCTGTAGTCCGTGTTGTGCTTTATAACGATGTTCAGTCCTTCTTTAGCCGGAGCTGTAGGAGTAGATTTCTGCTGTTGCTTGCCTCATACATATTCACTCCCCAGCCCTTACGCTTGCATTTTATTAATCTTGACCTTCTAGTTTTACATTTTTAGTAGAAGTTATGTTTTTGGTGTTGGTGCAAAAATGTTTATTCTTAAAGCTTTTATTGGATTTTGTTGGATGCCAAATAAACATGGAACTGAGATGGGTTGAGTGTTTTATTTAACGATGAGAGCTGCATGCACACCAGAAGACCCATGTCCAAGCATAACTCTGAGGTAGCGATATCCAGTGTCTCGGTAAAGTTGACCGTAGACTCCTCGGTTTGTGGATCATAGTTTGAAGCATCAACTTCAGCATTTTGGCCGTTGCCATGTTGGGTTTCCCTGTCGCTGTACTGGTTTGTTTTTTTAACCAGAAATGACAGAAGGTGGAGCTGTAGAACCAAACCCTGAGCAAGACATTTTTTGGCAGTCACAAGGTAGCCATCATCAGAGCATCCATTATCCTAACCTCTTCTCCTGTTCAGGGTCAGGGGCGCTGGAGCTGATCCCAGCTGATGTTGGGTGAAGGCAGGGTTCACCTGGACAGGGTTCACCTGGTCAGGGTTCACCTGGACAGGTCTCCAGAGTCTCAGGACACATATAGAGACAGACAACCACTCAACACCTACACCTCAGAGCCTCCATTAACCTGAGCTGCATGTCTTGGACTGTGGGAGGAAGCCCACGCTGCTACATGCAACCTCCACACAGAATGACCTCCACACAGAATCACCTCCCGGGATCGGACCCCTTGTTGTGAGGTGACCATGCTAGCCCCATCATCAGAGCATATCCTGCTTTATTATCTATTTTTCTCTAAATGGGACCATCATTTAATAAATGACTGTCCTGCTGTATTGAAGATGTGAAACCAGCGATTAGACCAAAAAGCAATATTTATTAAAGTACTCAGTCGGGTCATTTATACTGCACCCGCCGATTACTTGAGGTAAGCTAAATGGTTACTGGGCTTAAAGGTATCGAAGGCATTATTCTATTATCGCTATCACTTTAAGGGTATTGGTACTAGTAAACATTTTTAATGATACCCATCCCTATTCTTGATCTTTCAATTAAGTTGAGTTGTCACCTGGGGGCTCTGGTTTCCCTTTTTTTCGGGACCCCTTCTGGAGCCAGACCTGGGAGGGGAGCTCGCCTTGTGGGCCCACCATTCTCAAGGAGAGGCATTGGGGTCAGGTACAAGGTCAACCGAGCTGCAGGCCACGACGGGGGCCTAGGCAAGCCGACCCCTGGCATCGCAGACTGGCTCTGTGGCCGGGAAGGAGCCTCAAGCGAAGGTCAAATGAAGTGTGAAGAAAAAAGAGATGACGAGAAACAATCAACATTTGGTAATGCATCGTAACGGCCTTATTGATAACACAATAGCCGAATAATAATTACAAAAATTCAGAGCTTTTAGAAAGGTGGCAAATAAAACAAAATAAAGTCATTATTGGTGTGAATGAACTGATATGGCCTCTTTCTAATTGTCTGTCTTAATTAAATGAAATTGTGTCAGTACATAGAGAGGATCCAAAGTGCAGTGGTCAGCACTACCTCATAGCCTAGTAACAGTCCAAACGCACACATTGGAAACAGGTCCAGGAGCCATCAGCCTGATGCCCACAGTCCTGTTTGTTCTGCAGTGTTATCTTGTGTAAACTCAGCAGGAACCCCCTCACAGGTCCTGAGTGAGAGGAAGAGGCTGCGGGGCCGGTTAATCATTACAGCAGCTCCACTCACAGGGTGGAGGACGGAGAGCCGCCTCGGGGATCTGGAGCTCCAGAGGACAGCCATGTCGGGGCAGCGTGTGTGTGTGGCCGACTTTCAGGAAGAAGCTGAGAAAGTTCTTCCTAAAGCTGTGTACGACTACTACCGCTCAGGAGCTGACGAGCAGAACACTCTGGCTGACAATGTCGCTGCCTTTAACAGGTACACACACACACACACACACACACACACACACTCACACACACACACACAGTTCCTCCAGAGCTCCGAGCACTGGGCCTCATTCACAAACACATTATGTGCTTTAATAGACAACTATATTGAAAACCATTAATTTACTAATGCATTGGCCAAATGTAATTAATAACTATGAATTTGTTGCCCTTTAATCCTTTAATCAGTTATTGTCAAAATGTTGTTAAAATATATTGTTAAAATTTTTTAAATATATACTTTATATATATATATATATACTTTTCTCTATTGAGGTTCTCAAATGAAGCTTGTTATATTTTATGACGGCATCACACGTAGAAATATGATTGGATGTAATAAAAATAAATAAATAGTTTATGGTGCTGTCCAGTTATTACAGGTAAAAGGGAAAGCAAACAGATTTTTCACTGCTTTGAAAATGTTGTTATGCCAAGGCTAATACAATTATGAAATGAATTACCTGCGGATGAAAGTTTTTGCCGGATGTCCTCTCTTTCACCCTCATTTCTGAGACATCACACAGATTGTCCTGGTCCTCCCCGTTTCCCTCTTTTTTCTGGTTATTCTTTTGATCACAAACTTTTTTTTAAATCTTTTAGATTTATGTTTTACCTGAGTAACGGTCCAAACTCGTTTTATTTTTTATGACCACCAATCCCACAGAAACACTAAGGTAAAGTGTCTTTAACACAATTTTCTCAATTTCTTCAGTATTTATTTTTATTTTTACTTCGCTTATGGACTAAGCTTGACAAGAGAGCTTTAGGGGAGACAAGAGACCTTTAGGGGGAGACAAGAGAGCTTTAGGGGAGACAAGAGACCTTTAGGGGGAGACAAGAGAGATTTAGGGGAGACAAGAGAGATTTAGGGGAGACAAGAGAGCTTTAGGGGAGACAAACAAACAAAAAGAGACCTTTAGGGGAGACGAGAGCTTTAGGGGGAGACAAGAGACCTTTAGGGGGAGACGAGAGCTTTAGGGGGAGACAAGAGAGCTTTAGGGGAGACAAGAGCTTTAGGGAGACAAGAGAGCTTTAGGGGAGACAAGAGAGCTTTAGGGGAGACAAGAGACCTTTGGGGGAGACAAGAGAGCTTTAGGGGAGACGAGAGACCTTTAGGGAACAACAGGGGAGACAGAGAGCTTTAGGGGAGACAAGAGACCTTTAGGGGGAGACGAGAGAGCTTTAGGGGGAGACAAGAGACCTTTAGGGGGAGACGAGAGCTTTAGGGGGAGACAAGAGAGCTTTAGGGGAGACAAGAGAGCTTTAGGGGAGACAAGAGAGCTTTAGGGGGAGACGAGAGAGCTTTAGGGGGAGACAAGAGACCTTTAGGGGGAGACGAGAGCTTTAGGGGGAGACAAGAGACCTTTAGGGGGAGACGAGAGACCTTTAGGGGGAGACGAGAGACCTTTAGGGGAAGACGAGAGACCTTTAGGGGAAGACGAGAGACCTTTAGGGGGAGACGAGAGAGCTTTAGGGGGAGACGAGAGAGCTTTAGGGGAGACGAGAGAGCTTTAGGGGAGACGAGAGAGCTTTAGGGGAGACGAGAGAGCTTTAGGGGGAGACGAGAGACCTTTAGGGGGAGACGAGAGACCTTTAGGGGGAGACGAGAGAGCTTTAGGGGGAGACGAGAGACCTTTAGGGGGAGACGAGAGACCTTTAGGGGAAGACGAGAGACCTTTAGGGGAAGACGAGAGACCTTTAGGGGGAGACGAGAGACCTTTAGGGGGAGACGAGAGACCTTTAGGGGGAGACGAGAGACCTTTAGGGGGAGACAAGAGAGCTTTAGAGGGAGACAAGAGAGCTTTAGGGGAGACAAGAGAGCTTTAGGGGGAGACGAGAGACCTTTAGGGGGAGACAAGAGACCTTTAGGGGGAGACGAGAGCTTTAGGGGGAGACGAGACCTTTAGGGGGAGACAAGAGAGCTTTAGAGGGAGACAAGAGAGCTTTAGGGGGAGACAAGAGACCTTTAGGGGAAGACAAGAGACCTTTAGGGGAAGACAAGAGACCTTTAGGGGGAGACAAGAGACCTTTAGGGGGAGACAAGAGACCTTTAGGGGGAGACAAGAGAGCTTTAGGGGGAGACAAGAGAGCTTTAGAGGGAGACAAGAGAGCTCTAGGGGAGACAAGAGACATTTAGGGGGAGACAAGAGAGCTTTAGGGGGAAACGAGAGAACTTCAGGGGGAGACGAGAGATCTTTAGGGGGAGACGAGAGACCTTTAGGGGAGACGAGAGACCTTTAGGGGAGACGAGAGACCTTCAGGGGGAGACGAGAGACCTTCAGGGGGAGACAGCAGGTGAACAGTACATGCCACATACGAGTGATGTACATCTTCTGAAAGCTGGGAACCTGTAGATTAATTTGAGGTGCAGCAACGTCAAGTTCTTCTCGTCATGAATCAGAGATAAGACATTTTACATTTTCCAATTAATTAAATAAATTGTGAAAATGTAAAAGGGCCTATAAAAATATGATGACGTTTTATAATGCCTCATCAGTCGGCATCTGTGTGAACCTGCCTTAAGCTCCATTAGAAATTGATTACTGTTTATAACTTGTTACCAAGTTCATAGCCTCATTTCTTACGGAACACTTCACAGTTGGGTGGGTTTTAGTTGTCTCTTTGAAACGGAGAAAGGATTTCAGCCATCGGACGTGGATTTGAAGTTGCTTGTAAGAAGCGTTCCTCGGCCTGAATATCCATGTCATTATGTAACACGTGAACATGTAAACCTCTCAAGGCATCTTCCTACCAACCTGTTTCTGGAAGTCTGGGAGGAGAAATGATTCACTCTTATAGACAACATTCAATCCAACAACAAACAACTATGTGACACAGAGGAGGAGTTTGATGACGAGGCGAAAGACACGGCCAATCACTGAACGAGGTTACAAAATCGCCTCATAAAGTCTATAAATACAAAACGTTACTCCAAACCAAAATGGAACCACACCAGTCTTCAGAAACCTATTTTGTGACGCAACATAGCGAGCAGGCATAACTTCATAAAACACAATTGGATCATCCCTCAGAGCGATGCATCGCTCCAACTTTTATATTATATTCTTATAACTGGTCATTTTCATGTTGATAACGACCCGGACCGGATTGAGTGAAATAAGTGATATTTCTATCCTGTGAGTCTCTCTGTGTTTGAGATGATGTACTAAGGTCGGCCTCACTATACTACTCCATCATTATGGACTGCGTACTGCAAACGACAGCATTCCCAAACGGCCGTTATTTGGAGAAATTGACCACATATTGTATTGTAGTAGTAAACCGTTACTTTCTTAATAAGGTGACATGTTAATATAACAGCTTTTATTTACAGTACTCAAAACATTCCTTCTGAAGTAAAACTATTTACTCTTGGTAAAACTATTATTACCACATGTGCAGAGTGAAAGGCCTTATCAGCATAATGTACGTATATTTACTTAACGTCTGTTCAAGGGGAAGCTTTTAATTCAAATGCTGGATAGTTAGACAAACACAAGACAAACATAGTTGATTATTATTAAATAGTTATTATTATTACAGTATTTTGGGAGTCAAATCTGAATCTGTAAGCAGCCGGTGTCATCTCTCTTTGTCAGGTTAAGACTGAGCTCCATATTTAGTTTGGTGTGTATCTGAGTGTTTAGAGCGGGCCCTGTACCAGTGTATAGATGTGTGTGTGTACCTGTTAGCGTATGAATCCAGGTATGAATGCCAACAGTCCTGATCCAAATGACAACGTCTCATGTGACAAATGAAATCTGGTAATCTTGGATTACGCTGTATTGTAAAAAATTATAATAATAATCCAAACCGACACACCCAGCCCAGTGCTGGCAACCCTGAAAGTAGCTGGCCCCAAAAGTCCCCAAAAGTCCTTCCATCTTACGAAAAAGTCGCCAAGTCGGCGACTCTTCCCTCAAAAACCACTCCAGCAAAATGATCCCCGTGAACACAGAGGGAGAACATGGCCGCCTGCTCACAGCGGGCAGCAGGCGGCTTGTGGAAGACTCCAGCGCAACGAGTGCAACGGAATGAGTGAGCGTCAGGTAGGTCGTCCAATCATTTCATTTGGACCGAATGAAATGATTGGACGAGCCTATTACTTAGTCCTGCGATAGCCACGGTTACTAATGTATTTTGTATTTTTTGTCAGAGCATTTGATTTGTTGATGACTGTCGGAATGTAATGAGAATTTTATTCTGTTTGAAGGCGCCGATGACGATAAGCTGTAATTGCAGGTGTTTGTTTTAGAGTCTCAGCTTGTGAATGTTGCAACAGAGACCCAGCTCATGATGCTCAGGCTGTCATCAGTCGGGCCGTAGGTCATTGACCTGCGGCCCGACTGATGACAGCCTGAGCATTTGCAGTATTATGAGGTGGAAATGTGTTCATGTGTTCATCACTCAGCGATAGTGACTTCATTTTATGTAAATGAGGATCTTTGAGATTATTTCCTTGTTCAGTCAAACCAATTACAAACCTATTACCTAATTACACCACGTGCGTGCAGGTGGCGTCTTGTCCCCCGGGTGCTGAGGGACGTGTCCACAGTGGACCTCTCTGTCTCTGTGCTGGGCCAGAAGCTCAGCATGCCTGTCTGTGTAGCCGCCACAGCAATGCAGAGGATGGCTCACCCTGAGGGGGAAATGGCTACAGCAAGAGGTACACACACACACACACACACACACACACACACACACACACACACACACACACACTGGGAATACAGAATGTAACTTGGAAATAATATACGGATTAAAGTTACTTCTGGCTCAACAGCGATGTTTATATATATATATATATATATATATATATATATATATATATATATATATATATATATATATATATACATATATACCAATATGTGAGTTCAGGAATCAGATCCTTATTGGGAAGGAAAAAATGGTTTTGCAACGTCTCTGTATAGGTCTGAGCTCATTCCAATAGGTAGTAATATATGTGTCTACCCAGCATGCCGAGCAGTGGGCACAGGGATGATGCTGAGCTCCTGGGCCACCTCCACTATAGAGGAAGTGATGTCAGCAATGACAGCCTCAGTAGGCGGCGTCATGTGGTTGCAGCTTTACATCTACAAGGACCGAGAGCTCACGCTCTCCTTGGTCCGCCGGGCGGAAGAGGCGGGCTACAAGGCGATCTTTGTTACCGTGGATACGCCTTACCTGGGAAGGAGACGGGATGACATGCGCAACCGCTTTAAACTGCCCCCACACCTGAGGTAGGAACCAAACACAACAGAGATAGCAGAGGAAAATGTAATGACTTCCCAAATGCCACCATGTAGACCACAAAGTGTGTGTGTGTGTGTGTGTGTGTGTGTGTGTGTGTGTGTGTGTGTGTGTGTGTGTGTGTGTGTGTGTGTGTGTCCTCAGCCTGTCCAACTTCTCATCATCCTCCCTGGCTTTCTCTGAGGGAAACTACGGCAATGACAGTGGTTTGGCTGTTTATGTTGCCAAGGCAATAGACCCCTCCCTCTGTTGGGATGACATCACATGGCTAAAAAAACACACCTACCTACCAGTGATCGTGAAAGGGGTAGTTAATGGTATATTAACACACACACACACACACACACACACACACACACTTTTTGCTTACCTTAATAATAAAAATAAGATTTTTTAATGTGATTCTTAGAAAAAGAAAAAATCTCAGATTTCATTTGTAAAAATGTATTTACATTTGGTTTTAAGTGATTAAAGTGAGAGTTGTGCAGTTGTTGGTGTTTGCCTTTCTGGAATCAAGAAATTCTTAATGGTGGCATTGGGATCCCATTTCTAGCTATGCAAATATCTCTCAAAAATATTAGAATAAAAATCAGTTGTGTTGTTGTCTGGTTCCAGATGAACAGCGGTGTGTGTGTGTGTGTGTGTGTGTGTGTGTGTGTGTGTGTGTGTGTGTGTGTGTGTGTGTGTGTGTGTGTCGTCAGGTGAGGATGCCGCCCAGGCTGTGATCTATGGCGTCGACGGCATCCTGGTGTCCAATCACGGAGCTCGACAACTGGATGGGGTTCCTGCCACGGTGTGTGTGTGTGTGTGTATGAATTGTTCTTTTATGAAATATCAGGTACAAGACTGTGTGATCCATCTCTGATATGATGGAGCTCTTTACAGTCCAGACAGTCAAACACGATCCTGTAATAATGCTGCACCTCTAACATCTCAATCACCACAGTAATGCCTGAGGCTTCCATCCATTATCCTCATGGTCCTCGTGGACCTCGTGGTCCTCGTGGTCCTCGTGGACCTCGTGGTCCTCGTGGACCTCGTGGTCCTCGTGGACCCAGCTCACATGGCTGTGAGGTTACCGTGCTAGCCCCCTTAGACTTACAATACTTAAATATGGTACCTAAACTAGTCGACTACTAACCAACTACCTACTAACTGGTCTCAGTCTCATAACTGTCCGGTGTTATTCCATCTCTTTCGAAGCCTTTGAGTCGTGTTTCCATTCAATCGTCAATTTAATTTTAAGCGAACTTCTGAAATGTCACAAAACAGATATAACTTCTAACTCATGAGCAATAAGCGAGAGAGAGGAATTAGTTTCAATTGGGCAATATTGAGTTGTTCTTTCATGTGAGCTGCTGATGGCCATGTTTCATGCCGTCTGGAGACAAAGACGAGCATTCACGCATAACGGGGATACCCGGGAAGACGGGGACAGCGGAAACCGCTGATCAGTCATGTGAGTTACACGTTGGCCACGTCACAAGTTATCAACCAACAGTGTTTCCGTACCCTCTCTCAAAGAGTAGCGACTCTCTCAACAAAGGCAAAACACCACCACCAGCGGGCATACAAAGTCTGGAGTGCAGTTTCGGAAGGTTTATTGAATTTGGGTGCAACTGTCACACGGCACAGCGACCCCACTCTGCTGCAGTATTTTCTTTTTGACCAGAATGTCAAGGGTTAAACCGCCGGCCGAGGGCCACTTCTGTAGCGACCCTCAAAGCATGGAACACAAAAGTTCAGCTTTACTCGATTCAAAAAGGCCACCGGGGGTCAAAACCAGAAGATCAGGTGAACGATCCCGACAAGAGCCGGGCAAAAGGATCCAAAGTCCAAACGGTGTGCATTGATTTCTGCTGTCACAGTTTTTTAGACAACAGTGCAGCGAGCTCGACTTGCCTTTAAATCCTCCCCCACTGGGTCGACTGATCCTACGAGCATCATGACATGAAACAGGATCTCGGTTGGGAAAGCGCCACAGGAGGTCTAGCTCCACAGGAGGTCTAGCACCACAGGAGGTCTAGTTTAGCTCCACAGGAGGTCTAGTCTAGCTCCACAGGAGGTCTAGCGCCACAGGAGGTCTAGCTCCACAGGAGGTCTAGCTCCAGAGAGTCTCTAATATTACCCGACATCGTAGTTAGTTAGCTTTTTTATTTTCTCTGCTCCGCTCTCAAAGCCCTAACCAATCACTAGTGGTTGGTTAGGGAACCGCTCTCCCTCGTGAGTGGAGGCACCGTCAGACGGAAGATGGAAGCAGAGAATAATGAGTATGAGTATGAGTATGAGTATGAGTATGACAAACCCAACTTGTAGGAGGTTACTATTTTTTTCATGGGCTTCGTTGACAATAAGGTAAACATAGAATGTCACCAGACACCTTTTAAATGCACTTCATGTGACAGTAAAATATATGCAGTAAAATGTGTGTGTTTGTGTGTGTGTGTGTGTGTAGCTGGATGTGTTGGAGGAGGTGGTGCAGGCAGTGCAGGGTCGCTGTGACGTCTACATGGACGGAGGAGTGCGGCGGGGGACGGACGTCCTCAAGGCCTTAGCCCTGGGAGCCAAGGCCGTGTTCATCGGCCGACCGGTGCTGTGGGGCCTCGCCTGTCAGGTGAGGAGCCACGCCCGTCTCGGCCCCCATCAGATCACGTGTGTGTGTGTGTGTGTGTGTGCGTGTGTGTGTGTGTGTGTGTGTGTGTGTGTGTGTGTAGAGGAGTTAAAGTTGAACGCTTTGGAATTTCGAAACATTTTTATATTTGCATTTGCTTTTTTGAATATTTTTATTTGTGTTTTTGGAATGTAACAAAACGAGGATGGTCTTTGTTAAATAAAATTTACAAAACAAAACCCTCTGATGTGACACACAACTAAGCAAACATGTGTGCGCGTGTGTTTGTGTGTATTCGTGTGTGTGTGTGTGTGTGTGTGTGTGTCCGTCCGTCCAGGGGGAACAGGGAGTTACAGAGATTCTGGAACTTCTAAAAGGGGAGCTGCGACTGGCTATGGCCCTGTCAGGTAAGACACACACACACACACACACACACACACACACACACACACACACACACACACACACACACACACACACACACACACACACACACACACACCTGCTTTGTGGAAACACCAAAGACTGTATATAACCTTACCAATTGGTTGGTGGACTACCATTTTAGCCATCACCCTCTTGTTTTGTTGGGACCAGAAGTGACCATATTTGGACAAGAGGGTGGAGCTGGAGCGAGGCCTGGCAGGGCCATGTACCGCTGCCAGCTAACGCTACCGCTAGCTAGCTGTAGGTTTGCAAGGTGCACAGAGTAATTCACGTTAGTTGTGACATTAATTGGCGAACAAAAGAACAAAAACAAAATGTGCCTGCCGTAAAGCATGACCGTCCAGCTCCTCGTGTCTTCACTGAACGCTGAGCAACCCTCTCAAAGCGGCCACGCCCTTAATTATGCGTACGTTTAAGCCTTAATGTAATTGAAACAGGTGAGGATGAACCCATACAGTTGTCACGAACAGGGAAATTGGTTACAGAGATCAAAACTGTTTTGTTTGGTACCAGCTTGGAAAGATGTTTGTTGGTAAGTTTTCATTTTCACATGGGTGTGAATGAGGAGTGACTCGCTTTTGGAGCCAGCTTCAAGTGGCCGTTGGAGGAACTGCAGTTTTTGGCACTTGCGTTGACTTCTTTTTTCAGATGCTTGGTAAAAACCCAACTATTTTCTCTATTCTCTCTCTCTCTGTGTGTGTGTGTGTGTGTGTGTGTGTGTGTGTGTGTGTGTGTGTGTGTGTGTGTGTGTGTGTGTGTGTACAGGTTGTCGTTCTGTATCCGAGGTCAGCAGGTCCCTGGTCAGGAGAGTGGAGTTCACCTCCAGGATGTGAGAGAAGAATCTGCTATCCATTCTTGACGGATCACTGGACATTCATTTGTCAAATTAATTATTTTGTGTATCCAGACTTGTTTGTTAATTGCTAAAACGTGTTCTACTGGAAATAACATCGAGGCTTATCTAAAGTAAAACTGAGGTGTAATGTGTCGTGAAGTAAATAAATGATTTTTTTTCCGAAAGACGTGGTTATTGAATGCATTTTGTGTGTCGCAGATTGTCACTGCTAGCTGAGTTAATGTGGGTCACACACTGTCACCAGAACCAGTGGACTTACATAAATCCATTGGCGGGCTTTGGATTTCCGTGAGCTGGCCCAATGTCCCCATAATAGGCTGCGAGCGCTACGTGAGGGTCATGATCCGGCTTATTATAAGCACATCCTCCCCATCTAAATGTAGCATAAACGTGTGGCGCAAAGTCATGCTTATTCCATTTATTGGGCAGTAGCCCAGATATGTAGCCCCAGGTGAGATGAAATCAAATCTTTTCAGGATCAAATTAGGAAAGAAAACAACAGTAAGACTCACAAAGTGCATGACCTCAGTCACATCTCCCCTTCTCCGTGAGAAAATCTTTGACATTTTTCTCATCCACGTGGTCCTGGTAGTCTAGCGGTTTAGGGCCGTTAGCCTGGAATTTATTTGACCAGGGAAAGGAGGCTCTTGTGCGGGTACATCACCACTCCAAGATTTACCTGGACCTGGTAGTGTCCAGGGTCAGGGCTACATGTCCTGACCACAGGCCGGGATGGAGGCCCGTAAGCAGATACACAACCACCTCAAGCTGTCCGGATAAGCCTGGAAAAGTCCGTTTGTCATTTTGTGCTCAAGGTGGCTTGCAGATACAATACCCAAAACGGGCATACCGGAGAAGGGGCACGAAGCGGGTGACCTTTACCGCATTTAATAGATTTAGTCTTTCATTGATTTATTTGTATGTGTGAGGGAATTATATTATTGTTGACCAGGTGAAGTGAGAGAGTGTATTACTTTTTCTACCCGCCGCATATCAATAGGAAATTAGGAATAAAACGTAAATAAGTGTACATCATACACGGAAAACAGCTGCATTGCTTTTATTTTGAAGGCGACTGTTGCTGGGGTTTTTTTTCAATTTATGTACGTTGGTACGTTAGTACTTTGGTGAACAATTTACTGCTTTTCATAAAGAGGTGGAATAATATTGAGCAGGATTGAGTCAGTCTGTTGGTCCGGCCCTCGACAACAGTCCCTGTTTCTCATGTGGCCCTTTGGGAAAAATAATTGCCCACCCCTGCTCTAGCGTCTGATGCGCAGCAGTCAAAAAACATCTGTGAGTGCTGCAGTCACTGTGCTACAACTATCGGATCTCACCACCAGATGGCAGTGTTTACGCCCGGCTAGCTCAGTCGGTAGAGCATGAGACTCTTAATCTCAGGGTCGTGGGTTCGAGCCCCACGTTGGGCGACAGCATTTTGACAGACAGACAGACGGATGGACGTTTATGGAGGAATTGACTACAGAGTGATCTGGCGAGATAGTCTTAAAACATTAGAGGAAGGTGATCTGTAAGCATCCAGAGCATTACTTATCATTAATAGAGAAAGGATTGTAACAGCTGTGTATTCCTGTAGACCTCAGTAGTAATGACGTCATGAATTTTAATGATTTTAATGATGATGACAAGATTAATAATCTCCTACCCTCAACCATGAATATCCATCCTTGAATATAGTAACCTTAGAAACAGCTGTAAACCCTGGTATATATTTAGACGGCTTTTCTCCCATCGACCTTCACCAATTCACTTCAGCACTCCTGACATGTAGCATCACTGCAGTATGATTCCTTATGATGATATACAGTATATACCGTCAAATGCGGGTTATAAGGCGCTTATTTTTTTCCCTCAACTTTGACCCGCGCGGCTAAAATAAGGGCGCGGTTAATTTGTGGATTTATTTCCGATTTCGCTCATCTCCAGAAATACGATAATCATGTCGAAGATTAAAGTCTAAAATTAGCTAAATCTGTTATCTGTTATCATTCTCTAAAACTACTAATTCAGTGTGGGGAAATCCACTAACATGCTGTAATGTAAGTGTTCATTTTATTTAGTTGTGGTAATAATATGAGATCTCTTTCTTTAAACGTCTTACCTGTGTATTTACATTTCATGCTTATTTATACTTCTAGTCCACTGCACCTCAAAGGCAAATATTGTACTTTTTACTCCACTACATTTTGGGATATCTTTAGTTACTTACTTAAAGATTCAGATTAATAAACCAAAATATAATCATCTTTCCACCTATGCTTACTTAAGAAGCATATTATGCTTATTTTAGTTGTTGACATACATATTTCCTGATGATCACAACGAGTTAGAGTAGGGTACGAGCAGGATTCAGCATTATCAGAAAACCACTGGTAGAACTGTCATTTGTCACACATTTTTTAATAAAAAACATCAGTAGAGTTGACATTCAGATCTCCAAATATGCTATCACAAGAAAGGAGTGCTCTGACAACCGATTGGCCGTGATCGTATAGTGGTTAGTACTCTGCGTTGTGGTCGCATTAACCCCGGTTCGAATCCGGGTCACGGCAGCAGGTATGAGTCCTGGTATAAGCTATTGCTGATGTATTATATTCTTAGCATGTCTCATCTCACAGGGTTTGAAACTTGATAGCTAAATCCAATTTTTCTGCTAGAATGGCCGACTGTCATCTTTCCAAACAACATTTCGAAAGTAAGTGAATCCTTTATAGCTCTTGTCAATACAAATTAATTGAAATATATTTATATTTGAATGAATGACCCGCTAGCTAACGTGTCATAATGTGGTTATAACGTCACCTGTCCCATCACTGTATAAAGGTACATTACAACTTGCTCTCCGATAGCAACCCTTAGTTAGGCCTAAGGTTACTGATATTTAATTCATGTCAAGTCAATGTAACGTTAACTAACAAAGTTAACAAACTACCCGTCTGTTGCTGACCGTAGCGAGCTAAAGTTAAGGGGTAGCTAACGTTAGCTTTGTGGATGGGGGGAGGGGACCGGAGCGGTCCGCAGTTACACGGTTATTACAGTGTTCTTTGTATGTATTCATTCATTTAGAATAAAGTAATATTACAGCATGACAAGACCTAAAATAAAATGAAATAGTGTACTCGTCTGTGAGTCGTAACTCTTACAATACTGTAACGTTACTGGACACCTGTTTGTAACTTACCGTTCATTTAATCACTTAACTTTACTCACTTGAAAACTCCTCTTTGTCCCAGGCAGTGAGGGAAAATAGCGAGGGAAATTACATTTAGTCGAGTAACGTTACTGTACTGAAGTATAATCTTTAGGCACTTGCATTATACTTGAGTATTTATATTGTATTCTATTTTATACTTCTACCCCCCAATTATTTTAATTTTGTATTTGTAGAACAGTGTTTCATAGCGTTGTTTAATAGATTTAGTCTTTCATTGATTTATTTGTGTGAGAAAATTATGTTATTGTTGACCAGGTGAAGTGAGATACTTGTATATTCAGTCACTGTGTTACAACTATCCAATCTCACCACCAGATGGCAGTGTTTACGCCCGGCTAGCTCAGTCGGTAGAGCATGAGACTCTTAATCTCAGGGTCGTGGGTTCGAGCCCCACGTTGGGCGACAGCATTTTGACCGACAGACAGACAGACGGATGGACGTTTATGGAGGAATTGACTACAGATTGATCTGGCGAGATAGTCTTAAAACATTAGAGGAAGGTGATCTGTAAGCATCCAGAGCATTACTTATCATTAATAGAGAAAGGATAGCCACAACTGTGTAACAGCTGTGTATTCCTGTAGACCTCAGTATTAATGACATCATGAATTTTCATGATGAGATTCTAACTATCAGAGACAAGATTAATAATCTCCTACCCTCAACCATGAATATCCATCCTTAAATATAGTAACCTTAGAAACAGCTGTAAACCCTGGTATATATTTAGACGGCTTTTCTCCCATCGACCTTCACCAATTCACTTCAGCACTCCTGACATGTAGCATCACTGCAGTATGATTCCTTATGATGATATGCAGTACATATTCAGTATGATTACTTATATAATTAATTTAACTATTTAGTATGGTTCCTTATATCATATGGCAGTATAATACACATTTAGCATGATTCCTTATTGCTTTATTATTTGAAACATAATCTTGTTATGTTTTCAATCTCACCAAGATTAACTCAGCACTCCTGACTGTACTGATGGTCCACCCACTGCTTCTCAAGGTTACATACACTAACAAGATTCTCTACATAATACAGTAATTTAATACATGTTTAATATGATTATTTATATAATGTAGTTGATTATTACTACTACAATACTATAATACAAAATGGCTTGCCTATTTTAAACTTACCTTGTGTTTTCAATCTCCCATCTCCTCCAACTTTCCTCTCCCATATCAATTAATCAAAAATCAGATGAGCTAACACATAATATAGAAAGGTCATAGGCAACAGAGTTACAAAGTCTAAAATTAGCTAAATCTGTTATCTGTTATCATTCTCTAAAACTACTAATTCAGTGTGGGGAAATCCACTAACATGCTGTAATGTAAGTGTTCATTTTATTTAGTTGTGGTAATAATATGAGATCTCTTTCTTTAAACGTCTTACCTGTGTATTTACATTTCATGCTTATTTATACTTCTAGTCCACTGCACCTCAAAGGCAAATATTGTACTTTTTAGTCCACTACATTTTGGGATATCTTTAGTTACTTACTTACTTAGTTATCTTACTTTGAAGATTCAGATTAATAAACCAAAATATAATCATCTTTCCACCTATGCTTACTTAAGAAGCATATTATGCTTATTTTAGTTGTTGACATACATATTTCCTGATGATCACAACGAGTTAGAGTAGGGTACGAGCAGGATTCAGCATTATCAGAAAACCACTGGTAGAACTGTCATTTGTCACACATTTTTTAATAAAAAACATCAGTAGAGTTGACATTCAGATCTCCAAATATGCTATGACAAGAAAGGAGTGCTCTGACAACCAAGTGGCCGTGATCGTATAGTGGTTAGTACTCTGCGTTGTGGTCGCAGCAACCCCGGTTCGAATCCGGGTCACGGCAGCAGGTATGAGTTGTGCCTGGTATAAGCTACTGCTGATGTATTATATTCTAGCATGTGTCTCATCTCAGTTTGAAACTCAAGAGCTTAAGCCGATTTTTTTGCAGAAAATAGGGAAAATAGCTAGGGAAATTACATTTAGTCGAGTAACGTTACTGTACTGAAGTATAATCTTTAGGTACTTGCATTGTACTTGAGTATTTATATTGTATTCTATTTTATACTTCTACCCCCCAATTATTTTAATCTTGTATTTGTATTTTATATTTTCCACAGTGATCTTTATTCTTGCACTGATTTGTTATTTAATTAAATTGTAATCACCTTCAGTTTGCAATACCTACACTGAACACAGTAATGCATATGTAATAATAATCTAATAATAGGATGTCACACTGATCATTCTGCTTCCAAATGAATACTTTTACTTTTCATACTTTGAATCCATTTTGCAGCTAATACTTTTGTAATTCTACAAAAGGAATATTCTTATTAAAGGGGAGCATTTTTCATTGTGTGGCATTGCTACTTTTACTTAACTAAAATATACTTATACTTCTTCCACCAGTGGACCCAGATGGGACATAAGCTGTATTTAATACTTAATATACTTGTCGTAGCACATATCACTCCCTTACAGTGCTTCCCTTCTGACTCAGGAGTGATTCTGGGACAAAGCAGGGTATCCCAGCTCCAGATGCCCCCATAGCAGGCCCCAAGAAGCTCCTTGCAGCTATGCAGATAGGACCAACTCTGCATTCTGGCAGTTTGGCTAAGCCCCAGCTTTTCATCCTGCTACCAAACACTGCAGGGGAAGCAACGCTAAAGAGGAGATCGCAACCTCAGGATATCTCCCAGGCTTCTACGTCATGTCAGGGATTTCCTTTCATTGCACCAGCACCACCCGTCTCCTTCCCCTTCATTAGGGCTTCCTATAGTGCCTGGACCCTCACAGGTGATGATCTTCAACCCCCCTTTACCTTCAGCTATGCCACCATCAACTCAGACACAGACATCCAGTCAAGCTGTTCCTTACTCAACGCAACAGTACAGGAAGAGAAAAGAGGAGATGGAGAAAACTGGAACCGTCAAAAGAAAATATGTGAAGAAGACTGACGTGATCCTTTGTAGAAATTGCCATAAAGACAGAAAGCCACCATCACACCTTCAGTACTTTGGCAACTGGTACTGCAAAGAGACTGAGACTCAGTCCTTCGATGAATGGTGGGCTATGCTGAAGGAAGGTTACAAGAAAAAAAAGCCAGGAAATGAAAACCCTCCAGCATCATAATATGTTTGGAACTGTGTGTGTATGTTTGTGTGTGTTTTTACACGTGGATGAAGTGATGAAAGGCTGCTAAGGATGCAAAGTTGAAGAGTAAGTTGTTATTTGTGGTTGTTTCAATATTCTTTTGATTTTACTTATGGCGTACATCATTTATTATCACTATTGTTATTATCATCGTGTTGTTGTTGTTTCAACGATGTAAAAATAGACAACAGGTTCGGACATTTCTTTATTCTTGATTTCTTACATGTTTAATATGATTATTTATATAATGCAGTTGATTATTACTACTACAATACTATAATACAAAATGGCTTGCCTATTTTAAACTTACCTTGTGTTTTCAATCTCCCATCTCCTCCAACTTTCCTCTCCCATATCAATAAATAAAAAATCAGATGAGCTAACACATAATACAAAAAGGTCATAGGCAACAGAGTTACAAAGTCTAAAATTAGCTTAATCTGTTATCTGTTATCATTCTCTAAAACTATTAATTCAGTGTGGGGAAATCTTGCTGGTGTATTATATACCAGGACCTGTCTTCAGCATCCTCCTCTGCATCAACTGGGCAGATATGGACACATGGGACACGTCGGAAGCTGATCTTGACTTTGTTATAGGTAAATGATGATTATGTTGCGGATGTATGAATTGTTAATATACAGTCAAATCAACAAGGCTACAGTTAATCAAACTCTAAAGAAAAAGTTTACACGTCTTACCTGTGTATTTACATTTCATGCTTATTTATACTTCTAGTCCACTGCACCTCAAAAGGCAAATATTGTACTTTTTACTCCACTACATTTTGGGATATCTTTAGTTACTTACTTAAAGATTCAGATTAATAAACCAAAATATAATCATCTTTCCACCTATGCTTACTTAATTATATTATGCTTATTTTAGTTGTTGACATACATATTTACTGATGATCACAACGAGTTAGAGTAGGGTACGAGCAGGATTCAGCATTATCAGAAAACCACTGGTAGAACTGTCATTTGTCACACATTTTTTAATAAAAAACATCAGTAGAGTTGACATTCAGATCTCCAAATATGCTATCACAAGAAAGGAGTGCTCTGCCAACCGATTGGCCGTGATCGTATAGTGGTTAGTACTCTGCGTTGTGGTCGCAGCAACCCCGGTTCGAATCCGGGTCACGGCAGCAGGTATTAGTTGTGCCTGGTATAAGCTATTGCTGATGTATTATATTCTTAGCATGTCTCATCTCACAGGGTTTGAAACTTGATAGCTAAATCCAATTTTTCTGGAAATTAGGAATAAAACGTAAATAAGTGTACATCATACACGGAAAACAGCTGCATTACTTTTATTTTGAAGGCGACTGTTGCTGTTTTTTTTTTCTCAATTTATGTACGTTGGTACGTTAGTACTTTGGTGAACAATTTACTGCTTTTCATAAAGAGGTGGAATAATATTGAGCAGGATTGAGTCAGTCTGTTGGTCCGGCCCTCGACAACAGTCCCTGTTTCTCATGTGGCCCTTTGGGAAAAATAATTGCCCACCCCTGCTCTAGCGTCTGATGCGCAGCAGTCAAAAAACATCTGTGAGTGCTGCAGTCACTGTGTTACAACTATCGGATCTCACCACCAGATGGCAGTGTTTACGCCCGGCTAGCTCAGTCGGTAGAGCATGAGACTCTTAATCTCAGGGTCGTGGGTTCGAGCCCCACGTTGGGCGACAGCATTTTGACCGACAGACAGACATGTGGATGGATGGACGTTTATGGAGGAATTGACTACAGATTGATCTGGCGAGATAGTCTTAAAACATTAGAGGAAGGTGATCTGTAAGCATCCAGAGCATTACTTATCATTAATAGAGAAAGGATAGCCACAACTGTGTAACAGCTGTGTATTCCTGTAGACCTCAGTATTAATGACATCATGAATTTTAATGATGAGATTCTAACTATTAGAGACATGATTAATAATCTCCTACCATCAACCATGAATATCCATCCTTGAATATAGTAACCTTAGAAACAGCTGTAAACCCTGGTATATATTTAGACGGCTTTTCTCCCATCGACCTTCACCAATTCACTTCAGCACTCCTGACATGTAGCATCACTGCAGTATGATTCCTTATGATGATCAACACGTTGAATTCACATAAAGTATAAAAGAATGTGCGTCAGCAGTTCCACGGAAGGAACCAGGAGGCAGGACCAGGGTCCAGATGCAACCACGATTCGTGGAAACCTGCGAGGCGAGAAAGCACAAAGACTCCGAGGGAAGAAGTAGAGTTAGTAATGTGCATTTATAGAACATGAATTCATACAGAAGGAGAGAGAGAAAAGGATAGAGGAGCTCAGTGTATATTTCTACAGCAGTACTTTTCTCCCAAAAAACATCGGTAAAAACAGGAGTGGAGCAAAGTTTGCAAAACTCAATCAGATATGAAATAGCTCTCTAGCACAGACCTGGGCATTGTACGGTCCCCGGGCCATACCCGGCCCTTTGGCTGTCGCCGACCGGCCCGCCGCACATCAATAGGAAATTAGAAATAAAACGTAAATAAGTGTACATCATACACGGAAAATAGCTGCACTACTTTTATTTTGAAGGCAACTGTTGCTGTTTTTTCTTCTCAATCTGCGTTCGTTGATGAAGAATTTACTGCTTTTCATAAAGAGGTGGAATAATATTTAGCAGGATTGAGTCAGTCTGTTGGTCCAGCAGAGTAAAAAAAAGTGCAGCAGTCACTATGCTACAACTATTGAATCTCACCACCAGAAAGCAGAGCCCATCGCCCGGCTAGCTCAGTCGGTAGAGCATGAGACTCTTAATCTCAGGGTCGTGGGTTCGAGCCCCACGTTGGGCGACAGTATTTTGACCGATAGATACACACACAGACAGATGGATGGACGTTTATGAAGGGATTGACTAAAGATGAAATAAAGCACATAGATTGATCTGGCGAGAGTCTTAAAACATATTGGAACGCCATCTCTAATGCAATAGCATTACTTATCATTAACAGAGAAAGAAAAGCCACAGCCAAAGCTGTGTATTCCTGTACACCTCAGTAGTAATGACTTCATGAACTGGGATATGCTGCTTACTTGATGGCAGCAATGAAGAGGGACCCCCACAGGCGGCAGCAAGGACTCCCAGGAACATGCACACAACAAGGGGCGTTTCAGGGAGTACATTGAGCTCTTTCCTTCAGGCAGAATTGCCATGCCATGAAGGAAGAACAATATTCTGGGAAAAGTCTCCTGCCCTCTATCACAACCCAGCGCACTGCGACCTCCCGGCAGGCTGCCGGGAGGTCGCAAATAAGGTGTAAATAAGGTGTCAGGACTCTTTTGTAAATTCATGATGTGATGGTGTTCTATAACTTTTATTCTCTTTTCTGTGCACAGGTAGCCTTCCAGCTCTGTCCCTGTGTCATCTTCTGTGGCACACAACCAGGACCTGTCTTCAGCATCCTCCTCTGCATCAACTGGGCAGATATGGACACATGGCAAACGTCGGAAGCTGATCTTGACTTTGTTATAGGTAAATGATGATTATGTTGCGGATGTATGAATTGTTAATCTACAGTTAAATCTACAAGGCTGCAGTTAATCATACTCTTTAGAAGAAGTTTGGAAACCCACCACCAGATGGCAGTGTTCACGCCCGGCTAGCTCAGTCGGTAGAGCATGAGACTCTTAATCTCAGGGTCGTGGGTTCGAGCCCCACGTTGGGCGACAGCATTTTGACTGATAGTTTGATGGTGGAGGATGGATAGATAGATAGATACCGAGATAGATGCATAAATAGAGGGATATATGGCTTTATGTATTTCTTTTCACGACAGGAGCTTTTTATCACTTGTTATACTAGTAAAACAGTGTTTCATAGCTTTGTTTAATAGATTTAGTCTTTCATTGATTTATTTGTGTGAGAGAATTATGTTATTGTTGACTAGGTGAAGTGAGAAACTTGTATATTACTTTTTCTGTATATTTTCTAATACATTTGCACTATATTTCTACAGCAGTACTTTTCTACCAAAAAACATCGGTAAAAACAGGAGTGGAGCAAAGTTTGCAAAACTCAATCAGATATGAAATAGCTCTCTAGCACAGACCTGGGCATTGTACGGTCCCCGGGCCATACCCGGCCCTTTGGCTGTCGCCGACCGGTCCGCCGCACATCAATAGGAAATTAGGAATAAAACGTAAATAAGTGTACATCATACACGGAAAACAGCTGCATTGCTTTTATTTTGAAGGCGACTGTTGCTGGGTTTTTTTCTCTCAATTTACGTACGTTGGTATGTTGGTGAACAATTTACTGCTTTTCATAAAGAGGTGGAATAATATTGAGCAGGATTGAGTCAGTCTGTTGGTCCGGCCCTCGACAACAGTCCCTGTTTCTCATGTGGCCCTTTGGGAAAAATAATTGCCCACCCCTGCTCTAGCGTCTGATGCGCAGCAGTCAAAAAACATCTGTGAGCATGTGAGTGCTGCAGTCACTGTGTTACAACTATCGGATTTCTTTCATAACAGGAGCTTTTTAATCACCTATGGTACAAGTACAGCAGTGTTTCCTAGTTTTATTTCATCTATTTAGTCTTTCATTCATTTATTTGTGCGTGTGAGAATTATGGTATGGTGGACTAGGTGAAGTGAGAATGTATTACTCTTTCAGCACATCTTGTAATACACTTGCACTATGTTTTACATTACACTATATTCCTACTTTTCTTTCTTTTTTCTTTATTACAAAAAAATTCAGAAAAATTTGGAATCGAGCAAAACCTTTGCAAAACTCAATCAGATATGAAATAGCTTTCATTAATAGGATAGCTTTCTCTAGCGTCTGATACAAAGCAAACTGAGTGCAGTACAGTCACTGTGCTACAACTATTGAATCTCACCACCAGATGGCACTGTTCACGCCCGGCTAGCTCAGTCGGTAGAGCATGAGACTCTTAATCTCAGGGTCGTGGGTTCGAGCCCCACGTTGGGCGACAGCATTTTGAACGAGATAAACAGACAGATATGTGAATGGATTGAGGTATGGAGGGGTTAAATATATATTATATATATATATAAATTAGATAGTCTTAAAACATATAGGAAGGCTATCTGTATTGCTAGAGCATTACTTATCATTAATAGAGAAAGAAAAGCCACAGTTCTCGAGCTGTGCATTCCTGTAGACTTTTTAATGATTATGAGACACGATTAATTAATAATCTCCTGCCCTCAGCTATGGATATCCATATCCATACTATAGTAACCTTAGAAACAGCTGTAAACCCTGGTATATATTTAGACGGCTTTTGTCCTATCGATCTTCACCAATTCACTGCAGCACTCCTGACATGTAGCATCACTACAGTGTGATTCCTTATGATGATATACAGTACATATTCAGTATTATTACTTATATAACTATTTAGAATAGTTCCTTATATCATATGGCAGTATAATACACATTTAGCATGATTCCTTATTGCTGTATTATTTGAAACATACCTTGTTATGTTTTCAATCTCACCAGAGACCAAGTGTAACTTGCAAATCAACTTTCTTTGAAAAACAAAATTGTCCATGAAGGACAGAATCAGCATTACCAGGAAACTACTGGTAGAACTGTCATTTGTCACATGACATTTACTAAAAAACATCAGTAGGGTTGACATTCAGATTTCCAAATATGCTATAACAAGAAAGGAGTGCTCTGACAACCGATTGGCCGTGATCGTATAGTGGTTAGTACTCTGCGTTGTGGCTGCAGCAACCCAGGTTTGAATCTGGGTCACGGCAGCAGGTATGAGTTGTGCCTGGTATAAGCTATTGCTGGTGTATTGTATTCTTAGCATGTCTCATCTCACAGGGTTTGAAACTTAACAGCTAAATCCAATTTTTCTGCTAGAAGACAGATGTCTTCCGATTACACCAGTCATTGTACTGGAGTTCTCCACATGGGTATACAAACCAAGAAAACACACGTTTGCATGAAATGCTGGGACAGCACGGCATTTCCCACAATGCACCACGTCTAGGGCTACTGGCACAATGGAGAACTTGTCTCACTATGGAGCTAAAGGTTCTTGGTTTAACCCTCCCCTAGCTAGGGTTGTGGGTTCGAGTCCCTCGTTGGGCGACAGTATTTTGACCAATAGATGGACTGAGGGTTGGCTCGATGACTGAATAGATAATTAGGCCCAATTCCAATATCCAGACTCATGGGGTGCATCCCAAGTCTCTTGTTTGTCATCTCCTCGCTTGAACCAGAAGTTGTTCTGCGCCGCCATATTGACAGCCATCCCAAAGCTCTTATTTCTGCTCTGAGGGGTGAGGAGCGAGGAGGGATCTCTGAGGAGCCATGAGCGAGGAAGCACGAGAGCTTCGAGGAAGTGTTTTAGCGGCCAACACGTGGCCAACACTGTTCATCAGTTATCTGATTGGTCGGACTGATCACTGGAGTTTCATACCAGACTAAAGACGGATCACAGATTAAACTCAAGTTATATATTTGATTTGTTTTCTGATTCCCCATCTGGTTAAAATATATGTTCATTGTAGGTCAGAACAACAAAAGGACCACAAACAACTTTCTTCATTTATAAAAAGATTTGTCTTTTCTTCTCAATAACTTTTATTATGTATACGTTAACAATGGACTAGGGTGACTTCATTCTTGAAAGCTCCTTGGGGCAAACATTAACGTTACCAAGCTAACAGTTAGCTAACATGAGCTAGCCAGTAAATTTCATTCAATATCTACATGGCACATGAAATGACTGGCATAGTGCAAATTAAAAAGTAGTAATCTACATTATGTATACAAAACTAACTTAACTCATGAACGTAATGTCCTGCAAAACCATGCCCATCTGGGTGAAATACCACATTATTAGGTTTAGCATACTTTTCTTCTTTTTTTTTATCTTAGTGACTTCAACTTCTTCAAGCCCCTCCTTTACATTTTCAGCTTTGTTATTCATGTAAAGGAGCTAATAATGGAATTGAACAGTGACTGCCCACTTTTTGAATGGTTCCATAAAACAATACAGAGCCAATAAAAATTGGACAACAGTAAAGGGGCATTTCACATACAGTAATCCAGAAGTATATTTCTTACGGGCTCATAAACATGTGAAGGAAAAGGACTGATATCGGTTTCATTTCTGTTCCATTTAGAATATGCTCTTCGTTTGTCTTGGGACCAACAGGGTCACGGACGCCACAGGACCAGCAGTCGCTGTTGAGGAGAGGAAAAAAGGACGATTGGACACTAAAATGATCAATGATGATCAAATGAATATATATATATATACTGTATATATTGTGACAATAGAACAAAGAAAAGTACAAGCTGTGTTAAAAACCAAATGAAGCAGGATGTATGAGTGCTCTTACCTGTCTGAGGGTGCCCTCTGTTAGGCAGATCTTGCCGACAGCCCAGATGGGTATTACAACCACAGAGGAGAGGGCCATGACCCAGCCCAGACCGTAGGCCCAGTTTGGGTACACATAGCCATTGCTGGATGTCAGGGGCTGGTAGTCCAGAAAGAAGCCGATGAAGCAAACCTTGACAGAAGCAGAGCAGAGGAACACACTTTAGACAAATAGTCTGCAGACTTAATTGTGTTGCATTTAGAGCAAGTCAGAGGTGACCTCCAGTTCACCCAGAAGGGTGAACTAGACTGGAGCAGTGGTTCTCAACTGGTCTGGCTGGGGCACCCACCATCACCCATTAATGACTAGCTTAATGACCCAAATCGAGGAACATTTTCGTACTTACGTTTCGCCATGTTTGATTAGAAAACTAATTTCGCGGGTCACGGTGTTCTTCTATGCTGAAAAATGGCGGGGATACGTGAAGATTTAAAAAAATATATATTCAAAATTAGCATCGACTCAAAAATCCTTTAAAAATATTTATTTAATACATTTTCAATAAAATATAAGTGTAAGTTCATAAGCTGAATTTTATATTCAGTAGGCTATTCAATTTCATTATCCTAAAAACCCAGAGTCTCCCCCATATCAGGATGGTTTGACCCAACCTGGCACACGCCCCCTGTCATCACCTGTCAATCACCGCCGCCTTGAAAAACTCAAACAATGAGTGGCTGAAACGTAGCAGCAATGCTGCTGACAACATAGAGGGACAAGTGCAAAACAAGTGGAAACCAGAGCCAGCAAAAAAAGTGTGAATAGATGACACTCCGCTGCATAAAAAATCCCCTTCAAAATAAAACCACAGGATAAAAAAAAAAAAAAGATTTGAATCCAATTTTTTTTTTGCCCAGGCAAAGGCCCATGAAAACGGGTCCGCGACCCACCAGTTGAGAATCACTGGACTAGAGGACCTCATATCTTTCTCCACTGGTGGGTGTCGCCATTAGTTCTGTTTTTGGGGGTCTTTTTTCTATAAATGTTCTGTCTAGTACTTACTATATATTTTTGTTACTCAAGAACTTCCTGATGTTAAACTCAGACAAAACTGAAGTTATTTTACTAGGCCCAGAACACCTCCGGCATCAACTATCTAATGATATAGTTTCTCTTGATGGCATTGCCCTGGCATCCAGCGCCACCGTAAAGAATCTCGGAGTTGTCTTTGATCAGGACTTTAACTTTAACTCTAATGACCTTTAACTCTCACGTAAAACAAATCTCAAGGACTGCATTTTTTCACCTACGTAACATTTCAAAAATTAGACACATCCTGTCTCAAAGCGATGCAGAAAAATTAGTTCACGCATTTGTTACTTCTAGACTGGACTACTGTAATTCCTTATTATCAGACTGCTCTAATAAGTCTCTTAAATCTCTCCAGTTGACCCAGAATGCTGCAGCTTGTGTACTAACAAAAACTAAGAGAAGAGATCATATTACTCCTGTATTAGCTTCTCTTCACTGGCTCCCTGTAAAATCCAGAGTCGAATTTAAAATCCTTCTCCTCACCTATAAAGCCTTAATTGGTGAGGCACCATCATATTTTAAGGATCTCATAGTACCATATTTCCCCACTAGAGAGCTGCGCTCACTGAATGCGGGGCTGCTTGTGGTTCCTAGAGTCTTAAAAAGTAGGATGGGAGCCAGAGCCTTCAGTTATCAAGCTCCTCTTCTATGGAACCAGCTTCCACTTTCAGTCCGGGGGGCAGACACAGTGACCACATTTAAGAGTAGACTTAAGACTTTCCTCTTTGATAGCGCTTATAGTTAGGGCTGGCTCAGGTTTGCCCTGGTCCATTCTTTCCAGCCCCTTGATATGCTGCTATAGGCCTAGACTGCTGGGGGACAACTAGGATACACTGAGCTCCTCTATCCTTTTCTCTCTCTCCTTCTGTATGAATTCATGTTCTATAAATGCACATTACTAACTCTACTTCTTCCCTCGGAGTCTTTGTGCTTTCTCGCCTCGCAGGTTTCCACGAATCGTGGTTGCATCTGGACCCTGGTCCTGCCTCCTGGTTCCTTCCGTGGAACTGCTGACACACATTCTTTTCTATTTTACCTTCTGTATGAATTCATGCACCATAAATGCACATTACTAACTCTGCTCCATCCCCGAGGTCTTTGTGCCTTCTCGCCTCGCAGGTTTCTGTGGATCGCGGTTAAATCTGGAACCTGGTCCTGCGTCCTGCTGTGGTCCTCCCCGACACCTACTGCTATTATTACATGAATCATTTCTGTCATGTGAATTGAACGTGTTGTAACTCTGTTATGCTGTTCATTCTGTACACATGACATCTATTTTCGTACTCTGTCCATCCTGGGAGGGGGATCCTCCTCTGCTGCTCTCCTGAAGGTTTCTTCCATTTTTCTCCCTGTTGATAGGGTTTTTTGGGGGAGTTTTTCCTGAGTCGATGAGGTTCTGGGACAGAGGATGTCAGTGTGTACAGATTGTAAAGCCCTCTGAGGCAAATTTGTAATTTGTGATTTTGGGCTATACAAAAATTAATTGAATTGAATTGAATTGGGCAGCGTGGGTTCCCTCTGGGTTCTCCGGCTTCCTCCCACAGTCCAAAGACATGCAGCTCAGGTTAATTGGACTCTAAATTCCCCGTAGGTGTGAATGTGGGCGTGAATGGTTGTCTGTCTCTATATGTCTGCCCTGCGATGAACTGGCGACCTGTCCAGGGTGTACCCAAAACATCTCTCCTCTCATGGAATAACTGGTGTTAGGACTTCTCTGGAGCTCCTAAATATCGTCTGAGTTAGAAGTGATTTCCTAAGCTCAGAAAGATGATATTTACTGACCCTGGAGATACTCTCACCAGCTTCTTATTGATGTTGGTTGCCTCACCCTAAACTTCACAACAGTTTAATTTTAGTCTTCATTTAATGTACTTTCTACTTTGTTTCAGACTCCTGCAGCTGCTAATAGCTTGTAACTTACCAGGCAGATCAGAGGGGTGAAGTAACGCCAGCACAGTTTGAAAAGAATAAACGGCCTCTCTCCTGTCATTTCTTCAACTGCATCACACATCCGCTCGGCCCCTGCATGATTATTACAGTTTTGTTAGGAACAAAGCACGGGACCTCATGTAGAAGCATGATGTATGGAAGACTGATGGATTGGCCTCTAGCCACTTATTGAGATATGGTGGATTTGTATGGATCCCCATCCATACCCCAAACCAACAAAAAGTAATATGTTATTATCTTAATTAGACTAGTCAAAACAATAACACTTACATCAATGAATTACACTGTTTGTTAATAAAAAGTAACTTTATACTTTGATATTATTTATATTCGATTTATATTTTTTATATTATATTTCATACTATAGCTACACATATATCAACTGATTTTAAGTGAAAGGAAAAGTATACATTTTTTTTTTATATTTCCACACACCGTTCTAATAATTACACTTACACTATTTTGACTCGTCTGATAAACTTTCTGTGTTTTGTCAGTTTTGGGGCTTCGTAGTTTGATACCTATGCACAAGTAACAGAGTGTACCATAATTACAGCTGTGACCAACGTTTGCTAAACTATTTCATGAACTTTTTCCTGTTGCCCTATTTCAACAGGTACATGCACCAACAAGGTGTTTAAAGACAGTACCTGTTCTCAACTGTGTAACCACGCAACAATATTGTACTGAATGTTCATATAACTATTTATCCAACAATTATTTAAATTCAGCACCTACAAAAGGAGATTTGGGGTTACAGGAACTATGTCAGAGGAACTCAGACATGAACTCTGATTATGGATAAATCAGCATCATCAATAATGTTCAATGACAACGATATGTGGTTTTATGGAGGGTTAGGTGCTGGACTATTTCTTGGCAGGATGTATTTAAAAGGAAAATCTGCTGACTTTCAACCTTATCTTTACCTATCAGAGGTAGGTATATAGTGTGAAAAATGCCTTCAGTTGGTACTGATGTTCTCTGTGTCTCTGGAGCGCAGCTGCAAAATCTGTTGTTCTTTAATATACCAGTGACAAACTTGGTATACGGAAGAACAGAATGATACATCAGCTTTGGTAGCTGTGGGGTGCAATGCAGTGGACTACATTTACCATCAGCACTGATAGGACTTTTACATAAACGGTGGTAAATATTCCCCTTAAGACTATTACCGTCATTATAACGTTGCCAGGCAACCAGCTGGGAACCTAAGAAGTCAGTATGTCCGTCTTTCCACCCTTCTACACTACAGGAGCACCACTTCAAGCATTGGCACTAAATATGGACATTGGATGTAAATTGTGAGTTTTGGAATCGTCAAATATTGGATGAATAGCTCTTGGCTAGAAAGCTGGTTCGTACTATTACATCTGGCGAACAACAGAAAACAGAAACATGGTAATGATACCACTTACCGAAAGCCCAGCCAACAGCCACACACTGGACCACAGACACAAATAATATACATGCTCCATTAGCACCATAGTAATCAACCAGCTGGAACAGGTACACTCCTCCCTGGACAAGACAGAAGAGGAAGACATATGTAGTGTCACTTGAAATACTCCTCCAATATGAGAATATACAGAGTGTTGCCTGGTGTGTTTGGGTAAGGTTACACCAGCCTGGTCGAACAAAACCATGTGAAATGACCACAACTGCATTACGCGGTGGTGGCACATAACACCCCAGAAACACTAACAATGGAAAAGTCAATTATGACCCTTTGTCGTGGTGGACAAACAAATTCACATGTTCCACTGAAATATGCTTTGATCAAAGTTGGTGGTGTAAAGCTGTGTCAAATACAGGACTTTCACCCAGGAGAGTGGTGTTCGTGTCCCATGTAAAAAAAAACAATTGCCAAAGTTGACTTTTCAAAATGACACCCTCTCTGTGTAACAAACAGAAGCCCATGGCTAATTATCATACACAATGATGTAATTGCACCTTCACGATTTTCTTTCTTACTGGCGAGGGCATGGTCCACCACCTTTATAACTCGTTGTCTTCGTTGGGTTGGTTAGTTTTAAGCATGAGGACGGACATGAGTTAGGTTTAGGGTTAGAATATCAGGCTAAGCCAGCCATGTGCTTCTGATCCTTGCACGGAAAGTTTGCACTCTCGGAGCAATGAGCCTTCTGACCAATGAAGGTTTATTTTCGGGATAACGGGCTGACAGATAGATGGGCTTTCGGTCCAGAGGGATATTTGTTGAACTATTGAGGTTTGGTATGGAACCATAATCTTTTCCTTCTTAAACCAAGTTGTTTTGTTGCCTGAACCCAACAAAGTAGTTTGTCGGTTACACTTAAACTGTTTCCTGTGGTGGAGGCTCGTAAATTATTTCTGTGGTGGCAGTACATACTGTGGTCATTCCATATATTCCTCTGAGCTCATGTTGAGTTACACAGGCATGTGTAGTACCTCAGTGGTGAGAGAGATCTGTGTAATGAAGCTTATGGAGCAGAAGAAGATGAGGAAGATTTCTCTGCGCCAGGGTCTGCGCATCTGTCCTGGGAACATGTCAATCACTGACGATGTTATAGTTTCCAAACCTGCAAACTGATACACACAAACAGACAGAATAGAGAATAGCTTAACCAAATTGTTACATCAAACATGCATTTTGATGAGACTGGCTGGGTGTTCACTATCATTCCATACAGAATGTAGCTGGTTTAAACTACTGGAAGAGGGTTCTCCCATAGAAAGCCTTCCAAAACAAATGTGGGGCCCTATTTTAATGACAGAGTTGTTATCACCAATGGAACCCTTTGGTGTTGGGTTATTTTCCAGGTGAAAGGCGTGTTACATAGATCAGATGGTGTAGTGATGATTAAATACACTCTACACATGTGTAGAGTGTATTTAATTTAATGGATTCAGGTGGGAAGGACAACCTGGGAGGGGAGTCTGTATCGGGGACCAGCATGGCGGACCGTGAATAAAGAGTTACAATTAAGAGCGGTTTGTTCTCACGTCTTATGTGTATTAAAAAAAACGACACCTTCCAGGCTTAAACCAGCCCTAAGATGCTAATACCGTTTCCAGAGTCAGGTAACGGGCAAGGAGCATCCCTGCAGACCCTTCACAGTCTTGACACAACCTGCTCCAACTTTTCTCCTCTGGTGGGCACTACATAACTCTGTCTGCCAGAAAAACCCGTCACAAGAACAGTTTCATCCGCATGTCATCACTCTGATGGACAGTTAGCATTAGTCAAATACCTTGTATGTTATAGCTTATTCTAATTCTGTCCTTCACCAAAGTATTGGCCTTGTTTAAATTTTGACCTGATTATGGTGCTGGATGAAAAGTCAAAGGATCACCAAAGTTGATAAAATTCAAGTTTTTGGTGTAAATGAAAATCCCTGACCATTTTTACTGACCTTATTTTTTGCATCACCTTTCATTATCTTTTATAGTTGAACCAGCAATTTTGAAGAGGTATACATTTGATAAATCTCAACTTTGTTTTATGCATGTGTAATTGATGACATTTACACATGTTAACTACTTTATAATTGAGACCAAATACATGCATTTATGCAGAGATAACAGGCTATCTCCTTACCATTCCTTATCATCAGTAAAACAAACAAATTGTATGCAGGCCTTTTACATTAGATTCAATGTTAGAAGTAGGTTACAATTAACAGAACAAGAATAATATTCAGGTGGCTCAAAGATTATAGATCAAAGATTTGCACTGTATATTTCAATGTTGAATAAAAGAATATGGAAGAAATTCTGCAACTTTATTTGGCAACCCTCCACAATCTCCTGCCAGCCACTTGTGGGTCTCGACCCAGTCTTTAGGAATGACTGCTTGAGGCAACATGGATATTTTTCACCACATTTTATGGCAATCCATCATATAGTTGTCAAGACATTTCACTAAAAGCCAAAAATGGCAAAGTCATGGTGGCACCAGAGGAAAAGTCAGGAACTTCATCTTCGAAGGACTACGAATGTCTGTACAAAATATCATGGCAATCCCTCCGATAGTTGTAGAGATATTTCAGTGTAGTTATTAAATATTCCACATATGAGCTTTAAGTTATTTTTTTTAATCGTGTTCACTGATTGAGCATTAACAGTTGCAGCGTAACGTTATATGTTAAGTGAATACCTTGTGCAGGTCTTACCAGTGTGTCCAGTCCCAACAGAATGAGCATAATGAAGAAGCAGGCGGCCCACAGCTGGGACAGGGGCATCATGGCTACAGCCTGAGGAAATGCAATGAACGCCAGCCCAGGGCCTGGAAGGACATATGATAGATTCTTGTTCTTTTCAAGCTAAAGTGTAGATTTAATCCTTGTGTTTTACAGAGGCCATAGGTGTGCTTTAAATCATACCTGATTCAACCACCATGTTGATGGCAATTCCTTGTTTATGGGCCATGAAGCCAAGAATTGAGAAGACTGCGAAGCCGGAGACGAAGCTGGTGCCACTGTTGAGCGCACACAACCACAGGCTGTCCCTGCAGACACGAACACAGAGCTGAGCATACAGAGCAGAGTTGACTGGGACAATGTACTGACAGAGATCAGGCTGTCCTACTGTTAAGGTGGAAATACACCGGCTGCCATCTTGAAAATAGTCAAGCCTGAACCGAGCCCTGCCCACCTGCCGGAGCAAGCCGGACCATTTTGGGTTCCATCGTGTCTTTCCGTTTGTTGGCCGGATTTGGTGTATCTCCACCTTTAAACCTCAGGTTGTAAGGCAGACATATACAGCCATCCGTCTGAGATGTATCTAGCCCTGTAAGTTTTAGTTTTCATCTTTGGTATTTATAAAGGTAATCAAAAAAGAATAAACAGAAGATTTGAGCTACAGTAATGTGAAATGTTTGAAGTAAATTTGAAACGGAGCCCCAACCATGAGACCAAAAGGACAAAAAACTATGCGGCGATACATGTGCAAAACTCCAATAACACAACTTCCCCAATGTATTTGTGGAACTACTAATCGCATGGCTTACTTGTAACAGTTGTTCTGGAATTTGCTGTAGCTTCCCAGTGTGATTATGGTTCCTGATGCAACACCATAGGAGAAAAGGACTTGAGAACAAGCCTCCATCCACACCTGATGAACAGAAAAAAACCTGTAATTAAGTAATCAGTATTCAGAATACAGTTTGTCACAGGGGGCTATTGTTGTATCGAAGGTTACGACATTGTAACCTTATATTATATAGTTCTATAAGGGCCCTCTACTGGACTCTATGGGTAGTACTCTCCTCCAATTGCAAGTGCGTGTTCACCCACTGAAAAGCTGCTCAAGTGTGTAGCCAGCCCATATGGGTGCAGACCCCATAGTATATTAGGCAACACACCCCACAGTGGGTGGAGCCCAATGGATGGATGTTCTTTGCAACATGCATTTGTTTTGCATCGGTGTGTTCATACGCCAAAACAATGTCGGACCCCGTAGTTTTCTCTGGCCCTCTCCCAAATTTGATCAACAATGAGATGTATAGCCGCATGTCATCATTCAACCGCTGGTTGTCGAGGTGGTGTCCAGCAAACAATGTGGGCTTCGTTGATAATTGGGAGACTTTCTGGGGAAAACCTGATCTGATTAGGAGAGACGGCATTCATCCCACGTTGGATGGAGCGGATCTCATTTCTGCAAATCTGACCAACTTTGTTTGGGGACCTAATCCATGACAACCCAGAGTTCAGACCAGGAAGCAGAAGCAGAGTTGTAGTCTTACACCCTTCTCTGCACTTCCATTAGAGCAGTTACCCACCCAAAACTATATAGGGACTGTGTCTGCCCCACGGCCACTTAAATTAATTAAATCTAAAGTAACCAGAAGAGGAGTTGTACAAAATGACCTCATAAAAGTTAACACCACCAGCGCAACAGTGCAACAAAATGAGAGAATTAAATGTGGACTCTTAAATATCAGATCTTTGTCATCTAAAGCTGTTTTAGTAAATTATTTAATATCTGACAATCACATTGATCTATTCTGTCTTACTGAAACCTGGCTGTGTCGTGAAGAATATGTCAGCCTAAATGAATCAACTCCTCCAAGTCACATTAATACTCACATTCCTCGAGGCACTGGCCAAGGAGGTGGAGTAGCAGCCATCTTTGACTCAAGCCTACTAATAAACCCTAAACCTAAATTAAACTACAACTACTACACTACTACACTATTACAACTGGTCTGCAGCCTGCATGTGTCGAGTATAGCCCTCAGATACTCCACCTGTTGGTTTGGTAGGGGGCGGCTTCCCTTCAAGTTGATCATGAACCCAAACTTGGTTAGTTGTAAGATCAACCGTGCAGCACTGGCAATTAAAAGTGGGGAGTCATGTTAAAACAATGGCGACAGTGGGCTTCCGTGGAAGGCTGATGTACCAGACACCGTGAAATGGTTGTCATCATTGTCATACCCTGACAGGTCAGGCATCTCAACAGGAATTACCACAGGCAGTGTGCATGGCCTGCAGAGGCACTCAAAGTAAGCGTGGTGAAGATAGGATAGGCAGTACTTGGGCAAATTGCCACTCTCTGAAGAGAAAAGTATAGCTTAGAAGCAAGGTGTGCTGCCTTTTATACTGTATAATTCACATGCACTGGTGTAGGCACATCCTGATTGGCCAGCTACGTTGTGAAAAAAGTTCAGTGGCCGAACAACTGCCCCTGATTGGAGGAGAATACTACCCACAGCCTGTGTGAGTTAGAACTACTTTCTTTTGTCTAGTCAATTCAGTTAGGTGTGACACTTAAAACGTAAATAAAGACAAATTCAGACACTGTAAAGTTACTAAATTTGTAGTGTCTCACCTCAAAGTCTGCCAGGCGAGAAGGATCTGGGTACAGGTAGTAGACCACACCCTGCCAGGCTCCCGGCAACGTCAACCCACGGATCAGGAGTATGACCAATGTCACATACGGGAACACGGCCGTGAATTACACCACCTGCAAATTTCAGCTATTTCACAAATTGCTGGCTATATACTTTCACTGCATCAGGTTAAAGAAACACTGCTCCCATCCTCCTGTTTGTGGTGGCTACTTCCTTTAAGTAGGTCTGTATGTTTGAAGAATGAGTTCACTGTCGTCACACACTTCAACAGTCCTGTTGCTTTTATGTCATGACAATGGGGCGAATGAAAGAAAATAAACATCGATCCCATTTATTACAAGTGTTCGTCGTTTTTCGAGATGGTTATCCCCTAAGGTTAGCACTGCAATGAGAATGAGAAATCCTATATTTTTATCATGTTACTTGTTTTAGTCTACTAACAAGTTAAATTGGATATGAACAATATGTGGAGGATCCTGCTCATTTTGATAAGCTGACTTAATTGTATTGATGCAAAAGCAGTGATATATGGTACCTGATGAAGGTAGTTTAGTCCAAAAAGTCATAAATAAATATACCAACATTAAACAGTGTGCACTGGATTTTTTTAATTTTTATTCAAGATGTACAGTAACAAACTGATGCCAATGACTGCAAACGTACCATCACTGTTAGTTTGTTGACACTTTAAATCTACTGCTGCTTTATCTGTCACTAATGTAGATACCTCTAATTCCCAATTTTCTTTATTTGGGAATTACTAAAGTAATGTGAACCTTTTCAGTGATAAATAAGTACATTTGTTTTACAAATGTTGAGATACCTGCACTAACTTCTATTTTTGTATTTTCATTTCATGTTACCATATATTTCTGCTCTACTACAATTTTAAAAAGTCCACCGGGACGTGGACCTAATGTTCACAAATAGTTATTTCATGAGTTCGAACCCTAGTGTTTTTTAGCTCCCAAGAACAAAGCTTTCAAACCTCAATTTTGGCCAATTTTGTCCTAAGATGCCGGACAGAAAAACCGGTCTTCAATGTTGTAGTTCTGTGTTTTCTATTACATCTCCTCTAAAACACATTTGCCTAAGATAATTGGCAGTATATAACCTTATTTTACAGAAGACAAGTTTGGCACTTGAATCCTCACACCAATGTTACCAGACCTTTCCTGTGGAACGGACCCCTTTCCAGACGCAGAAGTAGCATGCCACCCAGCAGGCCAGGAGACACAGCAGCAGCTCCCACTGTACTGTACCAACCTCCTCTATTCCCCCAGACATGGACAACACTCCTCTCCTGCATGGGGATACCAAACAGTCAATGATGGTTGCACGCATGAAGAATTATTATATTTGACTGCTGCTGTCGTATGTAATTTATTATGAGCTTGCTGGGACAACACTGACTCACTCCCAGAACAAAGAGACTGAAGACTTGGGAACATTTCCAGATGTCCAGTTTACTGTCAGGTTGCCCTTTTGTAATGCAGTCCAGTTTGAGGATGTGAGGTCCACACAATTGTCTGTTGATAGGAAGGTAGTTAATCTCCATATCACGCAGTTATTGAAATAGTCGTCATAATGTGACATGTCATTTGGTTATTATTTTCAGTCAGGAAACACAGCAGTGGGACAACAGGCACGGAAGAATGCAGGTTTGAAGAAAAATCTGCTTTGCAATTCTTGTATGGTGGAAAAAGGCATTCAACACCTTTGTTAGGCCTCAATGATGCAGATAATGAATTTTTGGGAGTAACACTTAAGTAATACATTTTTGTTTCTCTATATGGCATCTTTAACTTTTGATGGTATGAGGGAAACCAATAGCAGTTTTGTGTAGGTCAAAGATTAATGCAAAATTCACTTTTTTCATAGCATTTTGACATGTCCCCTGCATCTTTAGAGACCCATTAGGTATGAAAGAAGATCACCCTCTCGATTTTTCTTGCTCCATCCATCAGGAAATGTATGTTCCAGATGTTTCTCTTTATATGACGTCCTATGGACCCTGCTTAACATAGGACCACCTCCAAGTTGACTTTTGTGGTGGCACCTCCCATACAGCGCCTCTGCCCTGTGTAACATCCATCTAAAATGGAAGGAGGATCTGTCTGTCTGTATGTCCTTTGATTTATTTTCTCGACAACCGTTGTTCAGATCAACTTCACACTTGGCGTGTGTTTTGCTGAGGAATCCAAGAAAGTACTGTTTTTAGTACAAGCTCTTGAAATCGAAGAGAAATTTGTATTATTAGTGCGTTAGGTACACACCGTCTAGTGTATAACGAGTGGCCCCTATAAACCGCCCAACAGAATGTTGGGTACAGCTCACTTGCCATTGCTGGCTACATTATTAACCGTGACACCAACAAACGGCATCTCCGGCTACATTAACTACTACATCGCCGAACAGCATGCTACCCTCCATCACTATTCATCGCTTGCACCAAAATGACTCGCGTACTCTAGTATGTGAGTGTACTGAAACATGTATTATCATAACCTTTGCAGAAGCAATTACTGGAACAACCTGTCCTGTACTGCTTCTGCAAAGGCTATAATAAAACATGTTGCAACACACTCACATGCTCAAAGCAAGACTACAGGGATGTAGATTCTGAAGGAAATGAAGACAGAGCAGACAAGAGGGGTTGATAATGAAGATATGGATCAAGCAGAGTAAAAGTGCAAGATTGATTTTCCAGTTTTTTCCAGTCATAACATGCACCTGCTTGTGAGTCACCTCAGAGTGTAATGGTCCTTTAATTAAAATGTAAATTTTTCTCATTTGTGTTTATATATGTCCTACAGGACATATATAAATTGTTTTTAAATCTTCTTTTCTTTTGCATTATGTTTTGATGCTTAATGGTTTTATGTGAAGCACTTCGAATTGCCTTGTTGTTGAAATGTGTTATACAAATAAACTTGCCTTGCCTACAATCTGTAACCGAATTGAAATAATTTCAACAATTTCAAATACATAAGTTATCTGTCCAATCCAATCAATTCAGCAACCTCTCAAACTAAATTGTCTGAAACTCGTTGAAATATGGTCTTCTCTGTTTTAAACGGTCATTTCGAATTTGAAAATTTCAGAAATGCATGTCCTAATCGGCTAAGTAGTTGCTGAATTATTGTCCCTATAGGTAACGCTATTTAATGCTAACTATGCTAATTGTGTGACTTGTACCACTTTTGCAAGATAGCATCTGTCAGTTTCTAAATGCTGGTGACCAAATCTATTAATTTATAACATAAAACATTTGGGTAGGGCTACTCAACATGCCCGGGTTCCCATTGCTAGCAAGTCGATTAATGTAGAGAAGCTGAGCTTGCTAAGAGTCAAATGCGTTAGCTTGCTAGCTTAGCTCAGTCGCTAACGTGACGATACGTTTACACACTTTATTCACAAGACCACATTTTTCACAGTGTTTCATAGTTTATTAAACTTATGTTATTTTATTTGTGCATAACGGCTGAAGATTGAGATATTATATTCATTACAATGATCGTATAGGCGGTACAAGACTCTCACTGTCTTATGTTCAGTGTTGAACATTATGACAATAATGTTTCAAGTCAGACCTCGTAAGATTGCCATCTGGACTTTAACATAACAGTGACCAGGGTGCTTAGACATGAGACCAACATGTTAAATTGCTATCAGATTAAGGTAAATGGGACTATGTCTGAATGGGGCTCTAGATAAATAATCACATGTGTTAATTAAAAACACTTGGGAGGGAGATCTATCAAAGAGATGTGTTGTACATGCTGTACATCCAACCACCCTCTTCCCATACTGACCTGTGTTCCAGGGATTGTTGCATGTGGCCCAGGGCAGAGGGTCTCTGAAACAATAGATGAGGTAGAGGAGGGCCCAGGCCAGGATAATACTGTAGAACCTGGAATAAAGCTGGATAACAATGATAGAATATCCAGTCCCTGGAGGGAAAGAACATTCATAAGACCTCAGGTTAACCTGTATTTTCCTACATAACATATATAACATAATACTGTGAATAATGTCCAGGTACATAGTCGTGTTCAAGCCAACGATGAATGCAGCTGTTCTTCTGTTTGTTTTATTTCAGTGTGAATATAGAAAGTGTATCAAACATCACCTATAATATCCTAAAAGTCAACATCAAAAAGCCCCAAGAGATATAATAATAATAATAATTTTTTTTTTTTAGAAACTTCAGTGGAGGAAATTCAAGACTTATAGTCCTGAGAACAATTGAAATTCAATACCTAGTCGTCTGATTTCCCGGCAGACACAAATTCACTAGGTCTTGATTACACTGAAAAAAAGCATTTTTCAGCCATCTTGGAATGTCTTTCCTAGGGTGTAACCTCACTGCAGGTCTTATGTGTCGGTTACAACCAGGGGTATGCAAGTAGTTGTCAGATGTTGCTGTCAGAGCGGGTGAGGTGTGTCAATGTTGGCTTATAAAACCTGCAGTAAAACACACTTTTTGCTTTTCATAGTGGCTGCTCTTTGCTACCCTGATCACCTTTGTCAGTGTGTTCCCGACCTGGTTGTACAGGGTTCTGTCCGCAATACTGTAGGACTCCTGCTCGGCCTGCTGAAGCAAAACCAGGGCTTATTGTTGTTGTATGTGCAAGAAAGTTGCATTCGGCACATACAAGTCCTCAACAAATCAAATCAAGTAAAATAAACATTTCTAAAGAATTGCAATGAGTTTGAAAAAAGTGAAAAAAGAGTTTCTGGTCTGTATCAGGAAAGTTATAGCTAATTAAAGGCTAAAGTGAAGAGATACGTTTCAGTAAAAAAAAAGTTAAACTGCATTTCTCTTTTTGTTTTAGGGCAGACTAGTAGGATTTCAGTTTTGTACTCGGTTAACTTTAAGTAATTATTGCTCATCCATTTATTTATTGCAGACAAGTAGTGAGGAAGTTTATAGCTGCTGTATCATTAGGTTCAACAGAGACACACAGTTGGGTGTCATCTGCATAACAATGGAAACATGCATTGTGCTCCCAAATGATGTTGCAGCACCTGAGACTAATCATGGACCAACGCAGCTCTCCTTGTGCAACCCCACCATTTCTCAGACACATGATCTCCAAGACGTAAAGCTTTCTCCCTTTGATGTGTGTTTTGAACCAGTATAACACACAGTCAGAAAGACCAACCAACTTGTTCTATGACAATTGATAAAATAAAAGGACAGGAATTGAGACCCTATTTGTATCGACTGAATTAAGTTCGAGGTCGCTGATTATTTTAGTTAGAGCTGAAACTAACCCTTTTAAGTATCTCACCAATGAATGGAAGGTTGGCTATGGGCCTATAGCTGGTCAGTGCATTGCCATATTGGTAGTGTTTCTTTAGTTGGGTTTTTACAACTGCTTAAAAATAGTGTAGTTACAGGGTCCATTCATGAGGTATGAATCAATAAATACATTTATATAATCATGATATTTGAACCACGTTGTTGTTCTGAATTACTCAAGTAAATTGTTCTGTTTCAGTCACTGTGGTTGTTTTTGTGTTTTTGTCCCAATAACAATAACCAACAGAACCTGTGAATGACATAATGTCTTCAATATAAATACTCAATGTACTGAAACACAAACCGATGTGGTGTGGTTACCTTGTGCCAGTGGGCAGAGCTTGGTCCAGCAGGTGGCCACGCCCTCCTGTGTATACTGACCAATCACAGTCTCCAGCAGGAAGAGTGGCATGCCACACAGCACAGCAAAGAAGCAGTAAGGCAACAGGAAGACACCTGCACACACAATGGAATGAGGTGATGAAGTGAGTGACAGTGTTTTTAAAGTGTTTGATCCAATGCAATGCTTCCACTGACAATTATTTTCTTTAGGGATTAATCCTGCAATTGTTTTCTCGAGAATCCATCAACCTCATCATCCTACCAACTAGGGTCCCTGCAGGCCCCAGAGGTCTACTTGTTGTCATATCTCACAGCTGCTTTATTCTATCGTTCCAATTTTTCATGAAAGTCAATCATCTTTTTCTCATGCATCATATCATTGTCCAGACACCATGCATTCTTCAATACCTCAGGCCCACACTGGGCATTATACTTTTCCTGACCCCCATTTTGTCCTTTATCACAGTGAACCAGCAGAAAATGCAAATAAACCTCACGTGTTACTTCTCTGTAAATACATGCCGTTAGTGCCTTCCTAAATGTTCAAGGACGGGAGGAGATAAGATGTCCTGTTATCTTCTGAAGATTCTATTTTGCACCAATTGTAGATGGTATGTAACTCACAGCTACTGGTTTATCAGTGTGTATAAAAACTGACACCTCCTGTGCTCAGGCTCATTCACTCAGCTCATTTATTTGTCTGTGTTGAGAGTCCATTTGCAGATGCTGAATTAAACTTTGAGTAAGACAAGACTCGACTTGATGTGCTTTGTTAGATTTTAATTAAAGGACCATTACACTCTGAGGTGACTCACAAGCAGGTGCATGTTACGACTGGAAAGTTAGTTGCTTTTTAAATAATTATTTGTAATGTATGGCCATCCTGGGGGACCCCAGTCAAAAGCACCCAACTGCAACTAATATATTTTAATAGATACATTAGCATGATAATAAGATAATTAGAAGGAGTGTTTAAGAACAGATTTAGAAACAGTTTCATGTTTTTTGCTGATTTAAATTAGTAGCTATCGAGTTGTCCACAAATAGAATTATGTTAGTCCCAATTATCCATGTGGCTAATACGGTGAATTAATACAGAGTAGGGTATAATTATAAGCTTTTGTAAAATGTTTTTTGAATGATTACTTTTTATTTCATGTAATCAAGTGTATGCAGTACACACAAGTGCAACTTTAGTTATGCCTGTAAATAGGGTATGGTTCGATTAGTTGAACTCGTGTATATACATTTTTATTTTACATTTATTGACCCGGACATTCCTTTACACAATCCACATTCCTTCAAGACTTAAAGTCCTTCTTCAGCTAGTGTGCAGCTTGATATATTGCAGATGTACATACAGAAATCAATGCCACAATAAAAGACCTCCTTAGTGATTTTCATAAAAGGTGCAAATATACTGTCAAACATGACAGTATGTCATGTTTGACAGTATATATATATATATATATATATATGTGTGTGTGTGTTCCAGCTTACCTCCTCCGTTCTTATAGCACAGGTAGGGGAACCTCCACACATTGCCCAGGCCCACTACATTGCCGGCTGCTGCCAGGATATATTCCCTTTTCTTCCTCCACTGTTCCCTCTTTTTCACTTTGGTCTCCATCTCTCTGTTCCGTCTCCAGTCCCACGATTGGTACTATCAGTACACTCCCCCGTCAGCCTGCTTTTATGCTCCTCTGTAGACAAAATAGCGTTTTTGCCCGATGGCCATGGCTGTAGGGCAGGAAGTGAATGTATCATTTAAGGTTTGGCTCAACTCCCCTTTTTATTTAATTAGAATTAGTTCATCCCTGAATGTTACTTTCTGATTTTGCAAAAAGTCTTGGATGAATACTAAGAACATTTACTAATTCATATGAATATAATAAACAGTAGAAAATGTATTCATAATTAAAAATCCTAAAAGAAGCATTGACATACAAGTCAATGAATACAAGTATGTAAGTATGTATAAAGTTGGAACTAGACCAAGTGGCACTGCTGTACATAAACGTTACATAATGTTTTACATAATATAACCTACAGCATTACATCAAAGGTTCAGGTTATAATGAAAGTGATATAAGATAATTGTACAAATAAAACTAAATGAAACAAGAAGTCAACAAAGTAAACATTTGTTAAGTAATGAACAAGATATGTTTCATGTGTTGATATGCAAGTGCAAGTTGTGACTGAATATAAAAAGTGTATGATCCTCAGACAGGGAGTTGAGCTGAGGTGAAACATGATAAGGATAAATGCTCACTGACGCCTGAATTGATCGTAAACAATGTTTCTGTCTCAACTTGCATATTGAAGTAAGTAACATTTTAAAACAGGACAAACTGGATTTAGCTTATGTAATACTGTGAGGGTGAGCCGTCAAACACTGTATGCAATGTGCAAATAAGACACAGTGGGAAAATGGACTCTGGGTGAGGAAACAATATTTAATAATATAGTATCCATAAATACTAATGCGAAGCCAGACTTAAGGTACAATTAGTTTGGAGCAGCCAAACTCACCCAGCTGTCCCCGCCTCCGCCTGTCAGAGGATCACAAACTCCTTGACAGAGTGGAGGCAGCAGTTGGGGCTGGGGAAAGTCGCCTCCAGCACCCGGACATCAGTACTGGCGCCCCCCAGGGACGTGTGCTCGACCCACTGCTCCTCTCCCTCAACACCAACAACTGCACCTCAGGAGACCCGTCCGTTAGACTCCTAAAATTTGCAGATCGTCTTTGCACTATTTTTATTGTTTACTTTACAGAATACTTTTATACTTGTTTTATTTTAATTTTATTGTCAGTCATTGATGCTTGGAGCAATGGTATAGGGCAGGGGTATTCAACTAAAACTCAGCGAGGTCCAGTTAGAGAGAATTTCCTCATGCAAAGGTCCGGAACATCACAATAATGTCTAATTTGGGTTCTATGATTTTGTGCCATATGTATTGAAGTAGCCAACAGGTGTATTAACGTCTGTATGTAGTCAACTGACTGTCAAATTAAATAAATAGTTAAGTTAAATTGAATAATATCTAAACAATATTTATTATTACAGAGTTCCAATTGAACTGGATTAATTATAAATAATACCCACTCTAATAATAAATAAATTATCTTCTCTCATTTCAAGTAAAATAAAGGCTGAATAAAAAAAAATAGCTTTTGAAAAATGTGACTTAAAATAAAGAGCCAAGATATTATATTCTTGTCATCTAAAAAGAGAAATGTGTGTGCAGGGACTTTATCTGTGGTTATTAAACCACTTGTTTCATCTCTATTCTCTCCGTTAACATGATTGTTGGACAGTTAATTACTGTGTTAGGATTCTGATCATATTGGCTCTGAGGTTTATTTTGCGGTGCCTTCATTTCGGATGTAGTCGGTACGTTTACTCAAAGATCTGCTTTGTCTCGTAGTGGTCCTTCACATCGCTGCTTTAATATCTCCACGGTCTCTGAACATATAAGACATACTGGTTATGAACTGGTTGTGGGAATAATAAACGTATAAGAGTCTGTCCACTCTTGGTCAAAGGCTCTGGTTAAGCTGTCCACATTTCTCTCTTTGGAGCGACAAGTGAAATAACTTCACTGACTCACGGACAACTATCGGGTCTCTCTCCTCCAGCCTCTCCCGTTATCGGGTCTCTCTCCTCCAGCCTCTCCCGTTATCGGGTCTCTCTCCTCCAGCCTCTCCCGTTATCGGGTCTCTCTCCTCCAGCCTCTCCCGTTATCGGGTCTCTCTCCTCCAGCCTCTCCCGTGTGTGAAAGTGGCCCTTGAGTCGAGGGCGACGCTTATCAGAATACACACATGTGATTGGTCGAGTAGGATCACGTGAGATGATATACAACGCGTGTGATTGGTCGAGTAGGATCACGTGAGATGATGTACAACGTGTGTGATTGGTCGGTTTATTTCCTGGACCGCTGAACGAGTGCCGTAAAGGTTAGAAAAGCTGCGCCGGTTAAATAGAAGTGATCCATGAAAATGTAATATTGTACAATTATCTATCGGTTTTCGGTCCAGGGTCCAGAGACAACGGTGTCTGGGTCCGGACCCGGACCGTGTCCGCCTGTTAGTGACCCCTGGTATAGGGGCTTTTCTTTATACATATTTATTTAATCTATATAATAATCTATTTTTATTATATGTTTTCACCACTTGTGTACATAACAGTCCTATGTCTTTACCTTCATTTGTTCAGCTTTGTTGTCCTTGTCCCAGCTGTTATTTCTATTTCTTACGTACATCCTCAGAGATGCAAAAATAAAAATAAAAACTAGTCAAATGCCTTGTATGTGCACACGTACTTGGCCAATAAAGGTATTTCTGATTCGCATGGGTCAATACAATCAAGCTGAAGCCGTCTCTCAGAGCTGAAACTCTGAGAGAAGCTCAAAATAACATTGCTGTCTTATAATCTTCACGTGTGGTGTCGGCCTATATTGTTTTTACTGTGCCAGTATCCGGGGGCGGTGCTAGTCCATGTTGATGAGTCCTTGGGCAGGAACCTCAACCCTTAAAGGCTCCCTCCTGTAAGCTGTGCCTAAAGGTGTGTGAATGAGTGAGAAGTGATATACATTTCCTTAAAGTTACTACAATGAACTTTTCATTTTGGATTGGCAGAGTGAGTGCAAATTGGAAACGTGGAGAAATGGCAATGAGCTCAGGCTCAGGTGTAAAACTGTAATTGAATCTCTTGGAAATTTTCCAAACCACGGCGGGAAAAAAGTGAGTCAGCCGGGCGGATGAGTTCCAATCAGAGCGGAGAGCTGACACAGCTGACGCTGGAGGAGCGGCGGCTCTCCACAGCAAGAGATGAGACAGCACAGCGATGTGTCATTTAAATGTGAACATTAATACAATAATAATAATTAAAATGATACGCTAAATAGTATTATTCCTCATGCCGACTAGCGAGGATAGCAATGTTTACGTTACACCAGAAATGGTCATACTTCTTAAAATAAAATAAAAAACACATCTGAATAAGCCACAATTTCTTTGATACAAAATAATTTTGTTATTGATCCTATGTCCCTGATTGCTGATTGTTTCCAACATGGGTTTGTAATTCCCATTAGAAAGATGAAGAACTATTTTGTCTGTGGTGGATGGTAGTAAAAAGAAAAACTACCTTTACGTGGGAGATTTTGTACAAAAACACAATAGTGGATTCATACACCCACCTTCATCTATACAGTTAAATTAATTGATCAATACTTTCTCCATATGCCACGTTTTCTATCATAATTACCTGTGTGACAGGACTGTCTGTAGAGAAAACAATGTTATGTCTATTTATCAAAATAGTGTTTCACTACGTGTGTTAAATTCATATGTGGAATAAGGTAATTAGAGGGAACAATGCCAGTCATTTGTAAAGCCAAGTCACATAGAAAAGTAACAGGGCTTGAATGAAGGTCAGCTCAAGATACGAAACATATTTTCCCCCTTAGTGTTCTTCAACAAAGTGAGTTATGTCTTTAGATTCCTGAACCCATTTCCAGTGAGTCTCTTTAATCTCTTAATATTTGAAGGCTTCATTTCTGAATGCATTGGCTGGAAGTTGAGAGCTGGAATTCACGGGAGGCAGAAATAGACACGGTCTTGGTGATCGATGGCATAATATAAGATCTTAATGAAGATTAAGGTTAAGGTTTTAACCTGCCAATACACTTCCCCCCTTTTAGCATTCCAGGCTCATTTTAGGACCGTAACTCATCGACCCTGTGTCCTGTGGGCTTCATCTGACCCAACTATCGGTCAGGTTTTAAGGATCCTCAAAAGAAGTGAAGTCTCCTGACAGAGTTGTGCTAGAGTCCGGACAGGGGTCACAGGTCACAGGGACATGGGCCAAACTTTCCTCCCTAAACTGACAAAGTGAAGGGTAAAAACTACAGTGCCTTACTATGTAAGCGAGTTATGTCTTTAGATTCCTGATCTCATTTCTAATGAGTCTCTTTCTGCCTCCACATGTTGGGAATTCATATTTGAAGGCTTAATTTATGACAGCATTGGCTAGAAGTTGAAGGCTGGATTCCACGGCAGGCACAAAGAGACAAATTCTTAGGCAGATAGGCATAATATAATAGAATATGATATAATAGAATATAATATAGACAGTATAACATGATCAAAAGTGTTGAAGGTTTTAACCTGCCAACACCCCTCCCCCACCTCCCTTTTAGCAAAAAGCGGGTTCTGCCAAGTGAAGCCAATGTAGAAGTGTCTTAAAACCTGCATTCTCTCTTCTGACCACCAGGGGGCGACTCCTCTGGTTGTATAGAAGTCTATAGAAAATGTCTCTACTTCTCTCTTGATTTATTCCCACAGTAAACATTGTAAACATGAGTTTATGGTCTCAATCTCTACGGCGTCTCTACATCACTCCTCCACATTTCAGATGTGGTAACTTCTGTTCATCGGTTGAGAAAAACAACAACATGGCAACGGACGTAATCCAACATGGCGATGGCGAAATCGTCGAACTCAAGGCTTCATAACGGCAGTCCACCAACCAATGGGTGACATCATGATGACTATGTACACTTCTTAAATACGGTCTATGATTCCATGCTAATTTCAGGAGATCTACTCTGTGTCCTGTGGGCTTCATCTGACCCAACAAAATAAGTCTACTAACTAAAGCCTGACAGAGGTCACGGGTACACAGGCAAACTTCCCCCCGGCTGCCAAAGTGAAGGGAAAAAAGACTATTGTCCATTGATGTCAAGAGAGAAAAAAACCTCAAAGGTTAGAATAGGGGGAAATAAATCCTGCCTACACACACTACACACAGTTCAACACAGGGCTGGACTCCAAGCTTTAGGCCCACCACTCAAACACGGCACGCTGTCACGTTCTAGTGGAGGCACGGCAACCTGTCAACCACACAGCACAAACTCTGCAATCAACCACCAACTCAAGGGGAGAGTTAGTAGACCATCTCCTGGATTGTTTCTAAATCGCACAGTTTTAGTTGGAAGTGTGCTTTCCAGTTTTAAATGGACAAATTGTTACTTTTGACCTTCTGACCATACATTTGGTACACATACATGAATATATTAAAACATCTTGTGTGTTTTGAGTTTTGGTCATGTGGTTAACTCTTAGTCTACATTTGTATTGCAGAATGTCCCTTACTGTCTTAACTCCAGCTCATGAATATAAGAACACATTCATATCAATAACATATTTAGGAATATAAAGGGATCTTTATTTGTCTTAGTCTGCTACTGAAAGGTGGTCTAACCAATAGTGCAATATATATACTGTATCTGTAAAATATTACATATATATACTTTTTTCTGAAAATGAAACAAAACAATTGTAGTTTTAGTATTATTGACGTACAAAGATATGCAACAAAAGATTTATCAAACAAGTTTAGAAATGTTGTTGGGGTAAAATGGATATAGTAAATAGGATAAATGGATCCTAATATAAATCGATAAATAATGGATAATGGAAATAGGATAAAATCTTTTAGAAGCCATCGAGGGATTATTATTTTTTTTCTTCTCAAAATAGGCCCGTAGATGGGAATGATCTGAAGCGTAAACATTTACGTGGATCTGGATCAACAGGGGGAGCTGGAAATGACAAAAGTCGTGAGGAGAAAGACCAGACGCTGCAGTCTGCTCTGTAAAAGGACTGGACGGAGGAGAGCGGCAGACCAAGGGGCGCGGCCTCAGTTTACACCGTCACAGATATCAATCTGCTGGAGTTTGTCTTTGTTCTCTCCCTGTTCTTTCCATCGTGGAAAGAAGGGAGGACATAAAAGTAAATATTATTCATTTAAGAAAACAATTAAGTCATTTAGACCTGGCGTAATCACAATCCCCCATCATCACACTCAGAAAATGTTTTCTTATTATCGAAGAGGCCGGGGATCATTTACTCAACTCAGACCCAGAGTTTTATTTACAAAACTACAAACTGGAGTCTCATATCCATACATTGGACTGAGTCACTGGTTGCACCATTCTCAGATTAAACTGCACTCATCTGTGTTAAATGTGAGGTTGTAATTGTGGTTCTCTGAAGATGCTGTTTGTGTCTGGGTGTTTGAAGTGTTTTTGATTCGTTGTTCTATTTGTATTTCACGGCTTTAGTGCATGATTTTATTTGTTTATCGCATGTTTTAAGAATGAGCATTTTAGAGTTCACGCTGCCCTTTCACTCCCGCAATCAGAACTTAATCGCTGATCTGCACAAGACTTCCTTTGAGTGATTGACAGCTGACTGAGCCAGGAGAGGATTTTTCATAGGTAGAGTGGAGCTAATCGGAGGGAAGGAAGTAGAAGGAAGCTGAGGAACCAGGGGAGCAGAGGAAGAGGATGGAACGAGAGAAAGGGAATGTAATCAAAGGAAGCTAAACATCTGACTATTTCCTGACATATGTCCTTGCCTTGAGTTGAGAGGGGAGAGTCCTGATTGGAACACAAGGTTAGAGATTAAGACTTTTGGGGCGTGCACAAATTCCAATTTTGTAGTTCATCAAAGGCACCTCAAAGTCTGATCTGACATAGTGAGCAAATGAAGTGAAGCTAAAATTGGTGTAAAGTTAATAGTGACAGCATTCGGAACCGTTTGAAGACTTTTAGCACGAGCACATGGCAGGCCTGATGACGACAACAGTACAATAATGTGAGATTTTTCTTCAATGTGCTGATTCTTTATGGTATAGTAGTCGGCAAGGCTCATCCTGCGAGACGGGAAGAGCCCACATACGCCCACGCTCATAGAATGGATCAAACTCATGACAGAGACAGCTGCATTTGAAAATATGATTCCGAGGGTAAAAAACATTCCAAGCAAAACTGACCAAGCATGGAAAAATCTGATGGCTTATATTATAAATTAGAGGAGGGGTCGAGTACTCGTGGGTGGGATTTGTGTGTATAGGAAAATCTTGTGGCTGCTTTTAAGTCAAGTGGTGAATGTATCCTTTTTTTCTGTTTTGTATTTCTTTTTACTAGTATTATTATTTTTCCCTTTGTATGTTTTTTTTTAAATTTTTTTTTACTTTATTATTGTCTGACAAACCTACCTTATTAAGAGCACTTTCTGTTTCCTTCTGCCCTGTCTCAACGATTAAAGGATTTTCAGCTTCTAATACTATTAAATGTGTCACAGCTTCATGACCATCCTCGAGCTAGCTGCTCCTCACAAGCGTCTCACTCTAAAAGCTCCGTTCGTAAACTAACACCCCACATAACAGTACTATTATGACATACCTTTTTTCTTTCCTCAATGGCGCCCTGTCAATCACAAGGTAGCCCCGCCCTAAAGCATACACTGCTTTATCCTTTATCTTACCCGAAATGGGTAAAACAATAATTTACAAAATGGACATCATGTTAAAACTATATATATATTTAGATGGCTTTTCCCCCATCGACCTTGACCAATTGACGTCAACAATTTCTGCTTCTAAACCTTCTACCTGTCTCTTGGACCCCGTCCCGACGAGGCTGCTTAAAGAAGTTTTACCTTTGATTGGCACCTCTCTGCTGGATATTGTCAATCTGTCTTTACAAACAGGCCATGTACCACAGTCTTTTAAAGTAGCTGTGATCAAGCCTCTTCTCAAGAAGCCCACTCTTGATCCAGAGGTGTTGGCTAACTATAGACCGATCTCTAACCTTCCCTTCCTCTCTAAGATCCTTGAGAAAGTAGTCGCAAATCAGTTATGTGACTTTCTACATAACAATAGATTATTTGAGGATTTTCAGTCAGGTTTTAGAAAACACCACAGCACAGAGACAGACAGCACTGGTGAAAATTACTAATGACCTTCTAATTGCATCAGATAAAGGACTTGTCTCTGTCCTTGTCTTGATAGACCTTAGTGCTGCATTCGACACCATTGACCATCACATCCTATTACAGAGATTAGAACATTTGATTGGCATTAAAGGAACCGCATTAAGTTGGTTTAAATCCTATATATCAGATCGATCTCAGTTTGTATATGTAAACGATGAAACCTCGATTACCACCAACGTCAGTCACGGAGTTCCACAAGGTTCTGTGCTTGGACCAATCTTATTCACCTTATATATGCTTCCTTTAGGCAATATTATCAGAAAACACTCCATAGACTTTCATTGTTATGCTGATGATACTCAATTATATCTATCGATCAAGCCAGACGAAACCAACCAGCTTGCTAAACTTCAAGCTTGTCTTTAAGATATAACAACATGGATGACCTGCAACTTCCTGATGTTAAACTCAGACAAAACTGAAGTCCCAGAACACCTCCGAAATCAACTATCTAATGATATAGTTTCTCTTGATGGCATTGCCCTGGCATCCAGCACCATCGTAAAGAATCTCGGAGTGATCTTTGATCAGGACTTGTCCTTTAACTCTCACGTAAAACAAATCTCAAGGACTGCCTTTTTTCACCTACGTAACATTTAAAAAATCAGGCACATCTTGTCTCAAAGCGATGCAGAAAAATGTGTTCACGCATTTGTTACTTCTAGACTAGACTACTGCAACTCCTTACTGCTCTAATAAGTGTTGTGGAAGATTTGTACGTTAATCAGGAGAAGAAGCCAAAGTTTAGAAATGGATAAAGTCTTTAGAAATCAAGTTTGTCTTTGTCTTGTTTTATTGCTTGCAAGGGAGATTCACAAACAACTGTATGCTCCGCAGCCTGTAGCAAATGTCTCAACATTTCACAGATCACATCATAATTAATACAATGTCTAACAGTAAGCTTCTCACGCATTCTTCTGGATTCTGACTTTGATCGTTGAAACTGTGTTCTTGTTTTACAACTTCTCTAAGACCGTTTGCTAAATTTTATCATGTCATTTTCTATTAGTCACACACATATTTTCCCATCACATAATAAGTCTCTTAAATCTCTCCAGTTGATCCAGAATGCTGCAGCGCGTGTACTAACAAAAACTAAGAGAAGAGATCATATTACTCTTGTATTAGCTTCTCTGCACTGGCTCCCTGTAAAATCAAGAACTTTGAAATCCTTCTCCTCACCTACAAAGCCTTAATTGCAACAACACGTTCCTGTCGGTACATGCTGCACAACATCAGGAGAATCGTACCGTCCCCTTCTCACCCAGAAGGCGGCACAGGTTCTGGTACAGGCACTGGTCATCTCACACCTAGACTACTGTAACTCCCTCCTGGCAGGTCAACCTGCTACCGTGCAATCTGACCTCTGCAGCTCATCCAGAATGCAGCAGCTCGACTGGTCTTTAACCTAAATTCACCCACACTACTCCGCTCCTCCACTCCCTTCAATGGTTACCGGTGGCTGCTCGCATCCGTTTCAAAACATTGTTACTTGCGTACCATGCTGCGAACAGATCGAGTCCAGTCTACATCCAGGACATGGTCAAACCGTACACCCCAGTCCGCTCACTCTGCTCTGCATCTGCCAATCGGCTTGTAGTTCTGTCACTGAGCGATTAAACGCTAAAATCGCGATTGTTCGCTGTCCTGGCTCCTAAATGGTGGAATGAACTCCCTAATGACATCAGGACAACAGAAAGTCTCTACATCTTCCGCCACAAACTAAAAACACATCTCTTCCAACTATACCTGGAATAATAATAAAAATAAATAAATTTTAAAAAAAGTACATACAGTATGTATATATCGTAGTACTTTAGTAGCACTTAAATGGCACTTACTTATAGCACTTGGTAGCTTGGCTTTCTTGAGGAAATTGTACTTTCTTGATTCTTGTTGTTCTGGGTTTGAACTCTGGTTGAATGCACTTATTGAAAGTCGCTTTGGATAAAAGTGTCTGCTAAATTAAATGTAATGAAATAATGTGATTGGTGAGGCGCCATCATATCTTAAGGACCTTACAGTACCATATTACCCCACTAGAGACCTTATAGTACCATATTACCCCACTAGAGACCTTATAGTACCATATTACCCCACTAGAGAGCTTACAGTACCATATTACCCCATGAGAGCTTATAGTACCAAATTACCCCACTAGAGAACTTATAGTACCATATTATCCTTATAGTACAATATTACCCCACTAGAGAGTTTATAGTACCATATTACCACTAGAGAGCTTATAGAACCATATTACCCCACTAGAGCGTTTATAGTACCATATTACCCCACTAGAGAGATTATAGAACCATATTACCCCACTAGAGAGCTTATTTAAGCAATAAGGTACTCGAGGCAGTACTGTATCGTCAATAATGTACTGTTCAAGGGTGTTGTTAGGCCCAACGCGCAGCGGAGGGCCGGCAAACCCTTGAACAGTACATTATTGACGATACAGTACTGCCTCGAGTACCTTATTGCTTTTATAATACGGTTGCCTGCGACATTATAAATAATAAGTAAATAGCAAGCTGCCTTTCAGCACAAAATAGTTGTAGCCACCAAACATTGTGTATCGCATTTCAGTAGCCGAGAGAAAATAGTCCCCGTGTGTGGCTGTTGCTATGCAACAGACAAACAGCATTGGGAACATCACGTTTGTTAGCCTAGCTAGATGTCGCACCATCTCATTCATTCACATTGCTCATTTTATAAAAGTTGCCATTAAAATAACAAAAATGACAATTGGACACTTTCAATAAAATAATATTTAATTTAAACATTAGGCCTAAACATTCTAAATCAATCATAAATGCTAAAAGAAAACTAAAGTTACGAGTGACTTGGGACTCGATAGACTAACATTAGGCTGTTGTTAACGTTTGTTTATGTTGATTTGGATATCTCCATTAATTGTGCATCCGTGGAAAACGTTTCTCATGTCCCCTTCGTCTCTGATATTGCTTCCGACCACTCTTGCTCTCTTTGCCGGTGGCTCGGTGTTGGAAGTGCCTTCTCCAGCAAGGATATTACTCCAACGCTGTCTTTCATTGAGATTTGGTGCCCAGTAGCTTTGAAGGGAGCTTTCGGATTTATAGCATGACGTCCACCTGAATTATCCTCTTCGGCTAACCACTCATCAAAAGTCATTCACCCCAAAATATCAAAGTTTACACGAAACATGTTTGGTAACTGTCAAGCTTGAAATGACAACTAACGGTCGCGCAAAATCTAACGTTACCTGTTATTTTGAGTGCGCACTGATATGGAACGCTCAGGCAAATGTAAACAGGTGTACAGTACATTATGGCTCAATACAGTACACCCCGTGACTCACTCTCAACCAATCAGAATGCTTGATTTCATCTACCCGTATTATAAAGAACCATATTACCCGACTCAAGAGCTTATAGAACCATATTACCCCACTAGAGAGCTTATAGAACCATATTACCCCACTAGAGTGCTTATAGTACCATATTACCCCACTAGAGAGATTATAGTACCATATTACCCCACTAGAGAACTTATAGTACCATATTATTCTCATAGTACAATATTACCCCACTAGAGAGTTTATAGTACCATATTATTCTCATAGTACAATATTACCCCACTAGAGAGTTTATAGTACCATATTACCCCACTATAGAGCTCATAGTACCATGTTACCCCACTAGAGAGCTTACAGTACCATATTACCCCACTAGAGAGCTTACCATATTACCCCACCAGAGAGCTTACAGTACCACATTACCCCACTAGAGAGCTTATAGTACCATATAACCCCACTCAAGAGCTTATAGAACCATATTACCCCACTAGAGAGTTTATAGTACCATATTACCCCACTAGAGAGCTTATAGAACCATATTACCCCACTAGAGAGTTTATAGTACCATATTACCCCACTAGAGAGCTTATAGAACCATATTACCCCACTAGAGAGCTTATAGTACCAAATTACCTCACTAGAGAGCTTATAGTACCATATTACCCCACTAGAGAGATTATAGTACCATATTACCCCACTAGAGAGATTATAGTACCCTTTTACCCCACTAGAGAGTTTATAGTACCATATTACCTCACTAGAGAGCTTATAGTACCATATTACCCCACTAGAGAGCTGTGCTCACTGAATGCGGGGCTACTTATGGTTCCTTGAGCCTCAAAAAGTAGGGTGGGAGCCAGAGCCTTCAGTTATCAAGATCATCTTCTTTGGAACCAACTTCCACTTTTAGTCTGGGAGGCAGACACAGTCACTACCGAGTAGACCTCTTTGATAGCACTTATAGTTAGGGCCGGGTCAGGTTTGCCTTGGTCCAGTCCCTAGATATGCTGCTATAGGCCTAGACTGCTGGGACATCTTAGGATACACTGAGCTCCTCTCTCCGCTTCTCTATCTCCTTCTGTATGTTATATTGTTCATTCTGTACACATGACATCTATTGTACTTCTGTCCATCCTGATAGAGGATCCTCCTCTGTTGCTCTCCTGAAGGTTTCTTCCCTTTTTCTCCCCGTTAAGGTTTTTTTGGGGGGGAGTTTCTCCTGAACCGATGAGAGGTCCAGGGTCAGAGGATGTCGTATGTGTACAGATTGTAAAGCCTTCTGAGGTAAATTTGTAATTTGTGATTTTGGGCTGTACAAAATAAATTGAATTGAATTGAATTGAATTGAATTGAATGGAATTGATGCATAATATCCCAATCAGACTCAGTGACACCAGTGTGACAGACGCCGAGCCCCGTTTGGGAGTGTCTCTGGATGAGACAAAGTTTAGAGAAGCGGCCGTGTGCTGCTCTTTATCTCTTACGTTTATAAGATAAGGATACATTTAAAAAAAAAAAAATCCTCATCTTTATAGCTTCCTATCTTTGAACACCAAAGTGTTTGAAAATCCTTCTGATAAGGCATAAATATCACCTTTGTTTGGCTTATTGTTAAAGTGCAGTGGATAGCTGCTTTCCTAAGCGTTTCTGTGGGAAGCATTCTGGACTGAGTTCTCTGTCTAATGGAGCGCAGATGTCTTGGGCATCTGTCGAGGGAGCCATGTAACATAGCGACACATAGCACAGTTATATCTTTGCTTCTAAATATAGAGCTGCAGTCTCAACACAAGTCTTTTAAAAATAGTAACTTTATAGGCTCCAAAATGGATTTACGTTCCATACAGAAAATGCTAGAAACATACAAGTAATACAGCCAACCAACACTTTGTTTTTGAAACAATCTACTTCATTGAAATATAGAAGTTTTTTTCTCTCAAAATATCACAAAGTTTTTTCTTGATAAATGAATTCTTCCTTGTTGCAGTTTTGGAGGGAGGATGGGTGGTGAGATGTATTCATCACATCAAGAGGGAGTTAGAGTTCATTCTTAAGATGTGTATGTAAGATGTGTATGTAAGATGTGTGTGTAAGATGTGTGTGTAAGATGTGTGTGTAAGATGTGTGTGTAAGATGTGTGTGTGTGTGTGTGTGTGTGTGCGCGCGCGCGCGTGTTTGTGTGTGACATGTTCATTAATCACAGGATCTCTTTTCCAACAAAGCAGAGTTCAATCAGTGGTCACGGGTGCTGTGGGTTTTTTTTTTTTTCTCCCTTGTTAAAGTTTTTTTTGGGGGGATTTTGTCCTATTCCGATGAGGGTCCTCGGATAGAAGCTAAGGCAAATTAGTGATTTGGGGCTTTACAAAGAAATTAAGTTGATTTGAATTGATCAAATAAACATGCTGTTAATTATTGCTTGTGCTTGACGACAGGGAAAAGAAAGATTAAAGTCAAAGTTTTTCACAGGGGTACAGTACACCAAAAACACACATATTCCACCCAATATAAAAGATGGACACAAATAAATTAAACCATAAAAAGCATATAAAACAAGTGTGAAACAGGATAACATTCCTACATTACATTTTTGTCTGAGTTGTATCATGCGGATGTATTTATTGTAGAGACAATATTACTCATTCATTGTACAAATTTACTAAAACACTACAGTAAATACATTCACCCCCTCTCCCCCTCCTCTTTCCATTGCATTAATATAAAATGTTTACACCTGTTTTTAAAAACATTTAATTGATTCCAAAGACCTCACATCATCTGGTAAGCTGATCAACATGCTTGATCCAAAATGACCATACAACTGAATTGTGACTAGCAGGCTTTGGACCTGTTGACAGTTGGAACCAGAGTTACTCGATACATGTTGATCTCCTCACCCACCGAGGCAGGGGCGACAGCAGTGCCGGGGAGAGGGGACAGCAGCCTGCCAAACCCCACATATACGGCCCTTCATGATTGCATCTGAACAACAGAACACAGCAAAACACACAAGAAATTACAAGAAGTCCCCTTCAAGTCGGAACAACAACTCAAGAATAGTTAATGTGTTGTTTAAGCAATAGATTACGGCACATCTTCCTTGTAGCGTCCACATTGTGTCCACATTACAGCTTAAAGCTCATCAACACACTAAAGTCAGAAGAAGCGTGCATAGATCATCTGTGGGGTGAACCCATCGTCCCGGCTCGGGAGATGGGACCGTCCGTTGTCTCCACTCTTCAAGTGGCAAGTGTCATTGTAATTTTTATATAAACTGCTTCTAACTTGTTCTGGTGTCGGTGTGTTTGTGTCCAGCTGCTCGCTGCCTTTCCAAAACTGTTTAGTTGGTTGCTGCTGCTGGCAAACATCAACTTCTGCTGCAGCCGCCTGTCTGATATCAAGTGCTGCCGGTTTTTGGCGGGGCACTCTTTTCTCGCAAAAATCTCCCAAGTAAATTTACAAAAATAAGTTGTATTCCAACAAGGTCAGCAGGTTAAACAGACTTTGCAACTTTGTAACTCTGCTGGCCTCACAGTGCGTGTGTGTGCAGATTCAGGGAAAGTGACTCGTGGGAACAGAAACAGGAGGGACTGGAGATACAGCATGGGGTTGTTTTACGCTAATCGGAATATGCACGTCATTTTCATTAGCCATGTAAACAGCTTATTACAATTGTCTTTTACGGAATAAGGGCCAAAAGGGGAATATTTGGTGCATGTAAACGTAGTCATTATAACTTCTGGAATCCATGAAGGAGCTTTTGGAGAATCGGGTTCACAGAAGGTGCACAAAGCTCTTCCATCCTGTTGCTGACTGATGCTCATTTCTTGGAGTCGAGGCAGTGGGGACTTTCAGTTTTTATGGTGGAGGTTTAACTCCTGCTCCAGCTCCTTGGACTGTGCTGACACTAAACCAAAGTATGTGAGCATGAATTAGTGCATTGGAGGACGAGACACTGAATGAGTTAACCAGATGGACCTGAGACTGAGACTGAGAGCCTATCCAGAGAAAGAGCTGGAATGTATGGAGACCACAGGGTTAATCTAAACAGCTATTTATAAAGCTTAAGTGGGAACAGACGTACGTGTACGTGTGTGTGTGTGTGTGTGTGTGTGTGTGGTGTGTGTGGTGTGTGTGGTGTGTGTGTGGTGTGTGTGTGTGGTGTGTGTGGTGTGTGTGTGGTGTGTGGTGTGTGTGTGTGTGTGTGTGTGAAAAAGAGTGCCTGAATGTGTATTAATTTGAACTGCATGTGTGAAATCCTTGGCTCCATGCTAGTAAGTACCAACTATGTGTGTGTGTGTTGTACTGGTAGCAGGTCAGTTATCCATCCTGCAGTCTATAAACATTTCCAAATGTGTGTGTGTGTGTGTGTGTGTGTGTGTGTGTGTGTGTGTGTGTGTGTGTGTGTGTGTGTGTGTGTGGTAGCCCTCTTCTTCCTCTCAGCATTCTTTTAAATATTTACGACAGCCAACCAGAGATGGTTGTTCTCAGGTCAGCTGCCATCGCAGGCCAATCAAAGAGGCGGAGCCCTGCCAAAAGGAGTTACACAACGACTGGGCTTTTGGTGGGAAAGAAAGTTAAAATCTCTCCCCGCCATGATCCGGATTATTAGTCAGATCCGTCAGATCTGAAATTGTGAAAGAAGTCAGAGCTTGCACATTGCAAGAAACAGATGCTGCAAGAAATAGTTCCTCTGAATAAGTGACTCCTTTACGCATTTTCATGACGGGACTTTTTACGGTCCAAAAAGTAATCACTTCCTCATTTTATCTTATTGCACAATTGTGTGAAATTGTCCTAATGAGCATATGAATAGTGACCTTGACCTTCGTCAGTTCATCAGTTCGTCCTTGAGTCCAAGCGGGCATCTATGCCAAATTTGAAAAGATTCCCTCCAGGCGTCCCAGAGATATCGTTCTCAAGAATGAGGCGGATCTGAAAACATGAAGCTATCGACCGGCCTGAGGCAAAACAACGGGCTTCTGAAAAGCAACAAAATGAAGCAGGTAACAGCAAGGATACACAAGAAGCATTAAACGTTACAATATTTTGTTTAACAAAAGAACTGAGAAAAAGAAGGGATCAAATGGTGACATCATTATGACTATTGTTTTGCAACAAAGAGTCATGAAACAACAAGGACATGGAATTCTTGAGAAGCAAGACACCGACAGGCCTTTGCCTTTTTTTAATCTGTCATCTGATAAAAATCACTACGCACAGAAACCGTGCACGCTGAGTCCAATGCTTTTTGTTATTCTATTCAATAATAAAACAAAGCTGGAAGTGCACAATAGATCGCGCTAATCCTAAACGGGGTTAATGAATGAATGGCGTGAGCAAGAAGATAGCATTTGGCGTCCTAGAGCACCATCACCACTGTTGTGCGTCCTTCGACTCAGATTCCACACGGTTCAGCAATTAGCTGCCACGATCTATGTTTGAATTCTGCATCTCTCTATTTATTTTTGTATTAATGCAAAGCGCTTTATCCCGAGAGACATGGGATTCAGTTTGACGTGAAACAGATGAGTGGTCAAACAACCCTCTTTTGGCTTTTGACAAAAAGTGAGAAAAAAAACTCAAACTTGCTCCGAAGATTTTCAGTGTCGCCGTGCAAACGTGAATGACACAACATGAGCCAACGTGATCGACAACAAAAATCCAGTCTCCAGGACATGGGGCCTGTGGGTGACGCCATGAAAACATCCCCACCAATGATTTCACACTGTTCCACTGATCTACAGGTGGCTGTAACAGGCAAAGAGCTGTCATGTGCCAACAAAGAAGAAGAAGACTCCCAACAAGTAAACATGGATGTAAACAATGCTGGATACAAAATATGTGAAAAATCAGCTTTGGAAAAGAAAATGTATTCACCTCAAGGGTGCACACAATACGTTCTATCTTACAGCCGGCACAAAGCGGCACACAGCAACTCGTTTCAGACTGACATAGTTGTATAAGTAGTAAATGTATTTGCACCCATCTGTGCACCCATGGGCATGATGGAGGAGTGGTCAGGCGCCAGAAACGCTGTTGAATTGCGATCTAGAGGCAGCAGAGACAATTGCCCCATTGCCCAAAATAATCTTGTCTAAAGTCAATGGTTCAGAATTTTAGAATATAATTCAGATACTAAGATGCACCTACTTAGGCAGGTCTACAAAGGATTTTGAGCATCAAACATTTCTAATAATTTCAGAGCATTGATGAGTTCAAAAATTTAAATGTATTGAAAAAAATGCAAATGTAATCATTTCCAAACTTTACAACGTGTTTTTGTCTAGCAAAATATTCTGCTTCTCCGTTTGGCATTTAGCCTTTCAAAATAAAAAAATCCACTTGCTTCTCAAATTTGGGAGGAATGGAAGATTGCTTGGATTGTATTAATTCATGTTACGGCCCAAACACACAACCATTACACTGGCTCTGGAGAGAGCCTTTCACTTTTCTTATATTACCTAATAGCAACCGTAGTTCTCCCAGGCATGGAAAGGGAGGAATGAGGGAGTGATATTCAGTTGGTTGCCATTGGCAACATCACCGCTAGTTACCGATAAATCCGACACACTGGTCTTGATTCTTAGATATCTGTCTCTGAGATTATTTCCCCACTTAAAGTCCAAACATGAATGGCAAACATCGTGGGATGCGTCCAATAACCCTCTCACTGGGAGGGAATTCTTCTGACACCGACCAAAAGATTCACAATGAATCCATTCAGCATTGTTGGCCAATGCTGCTCCATAGCCTCGGGGACTACTTTTATGTGGCTCCAACACAACGGGTTGGAATGGGAATAAAAATTACCCTGGGACATTTGAGCCAGACCACCCAACTGAGACCCACCTGGAGATCCACCACCACGTATTAATACCATGTTGCACTAAAAGAAGTAACAGAGAACTGATTACTCAAAGTAAATATGAACATTTTTAGGAAATAGAAACCCCTGTAAAATGTGATGTAATGATAGCAGTATATTTATATAGTTGTATAATATATATAATGATTTTTGTTCACACTGTGTCAGATCTCATATTCTGTGGGTATTTTTATAACTAAGTAGTTTGTTATGAGATAGATATCAGAAACAGTTTTTCATATAATACAGTTCAGTTCTTTTTCGAACGACCATGTAACTCAACACACAACACCACAAGTAAACACACAAACGTAGTAGTTGTATCAACAACAAATGAACATTACCAAGAAAAGTAGCTGGTATTTCTCGCAGTTCTATTTGCATTGTATTACATTGTGCATTCTCTCTAAACTAACTACAAGTATCGGTGGCAGATTAGAACTGACGCTGGGCAGCAGAGACATAAAACAGGACCAATATAAGTCATCGTAGTGGCATTTTTCCTTCATTGAATCCTTCTGTAAAACAGTTAAATTGGATGCTTGTATTTAGCTTTTCAGCCCCACATTTATAACTTGGTTATTGATGTAAATTGACTTAGCATTAGTCCACAGCTAGCTAGGTCAGTGTTACAGGCGTCCCTATAGCCTAATGGTTCAGGCTCATAACACACAACTGCAATGTCCACGGTTTGACTGGGTATCTCTGACTATCATGATAGTACATTTATTTATTTAGCACCTTGAAAAACAGAGTTTACAAAGTGCTTTGACAGACAAAGCAAGTCAAAAGCAAAGCAATATGACAACAGTTAGCTTAACAGTGAGGCCCAACTAATGCAAGACCAACCAACGTAAAATGTAAACCTGGAAAAAAACAGTACAAAAGATGAAACAATAAAACTAATCGATACGATAAGAACAAAATAAATTAATAAATTAAATAAAATAGTAATAACAATAATAAAATAAAGCATCCCCGATCCCCGATCCCGGGCGGTCCTTCTGTGTGGAGTTTGCACGTTCTCCCCGTGGCAGCATGGGCTCCCTCTGGGTTCTCCGGCTACCTCCCACAGTCCAAAGACATGCAGCTCAGGTTAATTGGAGGCTCTGAGGTGTAGGTGTGAATGTGAGTGTGAATGGTTGTCTGTCTCTATATGTGTCCTGAGAAACTGGAGACCTCAATTCAATTCAATTCAATTTATTTTTGTATAGCCCAAAATCACGAATTACAAATTTGCCTCAGAGGGCTTTACAAATCTGTACACACTGACATCCTCTGTCCCAGAACCTCTCATCGACTCAGGAAAAACTCCCCCAAAACACCCTATCAACAGGGAGAAAAATGGAAGAAACCTTCAGGAGAGCAGCAGAGGAGGATCCCTCTCCCAGGATGGACAGAGTACGAAAATAGATGTCATGTGTACAGAATGAACAGCATAACAGAGTTACAACACGTTGAATTCACATAAAATAGAAAAGAATGTGCATCAGCAGTTCCACGGAAGGAACCAGGAGGCAGGACCAGGGTCCAGATGCAACCAAGATTCGTGGAAACCTGCGAGGCGAGAAAGCACAAAGACTCCGAGGGAAGAAGTAGAGTTAGTAATGTGCATTTATAGAACATGAATTCATACAGAAGGAAAGAGAGAAAAGGAGAGAGGAGCTCAGTGTATCCTAGTTGTCCCCCAGCAGTCTAGGCCTATAGCAGCATATCAAGGGGCTGGAAAGAATGGACCAGGGCAAACCTGAGCCAGCCCTAACTATAAGCGCTATCAAAGAGGAAAGTCTTAAGTCTACTCTTAAATATGGTCACTGTGTCTGCCCCCCGGACTGAAAGTGGAAGCTGGTTCCATAGAAGAGGAGCTTGATAGCTGAAGGCTCTGGCTCCCATCCTACTTTTTAAGACTCTAGGAACCACAAGCAGCCCCGCATTCAGTGAGCGCAGCTCTCTAGTGGGGAAATATGGTACTATGAGATCCTTAAGATATGATGGTGCCTCACCAATTAAGGCTTTTGTAGGTGAGGAGAAGGATTTTAAATTTGACTCTTACAGGGAGCCAGTGAAGAGAAGCTAATACAGGAGTAATATGATCTCTTCTCTTAGTTTTTGTTAGTACACGAGCTGCAGCATTCTGGATCAGCTGGAGAGATTTAAGAGACTTATTAGAGCAGCCTGATAATAAGGAGTTACAGTAGTCCAGTCTAGAAGTAACAAATGCGTGAACTAATTTTTCTGCATCGCTTTGAGACAGGATGTGTCTAATTTTTGAAATGTTACGTAGGTGAAAAAAGGCAGTCCTTGAGATTTGTTTTACGTGAGAGTTAAAGTACAAGTCCTGATCAAAGACAACTCCGAGATTCTTTACGGTGGTGCTGGATGCCAGGGCAATGCCATCAAGAGAAACTATATCATTAGATAGTTGATTCCGGAGGTGTTCTGGGCCTAATAAAATAACTTCAGTTTTGTCTGAGTTTAACATCAGGAAGTTGTAGGTCATCCATGTTTTTATATCTTTGAGACATGCTTGAAGTTTAGCAAGCTGGTTGGTTTCGTCTGGCTTGATCGATATATATAATTGAGTATCATCAGCATAACAATGAAAGTCTATGGAGTGTCTTCTGATAATATTGCCCAGAGGAAGCATATATAAGGTGAATAAGATTGGTCCAAGCACAGAACCTTGTGGAACTCCGTGACTGATGTTGGTGGTCATCGAGGATTCATCGTTTACATATACAAATTGAGATCGATCCGATAAATAGGACTCAAACCAGCCTAGTGCGGTGCCTTTAATGCCAATCAAATGTTCTAATCTCTGTAATAGGATGTGATGGTCAATGGTGTCGAATGCAGCACTAAGATCTAACAAGACAAGAACAGAGACAAGTCCTTTATCTGATGCAATTAGGAGGTCATTAGTAATTTCCACCAGTGCTGTCTCTGTGCTGTGGTGTTTTCTAAATCCTGACTGAAAATCCTCAAATAAACTATTGTTCTGTAGAAAGTCACATAACTGATTTGCAACTACTTTCTCAAGGATCTTAGAGAGGAAGGGAAGGTTAGAGATCGGTCTATAGTTAGCCAACACCTCTGGATCAAGAGTGGGCTTCCTGAGAAGAGGCTTGATCACAGCTACTTTAAAAGACTGTGGTACGTGGCCTGTTTGTAAAGACAGATTGACAATATCCAGCAGACAGGTGCCAATCAAAGGTAAAACTTCTTTAAGCAGCCTCGTCGGGACGGGGTCCAAGAGACAGGTAGAAGATTTAGAAGAGGAAATTGTTGAAGACAATTTTTTGAAGTCGATGAGAGAGAAGCCGTCCATACATATATCAGGGCTTATAGCTGCCTCCAAGGATAGATCGGCACTGGTTGAGGGCAAGAGACCATTAATCTTGTCTCTAATAGTTAGAATCTTATCATTGAAGAAGCTCATGAAATCATTACTACTGAGGTCTATGGGAATACACGGCTCAACAGAGCTGTGACTCTGTGTCAGCCTGGCTACAGTGCTGAAGAGAAATCTGGGGTTGTTCTTATTTTTCTCTATTATTAGTGAGTAATAGGCTGCTCTGGCATTACGGAGGGCCTTTTTATATGTTTTAAGACTATCTCGCCAAACTAACCGAGATTCTTCTAAATTGGTGGAACGCCATATCCTTTCAAACTTTCGCAATGTTTGTTTTATTTTGCGGGTTTCAGGGTTATACCATGGAGCGAACCTCCTCTGCTTTATTATCTTCTTTTTTAGAGGAGCTATAGAGTCTAGTGTCAGTCTCAGTGAGCCTGTAGCACTATCGACGAGATGATCAATCTGGGACGGACCAAAGTTAGTACAGGAGTCCTCCGTTATATTGAGACATGGCATTGAATTAAATACAGATGGAATCGCTTCTTTAAATTTAGCTACAGCTGTCAGATAGACATCTGGTGTAGAAACTTTTGCCTAACGGTGTACACTCTGGTAGTATAAACTCGAAAGTTATTAGGTAATGGTCTGATAAAAGAGGGTTCTGTGGAAAAACTATTAAGTGTTCTATTTTAATGCCATATGCAAGAACAAGGTCGAGGGTGTGGTTAAAACAGTGAGTGGGTTTCTGTACACTCTGACAAAACCCGATTGAATCTAGTAATGAGATAAACGCAGTACTAAGGCTATCATTATCAACATCCACATGAATATTAAAGTCACCTACAATAATAACTTTATCTGTTTTAAGAACTAAACTTGATAAAAACTCTGAAAAATCAGATAGAAATTCAGAATACAGACCAGGGGCCCGGTACACTATAACAAATAGAATTGGCTGTATTGTTTCCCAGGTTGGATGTGAAAGACTAAGAACAAGGCTTTCAAATGAGTTGTAGTTCAATTTTGGTTTAGGGTTCATTAATAGGCCCGAGTCAAAGATAGCTGCTACTCCACCTCCTCGGCCGGTGCCTCGAGGAATGTGAGTGTTAATGTAACTTGGAGGAGTTGATTCATTTAGGCTGACATATTCTTCATGACACAGCCAGGTTTCAGTAAGACAGAATAGATCAATGTGATTGTCAGATATTAAATAATTTACTAAAACAGCTTTAGATGACAAAGATCTGATATTTAAGAGTCCACATTTAATTCTCCTATTTTGCTGCACTGTTGCGTTGGTGGTGTTAACTTTTATGAGATTATTTTGTACAACTCCTCTTCTAGTTGCTTTAGATTTAATTAATTTAAGTGGCCGTGGGGCAGACACAGTCCCTATATAGTTTTGGGTGGGTAACTGCTCTAATGGAAGTGCAGAGAAGGGTGTAAGACTACAAATCTGCTTCTGCTTCCTGGTCTGAACTCTGGGTTGTCATGGATTAGGTCCCCAAACAAAGTTGGTCAGATTTGCAGAAATGAGATCCGCTCCATCCAACGTGGGATGAATGCCATCTCTCCTAATCAGACCAGGTTTTCCCCAGAAAGTCTCCCAATTATCAATGAAGCCCACAGGTGAACCCTGCCTTCACCCAACGTCAGCTGGGATCAGCTCCAGCGCCCCGCGACATTGAATAGGATTCACTAACAAAGACCACGCTAATAGCGATATGGTTTTCGAATGGTTTATTGTGAGAAGGTTAGGTTTGGAAGCGGAAAAGGGGTCGAGGTAGGAAGGGATGTAGGGGAGAAGGAACGAGAAGGGTAGAGGGGGTCGTGGAAAGAAGGTCGGAAGGGTGCAATGATAGACCGCTGGCATCCGGTGGCTGGTGGGAACGGTGGGAGTGGAGACTTGTGAGAGGGGGCCGTCTCTTCAGAAGCTCTGGTGGTGCAGAGTCCCCCGTTGTTCCTGTAGTCCTGTGGGAAAGAGAGAGAGAGAGAGAGAGAAAGAGAGAGAGAGAGAGAGAGAGGGGGAGAGAGAGAGAGAGAGAGATAGGAAGACAAGAACAGGGTTGGGGGGAGGGATGTCGGAACTGAGTCGAAGAGGAAGTGAACGTCTTCGTTGTGCTTAAGTACTTAGTGCACGGGTAATTAGCTGTGTTCGGGGCGTGGTCTTCATTCCCAAACTAAGTTTTATAAAACACCATTAAGCAGTTTGGATAATGGAATGGAAAATAAAACAGTAAAGCAGTAAAAATACGACATCATATAAAAGTCAGTCTGTAAAAATAGGTTTTAAGAAGGGATGTAAAAGAGACTGATTCTGCGACATTGCAAGCTGACCATCTCTACACTGACCAGCCCGGCGGTCAGCAGGCTCCCCGTTGGGAGGAGCAGACCGGAGCACCGGCACAGAAGCTAAGCAACGTACTGCTGTGGATGGCATGTTAGTTTGGATGTGAAAATGTCACAATCACACAAAACAAACCAACCGATCGAGGGAGCGGGAGACCAGCAACTCTCGTGATCTGCACATTAAAATGACTGCTTTTGTGAATGGAGTCTTGTGGCTTTGGAGAGAGCATCGATTACAGCTTCAATTCCCAGGAAGTAAGAGTTCGTTGATGGCAAGCTAAAATGGTGAAAATATTCAAAGTTTTGGGTACATCCTGGTAGTTTGGGTGCCACACCACAGCAGTCAGGAGTTCTAGGGGATCAATCTTTTGGCCCTTTGCCGCATCTCTCCCCCTTTTCTGGCTATCTTTATCAAATTACAGAAAAAAGTCCAAAAAAGAAAAGAGAAAATATTGTAAATATAGGAAACATTTAAACTGATTTTAAAAGAGATTTTATTTTAGGTGGTTAAAAAAGGTTTTACTGCTGCTCTGGTCCACAGTCGCTTTACTTTTCCATCAGACAGTTAATAATTATAATAATAATAATAATACATTTTATTTATATAACGCTTTTCACAATTCTCAAAGGCACTTTACAAAACATTAAAATCATCATAAAAGAGCTATACATTAAAAACATGGAACATACAATAGTCATAAATTAAAAGCACTTCTGAAAAGATGGGTTTTGATTTGTGTTTTGAATATCGAAAGGTCAGTGCAGTCTCGAATGTGTTTGGGGAGAGAGTTCCAGAGGGAGGGGGCAGCTATGGAGAAGGCTCTGTCACCCCATGTCCGGTGCTTGGTCCTGAGTGGATAGACAGGAGGTTGGCATCAGAGGAGCGGAGCCCACGGGATGGAGTGTGGTGGTGGAGCAGGTCGGTGATGGAGTGTGGTGGTGGAGCAGGTCGGTGATGGAGTATGGTGGTGGAGCAGGTTGGTGAGGTAGGAGGGGGTCTGGTTGTGGAGGGCTTTGTGAGTGAGGAGAAGGACTTTGTATTGGATCCGTTGTGGGACGGGGTGCCAGTGGAGGTTCTGGAGAACAGGGGTGACGTGATCACGGGAGCGGGAGTGGGTGAGCAGCAGAGTTCTGAATATATAGAAGTTTATTTAGGATTTTGGATGATGTGCCATAAAGAATACTGTTGCAGTAGTCGATTCTGGAGGTGATGAAGGCGTGGGTCAGAGTTTCAGCAGCAGATGAGGAGAGTGATGGGCGGAGACAATGTTTTTTAAGTGAAAGAAGGCAGTTCTGGTGATTTGTTTGACGTGGTGTTCAAAGGAGAGATTGCTGTCAAACATGACTCCGAGGTTGCGGATGTGTGGGAAGGGAGACAGGGTGGAGTTGTCGATGGTGAGGCAGAAGTTGTGACTGGTTTTAGAGAGGGATTTGGGACCGATGATGATCATGTCAGTTTTATCACACTTGAGTTTAAGGAAGTTGGTTTGCATCCATGATTTAATGTCAGTCAGGCAGTTGGTCAGAGTGGAGTGAGTAGTGGTGGTAATGGCCTCTGTGGAGATGTAGAGCTGGACATCATCGGCATAGCAGTGGAAGAGGAGACCATGTTGACATATGATATTACCAAGAGGGAGCAGGTAGAGGATGAACAGAAGAGGACCAAGCACCAAACCCTGGGGGACACCTTGAGACAGAAGAGCAGTGGAGGAGGTGCAGTTGTTGATACTGATGAACTGTTGTCTGTTTGTGAGATATGATGTAAGCCAGGAGAGAACAGTTCCAGTGATGTTGAGGGACGATTCGAGGCGGGAGAGAAGGATGTTGTGGTCGAGGGTGTCGAAAGATGCAGTGAGGTCGAGGAGAATGAGAATGTTGAGGTGACCAGAGTCTGAGGAGAGGAGGAGGTCATTGGTGACTTTAAGAAGGGCTGTTTCAGTGCTGTGCTGGGAGCGGAAACCGGATTGAAATGGCTCGAACAGATCGTTGGAGATGAGGTGGGCTTTGATTTGGGCAGCGACAACGCGTTCCAGTATTTTTGACAGGAAGGGAAGATTGGAGATGGGCCGGAAATTGCTCAATTTCTCAGGGTCAAGTCCAAGTTTTTTGAGGATGGGCGTGACAGCAGCCGGTTTAAGTGTGTCGGGGACTGAGCCGGCGCTGAGGGAGGAGTTAATGTTTACTGAGATGAGTGGTGAAATGGCTGGGAGACAGTCCTTGATGAGAGTAGATGGGATGGGATCCAGGATACAGCTGGCACTTCTCATTCCTGTTGTGAAGGTTGACAGCTCCAGTGGGGACACAGGGGAGAACTGAGAAAGGGGCTGAGGGGTGGTACCATTCTTTCTGATGGGTAACTAAAAGTGTTAAATCGCTATCTTCAAAGCCACAAGACTCAGCAAAAACAGTGATTTCACCACGCAGAACACGGGAGTAGGCCATAGGACATCAGGACATCAGGACATCAGAACTACGCTTAAAAATATCCAAACTAACCCTTTCAGTTGTTTTTTTTTTAACTTTGCACGGCTAAAGTGCGTGTTATTCATTTCCTTATTGATTAGCTTCCTGTGGTAACTTATGTCACTGCTTTTTGTTAACGGCTGAATGGGCCTTTCCATTTGCAAAAAAACGAAAAAAAGATAGCAGATGGTGCAGCCCTGTAAAGAAGATATGATCGGATTTCATGAGTTAAAACAGTGAAGGTTTATCCCTTTGACCCCCCTCACATTGTCACAGAGACGTATCACCTGAAACTGCAGCTCCTTTTTGATTTATTAATTTAAAATGATTCTCATAGGACTCAAACCTTGGTCTCCAGTGTGAATGAGTTTGACCCAATTATGCTCCCTACACATAATCTGGTGCTAAATTAAGAAGCATATTCAACTTGGCTCGGTGTAAATAGCCGAATAGCAGCGGTGTGACTATCCTGACCCGCCTATCCTTCTATCTATCTGTAAATAAACAACTGTTCGCTAACCGGTCAACCTTAAAGGTGATGGCACGTTAGTGTCGTGTTCACAAGAAGGTCATACACAGGTGTTAGCAAAAAGTACATGCAAAAAGGATGAAATACATTTGTTTGTGACTATTCATAATCCAAATAAATGATTTCAAATTGCACATTAAAAACTACCACCGCAGTGCAACACTCTCTTTGTCCAGTCCGACCTTCCTCTGCGCCAAAAGCCGTTTCTGTCCTTTTACGTCAATATAGTGGAGGTGAACTCTGAAAGTTCCCGTGCTTATCAAACACATCGGAATGTTGGAAAGAATGCAGGCATTGAGTCTAATTTGAAGAAAAAAAAACATTTCCCACGGGGCTAGCAGGAAGCACAGCAGCTGAAGAGCAGGCCAGTTAGGGTTTCCTTTTCTGTGTGATCCGGCAAGACCTGGAAGAAACAACAACAGGGGTCCCGTCTCTATTGTTGGCCCTGCACGTCTGCACGTCCAGCTTCACTGATAGCAGAGGGGTCGTTTCGGGTCATTTAGGGAAGATATGTACTAAAACAATGCGCTAAAAATATAAAACTCACTAATTATGCCTATCTTGCTATGAGGACGTTAATGGACGGAAGTCCCAGTGTTCCACCAACTCTTCAAGGCCGTCCTCACGTAGGCAGATATTTTTTATTTTTAAAAAAAAACAGATATTTTCTGTCCATACCACCTTCGTTTTATAAAATATCTCCATCCACACGAGAACACCAAAACGATCCCAACTGCAACCGGCCAGTAGGTGTCGATAAATATGAAATAAGAAGATTCTGAGCATGCTCAGTGAATTTATTCTGCTTTGTGGGTGTTAACAAATAGTAAACAATAGTAAAGCAATAGCTTTGGTGCCATGACGAAAACTACATTTGAATCATGTGCAGATGGACGACGAGGTGGAGTTGCTGCTTCGCGACCTTTTACAATATGAGGAGAGGACTGCACAAGAAAACGTTGATTGGGAGGCTTGTAATAAGAAATATTCAGACATTTCAGTGGCCTTTAAGGAACAGTATCCTAGCAAGGAAGACTCTGAGAAGGTGGGGAACGTGTTTCCTCATGCAAAAGGCGTGACAAACAGATACAAAGATTTTTTTTTTTTAAATTTACACCTTCAAAGGCGTTTTCAAAAATATCCGTTTTAGTGACCTAAAACTCTAAAACAAGAGGCCAAAGCGTGTCCTTCAACATGTCAGTAGTCATGGGCCAGGATGTATAAAGCGGCTCAGAGTAACATTTTGGTCGTGGCATAAAACTTCTAAGAATTATTTAATGTTTTCTTCCTAGAATTATGAATAAATGTGAGACACAATGTGTTATAGGTGCATTTTCCACATATAAGTGTTTACAGCAGTTCTGCTGTAGAGGTGGAAAAAAAGTAGCATAGAGCGTGTGTCTCCAGAAGGAACTGTGAAGTCTGATAAATGTCCTCAAGGGTCCTTACCCTTGTCCTTGGTTGGGGGCTTCAAGCTAAACCAGATGCTACTAGCATAACACACTACGACTGAACTGTCGGCAGTCTGGTTGCATTGTGGGTAATGTAGACGCCAGGTTTTGACAAGGAAGACAAATGTGTCTAATATCTTTGGTTCTGCTACATCAATTGTCATCCTTTCTTTTTTTTTTTTACTGTCCATCATAAGTTGAACAACGTTGTTGGAGCGTAACACTAAATCTATCAGTACTTTTAAGACTTGGTGTCATCGCACAAAGGATTTCCGTGAGCTCAGTTAGGAGCATTCCTACTTACACACTGATAGTTTGGGAGGCAGCACCGACACATATTCCATATTTTGGAAAAGAATAATAAGTTGATTTAAGATACAAGATCTGACATAATACACACACTCTGGTACAACATGGCGGATTTCATGACATGACGATGTATTTGACATTAATTACAATTAAATGTTTAGTGTGGTTCTTCCTCACGTTGGCATTAAATAAATATACATAACATAGACAAAGACAATGAATAAGAAAGCAGAGAAGTTACTAATTAAAATCATTTTAAACATATAAACTTCACTTTTTCAGTAAATGTGTATTTTTTGGTCAGCAGCTAAATTCTGAGATTTGAAAAGACAGAATAGACGAATTTACAACCATTTGATTGTTTTCACTTTAAGGACCGGTCGATTATTTATTGTTAGGTTTATTCTGTAGCTTCTTTATGGGTTCAAATCCAAACACTTTGGTCAAGGTACATATGTTTTAGCGTCAAAATGCGAGTTTCCCAAGACCTAAAACGTTTTCCCACCTGACCTGATGTAGGTTTCTGACACTAGTACATACACAGTATGTATACATGGTGTCAGGTCCAATTCTGTGGCTGGTTCAGATGAGTTGAATTCACTCTGCAGTGGATACAGAAATCACAGCAAAGCTGTGGAGTCATCTCGGACCAGAGAGAGGTCCTGGCCAGGATTACAGGAAATACCAGGCCCAACTAAAAGGTGTGGGCTGGGCTCAGCTTCTCAGGAAGGAAAAGGGACATTGAAACTATCAGCACCCAAGATGTGTATACTTTGTCAGGGCGTGAGTCGTGTCTGAGACCGAATCCACAAGTCTGTCTGGGTGGATCTACAGAGGCTGAATACAAGTCTGTTTCACGAAGCAAGAGGCGACTTCAGTAGTGAGACGGACAGTTCACTTCCCCCTCTTACCTGTGCTGCTAGTTATCACAACTCAACAGCAATGCAGATGAAAGTGCTCACAACCAGCTCGTGGTTTCTGTAAAGTCAAACATGGCTGCCGAGTGTACTTCTCTGTGAGTTCTCGCCTCGCAGGCCTGGCCCGTTGGTTTTTCTCACTTTTCGCCACAGTTCTGGTACACGCTTTGGCACACAGGAGACGTTTCAACTGGTTACACGTTGCAACCTCACCATTAGATGGCACTACGTCCTACACACTGTCCCTTTAAGCACAGTTTTGAGGTACTTTCACTTTACTCGACTATTTCTATTTTAATGCTACTTTATACTTCTACTGGAGGCAAATGTACTTTTTACTCCGCTACATTTATGTGACAACTTTATTTACTTTGCAGATTTAGATAATTAATGCAACCTATAAATCAACTAAATGCTCTCCACTTTTACCAGCTGCAACATCAATATGATGAACACATTAATGCATCAATAATTGTAATCCAGTAATCTTAGTATATATTATTCTGAAATGAGCCATTCTGCATGAGTATTTGTACTTTTGGTACTTAACATTGTAATGGTAAAATTGTCCTATTTAAGACATTTAATGCAGGACTTTTACATGTAACAGAGTACTGCTACATTGTGGTATTGCTACTTTTACTTAAGTAAAGATCTGCAATACTTCTTCCTCCACTGCCTACCGATATATAATGTTAAACAGCGTGCGTAAAGTAGTAATGTTGGCCTCGGTAGCTGATCAGAGGCTGCATGAAATTCCACAACTGTTCATTCAGAGACGGAGGGTTGTGGCTATGAAGAGAGGGGTGGGAAACGGAAGAGTTGAGGGGCGCAACTCTCTTTTCCGAAACCGTGTGACAGCTTGCTGCTGCTGCCCAGGGCTCACTGTTCGCCTCCCTTTGTTCCACGCCCGTGCGTAATGGAAGAGCGGAGGATGAACTCTTTCGTGAAATGGGTGCTCGTGGTCGTCGTGGTCCTCGTCCCCATCATCGTCAACATCGTGGTCATCTGCATCTACTCCAACAGGGCGCCCAAATGCTCCGCGCAGCGCGTCCACCCGCTGCGGCGCAAACACGACGAGCGCAGCCGCGCGTTCGCCGACCTCACCCGGGAGGAGTACCTGCAGGTCCAGAAGTACTTGCTCGGACAGAAAGACTTGGACATTTCCACCAACCAGGTCACCAAGCCGTCGGAAAACTTCCTGTTCTTAATAGAGCTGTGTCTGCCCAAGAAAGCGGACGTGCTGGCTTACTTGGACGAGAAAGGCGCAACCCCGACCAGGGAGGCGACGGCGGTGGTCTTCCACGGCAAACGCGGCTCCGTTAAGGAGTACGTAGTGGGACCTCTTCCCAACCCGACTTACTGCAGAGATGTCACCCAGGAGCGGTACAAGACCAATATCCCCATCACTGCGCGCACGGTCACCATGGGGGAATACAACTTGCTTTTCAAATATCTGGATGGGGTCTTCTTGAAGCTGGGCACGCTGATGAAAGAGAGCTTCGACGTGGATCTGGACAAGAAGCTGAAAGCGTTCGAGCAGATGCCCCGCGGGGTCCGGGCCGGGGACAGAAAGACCTGGATCTCTTACTTCAGGGACATGGCCGGCATGTACATCCACCCGGTGGGCTTTGAGGTGCTGGTTAACCACGAGAGCGTGAACGCGTCCGACTGGGCAGTGGAGCGGCTGCTCTACAACGGCCAGTACTTCAACACCGTGGAGGACCTGCAGCGGAATTACGACGAGGGGTTGGTTAAGAAAATAGTTTACAAGGAGTCGCCTGACTACGGGTCACTGAAACCCAGGAACAAGCCTCTGCAGATCGGCCCGCAGCTCTTTTATGCAGAGGGGAAGCGCTACAGCATCAGCCACAACCACGTCCTGTACCTGGACTGGAGCTTCGCCTTCGGACTCAGCTCTCTCACGGGCATGCGCGTGTTCGATGTGCGTTTCAAGGGCGAGAGGATCATCTACGAGCTGAGCGTGCAGGAGGCCATGTCCGTGTACGGCTCGGTGACGCCCGGGATGATCCTGACCAAGTTCCTGGACTCGAGTATCGGGATAGGGCGCTTCGCGCACGAGCTGGTCCGCGGCGTGGATTGCCCCCACGAGGCCACCTTCGTGGACACTTACCGCTACATCGACGTCCCGGCCCCGGTCCGGTTTAGGAACTCCATCTGCGTGTTCGAGCACAACATGGGTCAGCCCCTGCGGAGGCACTTCGCGGACTTTTTCCACAACAGCTACGGGGGCATGGTGAACAGCGCGCTGGTGTTCAGGACGATAACGGCCATCGGGAACTACGACTACATGTGGGATTTCATCTTCTACCAGAGTGGCTCAGTGGAGGCCAAGGTGCACGCCACCGGCTACATCGCCTCTTCCTACCTGGTGGACGGCAGCCGGAGACACGGGCACCAGGTGGCGGAGAACGTGCTGGGGAACATCCACACCCACTTCATCAACTTCAAGGTGGACCTGGACGTGCTGGGTGAGTCTGGAGGTCTGGAGCCATGTGGAGCTGGGTCATATGGAACCACTCCAAACGACTAGACAGGTTCAACGTTATTATGATGGCCATGACTAAAATGCATTATAAATATGCTTTTAATACGTCTGCTTGATCATAATTATAGTTATAAGCAACCATAATTATGCACGATACCTTATAACAATAATCATAACACAAATATCATAAAGCCTTCTTTAATGACTTATAAGGTCAAGTATCATAATTCTCTATCTCACTGACATGTTTTTGCAAGGATCATAATTTATTGTAATTCCTGATGTACATTATAATCTTTCTTTTCCTTCATAATGCATTATAATATGTTTATACACTATGGTCCGATATTTACCGAGTGCTTATAACTGCAATTATATGGTGCCATAAGCAGATTATAATGTATTATACGTATGAGAAATTATCAAAAATATCAAGTATCGCAATAATAGGTCTAGTGATACTGATTCTGTTTTCAAAACACTGCATAATAGTAATAATAAAAGTTTAGTCAAAGATGAGCTCATTTAATTTGCGCTCTCTCAAAGTCGTGCTATGATGTCAGCGAGGTAAATGCAAAATGCAGATCCCATTGTTTTGATTGCATAACATACATATGGCGGTGCGTTCTTTATATTAAGACAGTTTACTTAAAATTACAGTAAAATAAATTGCATTCTATCACTTTGCTTACAGCTAGATATTGCTCATTGCAATATAGCGCAATATATTATGATATATTGAATCGTAGCATCTGTATCATCGTGGCATCGTATCGTCAGATTCTGGCCAATACACAGCCTAAATTACAAGTATTTTTGTTATGCAGTCAAACATTTGCTTAATTTCTATTAACACATAGAGAATAATCTGATGTCATCTTTCAATCTGTTTAGTAATGACCACAAATACAAATAGCATTTGCTCTGTGGGCAAATGAATGGAACATAGCTCATTGTCTCTGTGTGATTAACTGACTGACTGACAGGTTGCTCCAATTTCATCTAGTCAGGGAAACAGCGTCACAGCATTGCAATGGTCATTGAGTGCCATCCCTTTTAATTTTCACATTTGAATAAACATGAGAATATCGTCAACAATAAAGCTGGGTTAGTCTTTAGGTTAGTCTGGGTTAGTCTTTCAAAATTAATTTTTTTTTTTTTTTTATTGTCAGGGAATGTGCATAACGGTAATATCAACTGTGACTTAAATGATGCTCCTAAGAATGCTAAATATTTATATTGCACTTAGGCTTTCAAATTTGAATTCATATTTGAGTATTGTTGAATAAAGCAGAGTTGGTCTTTGAAATTGAAATGTCAATCGGCTTTTCCATTATATTGTCAGAGATTGCCAATGCTCGTAGTGAGAAAGCAAATGCGTTATTGAATTTTGACCCAATTAATGCATAGTGTATTGTGAGATTACGTTTTATTTAAATTGACTCCGCCCAAATGTTTCCATCGCTCTACAGGAACATCAAAATGTTTCAAACTACAACAGAAAACAAGTATTATTACAAACATGTCTGCCTCATATCCTCTGCAGGTGTGAATAATTATTTCCAGACGAAAGACATGGAATATGTCAACGTGACGCTGCCATGGATGGCCGATCGCTACGCCATGATCCCTCAGCTGGTGGAGAAGCAACTCAAAACAGAAAAGGTCGGCCTTTCTTTTTTTTTTTTACTTCCTTCACAGTAGTTTGCATTAGCTTGCATTTCATATTCATTTAGAGGAGAGGGTGCAACGAAGGTCATGAACTACATTCAATGAAAGTGTGGAGACAGCATGACGCGTTCTCTGCACTGGAATAGCTCTCAGTGGTTTTTGTTACAAGTGAGCACTGCCATTAACATGAATTATGTCTACAATGAAGGGTTTTATTCCCAAATACCTTTGTATCAAGCCACATAATTGTTAACTGACCATAAAAATGTATTCATCTCTGAATACTTGTTTTATTATCCAGGGATTGTAAAAATACCATGCGATAATTCTAAATTATTCACAATGCTTGATTGCGATGTCATCACCATTCATATTTACACAGTCAATGTGTTCATGAATAAATTGTTTATGGAGCACAATTTTTTTTCAAGAGGACAAAATTGTGTATCCAGTCTCTTCATTTTGTTCTCAACGTGCACCAGACTGATGTATTTAACTTATATACAACATGTACAGCAATTAGGGAGAATATTTGTGTATTTTTTCATATCGGAAAATGTATTGCTCACAATGAAATACTGCACGTTTCTTTCCCTGATATTGTGCAGCCCTAGCTTGTTATATATATATTTGCATATTCATGAGGAGCACATTTTCTTAATAAGTAATATTTAACACTGCAAGCTATACTGCTGAGTTTATAAGGAAGCAACCCATTGGTTACAAGTCTCAAAATAAACATATTCCTCATTAACATATTTGTAATTAATTAGTCCAAAGCCTACTTATCTGCTCTGTAATTCATATTTCCTGCGTGGACCTTTGAGAAAAAAGGTTTCACTATGAAGTTCAGAGGCTGTGCCAGAAGGCCTATAGTTATCCATCTACATAGATAAGGAGCTTTTTTTTGTATAGCCAATTAAATCCTTTCATTTATTCCATTTCTTGAGCTGTATGTAGCATTTTAGCCTCTTCCAGCTCAGGTTTTACAGACCATAAACTCTCAGGAAGTTGTTTTCAGTGAAAAGGCTATAAAAGCCACCGTGCACAACTGCTGAGAAGCAAAGAGAAGACAGACACAGTTAGAGAATAGCTGGTGAACACAGGGGAGCATTTAGCTGCTAAGGAACCAGGTACTTGTTCTCAGGAGTTGGTGGAGACCAAAAACAGAGCAAAAAGAGAGAGAATGTCGGACTTATCAGGTGGATGAATGTGTAAAATGGCAAATGTTCGCTAACACGCTCACCATAACAACTTTATACTGTGATGTAAGTGCTGTGTTTGCAAGTTGTTTGACTGTCAGTTTTTAGGCTTAATATCTAAATTAGCTGCTCAGCTGCACCACATTAAACAGCGTGTAAACACACTTATTTTCTCGGCCAGTTTCGATGCCGATGTCACACGGACTGTCACATGGCTTGTTGGCTTTCGTACTTAAGCTGACTTGTAAGTCCGTTTACTTTACTCCTCTGATCCCCTGTCAGGGCTCAGCCCCTGGTGCTACTGGTTCTGTTTAATTAGTTTGTTAATATTGCTGGATATCAGGCAGCTCAAGTCTTTTTAAACATACAACTTATCAAATAGCCCATTTATGCTCATATGTACTGTTCATTGAAATTACAATTTCTTACTCCACCAGTGTTGCAGACAAAAAAGTAACCCTTGAATCTTGACTGAGGGACTAATGTCTACTGTGACACTCCCACAGGAGGCAGCTCTGCGCTATGACACCAAGACTCCTCGCTACCTTCACATCGCCAGCAACAAGACCAACTGCTGGGGCCAGCAGCGCTCCTACAGGCTGCAGGTGTTCAGCTTCACCGGGGACCACCTCCCAGAGAGCGAGCCCGAGGAGAGGGCCATATCCTGGGCCAGGTGAGACTGGACAGCCGCAAACTCATATTGTTAAAAGTTAATGATCGTGAGCTCTTCTTTTGCCTTGATGATTGAAAGTTGTGTTAGACAAGATATCGAGATGGCAAAATAAAGATACATGCACTATCTAGTAAAGTGCATGTCCTCAATTTCATAATGATTCATATTTGGACCACTTTCCACTGCGACAAAACATGACATAAAGTGATCTCACATCTATGCAGATGACATGCTGGTGTATGTAACCCTAAAACCTGGTGACACCACTAATATATCATGGCGATTGGGTGTGACGTGACGTGACTCTAACTTATCATTTGAAAAAGTGATGATGGTGGTTCTGTTGTTTGTCCAGGACCTGAGTCAAAATCAAGTCATTTTCAACCTTTATGGATATGGAGCAAATGATCCATTCTTTCACTTCCCCTTATTTGGCCTGTTTCAGTTCTCTTCATTCAGTCTCAGTTAAAAGTCAATCACTCGTCTTCAGCTTATTAAATGTTTTTAACAAATATAAGAAAAAAGGACACATCACTAATTTTTGCCTCTCTTCACCAACTTTCTGTCAGTTTCAGAATTGATTTTAAGAATCGATAAAACAAACCTTTAATCAGTTCAATGAACTCTGGGGTTTTGCTGCTACAACTTCACTTATAGTTGCTAATGTTAGCTAGTATTAAAACATTAGATAACTATTGCTGCTGTTTAACTGACATTACTGAGTCAGTTTGCTGTCATTATGACTTTTCAAATTTTTTCCTGCTGTCTTGTATCTCCATATTTTGTCTTTTTAACTATATTTCATTAATCATGCTATTAGTCACGCTTGTACGTCTGTCTGTGGGATTTCTAAATATAAAAAAAATGAATTTATGTGAATTGGCTCCAACCATGAGCTTTACAGCACCCCTCACCCCTCACTGCAGCTCAGTTAAAAGTATACCTGTTTTATCACTATAACACTTCTAATCAATGATGGACAAAACACTTTTCTTGACATTCGCTGGGCAAACACCTCATAAGCTTGATTTTGGTAAAATGTTAATAATATAAAGACACAATACCAACTTTGACAGCACAGAGTTCAATTATTTCAAAAACTGTTTTTTTTTTTATTTCGTCAAAAGTCACAGTTTTGAAAATACAAGGTTTCCGCCTGACAGATGCTGCTGATTAGAGCAACAATTAGTCCATTAAATGATTAGTCACTCTACAGGAAAGTAATCAGACACTATTTTGATAATGGTTGAGTCTTTTTTTAAGTGAAAATGCCAAACATTTGTTGGTTTGGGTTTCTCAAATGTGAGAATTCATCTTAAATGACATTTTATGGACAAAGTGTATGTCACTGATCAGCAATCAATGGTTTTACCAGTGAACACACCATACATCACCAGGAGATGTTTAGTTGTTTCCTGCTTTGGTCCCATTCCAATCGCTCTCAGTCACATAATGATGCCATAAATCTTGGGAAATGAAAGGAATTTCAATGTTTTCTGTCCTGTAAATACTGCTAGTAGCCAGCAAAAATGACATAGTCCATGTTCTGTCCATATTGGATGATTCCGTACATGAGTATTTATGTCCAGTGTCATGATTGGGGTTGTGCTCCAGAAGGTAAAGGTGGGGGAGACCAGCCACATCAGACTTTCATGCTCCTATGAGACACAATGCAGCCTTGGCTCTTCAGGCATGGTTCTGGCCACCCAAAGCCATCTCACTCTGCGTCTCTTCTGCTTGTCTACAGGTATAAGGTTGCCATTACCAAGCATAAGGACTTAGAGCAGACCAGCAGCAGCCTGCACAGTCAAAACAACATGTGGTCTCCAGCTGTGGACTTCAGCAAGTACATTGAAGACAACGAAAGCATTGAAGACGAGGTGTGTTGAGATAGAATCTCGATGTGAAATTGATAAGATAACACAAACACACATTTAAATTTAAACTGAGATAACTTAGCTAAAGGAATTTGCATGATGTGTATGATAATGTACCTGCAGGACCTGGTTGCCTGGGTGACCACTGGCTTCCTCCACATCCCCCACTCTGAGGACATCCCCAACACGGTAACCGTGGGCAACGGGGGCGGGGTACTGATACGACCCCACAACTACTTTGACGAGGACCCGTCCATCCACTCTGCTGATGGGGTGTACATTGTCCCAGGCAGCGAGGACAGCTGTGACAACAACAGGATGGCCTGCCTTGCTCAAGAGACATGCAGCCCCGTCTTTGAACCCTTCACCTACCACGGCTTTGAAGGAGTCCTACAGTTTGAGGATTCGGTCTGATTGGTTGGGCACTGCTAAGTGCTGATCAACTTGGAATTTTTCAACGTTTCGGAAAATGTGCTTTGTTTCTGAAAGTGTATTGAGAAGATCAAATTTGTGCGTTAAGTACGGAGCTGGAGTCAGGTCTTGGTTAGCCTAGCTTAGCATAAAGACTGAAAGCATGGGGAAGAAGCAAGCCTGGCTCTTTCCAAAGTTCACTACCAATACCTTTAAAACTCACTATTTAACACTCTGTATCTCGATAGTTTATTCTGTACACAAACAGAAATGTAAAAACATCAATTTGTGGTTCTTGGAGGAGTTTTCTTAATGAACAGCCAGGCACAGCTTTTGGCAGAGAGTTTCTTTTCACATTGAGTTTGCCAAGTTGCCAAACAGACCGTATCTGGCAGCCCACACTAGATGATTAAACTTGTTTTTCATGAAAACGGAACAGAGTGTGAAAACCACAAATTGTAAATTTGGCATTTCTGTTTATTTACCTGTAAACAAACAACACTTCTACTACACTCTCTTAATCAGACAGCTTTATAGGTGCTGGTAGGTGTGCTAAGCTAGGCTCACCACTTCCTGATTCCAGCTTCATACTTATCAAAAAGAGATTTGGATAAAAATGTTCTACTTATTCTTGTTAAAAAAGAAAATGAATGTGTTTCTCAAAACTGAACTCTTCTTTTAAAATAGACCCAGTTATTAGCGTAAATGAGTTACACTGAAGAAAATAACTTCTTCACTCCTAATAGTGTCCTAGCCAGATTCCGCCGTGATTACATTACAGCGCTTTCCAGGTAACTATTAGTTTTTAATCATGTCACTACAAATATGAGAACAATCAACTTGCTGAGACTCTATGTTACATTGTACGTTACATAGCCTTATTTTTTTATCAGTTAAATGACATAACATGGAAATGCAGTTACAAACTTAACCAAAAGTATTATTTCATCCATTAAAATCATTTTAATCCACGCTTCCTTCCCCGATGTTTTTGAATTAAATTAAAACTAAAAACATATGGTATCATTTCAATGATACATCTATAATCTGGAAAAACAAAGCAAAACAAAATATTTGAACATGTCAAAATGAGATAATTTAGTCCAATCGCTGCTTTTGAATAGTGCAGTAAAATACTCTTTACTATCAGCAGTCTAAAAACGTAGTGACAAGTGTCACACTACTTTGACTGATGATATTTCATTACCTTTACAAATTGACCTGCGATCAGGTCACTATCATTCATAAGCCTGCTATAATTTCATATTTTTCTCATTGCCAGCGAATTCCTTTAGAAGTCTGACTCTCAATACATATCCTCAACCCCAAGCCCATCGGTTCCTACTCTAAACATAAAACGTTTGTTACATTTTTAAAAAGGCTCAGAACTTTCCTGAAACAGCTGGTCACTGTAGTTTCTAGCAAACGTTACTCAAACAGGAGAAAATGGTGCATCTGTTGGGGACTATTTTTGGCGGCGGATTAATTCACATTTGAGTCAGTAGTGTAGCTACAGTGTGTGTGTTCAGAAACATGTCACAGTGTGACTCACTGGTGTGTTTTTAATAAATAGAGCACTGTGGCACAGAGGAAGAAGATATATCAGACTTTGTATACAGACACAACATTTTGAATTAAGATTTTGTAAGCAAAGAGGCGTTAAAGTCTGGTAATTCAGTGATGTTTGCAATACTTTTTGCTTCAATGTCAGCAATCACTTTTTAACATGGATTCAAAATGTACCCCAAATAGCAGTGGGAGCGACGTAATTCTTTGTTTTTCTATCTGTGTTTCTTACCTATGAACCACTGTGATATAAACTGTGAAATAAATATTGTAAACTGACACTGCAGCAGTTGCGGCTGGTGACTCCAAAAATTGGGGCGGACAGGAGGGAATCCAACTATGTTGCATTACATTACAACTATGTCACGTTATTTTACACTAGTTGGCCACTTACTTCGACTTTCTTATGTTCAACATAAAGTCAAGCAGTAAAACAATGGCTTCTAAGAGTTCTTAAAAACAACAAACAACAAACACTTTCTCGGCTGCCCTGCAGGTGTTGCTGTTGAAGCATTTTAATCAGAGTTTTAGAAATGGATTTTTTTTTTAAAAAGGTGCTGTGCTGTCAAAAGCCGTGGCCAGAGGCATTATGTTTTAGGGTTGTCCGCTGGTATGTATCTACGTATATCGGGTCTATTCTCATGAATGCGTTACCTCAGGAGCGCCTTGAGGGAATTTCTTCAAATTTGGCACAAACCTCAGGATGAACTGATTATAACTGGGTGGTCAAAGGTCAAGGTCACTGTGGCCACAACTCAATATTTGACAATGCAAATTATGACAATTTCACACAAAGGCCTGATAGGATAAAATAACATTTGGGACAGACACCTTTGATGTAAACTGTAACTGGTCAGCTGATCTCCCTCTTGCCTCTCTCTGCCTCTGTGGACCAGCCTCCTCTGCTATACAGTCATCTGTGTGTGGAAGCGGCCCATCCAGTCCAAAGCAGGGTCACTCTCTGATGTGGCCCGAGGCGGTGGCTACTGAACATTTGACTGACTTTTTTACAGTGCAACATTCTGAGGAACGTTATTCTTGTTGTTTCCTCTCAAAATAAACGGAGATATTATTGGACAAAGAAGAAGCTTTTAGGTCTACTTCATTTGGTCTATGCAAACACACACACACACACGCACACACACACACACACACACTCACACACGCACACGCGCACGTACATGCACACACACACACACACTTGTTTTTTTTCATTCTCACCAGATTTTGTATAATTAAATCTTTTTTTTTACTTTGAGGACACTTAAGGCTACACTTTTGTTCCACTGACAAAATAGAAGTTGAAGACACACCCACAGACGGTGTACCTCATACCCTCTCACCCACCCCGCTCCAACTCGACATACTTGATAGGGATCCAGGAGGGGGCGTGGGTGCGAGTAAGGCTCAGTGATTGTTTCTGTGCGTGTCCTTCGGGGATGTGGGTAGGGTTTTATTTCCGTCAGCTGTTGCGTGAAATGTTTTTGACAAGGCTTTAATTTTCCATTAGGACTTACACTTGCTGGAGACAGGCAGTAACAGGATGTGAAAAAGAAAGGAGAGCAGAGCTCCCATGGAGAACCAATTATAACTTGCACTCAAAGACCAAGTGAGGCCATGCTGGGACAGACTGGTGTCGATACTCACAGAGAAGAAACCTGCTTCCACTCCGTGGATACAGTGTATACAGACCAATTAGCAACATTCGGTCAGTGGATGGGAGAACAGGGTGATGTTGATTTGTGTGTTCGTGTGTGTGTGTGTGTGTGTGTGTGTGTGTGTGTGTGTGTGTGTGTGTGTGTGTGTGTGTGTGTGTGTGTGTGTGTGTGTGTGTTTGTGTGTGTCTGAGCTATGGGAAAGCATAGGAAAGGAAATAAATAAATAAGCGAATAAATAAAATGGTAAAATATAAATAATCATGTACTCTTATTATGATGTCATACTAATAACATTGAACAATAATCCATCTATGGTCCCCATAGCCTTATTGACAGAGCCACATAGAGAGACTATACTTCTGATACTTCCAGGAGGTTCTGGGTGGTCAGTTTGGATGTGTCTGAACACACCAGTCTATTACCACCATTTAAGCCATTCCCAGATTCTCTGGTCCAGTCGAGCAGACGCAGACAATGCGACTAAAAGGAGCTGTCAATGGCGTGGGTGATTGTCAGCCGTTGCCACTTTATTTTCACTATTGCATATTAACATTGCTGTCTATCAAAGAAGCACCAGGCCTTTTGTATAGTCCACCCCTCTGAACCATAAATCAATTTTAGTATTTTTTAGTGGGGGAGGGGATCTTTAGAGGGAGATAGCAGGTTAATAGAACATGCCACAAATAAGTGGTGGTATACATCACCTGAAAGCTAGGAACCTGATAATGACGTTTTTCTATCCATAAATCTGGAACGAACATTATATTTTGGTGAGGCACCTCTACAAATGGATGATGTTGAACGTTTAGAGTGTATTCAGAGTGTATAAGGGCTTAGAGCATTATGATGTAAGTACATGTTGCCATTACCATGCTCAATTGTGTCTCATGAGTTGTTCAGTGTCAGATTTAACCATTTATTTCTTTTTATTTATTACTCAAGAATTCCTAAATATGGTAAAGAAATACCCCCAAATTACCACACTAAGACACCAACAGCTTGACGAACACCATAGAAAAAATCATGCTGTCATTTGGTCTCAGAAAGTTTGGGACATTTGTAGATTTTTGCAAGGATTGCATCTTTTGGTGATTTGGATGTTGAGCCTTGTTATGGAAACTGCACAGAACCCTCCTCACTGTCTATATACCTAGGGAAGCCATACATCCTCGGAATACCCTAGTTCTCTTGTTTGTGGTTGTAAATATAATAATGAGGCTGTGATCAGCGGAGAGGTCACACCAGGTCATTTTATACAGTGATGTCAAGTTACAAAAAGTGGTTTGATTATGTGAAATGGCTGGGGAATATAAAAACACACAAATGCAATTTGTCTCATTGGATTGACAAGGTTCTCAGCTTTCTCGTCACATTCATGCAATTCCAAAACTGTTTAGGGACCCCAGTATGCAGAAACAAACTACCTCATTTTAAAATAGGAATGTTTTTGCCCCCAAACTGCATTGGATTAGCGTGAAGTGGGCCTGTCTATAATATAATATAATATAATACATTTCATGCAGATATTTTGAGGTGAGAGGTCAAGGGACTTCTGCAAATGTGTCGTGGCCAGTTTTTCCCTCTACAACATTTAGCCTGACATCAGAGCATTATTTAGCCCCCATCATCATCATTATCATCAGTATTTATAATTGTAATGAAATATAATAATAAATGTGCTCATCAAAATGAAATTATTGTATAAAATTGATATATAAAGAGAAAAAAGAGGAAGAGTCATCTTAATCCCCCCTTCTAAAGACTCAATCAAAGCCGTGGTAGGTGAAGGGTTCAAGGACGGGGCTGCAGGTCTCTTGAGCAAGGCAGGCCATCCTGTTGTTGTCACAGGTGTCCTCGCTGCCCGGGGCAATGTACACCCCATCAGCAGAGTGGATGGACGGGTCCTCGTCAAAGTAGTTGTGGGGCCGCAGCAGGACCCCGCCCCCGTTGCCCACGGTTACCGTGTTGGGGATGTCCTCGGCGTGAGGGATGTGGAGGAAGCCGGCGGTCACCCAGGCAACCAGGTCCTGGGGAAAATGAAGAAATAAGGAGAAGTGAGGGAAATACATCGTAGGTTAAATTTCATTACAGTTTTATATTTTTACCCACCTGGTTTTCAATGCTTTCATTATCTTCAATGTACTTGCTAAAGTCAACAGCTGGAGTCCAGATGTCATGCTGATTGTACAGACTGCCGCTGCTCTGCTCCAAGTCCTTGTGTTTAGTGATGGCGACCTTATACCTGGGGAAGTAAAGTTAAGTGAGATTCCAGGGGGAGGGAAGAAACGAGAGGATGATGAGGAGACACTGTTTAGACACAGAGGACAAATGGTGGCGTGCATTAAAGTGAGGAGGAATCAATTCAAGTCTGAGATGTATTTTCAGGCTGCTGTGGCCTCAGGTCTGGCTTCTCACCTGGCCCAGGACATGGCCCTCTCCTCGGGCTCGCTCTCTGGGAGGTGGTCCCCGGCGAAGCTGAACACCTGCAGCCTGTAGGAGCGCTGCTGGCCCCGGCGGTTGGTCTTGTTGCTGGCGATGTGGAGGTAGCGAGGAGTCTTGGTGTCATGACGCAGAGCTGCCTCCTGTGTGAAGCCAAACATGAGACACACATTCATGGCCGTACCCACCAGTGAGGTCCCCTCGCCTGTTTTCTGACTGAAGTTGTTGTTGTACAAACGATATTGTACAACACCAAGTTGCTCATCTGAGCGCCATCATTACTTATGTGTGTTACTTATGGGGTGGAGGGGGGGGGGGGGGTGGGGCAGAGAGACAGAAAGACAGAGACAGATAGAAAGAAAGAAAGAAAGAAAGGGAGACGGGGATGGAGATGAGAAAGGAAGAGCAGAAGAAAAAAAACTCACCTGATCTAATTCAAATTATTTCATTCCCACAGAAAGACACATGATCTTTGGTTTACACAATTGAACCTATACGCTCCATTTAACAGCACAAACACCGAGCATTATAATAGTGTAATAATATGATATTATTGTATCGACATATTATTGTAAAACTTACATTTCACTTCCGTTTTTGTACTATTTGAGACACATTTATAAGAGGAAATGACGGTGTATATAATCTTAGTAAATTATTTAATACATGTTGGCAGGAGAGATAAGTGAGGGGTCACAGAGAAAGGGACAGAGGGTGAGAGAGAACAGTAGTTGAGCGTTTGCTGTTACTTGAACACTTCATTTTCAGACTGTTTGTGATCATTTTTGCATCTTCTTTATTATCAGATTGTAGTGTGGATCATTCATTGCAATATTTAACCTGATTCTCATGTACTGCTTGACAGGTCTTTTATGCTACTGCCCACTGACATGGTTTTAAAGCCATTGTCAACCATTTTTTCTCTCCAAACATCTCATTATTTTATTCATATTTTTCACATTTCCCCAGTTTTGCACACAAAACAGTCCTTGTCCCTTCTCAAACTATTCCTTATGTATCTTTGTGATACGTAAGGAAACTTAACCTTACCCTGTAGGTAGCTCGCTACCTAGGTATATCAGCTACTGATTGCTGAAGATGTATCTTCAATAAAGGCTTGTATATTTTTTCCATAAACTAGTATTTGTGGTGAATATTCTCTTGGCTCTGATACCAATACAAATTTTAATACACTATTATACACGTTGCTTGTTTTTGGAAGGGCAATTCCCAACGCAAGACACCGTTGTTTCTAAAAAAGCACTAGCTTAGCAGCTATTGCTATCTTAACTTTGATGCAGACATTTGGATGTTTTTCAGATTTAACTTTTTTTTTTTTTTTTTTGGACAAATACCATATGTTTTAAATGACATGTGCATTATGACTTGAGCTGTTTGAATGTTCCTCAGCTTGCAGCTATAGCTATAACTGTCACTGTTACAATGTTGAATACCAAAGTAAAACTCTTACCTGCTCCGTTTGAAGCTGTTTCTCCACCACCTTAGGGATCATGGCATGGCGTCCAGGCATCCAGGGCAGCGAAACATTTACAAACTCCATGTCTTTCGTCTGGAATACATTCTTCACTCCTTGAGCGGGGACATAATTGACTACACATTACTTTCACTTTAATTTCTGCAATTATGCTAAGTTAGAGGTTTTTTATTCACATCTAAAAAAGAATGATATTTGGACATAATCAAGGTCATGAAGAGTCCTAATACACCCACCTAAAACGTCAACATCCACTTTGAAGTTGATAAAATGAGTGTGGATATTTCCAGTGACATTTTCTGCTACTTGGTGACCGAATGGAAAATTGTCCTTTAAAGCAAAGGAAGAGGCGATGTAGCCGGTGGCATACACCTTGGCCTCCACTGAGCCACTCTGGTAGAAGATGAAATCCCACATGTAGTCATAGTTTTCTATAGCTGTGATGGTCCTGAACACTAAGGCGCTGTTTGCTAGTCCTCCATAACTGTTGTAGACAATCTGAGAGAAGTGCCTCCGTAGAGGTTGGCCCATGTCATGCTCAAAGACGCATATTGAGTTTCTGAGTCGGCGTGGAACACCAGTGTCCAGGAAATGGAAAGTGTCTATGTAAGTGGCTGAATAAGGGCAGTCGACCCCCTTCACTAACTCATAAGCACATCGACCAATGCCCAAGCTGCCGTCAAGGAATTTGGTGAGCATGATATTCGGGGTGAGGGACCCATAGACTGACATGGCCTCTTGAATACTTAACTCATAGATGATCCTCTCTCCTCTGAAACGAACATCAAAAACTCTCATGCCTCTAAGTGGGCTCAGACCAAAGGCAAAGCTCCAATCAAGGTATACAATGTGGTTGTTCTTCACACTGAATCGCTTGCCTTGGACATAAAACTGCTGGGGTCCAACGCCTGTGGGTTTCTGTTTGGGTTTGAGTGAGGCGTAATTCGGCACAGGTTTGTAGATGATTTTCTTCAAGGTTCCTGCCTCGTATTGCTGCTTAAGTACCATTATACTATCAAAGTACTGACCATTATAAAGTACTTTAATCACATGCCAGGACGAAGGATTGGTGCTTTGGTGGTTGAATAATATCTCAAAGCCCACAGGGTGAATGTAGAAGCCCTCCTCATTTCGACACAGCGAAATCCAGGTCTCTCTGTCCCCTGACTTGACTCCTCTTGGCATGGTGTCGTAGTAAGTATAGGGATCAGATTTCTCAATACCAAAACTGTCCTTCAACAGCATACTGACTGGTTTAAGTACATCTTGCAGAAAAAGGTCTATAAAAACCTTTTCACCAAAATTTACTGGCCGTGCAGTGAAAGGGATCTCCATTTTATATCTCTCAAAGGTGACATCGCGGTGGAAGGACGGGTTGGGGAGAGGGCCCACTACATATTCCTTTATGTAGTTCTTCGTGCCATGAAAAACCACCGCGGTTGCCTCTCTTGCTGGTTGTAGCCCGTTGGTATCCAGGTAGTGCAAAACATCCTGTTTCTTAGGCAGAGATAGATCGATCATATAGAGGTAGTCAGCTGAAGGAGGTGAAGATGGTTCAGTTGCGATGTTCATCCCTGGGATCTTGGACATGTAGTCACGCACCTGTAGGAATTCTTCCACAGAGAGGTCAGCGAAGATATTGCTGCCCTCGTCGTGCACCGCAGGTTGGACTGTGTTTACCTGCTGAGCAGGGCACTTTGGAGTCCGTTGGGTGTTGAGCCATATCAGGACACAGTTACCTATCAACGAGGCAACAACTACAAGAACCAGAAGGCATTTTAAGATTTTGAAAATAGTTTGAGAGACCATTTCTCTGCAGCTGTACAATAGTTATAGTTGAGGAGAGGAAATGGTAACTGTTTAAGGAGATTGTGTAAAGAGGTGTAGGATTAGGGTTAAAGACTGCTTTTACAACCTGAGAGGTGTTTCTTTTGATAAGAGTAGTAGTATCCAATCGGTTTGTTGACCATCAGAACCTCAACAGAGAATGGCGTTCATGAAGAAAAAAACATTCACAGTTCAGTTATTCATTCAGTGTCGTATGAGGTTTAGAAGAATAACTGTAAATTCTAGGTCCCATAGGTGCACTCACTCGGAGGTGTGTGTGGAGCCACAGTCCTCTGTAGCTCTGTGTCGCACTACATTCTAAACCTGCCTTTTAGCAGCCAAATCAAAGGCAAAGGATTTGATTTATACCCCTCAAACATTGTGTCCTACTGAGGAGTACGTTGCAGTACAGAAGCTAAAGACACTCTAACTTCCATCTCACAAATCTAGGAAAAGTCTTGTAGAGGATCCCTAAAATCTCGTCAGTTGATGTAATGATAAGAGCAGTAGTATCACAAAGTACCTATGTTATGTATCAATAAAGAGACAACAATTCATACAAATGGTAGCAAGAACTTTGGTATTCAGGCAAGCAATTATGTATAACAAGTTGTTTCCAATCCCATTTTCGTAATGTTAAGCAATAAGCTACAAGTGGTCATACTTCATTGAAATCACAAAAGCATCAACATTAAACATATTTTAGCTATAGGGATGGTAATGGTGCAGGGTTGGTAAGTTAACCATTTTGGTGGATACTGAAATATGTCAACAAATATTGAATGCATTCTTGGTGCCCAGTGGATAAATCCGAAAAAACGGATCACCCAACTTTTTATCAAGCATGTCTTCATTAAGATATTGTTGGTTTTGAGTGATTTGAGAATTTCTAGATGCTACCTTGTGTCAGTGTCACTTTTAGGAGTACTTTAGTTATATTTTTTTAAATGAATGAAACTTTTTATGAGAAAGGTGAGTGAAATTTTTACCCAGCTGCTGTGTTGGTACTTTCCCTGTATTAAGTCTTTGTCACACACTCGACTATCTGCAAAATTCCGACCATAAACCTAAAAACATGGCAGACAGAGAAATCAGCACTCTCTCTTGTTTACCTTGTTTGCAGAAACCAGGTTTCTCATTTACATGAGATTTAAGAAATACACTTTCTGAAAGCTGCATGTCGCCGAGTAATTATAGGTGCCGGTAAACACCGACCTGCTAGCTGGCTGTAAACTTTTATTGCAGATAAAGAAAGTTCATCTCAGTTGTAAATCCATTGTTTGATTGAACATCTGGGAAAGGCCAGGACACAAAGGCTGTAACTGCTGTAATACAAGATGTGTAAAAGATAAGCTGATTGTAAAAATCAACAATAGCATTGATGTTCTGTTTCGATTCAAGATCCCTACCCTAAGAAACTGCGTGTACGACAGTAACATTTTCAAAAGTGTACAGTATAAGTCCCATTGAATAAAAGAAGGTAATTCATCATATAAAAATACAAGGAAACATTTGACTGCCTGATTCCTCTAAAAATATAAAAAATGTATATGTTGTAAATCCCCTATTATTTTTGTAAAAACTGTGGTTTATGTTGTTATTTTAGTCAGGAACCCTTTTGTCTGGCCCAGGGTCCTTGTGTTATTCAGGTGAAAACGGGTCGTTATATCCGAAACCATCAGTGGGCTGCAGCTCCAGAACCTCTACAGAGTATGAAGAAAAAAACATTCACAGTTCAGTTATTCATTCAGTGTCATATGAGGTCAGATGAATAACTGCACTTTCAAGGGCACAACATAAACTGAACTGATAAGAATCTTAAGCTTCCTTAAGATTAGAAGTGAATATGACATGAACATTTTTATTTGAATCCTTCTCGATTATATTCCCAGTCATATTGATCACCTACTTAACGATAAATGCGTAAAGAAAAAAAAATGTTGTCTTTTAATATTGAGAACCAATCATCGTTTCTTAATAGTGTTCTCACGTAATTCAATTCAATTTATTTTGCATAGTCCAAAATCACAAATTTGCCTCAGCCAGCACCAAGCAATGTCAATCAAAAATATCATGACAACCGTCCATCAATCAATCTGCAACTTTAAGCGACAAGGCAGGTGTGAGTGTAGCCACAGTCCTCTGTAGCTCTGTGTCACGCTACATTCTAAACCTGCCCTCTTTTAGCAGCCAAATGAAAGGCAAAGAATTTGATTCATATCCCTCAAAAATTCTGTCTTACTGAGGAGTACGTTGCAGTACAGAAGCTAAAGACACTCTAACTTCCATTTCACAAATCTAGTCAACGCTTTTTTTGATATTTTCTGTTGACGTAATGCGTGTGTACTCCCAGTGTAAGTGTTATCAAATAATAACAAATGATCACAAGCTAATTTGGAGAGGTGAGCTCATTTGTGCTCCAGGGCCTCCAAGTGGGTTAATCCGGCCCAGGCTTTAAAGACAAATCTGTGAATTTTAAGTCATATCCAAATTATTGAAAAATAATTGGGTGGCAATGTTTGCAACCAAACTGTGAACCAAAGTCTTACCAACTGCTTCAGACCAAACAACTATTTGAATGTCACTTAAAAGTAGACAAGTTTTAAAGCTGGTATATGGCTGGACTGTGTATGGTCAATGTGCTGATTTGTGGCCAAATAGAGTGCTGCATTAGAGCTTTGCTCTTCCGGTTCCCTCGTCTCAAAGTCAATGTGTTTTAAGAACGGGTTTTTGGTTTCGTCCCTGAAATAAGTGCTGTAACACAAGCTTAAGAGTTTTTAATGTTTGGTTCTATGACATAAAACACGTCAGTAAATACCCCACTCGTGAATTAAGCTTTACAGCGGGTGCTAACAAATGGCTAAATGGGACTGTAACAAGACCCTGATACCCGTGAGTTTCCCCCAGCACAAAGACACTCTGTAGGCAGGATAGCGTTTCACAATGTCCTTTTATTGGTTGCTCTTGACTGCGCGCTCAGACAGTTCAGGCAGTTCGTGCAGTTCGTGCAGTTCGTGCAGTTCGTGCAGTTCGTGCAGTTCGTGCAGTTCCTCTCCTCTCCTTCGTCCCTACTAGGGTTTATATAGGGGAGAGACACAATCACCAGATCATGTCCAGCTGAGGCCAATTAAGCCTCTTCTGGCACCGTTCCCTGAACCACTCCCACACTCTGTCCCCTCTGCAGCTGAGCCCAAACCACGCCCTCGCCACCACAGGGACATTAAATGTTATCAAAATCAAATGGAAAACCCCCATTGGGTTTTTGTTGAGGGGACCAGAGTGATGCTGACTTCTGTGTTGGCCTTCATAAAACACGTCATCCCTGCAGCACTCTATTGTCAGCGGTAGTTCCAAAAATGTGAATTCCTAAATATGAAATATTAATTTGCAATTTTCTGTAGTAGTCCCGATAATATCTGATCTTAAAGGGTACTGAAGTAACCTGACACAGCTAAAGGTGCATGATATGAGCTTAGGAGCATTTCGATTGCCTTTCAAGAGCTCTCAACATGGCGACGCCCTTAGCCAGCGGCTCGTGGCTAACCTTACAAGCAGCGCTAACAGTTCAAACTCTGGCAAACGTGCTAACAGAGTTATGCTGTGTTCACACTAAAAGCATTGCGAATTTTCACGCCGCTTTACTCGCGTGAGTTTACTCGCCGGATTATTTGTGGTTATTCGCGTCATTCGCTTCATTCGCACTAGATGCGCAGGAAAGGAGGCGTGGCTTATCTCCGTGGAAATAGGTCATTTCCGACATCCACCATGGAAGAAATAACCATATATATATATATTTCAGCTTTGTACATGTTGTGGAAGTACCACAAACGTCGGAACATCAAACGCCCTCATGTCTGGGTTCATAATATTATATATATATATATATATATATATATATATATATATAAATATATATATATATATATATGAGGCGAACGGTTCCACCCGGCGGAAATTTGCGTTATTCACATCTGTGCATTGACTTTGTATGTAATCTACTCGCACAAAAAATTTGCAATACTTTTGGTGTGAACACAGCATTAACTGTGTTTACCCGCGGGGGAACCGGAGGGTGGGCGCTTCGCTTCTGTGCAGACGCAGTTGGTCAGAACAGTGTTATCTGTGACCACCGCATGAGAGCAGTGCAGAGCGGCGGCCATGAGCTAGCTAGTGGGGCACGGTCACATGCACGTACACGCACTGAAAGCAGGCGCAGCCGGCCTGGTCAACGAAGCAAGGAGAAGCTGGGATAACGACACACAAAGAGGGAAAGCGACTCAGGTAGACATCACTCTACTTTTTATGGCAAATAGTTGTTTGCTGCTATATTCATGCTATAATATATATTAATTAAAAAGAAAAAGTGCTATTGTGCAAACTATCAAAGGCTACATTGGCTTAATGGCATATAGACCCCCTTACCTGTTGTTAAGTGATAAAGTACTTATGTGGACAAGTCATAAACTAAGGGCTGGATGTGTTGTAACTAAGCTGACCTAGCATTCCTTTTTTCTGTCACTGCCTGAAGCAAGACGTTCCAATACAACCCCCATCTTGGTCAATCCCTATATAATTCTGTGTGACTTGTTCTATCTTCAGTGCACACTTGTACAGACCACTTGAGACTCTGTATAACTGTGCCTCTTTTTGCAAGAATAAATCATTTCATAGATAAGTTCTGGTTTATGATATTTGTCATTTCAGCTTAAAAAGACTCAACAGTTAGATACATTTTGCCACCACACATCACTTGATTAGCCTTAATACATTAGCCTAAACATCAAGGGAAATGTAGTCTTGGGTATGATAGACTTCAATTTGAAGACAGAGCCTATAATATAGAGGCAGTCAGGAAACACTAAGCACATTGACTATAGACTTTATTGTGGTTTATTCAATCATGTCAAAATGCTCCTATAGTGGCTCTAAAACAGCTTTCTCTGGCATAACCTCACCACCTCTATGAAGAGTTCTCTGCTCTATATCCTGGAACCTAGAGGAGGAAATGCGATGGGAGTGACATGCTACGGGATAGTTCATATATCTTATGGAACTTTTGTGTTCATATAATAATGATAATACTAATTTGCTTAGGAGGTTGGGTAGTTTTGCCAATATGGATTTTGTAACAAGGTAGGTATAACAGGGAGACCAAATTGTTTTTGGTACTGCATGTGATAACTCCCCTGAGAAGTCTTATTCTGGTCCTCGGGCAGGGGTATTCAATTCAAATTCAACGGGGTCCGTTTAGAGAAAATGTCCTCATGCAAAGGTCAGAACATCATCATAATGTCTAACTTGTGTTATGAATTAGTCCCATAAATATTGAAGTAGCCTAGCAGTTGTATTAATGTCTATATCTAGTCAACAACTGACTGTCAAATCAAATAAAGAAAGTTCAATTGAATAATATCTCAACAATATTTATTGTCAGTTTTCAAGTTGAACTGGATGAATTATACATAATACATAATCTAATAATAAATAAATGTGCTTCTCTCATTTCGAGTAAAATAAGTGATGCATAAAGAATCATTTAAATAACAGAAAGCTTTTAAAAATCTTAAAATAAAGTACTTAATTTTAGAAAAATGAATTGAATTGCCCTGCAGCTTTACATTCACTTAATTCAGTTGTGAATTTATTTCATCCAAAAATGACACAATATTATATTATTCTCATCTTCTAAAAAGATAAATGTGTGTGCAGGGATTTAATCTGTGGTTATGAAAACCTCTCGTTTCAGCTCTTTTCTCCTCTCCGTTTACATCAGAGAATGAATGTGTTAGGATTCTGATTATTAAGCTCTTAGATTGTTTCTTATAGATACGTTTGCACAAAATATTTGTGCTTTGTCTCGTAGTGGAGCTTCACATTACTGCTTTTAATAATCATCACAGTCTCTAAATACATGAGACATACTGGTTTTGAACTGCTCGTAGGAATGATGAACATATAAGAGTCTGTCCATTCTTGGTTCAAGACTCTGGAGTCACTGTCCACGTTTCTCTTCTTGGAGAACAACGTGTGGAATAACTTCTGACTCACGTACTATCCTCCTACTGCTCAGTCTCTTGGCCCGTCTTCTGCTCATGTGTTTGAATGTCTAAGTTTAGGGAGGTTGATGTAATTCAATTTGTAATTATTGCAATCCTTACAAATCCCAATATGGAAACGAGTCATTTTGCAGGTGTTGTATCGCTGAAAAAAAAAAGAATGTATCCATTATTTTATAGCTACAACCATAACCATGAAGTTACACTGAAGACTACGAGGTAAGCAAAAGTTTTAATAACTTGGTTAATGAGGTGCCGAATGGCCAGAACACCACTGCCTCATCATCATCATCATCATCATCATCATCACCTGTTGAGTTTTATGACGGTTGGCATCCAAAAGTGTTGCATTACCGCCATCTGCTGGACTGTCTTGATGATGACTGTCGCCATAGCGTGTGTGAAGATGGAAATCAGTAGCCGTGGCTGAAAGGTTTTCCCAGTAATTTACCAGCAACTATGTTTAAAAGAGGCTTTAGACCAAGGGAGTCAGAACCGGACCACCAAAGAGTCCAATCCAGCCCACTGGAGAAGTCATCAATTAAAATGTTTCAATCAAATGCACTGCTTTTCCTATTGGTCCACTTGGGGTTGTGCTGTCCTAATAAGAATTGCAGGAATAGGGATGGACAACATATCAATATTTTATCCATTCGGTGATACGAGACTAGATATGGTCTTTTTTGGGGGGGGATATCATAACATATTGTGTCACTTCCTGGTTTTAAAGGCTGCATTGCAGTGAATTAATGCAGTTTGAACTAACCAGACTGTTTTATTATTTGCCTTCACCCACGTATTCACGTGGACATTACTTATTTACCAAAAAGGCCATTGTGTTAATATTTTTGGTGAAAGCTGAAATAGTCAACCCTACAATAACATTTCAACATTGAGATATATGGTCAAAAATATTGTGATATTTGATTTTCTTGCCCGGCCCCTGCAGCGGGCCCTCTTGATTAGGGGACCCTGTTATAGACTCCGCTGACGTCACGACCAAGCGTCGGCTGCTGGTCATGCAGAAAACCTGTTTGCCAAAAAAGAGCCCGTCCCTATTTGTTCACAGGTGGAAGTGGGAAGCCAGTGTGCTTGGAAATATTTGGAAGTGTTTTCATATGTTATTATGCAATGCTTTTCCTGGTCTGGCCCATGAACTGAACTGAGACACCCCATGCTTTGGACAGATACTTTCTTTCTTTCCCTAGAGAGCGGTTTGCTCGTGAAGCACAGAGGAGAGGCTGGACACGGGAGAGACTCCAGAGTTTAACCTGATTAAAAGCAAATGGGGCGTGGTCTCCTCACGACTGACAGTGAATACACCTCGCCATGTTCCTCAAAGAAAGAAACAAAAAAAGGGCTACATGGGTTGCATTCCAATTTATTCAAAAGCTATTACGAGTTAGTTGGAATTTGTTCAAACTGAACTTTTGGACAAAGTCACAGCCCTCATCTGGTCTGTTCCTTTATCCCTTTGTTTGCTTAAAAGCTTAAAATTAAAAATCACATTTGCATGCACTTTAAAGACAGTCCCTAACTTCACTTTTTTAAAAGCACCAGGCTTCAGTATCGCTTCATGGAGGTGAACACAATACAAAACAACATTGTTACATCACAATAAATCTGGTGACAACTGAAAACTCCGGATCAAAAAAAAAAAGAAAGAAAAATGTTTACGTGAAACCAGACAGATGCTGTATTCAAAACCAATTAGACATTTGACAAAATGTTTCTAGTTCCAGTTCAAGCCTGCTTGATCACAAGAGACAGATACATGGAAGCACATTGTTGAGTTTGCATTCTCACAGAAGAACACACATCCAACAAGAGTCCAACCCTTAGTGAACTCTGTCAGGAGGACCAGTCTCAGAGGCCAGCCTGGGGCCGGAGGCTCCCAGGTTCAATGGGTCTGGACCTCGAGAGGCGTTGATTTATTTTTGTCTTGGGATGCAATAGTGTCTTCAAATGTCACTGACACAAAGACACTACAAGCACAAGACAAAACCAAGCAGAGGGGGGGGGAAATAAAGAAGCAGGAGTCCTCCATTAGGTTTTTATAAACTGTACAGTCAAATCTCTGTGTGTCAGGATAACTAGGACAACTAAAGCTACAGAACTACAGCGGTTTTGTGAAGCCACGAGGAAGGTGCTCTGCATCCTATTTGAGTAGATGCTCCCTTGACAGTCAACTGGGAGAGGACTGGACCAAGGACAACGTCCCTGGGGGGGATCAGGCAACACGGGGCCAAGGAAAACCATTCAAAAACAGATGCTAAATCCTGGGAGAGGCACGGCATCCGGGGGTGGTGGTGGGGGAGGGGGGGGGGGCTACAGTTAATCCGGAGGGGAAAAGAAACCAGCAGGAATCTCTGAGGGTCGGTCCCAGTGGAGCAGAGGAGAGGACGGCCGTGGGAACGATCTTTGCTCCAGCAGTGTGCAGTCAGGATAATTATGGGGGAAAAAAGTGGCGTGGGTCACGTTCCAGAGTACTGGAAAGCCCAAACTGAAGGTTACGTGTCAGAAAGCATGTTGATGACTGCAGAGCAAGGACAAAAAACAAAGATGGAGGAGCTGAAATGTATACGTGTGTGTGTGTTTTTTCTTCCGTCTATAGCTCACTATGGTTTCAGAATAGCGAGCACCATTTTTTTTAAACTTTTCAATACTGAATATCAGCACACCATCGGTCCAAAGGCAGCATCTTATGTGACATGTCATGAATTGTCTTGAGGTTGTTAAACCCCAAAACCATCAGGTACTCCAAAACAAAAGAATGATTGGTCAGCACTGTTTGACTGAGCTCATGTTTTGTGTGTGTTTGTGTGTCCGTGGGTGTGTGTGTGTGTGTGTGTGTGTGAGAGAGTGAAGGGGTTTGTCAGTAAAGAGCTTCAGCGTTGCTGTTTCTGGGTTTCTTGATCTTCTCAATGTTCTTCAGGATCATGTCATGAAGAATCACCTGAAAGCAACAAGCAGTAATGTTAAGAACAACGTGGTGCTGCTCACATCTGACCTGAGCACAAGTCGGGTCTTATTTCCATCGTTTCGGCTATCCTGTCCGCCTGTAGCGTAGACTTTATATATAAAGATGGACGACACCATACAGCCAAACAGCTACTGTAGTGCTAACGTAGCAGCTAGGAGGCTCATGCTAACAAGCTGCTGCCGTGCTCGGCCCTGATTGGCTTAGGGTGAGTGTGCGGGCGGGACCTCGATGCCGCAACTCCAGCACCCCGATTACCACTGCACAGACTCTGGCTCCAAGTGACGTCAAAATCTCAAGATGGCAGCTCCCGTATCCAGGATGTTTTGGCTTCACTTTTGAACACACAGTCTATTGTCCACAGGGATGTGCCCCAAAAGCCCGGTTCCGAATCAGAACCGGTTCTAAATGAGTAAGTATCAGAAGGAATGTATATTTTTCTCTCTTGTCCCTTTAATTCTCCCCTCAGAGTAATCCTGGCATCCACTGGGGGGTTGTGAGCTCGGGGTAGGCAATCTCTGGTTTAGATGATAAGACACTAGAAAAGCGTTACGGGTGGAAGGCAGACTTTTGTTTCAGGAGTGCCATGACGTAGACCCTAATCTGACCGATTAACTGATAAGAACTACATTTCCTGGTTTGTACGGCGAACATTTTGTGACAAATACATGTTATTTTATTGAGCAGTACTGATAACCCCATAACCTAGACATCAGGCTCTTCCTGCATGAAGTCCCTTCTGACCCCGTTTCACTGACGCTTGTGTGGACGACGGTTTCATAAAATAAACTCACATATTGATTCCTGAGCTCAGAAACGATGATTTTCAAACTGATGTACTCCTTCTCATCGATCTCTGTTATGGTCCTCCTGTAGTCCTCCTGCAGAGTAGAGACATGGACCGTTAATTACGAGTACAACCAAACCGTTTTTTCCCTCAGAGGCCGTGCCGGACGCTACCCACCACGTGAGGGTACTTGACGATTTTGGAGACGAGCTTGGCTCTCGTGATATAATATCTGGAGATCTGGTCCAAGTAGGATGCTGCCTCGGACTCCACCGTCCTCAGCTCTGCCACCGTCTCCTCCTACAGACACAGGGGACATGAGACAGACCGACATGGTGACAATGGACACTCTGAAACTGAAAGCTGAACTGTTGTTACACGTGGACACATTTCTTCAGTGGCTTAACATTTGAACCCAAAATTGTCTTCATCTGACTTTGTTTGAACCATAATGTTATTTTGATGAAGCAAAACAAATGGCCCCTCCCTCTAATTTAGCTAATTTCCTTTCTAGTTCTGTCCAACAAACTTATTTTACATTACAACTCCTGTGTGGTCACTGTGGGTTGTGACACCAACAACATCAATCCCTACAGATTGTTATTCAGAGTTTTACTGTGAAGAAAGGTGGAGCACGTCACTGCTGCCCCCCAGTGTCAAACACAGGGACTGCAGAAACAGCCTCCATTCACCAAAACATGTAGATATAGAGTAAATAAATAAGAGTAAATACTAGAGCGTTAAGCCAATGAGAATCAAGTCCTGAAGTGATGCGTCATGTAGTAATCTGGTCAAATAATTTTAGACTAATAACTGACTGAGAATTAATTAGAGTCTCTTCAGGTACATTTGGATTCTGGATATCATCCAGTGTATGATACCTGGACTTACTGCTTGTGTACTTTGTGGCCGGTATTGCAAGCCAATGTCATGGATGTTTTTGGTGGGGTATATTACGGTTCTTTTTTTTATTTAAAAATGACTATTTTTTTTAAAGTTTCCTGGAATAACCAATGTAATTTGGTGCTTGACGACAATGTGCATAACAGACACGTCAGTAATGCTTCAATTTTATTTAACGTTCACTTTGCTGGTCGTAATAGAGATAGCGATAGAGATAGATATATACAAAATTTGCATCTTTATTTAATTAGTTCAGCCCTAACAAATCATAATTTGGGTACATGAGGTTGGCATGGGTTACCTCATTGAGCTTGGATGCTCTCAAGAAGTGGTAAATACATCTTGGTGCGTCCAAAAAGATACACACTGTTGTGTATTCACACCAGAGTATGTTGAATGACAGCACACACATGTAGTGCGTAGGGTGCCAATTCGGACGCAGTTAGAGAACGTTAGAGCCTTTCAGTTTAGCTGGTTCCGTTAGCTGTGTGGAGTCCCAGCATTTCATTTTAACGGCAAGTTTTTGTACACAAGTATTTCGGTGTTGTCCAAAAGGTAGTTACTTACGTTAACGTTGTGTGCCACAGTTTTCAAATGAGTTTTCTATCAAACTCCCTGTTGAACTGTGGGTGTAACTTAAGCTAACGTTAGCTACTTTTTCTGACATGGCTTATGTTGGAGCCTAAAATGACTCCGCCATGACTATTACAATGAGGGAAGAACAGGGAGCGCTGCACTGGGCCAAGAAACTCAGTGTTGGGGATGTTGAGGTACTTTTCAGCTCAGAAAACCGTTTTTCAGTTTACGTAAGGAAGAAGTCCTTAATGTTAGTAGGCAGTCTGGAAAACATCTGATGCATTGTGATGGTAAGTAGTCATGGTAACGTTGTGTTGGCAACTTGAAGAAGCATCGTTATTTCAGCTGTGGACATTTCAGTGGCGTTAACTCTTGTGACACCTCGCGGCATTTTCTTTGACTCGCCACGAACGGGGCAACATTGCCTATTGGCTCTATTTTACCAACAAATGTTTGTAATGAGAAATTTAAGCCTCTATTATGTAAAACAGATTTTTCCAGATGACGCAGCCAGTGAGGCCCTACCTGTATGGAGACTCCGAAGTTATTTCCATCTTCTATCCTGGGGATGAGCAGCTGGACCCACATCTTTACCTGACAAAGTAGAAACAAGATGATGTGGGCATTTTTTTTTATCAGTGCAAATGACAAATGGCATAAAAGCATAGGTATGGATCTTATTAAATGATTTCACACAGGAAACAGTTGAAAAGGTGTCCGATATCTAAAAATATTTCACGATTACTTTTAAGTGTCGTATGGAGAAGTAAGATGGACGGTTATTTCTTGGTGAGTGATGAACAGGTTCAGAGCAGAATGGCTGTAGCGCTGATGATGATGCAGGGTGACGTCATCAAAACTGTCCAATCAATGAGTCAGTGTGTGTGTGTGTGTGTGTGTGTGTGTGTGTGTGTGTGTGTGTGTGTGTGTGTGTGTGTGTGTGTGTGTGTGTGTGTGTGTGTGTGTGTACTTACGGTGTTACACTTCTCAATCAATGTCCTGATCTCTGGCTTGACTCGTTCAATCAGGTCCACCAGCTTGCCGTTGCATTTCAGCATCCCCTCTGGCACCACCAGGGTTTTGGCTCCACCTGCAACCAAACAGCGTGCACCGTTACACACTCTTCTTCACATCAAGGACTGATGTTCCTGCAGGTTCGAGTTCTCATGCTCTGCCGTCGACGTGCAGAGCATGTCTGGGGGTCCTGCAAGACCAGCTGACTCTTTGTTTTGCTTACTGTGCACAACAGGCGTTTCACCACTGGTAAGGCGGTCTTTTTCATAATCATCAAAATACAATCTTTTGCAAATCTCATCTTTTGTTTTTACCTTGCCAGCTCTCATCTCCATCTTCTAGTTTCCTCTTCTTGGTATTCTGCAGCACAAACAGATGATGACATTGCATTGTTAGGCATGCTAGCAGCAGGGCTCTATTTAGTCCAGACTGAAATATCTCGACAACTACAACAGATTGTCATGGAATTATTGCGCAGACATTAATGATCTCCATAGAATGAGAGTGCTACTGACTTTGGTGACCATCTGACTTTTCATTCAGCAGCATCATCATCAGAATTTCATTCAGAATTGTGAACATTATCAACTTGGATTTTTAAAACCTTTTGAATATTACATAGATTGTAAGAATGCTAGTGGCTGATCTGGAGGCAGGTGACATACATGGAGGCAGCTTTCGGCACCAACCAAGCCCCCCTTCCTATAACCCCATCTCCCGACTCTGCTCACTCTGGAGAGGGGACTATTATTGGAGAGTAACCGTTGCCCTTTCAATGTGTGTTAATGCCAATTGCTAGCATACACATAGTTAGCACTAATGCTAATAATTTGTAAGTGTAGCAAGACAGCATGGTGGAATTAGCGAGATAGTTAGCTAAATGAGTCAAGTTAATGCTAATTTAATGTACTTAATGCTTCTTCCACACACTCTTGTCACAGCTTAGGAAAGCACATTGATATCACCATCACCAGATAATCAATCATTAACACTGACACTCCAGATTTTGGAACGTGTTGATGGCTACATTTCAAGTCCACAGAAAAGAGAAAAAAAAGGCTTGTGCTGTGATTGTAATGCTACATTACAATCCATCTCTCTTTAAGTGCAATGCATTTTGTCAGGTTGTTTCCATCGATTCATTTTTATTTAGTTGAGCTTGACCACTGTTTATCATATCCTGAAATTCCATAAGTAGGTCACCTGCTAACAACTGAGTCACTCGACCCCCTAAAGAAGGCCAAGATATGTGGCTGGAAGCAACCTCAGAACCCATCAGCCGTCGGTCTGACGACGATTTAGCAACAACCAATATTCCTGGGTTCCGGTATAACCAGCGGCTATCTGGGCCAAGACTTTCCCTTCAGTGCACCGGTCAACTGTTTACCGTCCGATTAGCAACTTGAGACGCACGGCTGGTGTTGCGGGACGACGTCTACAACCGGATTGTTTCACACGTAACCAGTTTACAAGCTAATTTTAAGCTAATTTGCAATCAAGCAATATCTGAGGGGTTCCCAAAATGTATTCCGGCCAATGCGCTCCGCCTCTTTTGCCCTCCACAAAAAGGAACTGCTCGTGCTCGTGCTACCAAAGCCTGCTCAAACCTGATCGGTCAATACTACTCGGACTACAAACTGAAACCAGAATCTTTCAGATACCAAGATCCTATCCCGGTGCCTAGGGCATTTGAATTCAGAATCTGTATACGAGTTTAGACCGCAAGTCACCTGGTGTTGAGAATTTGTCGCCATGTTACGTTTTGTTTAGTTTTAGTCGCGTTTTCGTTGCGTAAAATGTTGTAGATTTCAACCTGAGTTTTCACTGACGATATTATCCCCGGAGTTTTGGGAACCTCTGCCCCATAATGCAACCACATAGCACCTTTTCATTTGACCCTCCCTACCAAGTGGGTCGCCCAGTCACATGATGACTTCCCTACACCTGCTAGAATAGACTGCAGACTCACCATGTCCACGCCGTCGTGGCTGTTGGTGAAGAGAATCGGCTCCGGGACTTTGAACTTAATCTCTGAATGGATGTCTTTCAGGTCGCTCACATTGAGAATCGGCTCCTGGGTAAAGACCCCATGGAAAAGATTGAACATTAACAAATAAAATAGAAGAAAAGAAAAGAAAAAAAACAAATGACTGAAAAAAATGTATAGACACATTTGAAGGGGCATTGATATACCTTTCTCTGACATAGTAGAAAGATGACAGGAAATGAGGGGAAGAGACAAATGCTGAATATTTTAACTGATTTCTGGAGAGCAGCCCATCATATAAAAATATGCATATAAATTGTTTCGTTTTTTTTTAAATAGGCGATTAGTCATATAAGGAAAATGAGATGGGACACACTGACTAATACAACCACTCAGTAATCATAACTAATGTTCTAGTGCTTTGCAAGATTTTCATGATTTCCCTTTTGATAATCTGCACTTCCTCTATGTAGTAGTCTTTGTTAGACCCTTTTCCCACCACAGCACTAGGAGTCTTTTAAGGAACTCATTGCGTTTCAACCGCTGGGACTAGTGTCTAGACCAAGACCCAGGGACGTTTTACCCACCAAAAAGCGGGTGCCTGGCCAGGTCGGGATGACTTTTTTGGGGGACCCATAGAGCTACCCCACCTCCCAGTCCACCCTTGTTTTCTGGCTCATTTACATGAACGGAGGACGGAGAATGAATCTGGATTTGGCTGGATTAGTGCATTTTACAACTTGGTGGACTGACGATTGAAAAAAGGGTTATTAATGTGTTTGTACTGGGAAGATGATTTACCGCCCCGAAAAAATATTTACGCAGAGTTACAGATGTCTCTTTCCCAATGGAAGTCAATGGGGGGAAAAAAGTATTTTTGACGATTGGAACCCCATTTGAACTGTGAAACGAGCCTTCAGTCCCTTACCTTGAGAAACTGATCCAACTCCAGGAGCTTCTTTGGGAAGAAGCTGGCGACCAGGTGCTCGGCCTGCAGCAACAAAGAGGAGAGAACGTTTTGTGGTACACTGAACTCTGGCTGACAATGCTGTCGCGAGGCATCGACTGACCCGGAGAGGAAATAAAAGACAGAGAGTAAGAGAGCGCACAGAGGAAATCTACTCACCTCACTGCTGATCTGCTCCCTGAATGTTTCCACCTGTCAACAGAGTGACGTTAGTTAGAACACCTGTATTCTCCTCAATGATTCCCCAACAGTGTGACACACTAGCTACTTCACTTGAGACCACATGGTCTTCATCCGTTGAGAAGACTCAATCCTACTCAATCCATTTGCCCGATTGGGCAAGTGAGTGGCTAGATTCACTAGCCCGTTGGAGCATTTTACTTGCCCTGCTTAGCAGCCTATGTGCATTGCTGTCGTTACTGTATTTACATACAGCCAAATACAATATTACAGCCTAACTCTGATTTGAACTATTGTATTTTATATATATATAAATATATATATATATATATATATAGTAGCCTGCTTTCTATTAATATGAAAAGCATATACAATAATACACAGCTACACTGCATTTTGAAACCGTCAGTAGAATTCAGCAAATAGCGATGCTGTCCGTTTCATTACGTCATATTAATGTAATACACAGGGCTGGGCGATAATTCAATATGATCATTTGTTGCCTATATGTGGGGATTAAATCATATATTGAGTTCTCGTGATGTACCATTACAACGTTTAAAATTGATAATAACAAGCAAGCACACACTAACTCAAACTACTGACAAGAATTCTGCTTCCGTCTTAATCTGGATACTTTGTATTGGAGCGCATGCATGCAAACATAGTTAGTCTATAGCTGGAAATGTATTTATGTATATAAAATATAATATATATATATATTTATTAACTGAGAAAATACTCAGTACGATTTTGTTGTTGTTTTTACAAAAAATGGTTATTTTATGTTATTTCATTTGTTTAATAAATTACTAGAAAACGTGCTTCATCGCCAATTCTATCGTGACCAAGATATGACCTGACCTATCGATTTCGGAAATATCGATGAGCCCTACGCAATCTGCATGTCAAATAAAGAAAAGTTTAAAAAATATATTTTTTAATCTGTGAGCGTCAGAAATAACCATCCGTCGATAGAGACAGACGTGATCCTAACAGGTTTCCACGGTACACGCGCGCAGTAGTTTGAGTCCCAGAAACCAGGTGGAACGTGGAGAGTGGGAGTTGAGCGGCTCCGCGTCCAGGCCGTGGATATACGAGGTCCAGGCCCGGTGTGTCTCCAAGGAGTCGGACGGGCGGCTCCAACACTCACCCTGGTCTTCAGGTCCCGGTCGACCTTCAGAAGAGACGACATGGCGAAGAATAAACGACAAAAAACCGCTCTGGTGTCCAGCAAAGCAAAACCTTTTCACTGTCGCTACAGCAAGCATGCACGGTACCGCTACTACGCCGTTTCCGCAAGCTGATGACGCAATCAGAAAGCGACACGACGATTCGTTTGGATTTTCTCATTCGCACCGTCAGCAAGGACCTATGACTAATGCTTAAGCGTTAGCAGTATGTGGCACCGCTCTCCCAGGCGAAGCTGTGATAGAAATCGAGCAGACCCTCATGTAGCTCCAATGACGACATTTATTTATTTATCTTTTTTTCATAGAACATTTATTGAACATGTTACATTAAATTATCCCAGAAGAAATAATGTGAAAGCAAACATGTAAATAAAAAAATATATATATTTAAAAAATCCATAGACATATTTGGAAAACAACAAGTAAAACGGTCCATCATTTTATGTGCCACATTTTTTATCTTTAAATAATTTTACACATTTACCAAGATATATGTTTTTAGCTTATTTTTAATTAATATATTATAAAAGCTCAAATGTCACCCTTCCAAATGAACATTTATGGATGTGTTGCAAAAGTAGGAAAATTTCCCAACATGTATTATATATATATATATATATATATATATATATATATATATATATATATTTTTTTTTTTTTTTTATTCTGATTATTCGTATGATTTGTATTCTTGTTATTATTAATCGTGTTATTATCTATAGTATTATTTATTGAATCACCAAAAGTGAGTTAAGATGTAAACACAAATTAAAGAATATATGATTTTGTATATATATATTACAGTAACACAAATACAGTAACATACTGTATAGAGGAGAAACATAAGTAATACATGGATATACAAGGTAATGGAATATCATATATTTATCACATGGAATGGAATATATATATATATTCCAATGTAATATATATATGCATAAATATAATGCATTATCACGGAGCGTGAGGAGCGTGTGGCCTCATGCGACAGAGGAAACGTTTCTGGGGGTGAAAGAGCGGAGACGGCGTGCAGCGTAACGTCACATAAACGTCACTATGCGTGACTTACGTTTCAACACGGACGTATTTAAAGGAGGGACAGTCGCCTGACCCCCCCGCAGCGCTCGGACTTCTGCGGCTGAACAGACTTGAACGTCACTTTCGATTTATGTTTGTTTTTAGTTATTCACCGGTCACCGTTCATAATTCATAAGCAAGCAGCGCGTTCTAATCCCCGGATACGGTTGAGTGCCTGTCTGACTGTGGAGGCATCGAGAGGCAGAGCTCCCGGGGGAAGAAGACTTTCTCTAACCGTGGAAAGTTTTTTTCTTTAAACCATGGCGTGTGAAGGGAACATGTCGGGTGAGTTTTAACAGCACACTGTACGACGTCCGGTCAATGCAAAGTTATTATTCCTATTTGTGTGTGTGTGTGTGTGTGTGTGTGTGTGTGTGTGTGTGTGTGTGTGTGTGTGTGTGTGTGTGTGTGTGTGTGTGTGTGTGTGTGTGTTTTAAATTATAATTATTTTAAAAGTTACACAGTGACACAGTAACTCTTAGCCCGGGGTTGTAAGGCTGCCGTGTGTCAGTGGACCCCGCTGATCCTGTTGTGTTCCTCCACAGATGCGCGGATCGGGGAGGCCCTGATCCAAGAGTAAGTCTCCTCTCCGTGTTCTTCAACAACAAAACCGATTAATCGATCAATTAAGTTGCCCTGATTTGTTGATTAATCCCACCCCTATGGATTAGTGGCTGTTGTGTTAAAAATCATTTCCTAAATATAGGGTTAGTCACTTCATTTACAAGATGAAATTAACCAAATGAATTTGGATAATTGATTAATCGTTTAAAATACTGAAAGCAAAAATACCGAAGCAATTGTTTCTCAAATGTCAAGTTTTAATAATTTAAAAATAATACTATTTTGGACTGTTGCCTGGACTAAACCACCAGTTTTAATGGGCTTTTTCTTCTATGTTCTGGGAAAACAATTGGCAGGTTAAGCCATAATGAACATGACTATTTCCTGAGCGCAGTATCTCTAAATCACAGCTGAACACACTATAAAACATAATTAGTCTGCTTTTTCTACTCCCACTCCACTCGCTGAACATCATTTTGTAAAAAGAAAGTGTTGCAGGTTTGTAATTGGGGAATAAAAAAAACAAACTTTTTCCGCCCCAACTCTGCATTGTTAAATTATTTGTATAGATCAAGTTTCAGTTTCATTAAACATTAACAGTTGTTACGCTCGCACCTTACTTTACATCACTCATAAAGTGTGTGTTGTATCGTGACTCATATCAAGAGGACAATAAAGGGTGTGATGCAGTTTCTCAGAAATGGGTTCCGGAAAGTTTATAGTTTCCTTGCACAATGCACCTGGGCGAGATGCACTGAAACAATCCCAATCGTGTTTTGTTTTATGTTTATCTTGTGTTGCATTGTGAGAGCGTCTTCCTGTCTTTGTTTGCTCAGAACAGACTGTCGACAACAGTAGCTTTAAAGTATACACTTTGGTCAAGATTCACCATCCTCTTCTCAAACTGTTCCGCTTCTTCATTTTGAAATAGATATTTTGAATATATTTGCATTCTCTCTCCTGACCACCAGGGGGCGACTCCTCTGGTTGTATAGAAGTCTCTAGAAAATGACTCTACTTCTCTCTTGATTTATTCCCTCAGTAAACATTGTAAACATGAGTTTATGGTCTCAATCTCTAGTTTCAAGTCTTCTTCAATACAGCATGATGTTCATTTAGTAAATTATGGTCCATTTAGAGTCAAACAGACCATAAAGCAGGGGATGCTTTTCGGTGGGGCTACAAGGTGATTGACAGGTCACTACCACGGCATTGTACTGTGGGAAATGTATCTTTCCCACTGTGAGTCCTTTTAAAGCTGAAATGAGGAATATTGTAAAACAAAACTTATCTATGAAATAATTTATTCTTGCAAGAAGAGGCACAGTTATGCAGTCGCAAAAAGTCTGTGGAAGTGAGACATCCAGAGTTAAAGCCACACTCGGTTATATAGAGTGAGCCCATGGTTTAGGGGAGACCTGCATTGGGTGGGGAGACGTGTATTGTAAACCTCCTGTCTGGAGGATATGGAGTGAAACAAACCGGTGTGGGGTCATGTATTGGGATGTGTATTGAGAACTTCCTGTCTGCTCTCCCTTTGTAGTGTAACACTTTCCTTTGATTGCTATTCGAAGCATGCATGTAGTGGGGCAACTTCTGCATGAACCACAAGTCACATATGGCAAGATTTGATAGTCTAGGCTATTTACTTGTATGAGAATATAAAATACTCTCGTCCTAGAACTTTAACCCTTTCACTGTTTTAGAGTTCATGAAAGTTCACAGTGGCATTTTGGTCCCCTACAAAAGTCTTCTTCAGGGTTCAGTTGTCATTAGCTCCGCCCTCTCGTGTCACTTCTGGTTCCAAAAAAAACCAAGTTGTTGACGGCCAGAATCACGAGCTTGAGGCTTCACAACCGTAGCCCACAAACCAATGGGAGATGCGACGGTGACTGTCCGCTTTTTCAATTCCGTTAAATTTATTTTGTATCGCCCAAGATCACAAATTATAGATTTGCCTCAGAGGGCGCTTCTTACGTACAAACTATGTTTCATACTGAAAAATGCCCGACCCTCAGGTGGACGTGGCAATTTGTCGACACTTTTGTGTGACGCGCGATGAAGGGAATAAACAACGGAAAAAATCAACTGGGATTTTGACAATTATTACAATGATTTTACATTCAAAACATACAATTATGTCCCTTCCGATAGGGAGCTGACGTCGTTGTATCGCTCTCTTTAAAGCCACCACACACGGAAACATCCATTTGACCCTGCAGAACGTAAAAGGTTACATACGGCCCCACTCAAACAAACCTTTCGCCACGGTAACCTGCGCCGCTGGTTTGTGGGCGTTTCCGTTTGCAAACCCCAGAAAAGAGCGCGGGTGGAGTCGTCAGACCTTTTAACAAGAAAATATATCATGATATCACAAACAAATATCTTGGTATAATGTGGAAAGTATCTTTTTTATAAAATAAAAGGAGCCGTCACTTTGTCTAGAGCTTCATGAGATCTGTGTCCCATGCACACGGCTGTGAGTGACTTCAGTGTGGGGTTGGTTTCACCGTCCCGTTCTCCTGCAGGGTCATCGAGGAGGAGCTGAGGGAGGCGTCCTCGGAGAACGTCCCGCCCCTCACTCCGCTGGCTGTGGAGCTGAACACCGAGCAGGAGCAGAAGATGGTGACCCAGCTGGGCAAAATGATCCGCATCATCGGCGACCGGGTCCGAGACGACAAGGAGTTCCAAGAGTGAGTCTCGCGGCGCTCACGGAGAATACTGTCTGGCAAAAAGGGTTAAACGTGTAACACGCTGTCTCTCTTCCAGTGCGATAGACGGGGTGGCTGCTTCCTCCAGCTCTAACTGGGACCGCTTTAAGGACGTGGCAGAGAAAGTGTTTCAACATGGGATCACCTGGGAGAAGATCGCTGTGCTCTTCTACGTTGCCGGCAAGCTGGCTGTCAGGGTGGGTGGGGCTTCTTTTCTTCTCAGAGCTTGTGTGTGTGTGTGTGTGTGTGTGTGTGTGTGTGTGTGTGTGTGTGTGTGTGTGTGTGTGTGTGTGTGTGTGTGTGTGTGTGTGTGTGTGTGTGTGTGTGTGTGTGTGTGTGTGTGGCGTCGTGACCTGCTCCTCTGTGAGGAGGGGTGTGTTTGCATGGGCGTCGGCCTTTGACCCGTAGAGGCCGTCGGTGCTTGTGCTCACTGCAACATTCAATTCAATTTATTTTTGTATAGCCCAAAATTACAAATTTGCCTCAGAGCTTTACAATCTGTACACAACGACATCCTCTGTCCCAGAACCTCATCGACTCAGGAAAAACTCCCCAAAAAAACCCCTTTCAACAGGGAGAAAAATGGAAGAAACCTTCAGGAGAGCAGCAGAGGAGGATCCCTCTCCCAGGATGGACAGAGTACAAAAATAGATGTCATGTGTACAGAATGAACAGCATAACAGAGTTACAACACGTTCAATTCACATGACAGAAATGATTCATGTAATAATAGCAGTAGGTGTCGGGGAGGACCACAGCAGGACGTAGGACCAGGGTCCAGATTTAACCACGATCCACAGAAACCTGCGAGGCGAGAAGGCACAAAGACCTCGGGGATGGAGCAGAGTTAGTAATGTGCATTAATGGTGCATGAATTCATACAGAAGGTAAAATAGAGAAGAATGTGCGTCAGTAGGGTCACGGCAGGAGGCAGAAAGCAGGACCAGGGTCCAGATGCAACCACGATCCATAGAAACCTGCGAGGCGAGAAAGCACAAAGACTCCGAGGGAAGAAGTAGAGTTAGTAATGTGCATTTATAGAACATGAATTCATACAGAAGGAGAGAGAGAAAAGGAGAGAGGAGCTCAGTGTATCCTAGTTGTCCCCCAGCAGTCTAGGCCTATAGCAGCATATCAAGGGGCTGGAAAGAATGGACCAGGGCAAACCTGAGCCAGCCCTAACTATAAGCGCTATCAAAGAGGAAAGTCTTAAGTCTACTCTTAAATGTGGTCACTGTGTCTGCCCCCCGGACTGAAAGTGGAAGCTGGTTCCATAGAAGAGGAGCTTGATAACTGAAGGCTCAGGGTCAGGGGGTCAGGGGGTATCTCAGCCTGATGCCTACTGCAGATGGGTCAGAGCTTCATTCATCGTGTCACTTATCGGGCTTCCGTAGGAATGCTGAGCCAACCTTTAGCCGCATTTCACTTTGTGCCTGTGGCAGTGCCTTGCCACCCCAGTTTTGGACAATCTAATACAAAATAAAATTTAAAAAAAACATACATATGAGAACCTATGGCTGGATATTTACAAGAGCAAAACTCAGATGTGCAAGAGATGAGGCTTTCTGCCCCAGTAACGTTCCCTCGTGTTTGATTGTGTGATATTCACCGAGTGCCTCCCGATTGCCTGTAAGATCTATCGGCATCTCTGAATCGTCTGTCTGGAGACGAACGTGTCCAAATATTAGATCAGGGCAACGTCCAAAAGCACCCGGTCCAAAAGCACCCGGTCCAAAAGGCACGAAAATCAGCAAAGCAGTGACGGTTCATTCGAAGCTGAGTGGGCGAGAGTGTCAAATATATTTCATTTTAAAAATAACATGTTAACAAAGGTCACATAACACACGTAATTTAATTTAGGATTTAGCAGGTTTATGTTGGATTATAAAAAAATAAATTCCGGCCACAATTTTTGTTTTGGGAATTTGGTATTCCCATTCAATGCTTTACTCATGTGCCTCAAATGTGTGATGTTTTGATTTGAAATATCTTAATTTGTGGGTTTTTCCAAGCAAATATTGATTTAGAGTGATTTATATAAATATATATTTCTTTGCCACCCCATAAACATTTCCTTAGATCCGCCTCTGCTGTGTATTGATAACAAACTTTGGAATGACGTGTTCAATGATTACACATGGGTGTAATATTCCGGTGTCCACATACTTTTGGCCAGTCCGATTTTCAACGATCCAGTCACGGAATTGAAAGGACCTACGGCGCCCGGCAGCGTCTTGACTTTGTGTATGAACTGTGTGTAATGTGTCTTTGCTGCCCATCAGATGGTGGAGGCTATGTTCCCTCAGTCGGTGAGGGAGATCCTGAAGTGGACCGTGGACTTTTTCAGAAACAATCTACTGGGCTGGATTCGGGAACATGGAGGATGGGTATGTTGGGCCTTCAGTTCTTCCACCTGCTTCCTCTCGGAGCTCTTTCCTCTACCATGTTGGTTCTGTGGTTACAGGAACGCAGGAACACCGAGACCTTTGTTCAGTTGGCCTCGCTCTGAGATTATACAGCTGTGTATAAATGAAGCTATATTTATTTCCCTTTTTTATGGCGGGACCAAAGTAAATAAACGCCAAAGTCCCTCCCTGGTTCACTGAGTGTAGTTTCACCAGCGGCGTATCTGCTTTGGGAGTTTCCCCATTGGCCGTTTCTCTTTTACAATAAATCGGCGGAGACACTCCCCAATAGAGTGCCTCAGGGATGACGTCATTTTGTAGGCCAATCCCAGAAGTTAGCGTACCACTGGTTCCTCGACAAAAAGAAGCCGGCGTGATTTCCCCATCTACGTTTTTTTTTTTTTTAGTCTCATTAACCCACATGTTAGCAACCGCCTTTTTTAAGACATTTAACAGCTTCAAAATTCATGAGAAGGTTATCTCCTGGCGTATTTTATATTGTAGAACAAAACGTTAAAATATTATACGCTTGTGTTAACCACAGACCTTATTTCAGGCATCCTACCAAAAAAAAAAAACATAAAAAAAAACCCATTGACTTTGAAACGGAAGTGTTTTAGTCCCGCCCGTTTGCTCTGTGCTCCAATAACAGTTGAGCAACTTAAATCAATGTTCCCATTTCCTGTTCTACTTCGATATGCTACGTCTCAAAGGTCACATTACTTTGGAAGTCACATTTTATTATACGTGGTCACAGTGTTCGTAGTCACGTCTTAAGTTGGCTAATGTCAGCAAAACGCGGGCCAGCTAGCTAACGTAGAGCGAAAGCTACACCATAAGGAGGTGGTCTGTTAATGACAACGTCGGCCATGTTTGCTTCCTCCTCATTTCCCTGGTAACATTCTAGAGATTTTCAACATGACATGAATTATCGCCAGAAAAGATCAAGCTAACGTGGCTCTGTTTCATATTATCTCTACCTGCCGTGCCAACGTCACTTTAGTCGTCATTTATTTTGGATATACACAAAGTCTGACATCCCAGCAGTAGCCGTTACCCGAGGAGATATCCTTCCATCACATGCTGTAGTCCTAACTGTTGCCTTCTTGATGCTGTATTGCCTGATATCCAGAAACTATAATACACACTTCTGCACCCGGCTAAACACAGAGCCAGTTTCGCCATGTTTCTTTTTTGTCAAGGTTGTCTGACTTGGCAACAGTAACTAAGGAGGGGGTGGGGGTGGACTTGTGAAGGGCCAATTATGTCCTCTGGAGTCTTTTACAGTGAGACCCAACAACTTGGCTGAAATTCATTTGCTCGACCCGGATTTTGGGTCCTGGGTGGGCAGTGGAAAAAGAGAAGAGCATCTGGTCCCAAAACGTAGGTCGAACCGAGCCGTACCGCGGAAACCCGGCGTTAGCTCGATGAGGGACCGACAGACAAAGGTCGGGTTCCCACATGAGAGCACGACACGGACGATGGCGACGCAGTGAGTCATGGGTTGCTCGGTTCCTGTGGCGGAAAAGGATCTAAAGGTTTTCAAAGCAGTTTGAGGGGCTGAACATCGTCTGACCCGGCTGCTGCATCAAGTCTGCACAGCTGCAGTCCCACAGTTTTGGAAGAAGGATGGATATTAAATATAAATATAAAAAAAAAAAAACACATTCTGTAGCCACATGGATGGTGTTTGATTTGTTTTTGTTAACCGTGTGTGTGTGTGTGTGTGTGTGTGTGTGTGTGTACGCAGATCAACAGCTTCTCAGACCTGGCCACAGCGTCCGTGCAGAGTGTGTCGTCGATGAGCTCTCACAGCTACGGCCTCGTCCTCATCTTCGTCTCCGGCCTGGCTCTGGGAAGCGTCATCACCTGGAGACTAACCAGACACCTCTGAGAGAGAGAGAGAGAGAGACACACACACACAGGTGTCACCCTTATGTTCAGATAGTAATTCTCGGCGCTTACCAAATAGGTGGTATTTGACTACAAAAGAGCCGCCTGGTCTCCTTAAAATGATATTCCCATACAGCGAAACGAAATTATCAATGAAACGTGTTTTCTCCCATACGTTCTATTTATTTTCAACGTATCAAAAATTCTCTATTCTTCTTTTTTTCTTTTCACAATACTACCTAAAAGTCATTGTTTTTGTAACTTGCTTGAACAAACACAAGACTTTTACCCAGGAGACCGCTGTTCATGTCCCGTGTGAAACCAAAAGTCAACGATTCTTAACTTTATTTTTATTTGTTTTATAAAGTGTTTACAGAAACATCCACAACAAAAACATAGCAAACTGTTGTGGCTGGATTTCTTCCGTTTATTGCGTATTCTGCTCGTTGAAGGCTAACTTCCTTAAAACCTAATTCTGTATAAACTTCACAACTATTTCCCATCTGACTGCTAGTGAGGCGCCACAGGAACTCACTTACGGGACATCAGTAATTGACCACCCACAGAATACCAGAGAGATTGGATCATAGTTCAATTCACGTAGATTTATTTGCAATGCACAGATTACAAATAACTCGAGTTGCTGTCCGGAAGTACAACCCACAAACATTCAGATTGACATAGTTTTTATAATGACACCTTCTGATTCAGGTGCAGCCCCCGGTCCCACCCCTTAACCCCACCCCTGCGGCCATTTTGACCTCGTATCAGGTGACCTCATACCTCACGTGCGCCATGCTACCCAGTTGACGCCGTCTCAATACAGAAACTGATTATTTTGCTGTCTGCCTCATGTTTATTTTCCCGTGCCATAATATTCCCCTGCTACTAGCCATAATATCCACAACAGCTGAGCCTAAGGCGCTAACTTATCGTGACCTTGTTGTCTTCTGCCTTCACTGGGCTCTCTTCTCTGTCCCTTATCTCCTCAGTCTGTCTAGCCCCGATTTCCATGGGCCTGCTTACTTTCACATGAATGTAACCTATAATACTATTTTTTATATATATATATATATATATATATATATATATATATATAAATAATTATAATAAATATATATAAATATATAATAAAATAATATATAATATATAAATAATATAAAAAATTTATATATAAAATATATATAAAATATTTTATATATAAAAAATATAAATATTTATATAAAAATATATATAAAATATTTTTATATAAAAATATATATAAAATATTTTATATATAAAAATATATATAAATATTTTATATATATAAAATATTTTATATATAAAAATATATATAACATATTTTATATATATAACATATTTTATATATAAAAATATATATAAATATTTTATATATAAAAATATATATAACATATTTTATATATAAAAATATATATAAAATATTTTATATATAAAAATATATATAAAATATTTTATATATAAAAATATATATAAAATATTTTATATATAAAAATATATATAAAATATTTTATATATAAAAATATATATAAAATATTTTATATATAAAATATTTTCCTTCCAACTTGCTTGAACAAACACAAGACTTTTACCCAGGAGACAGCTGTTCGTGTCCCGTGTGAAATTGTATGTTTATAAAGTGTTTACAGAAACATAGCAAATGTACGTATTTTAAGCTAAATCATGGTGTTTTACTAAAGATATTCACAAATGCGACTGTAATCCGGGAAGAAATACATTGCCCTCACAACGTAATTGAGAATGCAGTTTAGTCGCGTGGGAACCGACCTTTGTAGGAGACCGGGTTGAACAGAGGGTTCATCATTCCGACATGTCAATGCACACACTCCCTACCTTCTCTAATAGCTATGCAAACTAGAAAAACTTGAAAGGAACATTGTGTCAAAGTCACTTCTTCTTCTAGAAATCATGCTGAACGCATCGTCTCCGTGCCCTCAGAGTAGTAATGTGACAGGGAATCCCCGAATGGTAACGCGTAAATCTTTGTGATCAACCTCATAGAGGTGTGTTTTTTAAATTATGAGTTAATCCAAGAATAAGCAGTTAACTGTAGGTGAAGGTGAAAATATTCTGTAAGTTTGGATTTAAATGCCAAACAGAAGTTTTCTATCAGCCCAGATGTCATATCTCAGGTGTCATATATAATGATTCCCCCCGTAGGCGTCCATCTAGTTGTAAATGGACTCTACTTGTATAGATCTTTTCTAGTCTTCAAACCACTCAAAGCTCTTTAACACTACATGACATCATTCACACACTGATGGGAGGAGCTACCATGCAAGGTGCCACCTGCCCATCAGGACTAACATTCATACAACATACACCAACAGGAACAGCCTGCAGGGGGCAAATCGGGGTTAAGTGTCTTGCTCAAGGACACATGGACTAGCGGAGCTGGGGATCGAACCGCCGACCCTTTGATAGTAGGACAACCCTGCTCTACCACTGAGCCACAGTCTGAAGTTTAGGTGGAATGGTGACCTTAAAATCAAAAGTCAAACAAAGAATCGTGACACCCTTCAGTGAGGTTAAATACATGAAGTGTTGGTGTACTGATGGTTAAATACATGAAGTGTTGGGGTACTGATGGTTAAATACATGAAGTGTTGGTGTACTGATGGTTAAATACATGAAGTGTTGGAGTATTGCTGGTTTTGAAGGTTTTTAAAGTGTTACTGAGCAGTTCCCTTTTCCTCGGAGGAGGAAGAACGGATGCTTCTCACCAAAGGTGGAGGCGAAAAATCTAAATCCAAGTCGTCGAGGATCGCCACTATTAAGTGTTTCATCTTTCCAACAGTTGTATAGCAATAGCTGTTTAATGCATTGTCTTTTTTTTATCTGTGCTGCTTTGAATTCATGCAAATATTCAGAGTTCATGTACATCTGATCCACAGCTGCTCATTGAGCGCTGCGTTGTGATGGCAGACGTCATGGGACAGTTTTTAGCTCTCCACAGATAAAAGTGACGAATGAATAACGGTAAATGTCTGTACAGAAATGCCAAATATATGTTTGCGGTCCTTAAGAAGCAGTGTGTGCCTTACGTACTTTGTCCACCAGAGAGCGCCGGTTTACTTTTACATTGTAAATTGTCCCACTTGGTGCAATCCTTTGGAAATTAAAAGGGATTCTTTTTATCAAACATGTTTGTTCTTGTTTTGTTTGAGTAAATAATTGTATTAAGTTAAAAGATATTGAAGACACACAAGATAAATAATTAAAGTAAGAGAAGCAACAAAGTAATTCAACAAGCATAAGTTATAACAACAACTAAGGGCAGTAAGACGAGATCCAGTGCTGTCAGGGAGTTTATTAAAGATGATCAAGATATTGAGGACCCCCAAGATGTTGGCAGAACCCACACAAACCTTTTCTCCAGGTTCATAAACATCATCAGGTTGCTAAATGGGATTATATGATATGATTTCACCCTCATCTTCCCTCATGACTTCATATCATTGTTTTCTTTTTTAATTAGTGCTTTTTTTTTTTTAAATATTGATTTAAATACCAATGTGTTGTGGTCATGGAGGGGTCAGCTGCACTCAGCTGTGTGTAGTTCTGTTAGCTGTTAGCGGCTAATGTCGAAGGAGTGTTTTATTAAAGCTTTGCTTTTGTATAGTTATCAATAGTGGATGGACTTTAATCGGAGTCTTGCACTAGTGGTCCTAATCTTTCAAAAGCAGCAGAGAAGATATGTTGTCTAATTTCATAAACCTAATCCAAATCCTCAAATGAAAACACTTATTTTTCATTATATTCCATTCCACACGCCTTCTTGTTTGTGTGTTTTACAAAATGAGAATGAAAGAAAAGAACGTACCTTGTTGTTTGTGTGCAAATAAGTGAGTATGAGTGGGAACGTCACCATCCAGCCCACGCCACCAAACAGTGTAAGTAGAGGTGAGACGTAGAGAACGCCACATCCCTCGTTGTAATTACTGTAGTATGGATGACAATACCGTCCCCCCATAGCTGTGCTCCTGAGAAAGGTTTGTAAAGTATAGATTGGAATCACAAAGAGGCAGAAGACATCGACATAATAAATCAAGAAAGAATTATTGTCACAACTGCCAAGAGCAAAGGGCATCATCTAATAGTATATTACGCTTTGGTAGCACATTACAACTGTGAAATACGTTATACCCTAATTACTGAAGAAGTACTGCAGGATGTCAACTGGCTATGTTTACCAGTGCTGTGCCCGTTAGGGACCCAGTACTTACAAAATACTTACAGTATACCTTTTTTTTTCCTTTCCTCGCAGTTGTTCCTCCCTTGTTCTGCTGTAGCTTACCGACATTTAAGTACCAGTAGGAACTAGTATTTATATGTATTGATTCACACAGTGATGGTGCGCCATCAGTTAAGGGGACTCACACGGTAGGTGCGGGGTAATTGCATTGTAAGTCACGGGCTGCATCATTAAGTGTTTGAGAATAAAATAGTTGTATATTCTAGTCGTATTCATAATGTTTACTACCTGTTCACCTGTTTTTTTGGGGATACTTTATTATGGTTGAATTTGAGCAATGTCTTCAGTTTGCCTCTTCATACCGCATCCGACAATTTACAAATGCAGATAATAAACATTTCACTGATATAGTCACTTTACATTTGTGATGTATTTCTTCAACAGCTGGAAATAAACAACAGGCTGCGTGCTCGAGGAGCTCTCGTAGCAGCGGGGACTTTCTCTAAACGCCTTTTATTACCCCGTTATAGGCCGCCATTACCACAAGCTTACTCCTCACACCCCACTCTTTACCTGCCCCCCAGCCAGGAGGGGGCGCTAGTGATAGCACAGCTGAGTGCATCACCAACCCTTCCCGCCGTTATTGTTTGGGACGGTGGCTAACAGCTAAAAGAACTACTCTGCTTAGTACCATCCGGCCGCTGCTCCGCGGCTCACTTTCACCGTGTGTTTGGCTAACCGCTAACAGTTAGCGGAACGACTAGTGCACGCACTACTGTAACTCGCCGCCTCTCAGCAGCCTCTAAACGGGCAGATAGCTCGGCGAGTTTACTGTATGACGTTTATTACACACCGACTTCGAGCCCACTGCTTGTGTAACGTTACATCGACGCTTGTTTTTGAGTTTGAATGACGTCTGTTTGACGACGCTTTACACCTGCTGGTTGTATTCATTCCATCTGCACTCCAGTGAGTGCACCTTTCTAGTTCAAACTGTCTTTCCAGCAGAGATGAGCAGCGCTCTCTGTGAGACGCACAAAAACACCTTCGCTCTCTGACCTCTGACCTTTAATCATCTCTTTATTTCTGTAAAGTTATGTCTGTGTAGCTGCGACCTGAACTCCAAGGTCCAAGCTGAGCCTCACTGATGCTGTTGTTACAGTTCAATACTGGCTCATTTTTTATTAATTATATTATCCGGTAACTAAAAGTATATGCAAACTTTACTGCTGAACTTCGACTTTTCAGTGGCTGTGGTATAAACATGGATAGCACATCCGCTGAATCTAATAGAAGCACTGGGTTCAAATCCATAGCGTCTGGATTTACAATGCTCCCTTAGCCAATGTTAGGCAATAACCATATCCACAGTCACACCATGCCGTAGCCTCAAGCAAAGCTCAACCCACAGCCAATGGCTACTGTCAGAGTTCAGCCCTATAGATCAGGGGGAATGCGAAACATATTGCAAGAAAAAAAAACGTCCACCATGATACTCCGGGGGCTCTGTAGTTCAGCGTGTTAGCATGCTAACATTACCACTAAGCACAAAGTTGTACAGCTGAGGCCGATGGGGATGTCATTACATTTGCAGGTATTTGGTCATAAACCAAATTATGTTAATGTCTTAAGATGAAAAGCCAGTGAATCAATAGCACGGCTATCCATCCAAACCACGAGTGTCAACCTCACGGGGGCACTAGAGGACAGTCTGGATCGCCAACATCGTGAGGCGTCAGCCTTTTGAAGAACATGGATATCTATTACATATTTGGTGGCATTTATCCAACAGTTGTTGAGTTATTTCAGTCTGAATCAAATTGCCATCCCTAGAGCCATGCTGCTAGCCTGGCTAATAAAAAACATTGGCAAGTACCCACATCTACAGAGCAGACTCCTCCCAGTGACGCGTAAAGAAACCCGTAGGCCTCTGGATAACAGGCCAGAGGTTGGACTTTACTTTCTTAGTTTCACTGTCCTTTTAAAAAAAAGCCCTTTCCTTACAAAGTGCACTACTTCAGTCTGGTAAACCGCTCTTTGAACTGAAATAAACTTGAGTCCTCCTCCTCCTTCCTGTCATTTCCCCTACATTCCCTGCGCTAAGAATAAGCTCTATCAAGTTCATGTGTGATTTGGCTTAACATAATTATACCCCGACACCGCTACCTCTCTATCGCTCTCTCGCTCTCTCTCTCCCTCTCTCTCCCTCTCTCTCCCTCTCTGTCTTGCTCCCTGGTGTCTCTTGTGGTCCTATAAACGGTAGACAATTAGCAGGGAAGGGTAGTTTTATTAATTAGCCGGTAACAAGGGATGAGCAAAGGAGGGATTGATTGATGGATGGAGGTGTCGAGCTTACAGAAAGTCCGATTGTACGTGTTCACTGCTGTTAAGGGATAGTATTGTGATACAGAACACATCAGAATGGACATGAGTCGTCAGATATAGAAAAAAAACATCCTACCTCACATCCAAATGTTCTCTTCGAGACTCCTAGAGAATGCAGGATTACCAAAAAATGTATTTCCTCAATATTAACACAGGCAAGACCATCCTTTTATACATTTACACCATAAATAGCCCTCTACTCAGGCATTTCAATGAGACTGTACTGACACGGTAGCTCCCCTGAGATCAAAGGAAGTCCCAAACAAGGAAGTTGAAGCCATTTTTCATCAGTGCGATCAGAAAATGCAGTGCGGGAATTACGTAAACTCAGAATTACGTAAACTCAGCACGCACAGTTCACCCATGTTATGCTATGCACACCGGGTCCGGTGAAGAATATTCCGCATTGCCGTGTTCCATGTACGTCATACATAGCAAGGCTAGCTGTTTCCAGTCCTTGGGCTAAGCTAACTAACCGGCTGTTAGCTATAAACTTGTGCAGGTTTCATTGACTGGATCCAATTTGACTCCTCCTAAATAGTCCCCGTGTCCACAAAGAACCTATCCAGACAGATAATGTCTCAAGGGCTAACAATAGCTACACAATTCATAAAATTATCGGACCCCAAATTTGATGCTAATGCTAGCTGTAGTGGCTAACCCCGTTCTGTGACCGACATGTAACGTATGGGCGATCTCAAGCCATCTATTGTCCTTTATTCGGTCGTCGCCACATGTGGTTCAATGTTCCCCCATTTTGGCAGCAGGCTACCAAAGATGCTGAACCATCTCTGGTCAATCCGTCCAAATATATTTTCCCCCGCACACTTGTTCCGCAGGTGGTGTTCAAGCTTTCACAAGAACCCACAAAATCAGGTTGTATAAATTTCCGTGCAAGTGTTTTGAATGAAAATCCTTGAAAATAATTTGGATCTGGTTTGACTGTGAACGGAGTGATTCCCATGTCTACGTGGGGATCGGCCGGATGGAGGATAAAATCCTTTCTCAATGTATTACAAACCGCTGTGCAGTGTGTTTGAGTCCAACTGGCCTTCAAAACTCGATGGATCGGTTACTCAAACCTTCCTGAATGGCATTTCATCTTCTGTCCCGCGATGCTCTATTCTGTCTAAATGAGAAGGTGAATGCTTTATTAGCAAATTACTTCAACACAGGTGTGAACGTATGAATTTACATCCATTTATGTGGGTGTGACCGGGTATCTGTCAGTACTTTGTTTCACACAGCAGTGTGGAGCAGGTTTAAATTGCATTTCGATCGGTTATGGAAACTGGGCTTGTATATGTGAGGTTGTGTGTGTGTGTGTGTGTGAGAGAGAGAGATTCCAGTGATCTTTTTCCCTCTTTTTGTCCGTCTCTGTTCATTCATTATTAATCTCTCAACAGTGTCCTGCCCTACTCCCTGCTCATTTATTATGGCTGCGCAGTAGAAAAACACTGGTGGGGGCATCCAGTGCTATAGGTGCACGTCTCAGGTGATGTAACATGCCCTCTGGCGGCCATCTTGGAAATCCACGGCTCCCCGCGTCATCGGCTGCGAACAACTGGAAAGCCTCAGCATGAAATCAACCAGAGAAGAATGGAAAAGATAATAAATAACTGACACTGTGCAGCTTCATTTGGAAACATTATCGCAATACCTGGCAGTGAACACAAGAGGGAGCCCCTCTGCACCACACACATATGGGGTGGACACAGCAGCATATTGGCACCGTTTAAAAAGAAAATGTCTTCGTATTAACAAGAACATTTTCTTCTATTAACGTGAGCCTTTTTTCACATTACAATGAATAGATTCATGATTAACACCGTGAAACACCACACATGAATTCAGTTCCATCAACTCATATCGGACCAAACACCACCAAACTGTCCCAGGGAGGAGAGCCAGGGCGGAAGCTAAGCTAACCCAGCTAGGACCTCAGGCTACTCCACTACCCAGCATGCTCCTGGCTGTCTGATGGCCGGTCGCAGAACAATAAGATGAATGAAAGCAGCGGGAGGTCGCTGAGGGTCACTGTTGAGCCCACATCTTCACAGAGACCTGGATCCATCGTGGTCCAGGATCAAGCTGCACTTGAGGGGTGGACAGCAGGACAGAGATCAGGACCCCGGGGGGTCGAGAGGAGCTGGACTCTGTGTTTACATCATGATGCTTGGTGATCAAACACAGTCAAAGTGTTTCCTCTTGTTGATTTTTATGAAGATGTCGGCCATTTTATCTGCCCAGAGAATTGTTTTTGTTGCTACTGTTTACATTCAAGACGATGCAAATAAAAGAAAATGCATTTCAGGAATGTACTACTGTTTTTGTTTGTCATGTGTTTGTTTGTTGTTTGCAAAAGGGCCACAACTGAATTTCGTTGTGCATCCCTGTGTTGCATGATGACAATAAATCATCCTTGAATCATTAACTTTATGTAAATACATGTATTTTGAATATCAAGTTAAGTCAACTTAAAATAGCATCAGTCATATTTGAGAACTCCCAAACAAGTTCTTCTGATGTGAATCTTTTGCCTGAGGATGACTAGCTGTGTCTTCCCATCATTCGTCACATGATGTTTTACGAGAGAAATATTAGCATGTCGGCATCCCCCCCCCCCCCCCGCCCCCCCCTTCCAACCAAGCCCAGTCGATTCCTGACTGTACAGCCTCACCAGTGGCCGCCCTCCATCTAGCGGTTACTGTGATAACTTACTGTAATTTCATGACTGAAAAAAAGTCATCACTGCAAGGTCACAGGGAGCAGCCCCGTGTGTCGTCTTCCCACCAGCTTTGGTGCAAAGGGGCCTCCAGCAGGAGCAGCCTACAGCTGTGAGGGCCGGGGCCAGTTCAGCTAGTTCACGCCTTCGAAGGCAGGAAGGGGGACCTTAACAAGTGTATGTTTCACCTGCTTAAAATGTTTTACAGTGGGATTTTCTCATTATTTCAACACATCCCCATATCTTACAAGCAATACTTGCAGTACAAATGAAAAAGGCTCCAGTCGACGCCTTAACGTTTAGCCTGCCACGGCCTGGAACATTGACAATGACCTCTCCTTTTACTGTGTCGTTTCCTCTTCTCTCCTCCTTGCCACGGAAAAAAAGAAAAAAACAAAAGGCGCATTCTGAACCGGCATCTTGGGTTGCAATTTTTGGGGAAACAAGGAGAGGAGCAGAGGAGGCAGAGTGCGAGAGGAGCAGGAAGGGAACGAGGAGGTCAGAGGGGGCACACGGACAGCTCGAGGTAGAGAGGAGGAGACAGAGTGAGGAGGGGGAGAGGAATGGAGGAGGAGGGGAGGAGGGGAGGAGAGGAGGAGGGGAGGGGAGCACTGCAGTGTTTTTGGTCTCTTGCAGTTCTCTCTTTTGGCCCTTAGATGTCCCCGTGCACCACCCTGCAGTATAACAGATCCAAGAACAGATGCAGAAACTGCACCGCACAGAGTGTGTGTGTGTGTGTGTGTGTGTGTGTGTGTGTGTGTGTGTGTGTGTGTGTGTGTGTGTGTGAGAGAGAGAGAGAGAGAGGGCATGAGAGACATCCAGGTACAGACTCTCTCTCTCTTTCTGTAGCAACAATGCAGTTTTATGCCCTTGATCTTCCCTCCGTCACTGACGTAGGAGGTCACTTTCTGTCGCTCTCGTTGAAAAAAGGAATGATGGTTCGACATTTAAGGGAATCCACTTCATCCCTTTCTGTCCGAGTGAGACGAGGAGATGCATTTCAGTCTCACGTCCATGTGCTATGTACAGAGCTGGAGTCAGGACTTGGTTAGCCTAGCTTAGCATTAAAGCCCCCCTCGGTTACTGTTGCCATGCCTGTCAAGCTTTTAGGTTCAGGCACAGCACATATGCAGTTTCCATCCACCTGTTTATGTGAGATAAAAAAAGAAAAGTGGATGTTTTGATGAAAACCAAACTAGACAGAGTGCACTGGAAACAGGCTGAGAGAGTAAATCCTGACACGCATGTAGCATGTGACTTAAATGTCCACTGAAGAGACACAAAATGGCAGCAGCCAAAAACATCTGTTATCTTCCTCAAGCTGTCGACCTCCAAGAGCCAACGCTTAACATTCACCTGTTCATCCTTCACCTGCTTTTCTGGAAATTTGATTACAATTTGCTCTAAATTTGAATGGACTGTATTGTATATATAAATATATATATATATATATATATATATATATATATATATATTTAACTTCTGCATTATTTTATGTCTTATAGATACTCATTTTCTTTTCTACTTGAGCAAATTCCTTGATACATTTAATGAACATTGTTACAGAGAGCCTGAGATTTTCATTGCCAACAAATGCCTCTCTGTTGTTGTTGTTGTTGTTGTTGTTGTTGTTGTTGTTGCTGTTGTTGCTGTTGTTGTTGTTGTTGTTGTTGTGCATATTACAATAAAGAAACTTGAAGCTTTAGGAGCATTTTGTTATTATGAAATGAAACTTCTTATTTTAATAAACAAATATGTATTGTTGCATAATAATTTATATTATGTTATTTGATTATAATTATTGATGCATAAATGTGTTCATCACTTTCATGTTTCAGCTGGTAAATGTGGGGCTCATTTTTATTTATTTATATCTATTTTGTATATTACTTCACATATTACTGTGTAGCTTGTGGATTTCCCCCTTTGGGACCAATAAAGCCATCGTGCTATAATAACATCATATATTTATTGATTAAGTTTTGTATTGTTAATCTGACTATGCAAAGTAATTAGTAACTAAAACTGTCACATAAATGTAGTGTGTTGTTACCGGCACTTTATTTTTCTCAGGCTACAGGTAATAAAACTTGACTCACAGTAAACTCTCGCAGGTCTCGGGCAATAATTCTCACTTTAGCCGGAGCAAAGAGCCGCACTACGGCCCCCAGACAGGACAGGTCTGCCCAAACCTGACAACGCACCGTACTGTTGGCTGCAACAAAAGAAAGCTAACCTCCAGATTTGATAAGACACACTTTCCAACTTTTTGGAAATGTAGCAAAAAATAAATGCTAATTAGGCGCCTTTCTATCAACTGGTTTGGAGCGATTAAGCTAGGCTGCGCGGGTCCGTCAGAAGTTGGCTCAATGGGCTACGCGTGGCTGTAATCCGCTGGAGGGCCTCGCCACGCAGCTGTACTCCTTGGTTCTCGTGAATGAACCGAGCAGGTACACACAGAACCTTTCTCTCGTGGCGAGGGCGCCGGAAAGATTCCTGGTTAGCTCAAATATGCACTGATGAGTTCAGCGCCGGCAGCTACAACGAAGTCTGCCAGCGGACTTTTCAATCAACAAGGAGCCACGAGCAAGTTAGCATCGAGCCGCTAACTCAAGGAGAGCGATGGAGCAATTGTTTTTTCCGCCATTCTGCGGAACACATTGGAACAATGGACTGCGTCATTAGACTCCAAAACCTTGAACTTCTAACCAGCCGTCTGACAGAGGAATCCCTTTTCCTCCATGGACTCCGTCATGTATTGCCAGCATTAGCACCGTAAGGGCACATGGCTAATTGAGACAATGCACATGTATTGTTTGGATTTAAAGTTATTCAGAGCGTTATTGCTGTAATGCCTGTTTATAGTCAGGGTGTTGAAGAGCAAGTTGAGGTTAGTAATGGTCTACACAGACACAGAGAACTAACCATCCCCTTTGCTAACCCGCTACACAGATTTGGGGCTGCTGTGGCTCAGTGGGTAGAGCAGGTTGTCCTTTATCCACAGGTGTGGCGGTTCGATCCATGGCCCTTACTCTCTGCATGTCAAAGTGTCCTTGGGCGAGACACTGAACCCCAGGTGGCTCCCCAGGGGCCTCACAGCTGTTCCCTGCTCCTGGAAATGCGTAGTACAGTTTGAATGCAGATTCCAAATGTCATGTATGTACCTGTATGCATATGGTAAATGGACCTGTACTTGTACAGATCTTTTCTAGTCTTCCGACCACTCAAAGCTCTTTAACACTACATGACATCATTCATACACTGATGGGAGGAGCTACCGTGCAAGGTGCCACCTGCCCATCAGGAGTAGCTAACATTTATACCCATTCACGAACGCCGTTCCTCCGACTCATTTAAATGTGGGTAGTGCGCCCCACCTGTGCCAGTGGGGAACAGCAGGAGTGCCGCGGGAAAAAAGGCGCAGTGGCCCGCGGCAAAGAGTTGAAACAAAATCAACTTTTGGAGAAACACAACCCCCTTCGTCACACTGCGTTGGCCAATCACGGAACTGGCAATCCAGAGCTGTACGACCCTTCCACGAGGGAACAAAAGACGTTGATCATCACGCAGCCGCTTGTTGGTGATCCGCCATGAGGAAACATTCTGCGCCAATCAGACGCAACGCCTGATTTGGTGTGAACACAGCCCAAGGCTCTACAGAGGGTGGGGAAAACTAACCCGCACATCACCAGGACAAAGCAGCCATCCATGGCGGACCTCTACAGCCAGCGGTGCAGGAAGAAGGCCAACAAAAAGAGCCCCACCACTCCAGCCACAAGCTGTTCCGCCTGCTGCCGTCGGGCAGACGGTACCGCAGCATCCGTTCCCGCACCACCAAGCTCAGGGACAGCTTCGTCCCGCGGGCCATATGGCTCTTGAACTCTTGAGCTCATTACTTTGACACTGTCGCTTTAACTTTGCACTACTTTATGTCTTAGATTTCGTGTTCTTCTTTACGTTCTTTGCATGACTTTCTCTTTATAATTAATGAGCGTTGTTGGAGGGACCCTGAGAGCTTAGATTTTCATTGCCAACAACTGGTTCTCTGTAATTGTTGGTGATCATGACAATGAATAACTTGAACTTGAGCTCTCTCCTGTTATAAAATCTCGATCTACCGCTCCCTCTGTGATTATAAGAACAGCTCTCTCTCTGTCCTGTCGCTTTCTCTTTTGCTGTGAATGTCTCAGGCTTTTTGCTTTCTGCACTTTTCCCATCTTCTGCCCAGAACACACGCGCAATTCTCCTTTTTTAATTTAGCTAAGTCAGCACCCCAACCAATTTATCACTGTCTCTTTCTCCCATCTATCTCTCCCCATCCCCCTCCCTCTCTCCTTTTCTCCCCCTCAGTTTGCTTTATTTGCATGACCATCATTTAGTACAGTATCACCAAAGCAGGTTGTTCAAGTTTACAATGTAATCATGTAGTTTGCACGTTACTATGCTATATATACTATATATACTATATAACACCATATACACAGTTCAACATACACGATAATAGACAACATTGTATATGAAAGCAGTGGATCCTAAACGTGTGCCATATCCCCATTTGGCAACCAAAAAACATCAGAGCTCTTGTTTCTTTATTGTTCTCAAATTAATCCGATTTTTGGACTTTTTTTAAAGCAGACACTTTGACTTTTGGTGTCAAAAGTGCTACGGGTGCGACCACATTTCCTGGGATTCGGTAACGTATACCATTATTCATAAGGAACTACAGGTCCGTGGCGACCCCCCTCACCGCCCTCATCTCCCCAAACTCCCCCTTCATGAGGTCTTCAGCAGTGGACCAGGGGAGACAACTCTGCTTCCGTTCTCACCTTTCCTGACCCTTAGTGCAGTGGGTTGTGGGAGTGGACACCGTGAATTCTGGAACTGGGGCAGTCCTCTCTCAGAGATCTGTTGATGACCTGTTGATTACCCCTATCGCTTCTTTTTTCTCCCAGAAGCACTCACCTTCAGACAGAAACTAGGGGAACCGTTCCCTGGTCCCACATCTCACTGGCCTTTCTCAAGGTAGGGGGAAGTTAGCCAAAGAAACAGCTGACATCATGTTGAATCATGTCTTTTGCTTCCATGGCCTCCAAAATGACATCATCGCTTACATGGGGCCCAAGTTCCCCTCTTGTTTCTGGAATGGGTCTAACTATCAGCCAGTCTTTGGGCTTCCACCCTCACTCCAATGACCAAACCGAACGCATGAGTCAGGAATTGGAGACGGCCCTGTGCTGCATCTCTTCCCGAAAGCAGTCCTCGTGTTCCAGAGAACTCTAGGTTGAACCCTTACCGCCACAACGTTGTCCTGTCCCCCGCCACACTCCTGGTCAAAACGTCTGGCGGTCCACAAAGGACATATCTCTCAGGGTGGAATCCAGGAAGTTGGCTATCCAGTTTTTGGGTGCGTTTTCCGTCCCAAAGATCATCAATCCAGCAACAGCCCACCTTCCCCAGTCTATTTGCATCCACTCCACTTTCCATGTCCCCCGACCCGAGCCGGTCCAGAAGGAGCAGGGTTTGAAGCTGAAACGGTTGGCTGCCACCACACTGCTGTAATTTGCAGATTTTACCTCAAGTTTGCCCACATTTTGTTGAATCATAAGTTAATGAAATTATTATGCTGAACCTTTTGTTTTTTCAACAAAATCAACAAATTATAGGTTATAAAATAAAACAATATAGATTATTGTTCTAATTTAAGGTGCAAGCAATCCAGGCTGAGGGCCTCTACTCATTTTGCCATCTATTCTATGCTCCAATGAAAGCTCCAAGAGATGCATTATTCAGCAGAACTTCGTGAAATAGGAAAGCAATATGGGTGGGAAATTTATGATATACAGTAAAAATTAGCTGCGCGCTGAACTCATGCAGCTGACCTTATGTGCTGTTAACAAGGTATATAATTTATATTTACTTTAATTCCTTACATTATTTAGAAACAGATAACTTGCCAAATTTATATGAAGGGACAAATAATTAAGCATTTCACAAAGTGTAGCCTGCCCTTGATTTGATGAATTGTGTACAAAGAGTTTGTTGTAATTGTACGTTTTAAATTGTCAAAAGGGTCATGGGTGCAACGGCATGCTGGCTCAATCAAACCCTGTTTTCCTGAGAAGGACCTCTGGTGACCGTCCTCTGTCAGGAGCAAAGGCAGATGTGTGTGACGTTGTCATGGAGCGCATGGTCCGCAGAGCGAATGGGTCCACAAAGCGTCTGACTTTGACGCGGCAGAAAGCGATTTGTTCCCGGTTTCCCCCCCAAACCGTCAAAGTGGTTTCTTTTAACCATTACCACGACCATTCCCTCAACTTAAACAAGCGGTTCTTCTTTTAACCACGACCACGAAGGCACCCTGAACTTAAATGGGAAACAATTTCCCACTAACAGAGGCAATAGTGTATCATTCAGACCAAATGGAGCCTATTTATTTGACATTTGCATGACTTTTTGGGGCTGGCCCCACAGTGTTACATGCCATGGGAGAATACTTTTGTAACCATTTTTTACCCCCAAATATCCTTTTATTTAAAATTTGTTTTAGCTGACAGTATGGCAACATTGGGAACGACTAACTTCAGCTGACACACAGGCCTATTATATTAATTCCCATGCATGCTGATCATTGTAATCGCAGTGAGCTGCTCGTCTCCCGACAGCACCGGGTCTCTCCCTCACCCAGGCCGGCCATCACAGTGCTAACAGCTAAGAGGTTGCATTAAGTCTCATTATGGTGCGTTCAAACGAAACGTGAAAAATTAGTATTGGGCGGAAATTTATTCTGTTATCATGATGTGTTCCAATGCAATCTTGTAGAAATATTTTTGTTGTAAGAAGCTTTAATTAATAAATCCAGTCATATGAATGAGATGGTTTCATAGCAATACATAAAATAGATATTAGAGATGGGTTTATAATGTGGCATTTTTTTTTGTAGTCTCGTACAAATCGCTATTTTTTAATAAGGTTACATTTTCCATTTCGGACAGGTAAGTTCGGCTACTGGGTCGGTAAAAGCTCAGCTACTCGCCCGTCGTAGGATGTTCAGCTGATATTTTGTGATCCTATTCCAATGGTGCTAAAGCTACACTGACCTATTTCTAATGTGATGTTTTAAGAAGAGCTTTGCTAAAGCAACACACCTGTTCCAGTTTGTTATAGGAGCCAATTATTTATTCTATTCTGATCCAACATTTGCTCAGAGGGATCTTTCTCTCTTTCTACCCTTCTAGTTGTCCGGTTGGGTCGTTGTACAGCATCGTATTCCCCACGCACAAAACAAGACGTTTTATGCAAACACTCAGAGTATATCACAATTGGTATCGGGAAGAACAAAATGTATCGGTATTACTCTTCAGTTCAATGATTCAGTTCAAAATGCACCTGTCAAATATCTTATAATGTTCTATTGCTAATATGACCCTTCACCTCCCTTCGGACCCAATCGGCTTGAGCTCACAGCACATTTACTGGGTGAAAGATACACAAACACATCGTAATGAATTATCAATCACCTCAAACCACTAAAAGGATTGAATAATAAATATAATATAAATTATGCAATAGCATTTTGATTGTGGAGTATGAGTTAAATTTTTATAACATTTCGCACCCATACAATAGCATGCGAGCTCAATCATTTTCAGAGCCACAAAGCTGAAGCAAATTCATCTCTAAGATATATTCCCTACATACACGGGGTTGAAAGTTACATAGATAGCCTACATATTTTAAATGTAACAATCCTCACCAGCAGGCGGTTACGAGAAGAAACGAAAACACTCGACTAGTGCCCACGTAATCTAGTCCATACGTTAATATCAACGAGTAGATCGTAAAATACACATAATAATCAGTATTCACAACCTCCATTTCACTATCCCGATACTTGTTAGGTTAAAGCAACAAAAGTACTTGTTAGGTTAAAGCAACAAAAGTACTTGTTAGGTTTAAGCAACAAAAGTACTTGGTTCAGAATATGTATGTTCGTTATGATAAATAGATACGCTAGTTGTAGCAGCGATCTCTCTGTATGGTAATCTACATCACCACTACTGCTGCAGTCTGTGTATTGGCAATAAGCTCGACGCGAAATGAGTCTTCAGAGGCAGTAACTCCATTTTAAAAGGTTTACTCAACAAAAATAAAGATACGAGATGCATTCTGTGCTCAGCTTGGCACAACGGTCAAAGAGCCGTCTCGCTCCGCGGACCGATTCACCTCGACTCAGGGATGTTGGCTACGACGGAGTCAGAAGCGTAACTAAAGGAGCATTTCAAAATGTTTGTTCCCACATCACTAAACACATCTTATTAAGTCAAATATGGCTCTTACACTCGGTGTGTAACTACCGTTAGTAAATTATGGAAGTTACATGACAACACGGAGGTAAAATAAGTAAATAAAGACTTTCACACAGGGAACGGACAACAGTCCCCCCGGGGGAAAGTCTGTGTTTCTTTGACCCACCCAAACTCCATCTCCCACCCACCCTATGAGGACTTTCTCCCTCTTTATACTGCGTCAGCTACTCTGACCCTCTGATAATGATGCGGACGGGTTTACATCGGAGCTCGTTGAAAGCTTGGTGTGATTCATGGGGACGGAGGCATCACGTGAGGACGGCTTGTCTCTTTGTGAATTGGTGCAATGTCAAAACCAACACAGGTCTCTCCGGGTTGACTTTGCCTGATCCTGTCCATGCGTGTACTTTGTATGCGTGTACTTTGTATGCGTGTACTTTGTGTGCATGTGTCCCCCTCCTCTATCACTCTCATACTGCAAAGAGCTCCGCAGCTCCTTAGTCAGCATTTTAACTTAATTAACTGAGTGTGCGTAGGGGTGTGTGTTTACATGTGCTAATGGTTCGTCCATCTCTGTGAGATTTTTTTGCATAGGTCTGTGTTTGTGAAAGTGTGTGTATGAGGGAGAGTACATGTGTTCATGTATGTGACCGTGTGACTGCACACCAGAAAACAAACAGCCGAGGCCGACCCATCATTCATTTTCAGTTACAAAAAAACCCAGAGGTGTTAGAGGAGAAAGCAGGAGAGGACGCGTGTCACGGGGCGGTTTGAAGAAAGAACTGGCTACATTGCACAAAATAGGATATTGTTAAATGTGATTTAGTAAATTATATGATTTGAAGCATTTTAATTGTTTCAAAAGTAGAAAAAGTAGAGCGCTATTTGAGAAACTTGTTCAGCCCACGTGGGCGTATAACTGACCAAAAATGTTGCTTTATGTGGCAAAACATTAGCCGGAAATATGACATGTTATATATTGTGACCTGGGAATTATACGGATCTTATTGGTTTTGAAATATTACACTTTAAAGTTTTCAAAGCTGAGGTCATCAAATTTAAAGGCTTGTGGGAAACAGGTTCTTCTAGGATGGGTTCTATGATCTTTGATCTAATTTCAGTGTTTTCTGAGTAAGTTGAGGCTGCTCTTCATGAACTCCATCTTACTGGAGAGTAGTTGATACTTCACATTCACACCCACTAACTGCAGCTTGTGACTGTTGAGTCCTCCCTAGGGACGATGTTCTCGTCCCCCTTGCTAACCACATCAACGTTTTGTTCTCTGGGAAATTTTGTTTCAATGCAAATTATTTCTCATATCCCTCTTCAGCAATCAATTTCAATGTTTCATGAAGTGTTTTCAACTTATTGTAACACACAAATATTTTATACAGTAAACTTCTGTATCTCCCCTTGCTGGAGTTGAAACCAGATCCTGCATGTCAGTGTCATCACGTTACGAAAAAGATTTGGTCTGTCGTGGACAGTGAGCTCCCGGTGAACTTTGACCTCTGCTGCGCTGACCTTGATGGGCACAGCCAATCGCTGTTGACCACAGCGTGAACTGAAAGACACAATCAAATGTTTAACTTAAATTCCAATAAAAGGTTGAAATTAGGCTACTATGAAGTAGACATCTTATTTATTATGACGAATCATATTTTGTACAGTCACTCTAAACTGTGCAACCATCCACTCTGAACCAATCGGTTACATTTAGAAGAGTATTTCTAAGTGGTGAGAAATTTGATCGTCTTTATGCTTCGGATTGGGAGTGGGATTGAAAGAGAAGTTACAATACAACACTATGTCTACCCATAGTGACCTCTCTCAAGTGTTGAATCCACCCAGAGCAGGCCTCCATTTTCCCCTCAGGTGTCAGTATCAATATATTACTATTTAGGATATTAATCCTAAAAATATTAAGTGGGTTCATTAAGTTGTTAGCCATCTGTGAAGGTCCTATAAAATGTTTGCGTCTGAATCAAGTCAACATTAAAGTTCCTTTTAACATTCATTATATATACATGATATATATATATTATATCTATATATAAATATATATAGATATAAATATATATCTATATATATTTATATCATGTGAATCACATGAATCAAGTCAACATTAAAGTTCCTTTTAACGTTTACTATATATATGTATATTAATGTATGTGTATATATATATATATATATATATATATATATATATATATATATATATATATTATACACATGGTTAATGGTAATGACATTAAGAACCATCCCTTATTTTAATTTTATAGGAGTAACATCAAGATGACGTCATTCATTCATTATACATCCATTCAGAATAATTTATGCATACAGTTCCTCGACAAGTACCTACAGTATTTCTCCCGTCGTGGCTGACGAGGTCACATGTTGACCGTAAAAAGTGGAACGTGTCACTTGGTGTGTTTCCAGCAGAGACTCGTGATGGTGCCGCTGTCCGTGGTGCTGGAAGCGGACAGGTCAGCTCCTCCTGCCCTCAGTACTGATTCCCTGCTGAGCCCTTTAGCCCCGTGCGCGTTCAGCACCGCGGACAGCGCCCACACAGCGTGTCCCAAGAAACAGGTATACGGTGTGTACCTTGTATCGGGTAGTTCTTTCGGCCTGTCCACCCCGTTCATAGCAATGATCTCACACTAAATAACAAAAACTGATGTTCCATCCTAGCGTCTTTCTGGCAGAATATATATTTGCGATAAGTACATCCCCAAAAACCCACGTAGTTAGTGTGGTAGTGAGCCCTGAGTAGTATACATCGGTATACACTGTCATTATTATTATTCACATTGCTATTACTATTACTGCTTTTATTATCGTTATTATTCTACTATACCCACTGCTGCTGTTATAATTAGTAGTTGTAATTTTTCCATCATTATTCTGCCTACTACTCTCATGATATGAATCATTTATATCATATGCATTGATCTGTCATGTTGTTCATTCTGTACACTTCTGGCCCTCCTGGGAGAGGGATCCTCCTCTGTTGCTCGCTCTGAGCTTTCTTCCTTCTTTTTCTCCCCTTTAAAGTTTTTTTTTAGGGGAGTTTTTCTCTGTACCGATGTGAGGGTCCCGAGACAAATTTAATTTAATTTAATTAAATTGAATACAGCCTGAAAGCCAAAAACCAGGGTGAAAATGTCCAACACCACTCCCCCCGCACCCCCTCCCCCACACCCGCTGCTCCTCGTTCAGATGAATGCTCTGAATGCACGGTCATAACTGAAGGTGACTCAGATTCAAAAGAATATGCACAATTTTATCAGCTCAGATCTTCTTACATCTAGATTTCGACGAGATGAGAACTAGTAACAATAAATGTGAAGGGGGGGGGGTAAAATAGGATTTAGAGGAGGGAGGGGGGCATGTGTCCCAAGTGGAAATGATCACCAGTTAAATCAATACCTCTATAAAACAGGTTCCACAAAAATACTGAAGATTATAACCTTCAGGTTTTATTGCAGGATGGTTGTGTTAGTCTGCATTAGTTGTAGGTGTGCCTAATAAACTGGCAACTGACTGTACATTTTCTTCTCTGTCAGGTTTTTTTTTTTTAATGACCATGAGTAAGTAAACAGTAGTGCCAGAGTTATTAAATGTTTGCAAAGTAAGTAGTATAATTCAGAATATATGGTAAACAAAAAAGATTTGCACATAATTACATCATATAGACTACACTTTTACATAACCACCATCTATCTGTCCGTCCGTCCGTCTATCTATCTGACTTTCTGTCGATATATAAAAGATTGTGAAAGCCGAGAAGACCATAGATGCCTCTAGTAAAATGTGTGTGTGTGTGTGTGTGTGTATGTGTGTGTGTGTGTGTGTGTGTTTCAGTGACGTTGTAGTGGACCCTATACAGCAGAGCACAGTGCTGCAGACTGTTCTCAACAGACCAACACAGCACATTAGCTCTGCTCTAGTGTGTGTGTGCGTGAGAGAGAGAGAGAGAGCGAGAGAGAGAGAGAGAGAGAGAGAGAAAGAAAGAGAGAAAGAGGGGGAGAGAGAAGCAGCAGAGATGATAAGGGGAGGTGGAGATAGAAATGGAGAGAATGCACCGTGTGAGAGAAAAAGAGTAAGAGAGAGAAAGAGAGAGAGAGAAAGCGAGAGAGAGAGAGAAAATTGGGAGAGCACTAATGATCTGACGGTCTGCAGTCTTTTCCCCCCATTTTGTGGAGCTCAGCAAATACTCGTTCTGCTTCTGGCCTCTCTCTCTCTTGCTCTCTCTCTCTCTCTGTCGCTCTCTCTCTCGCTGGTGGTGGAGGGACTATCTTGGAAAAGAAAAGAGAGCGAGAGAGGGAGAGGGAAAGAGAGAGAGAGGGGGAATGGGGCGGTGGGCGTGAAACACTCTATCATACCCCTCCTGCTCCGCTCTAATTGAGCCAAGTGTTTTAGTAGATTGGAAGACGGTGGAGGAAGGGAGTGATGCAGCAGAGAGAGAGAGAGAGAGAGAGAGAGAAAGAGAGAGAGAGAGAGAGAGAGAGAGAGAGAGAGAGAGAGGACAGATGAGAGCTTTGGTAAAGGAGACTCATTTCCATGCAGGACACTGAACCGGATCTTGAACAGAGTGTTGAGGTGCTGCCACTCCTTTTCCCAGATCTTTTACTTTTACGTGGACGTTTATTTGACTCCATACAATATGTGTGCTGGATGGTTTTATCACCCACAACATAAAATTAATTAATTAATAAAGAAGAAATGCTGACACATAATCACGTCCATAATTTAGAACACGGAAAGAAACTGTTTTACAGAATGAGCAGCTTTACGTACCTTTTAATGTTAATACGTCTTGTACGGTAAGATGCACCCGTCCGTTTTCTGAGCCAGGTCCTGTTGGGTTTCTCCAGCTAGTCATGAACCCACCACCAAGTGTGAACCTCGAGGTTGCACCGCTGAAGCTTCAGAAACGCCTTAGACAGACTTTAGTCTGCTCGGAACCATCAACAGCACCGGCCAATCAACCGTGGGACCTGAACAGGAAGTCACACCAGCGTCACCGGCTAAAGATATAGCATCCAAATACCGCACAGTTTAGAAGGAGCGGGGAATATCTGATTTCGCTAACCTAATGTTTCTTAATTTGAGGTCTGTTGTCTTACTTTTTTTTTGTGAAATGTTATTTTCAAGACTTTCATTGTGCTCACAGAACATGTGTGAAGTTTCAGGTCACGCAATGCGGACCGCATTCCGTACCGTCTCTGTCACTCCTATTAAACGGGTGGTTTAGCAGGCTAACGTTAGCTTGGTCAGTTGGTTCAGTTAGCTTCACAGCTGTAACAACCAGCGGTCCGTGGGTGTCGATGTTTAACTAATCTCCATGTAAGAACTAGTTGTACAAAGAAAAAATGTCTGATGTAAAATCAGCAATCGTGTTTAAAGTAGAAAATGAAAAGAAAAGAACGGTTAAAATAACAAAAAAATAATAAATGAACTTGTGTTTTTGTGTATCTACTGACTGATTTCCATCAGAACGCTTCCCTTCCACAATACAGAGCCACACCGACTGGATTGGAAGAGGAGATGGAGCCAAAGTCAAACTCTGGCGGATCATTTCTGGGCAAAAATCCATCTAATATTAACGGACACCACTAAAATTCAGTGTGGACAGGTAGTGATGGAAATGGATCCTCGACTGCTGGCTCTCTTTAGCTCGTTGGTGCATCCAGGGTCAGACAGACAGGTCCGAACTGTGGGAGACGGGATCAGGACCGACCTCTGCATAATGAAGCCAACGCTAGCTGCTGCGTCGCTGTCTCAGATAGTTAGGTTGAGGAGCACTGTTGACGTTAACTTGACTGACTAACGACTCACGTCTCATTACCACGTGACCAGCGACCATACATTTAAGAAGTGGACGTAGTCGTCGGGACGTGACCCGTTGGGTTGTGGACTGATGTTCTGAAGCCTCAAGTTGAGCAATTTCGCCGTTGCCATCTTGGATTACGGCCGTCGCTGTGTTGTCTTGTTTTGGAACCAATGAACAGAAGTGACCATGTTTGGAATGTGGAAATGTGACGAAGAGTATATGGCTTTGGTAGGGGCAGTGACCTGTCAATCACAGTAGCCCCGCCCTAAAGCATCCCCTGCTTTATGGTCTGTTTGACTCTAAATGGACCATAATTTACTAAATGAACATCATGCTGTATTGAAGAAGACTTGAAACTAGAGATTGAGACATAAACTCATGTTTACAATGTTTACTGAGGGAATAAATCAAGAGAGAAGTAGAGTCATTTTCTATAGACTTCTATACAACCAGAGGAGTCGCCCCCTGGTGGTCAGGAGAGAGAATGCACGATTTAAGACACTTCCGCATCGACTTCACTCATCAGAACCGGAGGTTGCCGCCTGCCAACAACTACCTAGAGTTGGGCAGTAACACATTGTTGTAATATTATTACTTTCTCCTATACCCCTATAGTGTATGGGGATTTCCAAAACAGCAAGTATTCCAGATCCAAGTGACGCTGCGATTTGTTGAGTTGAACTTTGGAAAACTTTCACGCGAATATGCCTCAGGCGCTTGTGTGACCATGCCGAGAGGCAGAGGAAGAGGCAGGCTCGGGTCCACCAGGATGTAAAAGCATGCGCTGCAAACACAGTTTCATAATTTGCCCCTTCAGTTGAAATCTGAAACCAAAATTGCTGCATTCTGTGACTATTTCACAAGCTGCAGTGAGACCGTGTTGGTCCGTTGCTCCAAGCTGTGGCGCGCTGACCACCATCAACTGTAGGTCATACACTGACTATGGATGAGTAGCCCCCCCTCCCTCCCCCCTTCAAATCAGCTGACCTTTCCCTTTTAAACCTCTGCCATACAAATATATTTTAGACAAACAATATTCTTCCAACATAGTGTGAATGGTTTGTGTTTGGCCCTTTCCTGTTGCAACACCGTAAATAAATGTTTATTTTTTGTTTTATTCCCCCCCAGGTTGGTGTGGTGGAATAACTGGACTGGTCTTGCAGAGCCCTAAACCTCACCCTCCTCCAGCACCTGCGGGATGAACGCACACACACACACACACACACACACACACACACACACACACACACACACACACCGGGAGACGGACCCGATCCCCCGACGTCAGGGTCGGACCTCTTTGGGGACCATGAGCGTGAAGATACAGAGGAACATATAGTTGTCTTCAACAATGCCGTTCATTCTGTATTTCATCATTTACTGTGAGAAATAAAAACCCATCTAGTTTCTCTCTCTGCTTCTCAGGGCACTGACTCTTATTTCTTTTCATTTCAATCCACGGATGCAGCAGATTCCTCTGGAGCTGTCAGAGAGCCGCGATGTGCGGGATGTGAATAGATGTGTTCGGCTGCAACGGCAGTTTTGACCTTATAATAACATCAAATGATCCGCTAATATGAATTCAATCAGTCAGTCAATCGGGCAGTCAGTGATTCAGCGGGCACATCTATTGATTCATAAAATCCGCATCCCACATACACTCTCTCTCTCTCTCTCTCTCTCTCTCTCACACACACACACACACACACACACACACACACACGCGCGCGCGCCCCGACTCCTCCTTCCTCTCCTCTCCTCTGCTCTCCTCTCCTCTCCTCCTCCTCCTCCTCCTCCTCTCAGTTGGCCCTGTGACTCCTTGCCGGGACGGTATAACAGTAGCCTACCGAGCGAGGGACCAGGCGGTGGATGGGGACGGGCAGTAGCCGTAGCAGCAGCAGCAGTCGGGCGCGCCGACCGAAGGATGCTCCAGCGCAGTCATGACTTGCTCGGCGTCAGATAGCGAGAAGATCGTGATCAACTGCGGCGGGATCCGACACGAGACTTACCGGAGCACCCTGAAGACGCTGCCAGGCACGCGCTTGTCCTGGCTGACCGAGCCCGACGCCTACAGCAACTTCGACTACGACCCCAAGTCCGACGAGTTCTTCTTCGACCGCCACCCGGCAACCTTCGCCTTCATCCTCAACTACTACCGCACCGGGAAGCTCCACTGCCCCAACGATGTGTGCGGGCCGCTGTTCGAGGAGGAGCTCGCCTTCTGGGGCATCGACGAGACGGACGTGGAGGCGTGCTGCTGGATGAACTACCGGCAGCATCGCGACGCCGAGGAAGCCCTGGACAGCTTCGAGACCCCCGAGCCGGACGCGCCGGAGGACGACCCGGCGCTCACCGGCGGGGCGGACGGCGACCTGAAGCGGCTGTGCATGCAGGAGGACGGCCGCAGGACGACGAGGTGGGAAGTGTGGCGGCCCTACATGTGGGCGCTGTTCGAGGACCCGTACTCCTCCAAATACGCGCGGGTGAGTGGCCGGACAAGTGTCCGTTCTGTTCCCCCCTCCTCCCCACACTTTCACTTTCCCGTTTCTCCGCGCCTTCACTATTATTGGACTTCGCTCCTTCTTTCTGTTCACTGCGCTCGCATGCGCCGTTTGGCACAGCTTTGGGCCACTGCGCATTGTTGCGCGTAAAGTTACCCTGTAAAAGTGTTTTTGGAGGAGTGGGAGGATGTCAAATTCACTGCAGTGTTTTCTCCCATCCTCTCCCGTGTTTCACCTCCCCTCCTCCCCTCCTCCCCTCCGCTGCTTTTTCTTTTTAATCTCTCCCATTGATATCATCGTGTGAAGACTTGACCACCGCTGATGCGTCAGTGCGCATCAGTCCAGCCTTCTCTCTCTCTCTCTCTCTCTCTCTCTCTCTCTCTCTCTCTCTCTCTCTTTCTCTCCATCCAGTGTCCACATGTGTGTGTGCGTGCCAAATGATTTCTCCTGCAAAATACTGGCACAGTTTAATATGATTTAAATAGGCACGACCCTGATTTGGGGTCCAGTTCTCTGCACCACCCGTCCACATGTGGTCCAATAATCTACTTAATCACCAGCGTCTGCTCTTTCTCTCACATGCTATAGATGAAACAAAACCAAAACCTGCACCTCACACTGCATCCAATAGCATGCTGGGTGGCTTGTATGTGTGTGTGTGTGTGTGTGTGTTACTCTTTACTCGTGAGTGTGCGTATAGTTGTGTGTGCTGGCAGGTTACCTGTTCTGAGTGTCTGGATGTGATGCTGCAAACACTGTTGCGCCACGAAACACTGCTCTCCCTCTGCATTTGTCAGTTTGCCGCTTCACTTTGCTAATCGGTGTAGACCGGAGAACGACATGAGCGACTCCAATCTCACCGTGGGCTTCTGTGTATTAGAGTTCACATGCAGAGCTGGTTTAAATCTGGCAGGAACGCCACAGATGGTGAATCCTTCAGGGCACAACAAAAAAAAGAAAGAAAAAGAGGTCCAGTGGAAATGCAGGACATAGTGTACCCTTCATGTAGTAAAGTGGAGGGTAAGGGTCGGGGGGGAGGGGAGGGGAGGGGGGTTGGCGTGTATAGCGCAGAGCACTTTACTGCGATAGACCGGCGGTTGGTGGCCAGCCAGCGGTTTACGGGTGGCCGATGTTCACCGCTGGCTCTGTCAGATTGTTTAAAACGTGCGACGCGACGTGGAGGGTGAGGGGTTGGTGCAGAGTTGGTGGAGTCGCAGTGTGTGATGACGCAGGGGGTCAGGGGTGGAACATGGGTGAGGGGGGAGGAGGTGGGGAGGGGGGGGGGGGCAGATCCACCACTGGCGATGACTCTCAGATCATAAGAGTTTGAACTTCTGGCCAAAATCCACAATTCCACGTAGAGTTGGATTCTGTTTCAGTCCCGATACCGATACCTGGGCTCTGGGCATCGGCCGAGACCGAGTACCGATCCCATGCCAACGTTTGATTAACACGCCGCAAGTGACTGGGATCACTCCTCGCATCAGGCTGGACTCAAACATTGCGTTCCTCACTTTGTAAAACAACATGTAACAACAAACAAAAACATATATGTACTGATATGACTTATTGGTTAAAACGTGTATCTACAGGAATTGAGTTGAACGGATCGACCCCATTGTCACAGATACCCGATCAAGCTGTTTGAGTCGGTATCGGCCCGATATCCGATATCAGTGTCGGTGCATCCCTACTTCCACGATTGTGTGTTGATGATATTAATCAGTCCAGGCCAAAGGATGACTTCTAGGATGCTGAGATTTTATTTCTACCTTTATTCTTCCACTCAGTTGGGGCTTCACTCTCTGCTTCGCTTTCCCACCTTTCTCCTGCGGTCATGGTTTCTCTCTTTTTTTGAAAAATGATTGCTCCATTTCTCCCTTATCCCTTCCTCAGTTTCATGCCTTTCGCTCCAACCGTGCGCTCCGTCCTCCACCTCTCACCCTTCGTCTCCCTCTCCCTTCCTCTGCTTAATATTGTCTCTTAAAGTCTATGGCCATTGGCAGAGCCAGAGGCCAGTGCTGCTGACCAGGATCATTGTCAGTTGGAGGGGTAGGGTGGGGGGATTCTGTGGACGGCTGTCCGCGACCAAAGACATTATTAGTCGACTAACACTCGTACCATTTTGCCGACTAATCGATTAGTTGATTTAAACGACAGATCTGCAAAAGTGGATTCCTCCACAAAGAGCCACACAAAAGCGCCACTTTAAATCTTTTGTGTTTACCAGAGATGAGACTCATGAGTTTCTTGGAAAAAAGTCAGCACGAGAAAAGACTCATCCACTGAAGAAATCTGATGCTGAGACCAAAACGAGTGATTAGTCAACCAATCGACTAAGAGCGTACAGCCCTGATACTGACTTACTGTAGACACACACACACACACACACACACACACACACACACACACACACACACACACACACACACATCCCAGTTTGTCCACTGTACAAGTGTAAGAACATGCGTGTACGGTGAAGCATGTTCCCGCCCATTTTCCCCCAGAGATGATGTCCAGATCAGATGATTCTGCACCTCGCACTTTGTGCCCAATGCCAACTTCACGTGTCAGTGCAGGAAGTAGTTTGACCTTTAAGTCCCAAGGTGGAAAGGAAGCACCTGCACGGATGTGTAACATGTCTGAATTCCATGCAGGGGCGGGACAAAAACCTGCAATTTACTTTGTCATTTTTATGAACCGTAACCGCGATATCATTCGATGGAAACCTCGCCGACTCCGCGTCACTGCAGCGCAGGTAGTGCACGCAGACCAACATCTGTACTGGACGTATATAAAGGCCGCTAAATCACACACCGGGCGGGGTGGAGCGGGGCAAGGCTGGGCGCTGGATGGCGGGGATGGGCGGGGCGGGGCTGGATGGGTCCAACAAACAGCAGGCCGCTGTCCGTCCCCCGTGTGGAACGCTGACGTTTTTGTGGCTTAACTCCAGTACTTCACCAACGGCACTGCCGTGGTTCCGTTAACTCCAGCGATGATCTATTCCTGAACCTAACAGAGTAGTTTTGTTGAGTTTCCTGTGAAGTTTATTTGTTGTTGAAAAGACCGTATGCATTTAACGAGCAGAAATTGACACGCCACATCTGTAGGAAAATGCACGAAAAATTGAGGAGTGACTCTCCGTTTGATATTCAATTCAATTCAATTTATTTTATAGAGCCCAAAATCACAAATTACAAATTCTCCTCAGAGGGCTTTACAATCTGTACACATATGACATCCTCTGTCCCGGGACCTCATCGCTTCAGGAAAAACTCCCCCCCAAAAAATATATATTTGGGGGATATCATTCTCACTGTTGTATGAGGATACGTTGGTCTGGGCAATACATATTGATATGATTTACCTTTATCCACTTAGCCATTATAGTCACATTACTGATGAACATTTATCAAAAATCTCATTGTGTAGATTACTCGTAAAAAGCGCCAACAGTCAACCCGACGATAAGGCCACAAAACCGACCAGGGGGCGTTTGGTGGAACACATTGCGGTGCTTGGTGTTCTTCACTGGGGGGGCCGGTATGTCTGTGAGGGCTGAGAACCACTGGTTCATAGCACACAGTACTAACAGAGGAGAGGGGCGGTCTCACAGGACCGGGGACGGAGTGTGGACCTGCAGCATTACTCTTCTCCTCCTGCAGAAGAAACACATTCAATTGGACAAGTCAGAAAATGTAAATGGCAGCCAAACAAGCGACCGAGGAACCAAAAGGGGGGGGGGGGGCACTGTAAAAAAGAAAAAAGACAAATTGAATGCTGGGGTGGTGTCATGGGAGGGTTGGAGGGAGGGTTGGGGGGTGGGGGGGTGGGGGGAATCAGTATGACAGCTGAGGTGACTTTGAAAGTGTTGCAGTCAATAGTTTTCGGTGCCAGCGCGGGGACATAAAGATAGGCTGGCGCTCAGGTAGGCTGAGGTCAGGCGGTCGGCTCGGTTTTAGCTGATTAGCTCGACGAGGGCGAACCTGGTGAGTGGTCTGTCGGCTGGGGAGGGGGGGGGGGGTGTTAAGAGGGAAACGGAAATGAATCGCAGGTTCAATTCCGTGCGCCCGTCCGTCCTTCTGTCACGCACATATGCAACATCCCCGCAGAGGCAGCACGGTTTTTCCATCTCTTCTCTTTTTTTCCTTCCTGTCCTCTTCTCTTCTCTTCTGCAGCTTCTACCCCCTCCACCCCCCCCCCTCTCCCCCCCCCGCCCCCCCAAACACACACACTTCCACCCCCCCATCCCCCCTCCATCGTTGCTCTTCTCCCCGTCGTCACCACGGACGGCTCGTGCTGCTTTATTACCGCGATTTCAGAGCTGAGTGCTGGATTGCTTATTATCGCTATTCAGCCACCCCCCTCCCCCCTCCCCCCTCCCACCCCCTCTCCCACCTCCTCCACCCCCACCCCCCTCCTCTCTGGTTCTCTCCAGCTCTCCGCTTGTGCTATAGCGTAACACTGCAGTCCCCGTAGTAGCTGACTGCGCTCTAGTCTGCTGCAGAGAAGGAGGGAGAGAGACAGAGAGGGGAGGGGAGGGGGTGACAGGATGAGAGGTGTTTTTGGTGTGTGTGTGTGTGTGTGTGTGTGTGTGTGTGTTGAGATGAATTCAGAGTAGGAAGCGGTCGGGGAAGAAGAAGAAGTAGAAGAAGAACAGGATGGGGGTCACTTTCTGCACCACAACACCGTTTTCGTTTCCCGCTGCCCCTATTTTTTTTATTTTTTTCCCTTTTTCTGCTGAGCTGGTCACGCTGGGACGCTCGTATCCGCTTATCGATCGGACCGTGCGTCTCAGCAAGCCTCATTCAGGTGGATGTCTCAGCTGAATGGTGCTCCTTTGTAAGCAAAACCTTCCCACACACACATTCCTCCCCTCTCTCTCTCTCTCTCTCTCTCTCCCCCTCCCTCTCTCTCTCTCTCTCTCTCTCTCTCTCTCTCTCTCTCTCTCTCTCTCTCTCTCTCTCTCTCTCTCTCTCTCTCTCCATCCCTTCACACGGCGGGGTGCGATGGCAGTCCCCAGCTCCTCGAGGAGGGAAACAAAACACCAACACACACCTCCACTTACACTCACTCACACTTTTCTGTGTCTTCCACCACACGCGGCCAATTGCGGCAGCGCTAATGTCATTTTGACCTCATTCTCAGCGGCTGTGTTGCACACGCGAGTTATTTTGGTTCCTCATCATTATGCTGTCTGTGCCGTCATGGCCGGAGCGTAGTACTTAATCCTGCAGTTAGGCAGGCAGAAAGCTAAGCTCAGCCCGGTCCTGTCAGCACATACAGTACTGACCGCTGATGTGGCCAGTTTTGGGTAAGGTGATGTGACCCCAAAAGAAAAAGAAAAAAGACTCTACCGTGCTGGGCACACATAACTATAAAGATAGACGCACCAGCGGTTCAGCTTCATCACGTTTCCTTCAATGAACATCAAAGGGATTAATGGATGTCAGCGGTTGTGGACGCAAGAAGGGACCATCGCTTTAGGCTCAGAGCGGCGATGGTCGATATTCCTTCGTTAACAATGGAATGAATTAAAGTGAAACGGATTATTTGAACGGTGTACAGTTACAAGAGGGATTTAAATAAAAACCTTTGCATTTGATTGGACTGCCACAAAAGCAATAGTTTCGCATCATCTGGCCGAAGTCCATCTGCATGTACTGCCCACTAGTGGTCTAGCGGACCACTGTTGAGCCGTGATCCGTACGGCCCCCCCCCCCCCCCTCGCAGTTCAGCATGTATGTGAACCGCTGATTAACTACACAGTTTAACGTTAACCATCACAGTGTGAAATAAAGTTTTACCGATGATCGTCATCCTCCAATAATCAGTAAAATATGAGATCAGGACATCATTGATGTTTTTCTAGTCTCAGATCTCTGATCATGTGACTTTGTAAACAACCAATCAGGGTTTAAACCAACAGGAGAGCTAGTTAACGTTAGCAGCACCGCTAACGGCTAACAGACAAAGGTTCTGTTCGGTTACATTATGATGCGTTCAGGCTCTGTTCAGTAAAAATGAGGATTGGGAGAAGGTAAATTATAACGTTATGATGATGTGTTCACATGTAATCTAGTAAAATGTAGTGTTGGTGAGAATCAAACAACATAAAGATCTGTATCTGACAATATGGATCGTCAATGATTATATATTAGTATCTGCCGCAAAAAAACATGAACAGGGATCTCTAAAAGTTATCTTTGCTCCCTTCTTTCTTTTGTGCTGATCCGATCCGTGATCCGATCCGTGATCCGATCCGTGATCCGATCCGCGGCGGGAGTCTTGATCCGTTGCACCACTATCTGCCCACGCTGCAGTGACACTGAGTCCATTGAAATTAGTCAAAGTTTCCCTCGGGAGAATTCGACCTCAGCCACATTGTTTCTGGAAGTTAAAACAACGTTTCTGCCCACTGATATGCAAACACACTTGTCTTCCTGTCTCTCCTTATTGCTCATCAGCTACTACGATCCACAGACAAAGTGTGGTTTGATGTGACCGGTGTGGCTCGAGCCAGTCGCCTAAAGTCTCGTTTGATTGGGTTATCATTTTAAACCCCTCTGAAATGAGGTCGTCAAACATTTGAAACTGGAACGGAGGCTCGGTGACGCTCTAACCTCCGTTCTGCTGTCACTTTAACATGTGCGGTGCTTAATGTGTCGCTCATGGTGACGAACGCGGGTTAGCCTATTTTACCTTTGTTTTCTTTTTGGTTTCACTCACCACAAACTGTTCAAATTGACATCTTTTCCACCAGCAGCTGGCAGTTGTTTTCAGTCTGTAAAGAATCTGTTGAACTGTACACTACCTGCTCTGCACCAAACACACAGACGCAGATAGAAACCAGCTGGTGGACACAGTGCAGCATTCAGCTACAATACGTATCTTCCTCAGGAGTTGGCGGAGACCAAACCAGTGAGAAAGATTGTACCGCAACTAATTTAAAAAAATATATAAAAAAAACATATACACATATTTGTGGAAAATATGAACGCTTTTCCCATACACTGTATCTGTACCTACGGAAAGTAATGCACTATAATGTGTATGTAATCCACATAATCATGAGCCAGGACAGGAGACGTCGTATTAAGGAGGTCCGCGAGAAGATTGGTGTGGATGGGTGGGTCCAAAAACACTGACTTTCACCCAGGAAACCACCGTGTCCCGCGTGGAACTATAACGCTCACCATACTGAGATTAATACACGTCCGTAGTCTTTTGAACCCAAAACACGATCTTTTCCTAAACCTAACCAAACCGTTGTGTTGCCTAAACACAGCAGGGGCTTGCACAGGTGCACTGATTGCTCGTGTTGCTGGACTTTTGTTGGAAAACGGACATAAAAATAACAAAATACCTTTAAGTAAGATGTCATTATGAACCGTTGTATTAGTATATGTTGAGCAGCTACAGTTGGGAGTAGTAGCGTGTAGCAAGCAAGCAGAGGAGTTGTAGTTTACTCAAAGTAATGGATAAATAGTTAAAAAAGTTAACATTAGATAAGAGTAATTTGCAAAACAATTGAGATAGCTTGCTTAAAGTAATGAATAAACAAATGCAATAGAAGGTAAAAGTTTGAGATAAACAAATAGATAAATGGATGAATAATATGCTAAATGTAAGGGGAGCTAACGGTAAGAGTTGAACAATTTGAGTACTTTATTACTACTCCATTACTATCCAGCTTCCGCCTCAAATTGGTGGTAAAACACATGCAAACTTGACCAAACCGACCGAATCCATAAAGATTTTGTGACAATACACTTCGATAATTCATAGTGTCAAATAACATCCTCTTAATATCAATTGAAAGGATTGGACCTTGGGGAACGATGAAGGGGGAACACCGGCAGTAGGTGTATTCCTGCTTCCTGTCTTTATGCTAAGCTAGGCTAACCATTCCATGGCTCCAGCTCTGTGCTCAACACACAAGCGTGAGATTGACATATTTGCATCTGACGGGAGAAAAAAAGAAGCAAAGCAACGTTTATTAGCCGACGTGTAGCTCTGTTCCTTTAAGAGCCAAGGTGAGACAGGTGGTCAGTGGGTGGAAGCTGGCCCCAGTTTACTCACCCAATCACCCAAAAACAATGACTTAGCCAGTTTTATTTATGGAGCGAGTACAGTGCTTCTGACCTTCAGTGCTGAGGCGCAGCGCTCGACGGTAACCGCAAGATCTCAATCCCCTCTGCAGCAAAAACTATGACAACCAGATGATGGTGTTTAATGACACACACTTTAGCGCTTTTCAAAATCTTTTTTCCTCTCCTGACATTTTTCACCGTCTTTCCTCCCGTTCTTTATTTTTTCTTCTTTTTCTTAAACCTTTAGCGTCGCTCTCTCCCTCCCTCCCTTCCCTCCGGTGGTTTTGTTGCGCTATAGGCAACATATCCACCAGGGTCCCCCTTCCCCCTCTGTGCTTTTCAGGATAATGCTGCGACAGAGCTTTCTTTCTCCGTGTTGCCCATCGCAGGAGAGAAAGAGAGAGTGAGAGAGTGAGAGGGAGAGAGGGAGAGGGAGAGAGAGAGAGAGAGAGAGAGAGAGAGAGAGAGTGAATGTAAGAGGAGAGGGCGCAGAGAGAGAAAGACAGACACCATACTATATTTGATGACATGTCAAGAAATAAAGCGTTTAACCTCCGAGTGATCTCCACTGTCCTCTTCCCTCACGGGGGGGTCAATAACACACATACACACACACACACACACGCACACGCACACACACACACACACACACACACACACACACACTAGCTAAATGTAGAGACACAAACACTTGCACAAAAGTGGCTAATTGAGCGTAGGAAATAGCATGTGCAGTAAGCCCCGAGCCCTCGACACATACAGTACACTCACACATGCAGCAGATTACCGCAGAATGATCTGCTGTGACGCGCTGTGCGGTGTGTGTGTGTGTGTGTGTGTGTGTGTGTGTGTGTGTGTGAGGGAGGTAAGAAATGCAGCTGATCTCCTTCTACCTTACTGCCGTGATTCGAGCTCCCTTTCCTCCTCACTGTTCTGGTGCCGGTGTTTACCCTCTAAAGACCAGATAGGGCTGCAGGAAAACCACAAGGAGCTCTCAGATTGCAACAAGACAACAGCTCCCGGATGCTCAGCACGGAGTCTAAATAAGCTTCTTTGTTCTTTGTATTTGAACGTTGTTAACAAATCTTACGAAAAGAACAAAACCAAGAAAGCATGTACTTTCAGCACACTACTGACACTCAGCCGTGGGTTCAACTGGACACGTGTGTTTTTAAAGACGTGTGTCAAAAGTATAGTTTCATGAAAAATAAATTAAAAAAAGGCTTAGTAATTTCCCAGCACAGCTGTCTGTTATAGTTTGTTGCATTTGTTGGGGACTACTTGTAGCGGTGGATGGATCCACATTTGGTGCTCTTTGGGGTATTTGGAGCAGCAGGACGGTGAATGTGGTATTAAGTCAAAATAATACAGTGTGTGTGTGTGTGTGTTCACGGTAATGAAGGAAGATGTCACCCAGTGCAACACGAGTGAGGCTCATTGATGTGACTTTAATAGTTTTAGTAGTAACAATTGAGCTCAATGGCACAGAGGAGGGGGGATGTGAACCAATGTTTGGTTGGTTGGCGGTGGTTAAAAGCCCGCTGAGTGACATTTGTCTGTTGTGGTTTGAAAACACAACATTCGAGCAGCTAATGCTATTTGGTTACGGCTGAGGAAAGATCAAGGTCGTGACTAAAAAGGATGGGAGCAGCGTCCCGTGGCTTTGTACGGCCAATCGCCCGCGACACACCCTCCTCTTTAGGAGTAGTTGTGGCACAAAAAAAAAGTCAATTTCAGGTTGTTTCAAGGCCTTAAATGTTATCCACCAACAATCTCTTTGAAAACAAGGAAATCTCAGGAACAGTTGCTTTCGGCTCAGCAGCTGTTAACGTGTGCTGAGCCGCATCCTCCAAGCCCTGTAACGGCCAATAACACCATATGCTCCGCTTTAGGCTCCCGTTAGCGGAGAACAACAACTCCTAGCAACACCAGGGCTACGTCAGTCACATGCACGCGCCTGGACACAGACGTATGCACTTTCATTTTGCGGTGGCTGAGCGGCCACCGAGCGGTGTGTGGAGGCAGTGCATAGACGTTGTCGTCTGACCACGTTTAAAGAAGCTCCGCCTCTTTTAAATGGACACACTCGGCTGCAATCGTAGCCTCCTCGCTGGTTCAGTCCGCCCCTTGAAAGCGCTCGTGGTTTTGGGGCCGATCTCGAAAAGTGACGGAAGTAAAAAAAGAAAAAAGCTCCTGCTCCCAACACGTGGTGAGTCACTGCATGTCCTGACGAGATCCGGTGGCTGCGTACATTATTTCAGTTGTTTAAACTTTATTTTGTATCTCGCTTTTTACTTTTATAATTCTTTTTACTTTTTGGTCGCTTGGATCAGCTGTTGGTGGGGTAGTTCACCACGTTGGTGGTCAACAACCGTTGCCATTTTTTTTTTTTTCGAGAAGGAATTGTATGAAATACAACTTTTATTTTTAAATGCTTTTGAAAACAGGACATCTACCTTTGTGTAGATGACATTTTGCCAGTAGAGTCAAATTCTGCTGTGCGTCAGTATTTGCGGTCCCATCCTCGATCTCTAACGTGACGCGTGTCGTGCGATGTGCACGCTCCAGGAACGAGCATCACTGGGACCAGAACAGTGCAGATAGACGTTAAATATTCACGTTATGGACACCACAGACTGTCTGTGTCACCGTTTGGCCCCAGTTCAGCACGGTGACCATTCACCATCATCCTGCGTGCACGCGTGTGCACGTGACATTGACGGCAACGCCTCTGCCTCACTTTGAGCCAGAACAAAAAAAAAAAAAAAAACTGAAGAAAAGACTGCTGTTATTCAGATTGTGGGTTTGGCTCCGTGCAGAAGTGTTTGATCCCCCTTCAGGGGCCTCCAGGGGCCTCCAGGAGCCTCCAGGAGCCGGAGTGGCTGATGTGGGTCGCCGGCACTGAGGAGTGACACAGAAACAGGAAGCGTCACCGGAAGTGAGGGAGTGCTGAACCAACCGCAGAATGCAATCTCCTCTCGGGGGTCTGGGAGCGCTTGTTTTGTGCAGCTTAATTTGTTTGTTGGCACTTTCAGATGGTGAAGCAGCTGCCGGAGCAGACGCTGTCCGGTGCTGAGGGGATGAAATATTGTTTCAGTTTTGAGACCCCCCTTTTGGAAATGAAATGCAGCTTGTTGAAAGAAGCCATTTTTTATGTGGCTTTCATCATCCCACCTGACTGACTCCAGTCACGTCACTTTGACGGAGCTCGTCTTGCTCATGGCAGGATTACACCCAGACCCTCAGGAGCCCCAGAGGCCCCAGTCTCACTGTGTGGCAATTCGTTTGTGATGATATGATTTATTCCAAATCAGTTGTAACAATATGCAAGTGAAAAGCTCGGTATTGACATGATGAGAGCCTTAAGGAGCCTCTACATTCATATGAGGGCCCCGTGTCAACCTCTAGGCCTTTACACTACTGGGGCGGTTTCACTTGCACAATTAAGTTAGCCTGGCTACGCAGTTTACTCATTTGATATGATATATTAGTCTTATCTATATAAAGATGAAAATTATAAATCTGCGAGTTATTTATCTGTTACAGTTATTGACCCACAGCTGGTCCTTGTGTTGTGATTATTTAACACTTTCGTCTCCACCTGTTATTTTTAAATGTGTTAATATGCATTTACCTCACTTTATCTTCACTTTGTCACTTCAAAAGCTAGAATGTGTTCAAATCTGTAGAATTTGTTCCTCACCTTTTGTCTCTTTCAAACAGGTGTTTATTAATAGTCGGTGCACTAAGATGCAGACTCCAACATACTGTCCTCTGTAACTTTAAAACCACCTAGAGTGGCTCAGGGGTACACCGGGTTGTCTTTCAATCAGGAGCTCGTCGACTCGATCCCCGGCTTCTCCAGTCCATGCTGATTTGTCCTTGTGCAACACACATAACCCCATATTGCCAAATTGCTTGTGTATGAATGGGTGTGAATGGTTAGTTTGAGTCCTGATGGGCAGGTGGCACCTTGCATGGTAGCTCCTCCCATCAGTGTATGAATGATGTCATGTAGTGTTAAAGAGCTTTCAGTGGTCAGAAGACTAGAAAAGATCTATACAAGTACAGTCCATTTACCACTTATCGTAAACAAGTACGATGAGCTGTGAGCAACATGGAATCAAGCGGCAACCTCCGGTTCTGAAAAGTGACATTCTCTCTCCTGACCACCAGGGGGCGACTCCTCTGGTTGTATAGAAGTCTATGGAAAATGACTCTACTTCTCTCTTGATTTATTCCCTCAGTAAACATTGTAAACATGAGTTTATGTCTCAATCTCTAGTTTCAAGTCTTCTTCAATACAGCATGATGTTCATTTAGTAGATTATGGTCCATTTAGAGTCAAACAGACCATAAAGCAGGAGATGCTTTAGGGCGGGGCTACAAGGTGATTGACAGGTCGCTACTTCGGCGTTGTCCGGTCTGGGAGTACCGCGTGAGTATTCCGTGTTATTGTCTTTGAACTTTAACCCTTTCACAGTGTGTTTTCAGTTCATGAAAAGTTGCCCCAATAATGTCTTACTTAGCTCCACCCTCTGGCGTCACTTCTGGTTGCAAAACACCAAGATGGCGACGGCCAGAATGACAAACTCGAGGCCTCAAAACCGTAGTCCACAAACCGACGGTAGAAGAGGCTTTGGGTCAACCTCTGCTTTAAAGTCCCCTGAGCCACAGCTCTGTGTTTCCTGTAACAGAAAAGCACAATTTCCCGTGAATTGACATGATACACATCACAGGCCGAGCTGCGCTCACGTGTCCGCTCACACACTGCGGTTAGAGTGACTTTATTGATACGGGACATTTGAAGAGCTTCCTCGGGGGAGTTATTGACCCGAGGAAGCCGTTCACAGTCGTTTGACCAAACCAACAGTATCGCCCTAACACTCACTACAAAAAAAGCCGCTGGCCGTACACACCGCATCACAGTTACAAGCCACAGAGAGGACGCCTCCCTCTCCAATCCGCAGGATGAGGGCCATTAGAAGCATGATAAATGCATCAATGTTAAATGATGGATTGACACAGAGCCAGTTGGCATTGACTTCTGGAAGCACACACACATTTTTGTGACACTGCATTATTATTTTTATTTTTTTGACATTAAGATACAAATAGAGTAGTTCAGATATTGTCATTGTGTTCAATGAGAAGCTGCGTAAGCTGCATTTAATTGGTGTAATCTTAGGATTTTCCTAACAATTCCTCCTTCGGGGGATTGGGGAAAGCACTGGTGCCACCGCTTGGGAACCCACATTAAAATCAAGCTTGTACACACTGGCCACACCAACGTACAACCTTGAATGCACCAAAACGTTTCCTCTCTGGATCCCCCTCCTCAAGAAGTCAAACCCCATCAGAGGATCCCTCTCTGCCTCCCATCCCGCCTCCTCTTCTAAATATAGCCTTCTTTCACTCGTCATTTCGACACACACACCTCGTCCCCTTGGTGGGGGTTAGAGGTGTTGCAGCGCCTCTGATGCATGCTCACGGAGACGAGCCCCTGGTGCATTCTCACACACACACACACACACACACACACACACACACACACACAGGAACACCATGCAGCAGTGTTCATGGTGGCGCTTTAAAGCGGGCAGGCAGGCCGGCGTTCAGAAAAAAAACAAAAAAACTGAAAGGACGGGCATGAAAGTAGGATCGATCTTCTCATCTCATTCTTGGCAAGATATTAAATAAACGTTTGAATTATTCCTTTAAAATTTTTTGACAGTTTACTACGCAGTGGAACAGTATCAGAAAGAAAGATCCAGAAGAAAACAAGAAGTATGATTTAACTACTGACTGGCAATCTGGGGAAAAAAAGACATTTTACACAAGTCTTTGCTGTACTTTATAGGGATGCCACGGTGAGGACGTTTTCCAACCGCTTAATAAACTTGTGACAACACCCATATTACGGATTACACCTAAAACTGTCTTTAGTTTCGGTTGTATTTAGCTTCACCCAAGGTTGTGATGGCCAAAATGACAAACTTAAGGCTTCAGAACCATAGTCCACAAACCAAGGGTTGACTTCAAAGGGTAGATGGTAAATGGATAGTCTTCAGACCACTCAAAGTGCTTTACACTACATGTCATCAGTCTCCCATTCACGCACAGTCATACACCGATGGCACAGCCAATAGGGGGCAGCTTGAGGTTCAGCAAACCGCCAATCTTTCGGTTGGAAGACGACCCGCTCAAACTCCGAGCCACGGCCGCCCAGAGTGACTATGTCCACGTCTTATATACAGTGTATTGTTCCCGAACAACTAAATTGCATTCTCAATAATGTTTTGAGGGAGAAAAAAAATGTCTCCCATGTGATTAACATTGAAAAGAGAAACAAAATACAAAAAAACGCAACAAAACTACTTGGTTAGGTTCAGTAAAACATCACGGTTTGGCTTAAAATAAGTACGTTTGTTACGTTGTGGAAATTACGGACGTGAAAGTCAAATGTTGATCCACCCGGACCTCTTCCCTACGCCTACTTCTTGTGACGTGTCAAAAACAAGAGAATTTGTGAGAAAATACGTTGCAGTTTTGTTGTATGGGAACGTCATTTTTAGGAGACCAGGCTGGGAAAGGAGGGCAAGAGGGAGAAAATGTCCCCGTTACCCCCTGTCTTTTTACATTACTGCAGAGGCTGCCGTATCTCTCTCTTGCTCCTGCGCACGCGCGCACACACACACACACACACACACACACACACACACACACACACCACAAACCTCTCCGTTAGTCCTCATGCTCCGCTCTGATAATGCGATGATTTCTGCAAAGCCTACCTTGTGTGTTTGATGTGCTCAAGTCTCTCGTGCCACAGTCTTGAGTGATTGGATTTGTGTTCGTGTACCTATTCTGCATACTGCGGGAAAAAATGTGAGTGGAGAAAAGAATGTCAGAATGACACCAGTGCAATGCCGCAGCACACCGTTCAGAAAGTGGCATAAAGCCGCAGAGGAGAGGGAGCTAGGACGACGAGGAGATGAATATAAAGAGGAGTAGGTGATTAGAGAGGGAGGTTAAGGAGGGATTATTTCATGGGAAATTAAGACCTGGGAATTCTGTAAGGGAAAGGAGATAAAGGAACCTCCACTTCCATTTCCACAGTTTACATTCCCCCGATCCATTCCTGTCGTCCCCTTTCCTTTTGTCTCCTGAAATCATGTGACGTTCCATTTAGCGTTCTATAAATTCATCTGCTTTAATGTTTCCATTCCAGTATTATAAGATATCTCTGCAGGTTTGTGTGTGTGCGGAGGCAGAGTAATGTGCGTGTGTTATTTGATGATGGAGATGAAATAGGTTGCTGACCGCTGCTTTGCAAACACACGCATAATCAGATTGCGCTCAGCTGCACTGTGAATCTACCGAGTGTGTGTGTATGTGTGTGTGTGTGTGTGTGTGTGTGTGTGTGTGTGTGTGTGTGTGTGTGTGTTTGAAACAGAGGCATTCCGTTTTACTGAACGAGACCACGACCATCTCTGTTCTTTCAATGGATGTTGACTTTTGGACTTCACGTTGCTCTGGAGTCGTTGGAAACGTGAGTTAGGATTAGAAGGGTTTGGAGTGCGTTATTCAAAATCCACAAAAGCATTGGAGACATTAAAGTCCACCTTTTCTTCCCCTCTCTCTCTCTCTCTCTCTCTGTGTGTGTGTGTGTGTGTGTGTGTGTGTGTGTGTGTGTGTATGTGTCTCTCTCTAACACAAAAACACACCACGAGTCTGCTTGTCTCTGTCCTCACACTTGTGCTTCTCTAATGCTTAAAACCAACAGTTTGCGGGTTGGTCCGGGTTCGGGGGGGTTGGTTAACACATATTTCTGCGGATTGGCTATGATAACTGGTCGGGTGGGTGTGGGTATTAAAAAACCCTGACACATCACTACTACGCAGCCACCAATGGAATATGATTTGACAAATAATATGATACTAATAATAGCAGGGTATCTGCAACTGTGAAGAAATAGCAGGTTTAAACAGAATGAAGCTGGACAGCATTCAAATGTTTTAAAATTTGAATGCCAACTTTATGAATGACGCTTCAAAGCTTCCAACCATTTAATATACAGCCCTTGAATTGTCTTCCATATTGTGTTTACTGATGAGGAGGGCACTCCGTTTACTATATGTCTGTCAATTGACTGGGGGTGGGGAATTCATATTGCCGTGGCATATTGTGATGGGAGGGAGGGAACTCCGCCGTGTCCCAATCCTCTGTCCCATCAATACCTCCATTTGTCATATTAGCAAACTCAACAATAACCTATTTGACAGATGAGGAAAACGCTGCTGCGCATCTTACCATCTGAATAATGCACCATTTAAAAAGCAGGAAAATACTGCACCGCTGACTTGAGACCAGGTCTTCTGTTGCTCAATGGTGCAATGGCTTTCTGCTGCCTCAAGATAGCAAAGTGCCAACAAAGGGCCACACACCCATGGGCGCACAGATGGGTGCAAGTACATTTGCAACTTACACAATGTGGGCGTGGAAATGAAACTAGCAATGACGGTTGTGCAGCACCGTGCGCCACTTTACGCCGAGTGTAAGATAGAGCACACTTTACCCTTTGACACCACTTGGTAAATGTTAGCATGCCAGCAATCTATACACAATTGTGAACATGGCAAACATTATCTTCCAACCATCTGCATGTTAGCATTGCCATTTTGAACCCGTTAGCATCCCAAAATTAACATTTAGCTCAAGGCACTGCTGTGCCTAAGTACAGCCTCACAGAGGCCTAAAATGGCTGTCGACCATAGACGGTATGTAAGAAGTGTCACCCATTGGTTTCTGGACCGCCGTTTTGATTCTTATAATTCTGCGTTTTGGCTGTCGCCATGTATGCTTTTTGCAACTAGTGAACGGAAGTGACCCTAAAGCATACACTGTTTTAGCTTCATGGTCTATTTGACTCTAAATGGACCATAATGTACTAAATGAACATCATGCTGTATTGAAGAAGACTTGAAACTACAGATTGAGACATAAACTCATGTTTACAATGTTTACTGAGGGAATAAATCAAGAGAGAAGTAGAGTAATTTTCTAGAGACTTCTATACAACCAGAGGAGTCGCCCCCTGGTGGTCAGGAGAGAGAATACAAGTTTAAGGCACATCTGCATTGGCTTCACTTTTCAGAACCGGAGGTTGCCAGCTGCTGTGGACTCTTGTCCTCGTACGGACAGCCTCTGAATGAAATATTGTCTGTGAGGTTGAAGTGCTGACTTTCAGCTTTAAGGCTGTTTGAGGGCGTTCGTACATATCGGGTGAACAGTGCAGGACTCGTTGCCCCTTTTTTCGAACATTGCAGCAGGACAGCCATCCTAAACCCACCGACAAGGATATTTAGAGATATTTCTGTGGGGATCATGTGCGGACAGTGGAATGTTCATGCCAGTCACCTTCCGTCAGTCCAACTAAGACTGCTGAATCCAACAGTGACTCTCCCCTTAGCTGTGGTTTGGTATAAGTTCCTGAGGAAAAATGTCTTTTGAGTTGTGACTGAAAGAAAGGTATTTTCATTTCAGGAGAGAAAAAAAAAGGGGGGTGGGGTGGGGGGAGCATTTCTGCAAGGACAAATGTGAATGGCATTGTGGAGCACTGCAGCCATCAGGGAAAACAGGAGAACTAAGCAGAAAAAGAAAAGTGCTCTGGCTTCTGCTTGGCCTGCTGTGTTGGGGAAGGCGTACCGGTGCTGGGAAGCAGGCCGGAGTGACCAACATGTCGAGGAGAAAAGTGCAGCCATAAGAGGGTCAAACATAACACAACAGGACATAACAAGCTGGTGTTTTTGCATGGTGATTATAATGTGAGAAAATGATATCCTCATAATCTGTCATTAGTGTGTGAATGCTGTTCTCTCTGTCTTTGGTTGTGTCCCTCTGCATGCCATCACATTCCATTATCCTGCTCTCATTCCTGTCGTCCCTGAGGTCTTGTGCTGTTCTTGCATCACTCAGGGGACTTCTAGCTGTGCACGCACACACAAACACACACGCACACGCACACACGCACACACACACACACACACACACACACACACACACACACGCACACACACGCACACACAAACACACACGCACACGCACACACACACACACACAAGAACAAGCGTATGCATCTCTTTCTAACACTATACCCTATATTTTATTCGACTATATTCTTTTTATGTTTACAATTCCATCACGGGACGTGTGGATTTGAGAAAAAGAAAAATAGAAAAAGAAATTGACAGAGAGATAAATGAAAGGATAGAAGGAAAGAAGGACCAAAGACAGCAAAGGAATGAGGACAGAAAAAAAGTAACAGAAAGAAAGTAGGAAGGAAAGAAAGCGAAAGGAAGGAAGGAAGGAACCAAGTAAAAGGAAGCCAGCTCCTTAATGCACCCCCGGGCGTTTCTTTACATCAGCGTACGATGCAGTTGCAATGTGCTGCGTTGGAAAGGCTAAGTGTAGCAGAAGAATTGTGAAGAAAAAAGCCATGCAATCCCTCTGCTCTCCCGGATGCAACCCACCTTCATCCTCCAGAAACCTCGGAGCAGTTCACTTTATGAATGCAGACGTCTTCCTCCATTTGTAGAGTCCTTCCTGACCGTGAGGCTGTCAGACCACTACCCTTCCCTCCATTATGCACTTTTTGTGTGCATTTTGGTCTCATGAGAATTTGTTTTTGTGTGCGTTTTCTGGAAAGGAAAGGACATCTTTCATTTTTGGGCACATCTTTCAAATATCTGTGGGGGAAACTTTGCAGATAAGTGCCCCTTCGTTTGTTCACACGCGATATGTCCGACGTCACTGGTAAAAAAAAGATGCAAAGTCAGCTTTCATGGAGGAACTTTTTTAGGGAACCCAAGAACCTCTTTAGGAACTAAATTTAGTTCCGGATCCCAAAAAAGAAAAAGTGTCTGCACTTTGGTCTTCACAAAACTACTCGGATTGCTTTTATGCACAACTGGGAGCAACAGCATTATGACCTTGGAGGAGGGACGTGAGCACCCATTTGAACAATGAATGCGTATTGCACTTCTCCATGACAGCAGGATCTTTCCCCCTTCGCCTGCGACTGCGGTTCTTCGGAACAGCTCGCCTCCAAATGTGGTTCGACGACAAATTCTACAAAGTAAAGAATTTTGAGCAGACACCAGTCTAAATCAGTGGCACTGGTCTTCTGGGAACGGTGAATATCTACAGCATATAACATTTCATGGCAATCCATCAAATAGCTGCCCAGATATTTCAGTTCGGACCAAAGCCTCCGACCGAACAACTGACATTGACATTGTGGCTAAATAAAGAGTCTAGGTGTCAGCCAAAGCGAACCCTTACACAAGACCACACCAAGGACAAAGGATGGCTCGCACTGAAGGGAGCGGGAGAAGGAAAGAAGTTAAAACGCAGGGAGTAGAAGATGTGAGCGCACAGATAGACACTTATTCCCTGATGGGTCTCGGTGTAGCGGATGAAATACAGCGGTGATCGACGTGTGCTGTGCGCACTCGGGTCGAACCGGGAACAAAAGTCGGCCCTTCAGAAACAACCCAGACGAGGATTTGATTGCACCTCGTTGTGCCTTTCAAATTCATTACAAACAACAAAAACGCTCATATAAGAATTTCCAAAGGTTCTTTATGATTAGGCAACTCAAAATACTCATGCGTAGATCAAAACCACCCAATATTCACGTTATTAGATCACCGTCATTACTGTGGTACTTGTGTCTCACATGAAGATCACGAGGCGGAGAAAGGCGACATTCACGTTACCAGGAATGTGTGCTTGCACATATTTACGATAGCCGACGCGGCACCTTGCCCCGATGACGCTGCGCTGCACCAGAAGATGACCCAGCTCCAACCCTGGCCTCTGCATCAGCAACCCTGCTCCCAACGCCACAGGTCTGCAGGGTCTGGCTATTGTTGAGCTGATGTTGTGTCGTCTTTGGCCGCTATAAATGAAGATTAGGTTAAGGTGGTGGTCACGGTAAAGGAGAACTGCTTCACGGTTAAGATTGTGGTCACGGTTAAAAGACGTTGGGGGACAGGATGTGAAGAGCCGTCCTGCTCGTGGGAAACGGTAGACACCGCAACACCTGCTGGTCAACACACGACCAATGCGGCCATTTTCCTGGCGAGGACAGTGGAAGTTTGCTCTCCATCTATTGCTTATCCATTCAGCCTAGGAATTACCACCAGCTGCTGGGTCTCTGGGGCTCTGCGGTGTTCCGGAGATGTGTGGGTCAGTGGGTTGATGGGTGGACTACATCCCCGGTCTTGCAGTTGCGGCAGTTCTCTCTTCGCTGTTGGGCTGCTTCAAGACACAAAGAAGTATCCATTTGGAGAGACTTAAATTCACTATCAGTCTCACACACACACACACACACACACACACACACACACACACACACACACACACACACACACACACACACACACACACACACACACACACACACACACACACACACGTATACATAGGGTTGGGTACCATTCACATTTGAACCGGTACCGGTAGCAGGAATTTGGTACTTTACCTTTCTCTAATAACAACATTTTTATTTCTGTTGTAAAAAAAATCTTAACATCTCAATTTCAACATTGTGTTTAATTAAATCATTGAGAACAATTGACACACCACACAAAATAAAAGCCCTGTTGAGTAACATGTATCAGTAGTTTGGTACCCAGTCCTATCGTCACTATCGGGTGAAGTCTGTTCAGAACCCCCCCCCCCCCCCCAAAACAGACGGCCACCGTCACCCCGGGCCTTTCCAACCCGACCTGGAGCTGACCTGGGTCGGGTCAGGCTGACCGAGCCAGCGCTGTGGAGCGGTCCCATGAGGGAAGATCCTCCCACACTAAGTGGCCGCCCCCTGACCCGCTGAGTTGAATCCCCTGGTCCGACTGCTTCTGAGAAGTGAAACATATTTTCTGCTGATTATGAAACTGTGGGGAACAGAAATTGCCGCGTCACGTCCCGTCACTTTCAGCTCTGCTGTGTGCGGAACTTCATCCAAGAGAAAGAGGTTCTGCTGCTAGTTTGACGATCCAATGGAGTCACAAGCTCCTTTTACTACTTTACATTGGTTAAATATTTGTAAAAGCCATAGAGAGTACAGGGGGACCAATAGCATTGAGTTATAAAAAAAACAATGAAGAAAACTGTATACACGTGCTCAAATCTGCAGGGATCTCAGGTCATGCCCCACCTGGGTCAGACTGCTTCTGTTTTTCACAAGCTAAGAACGTATACACTGATATACCAACACACACACACACACACACACACACACACACACACACACACACACACAAAAAAGGACATCAATATATGACCTTAGCGGGGCGCCCCCCTCAGCTGATGACCTCATCTAACCGGCCAGTTAAAACATCAATACGGGGCATGCAGGCGGGGCCAAGCTGTCAATCATTATAGTGGACAGTGGGAGGCTTCATCCAGTCATCCAGTCCCCTTTCATGCAGCGATCCTGGCTTACTCCACTGCTAGTGACACAACTAATACATTAATAATAATAATATAAAAGAATATTTAAAATGAATTGCTGAATGAGGACAACAGGGAACCGTCTCTCACCGTAGATGTCAGGTTTACATATCAGGGCAGAAAGTCTCGTGAACATTTGCCTGAGCCGCTCTGCTGTAAACCATCACACGCTGGAGTTAGAATTCAGGATGATGCAGCATACAAAGTCATCGGTCTTCATTTACATTTTTTGGTCACTCCATTGCTTTTTGTCCTGAAGCGTCAGTCCAGTGCAGCTCGTTGGGGATGTGATGAGGTGGTCATGAGCCCATCACTGTATTGCTCTGCTACCAATCTAGTGATGAAGTAAAACAAGAAAAGATGTGTCAACTCATCATCAAAAGGGTCTTTTTTTCATTTATTTTTTTATAAAAACCTGAATAAAAGATTGATTTTGGCATTTGCAAGATGACTGCACTCACCAATCTTCTTGTATTTTGAAGGTATGAACACAATTTTCCAAGTGGTCCAGACCTGTCGTAGCAGGCGTGTGCTGTTATCCATGCCTCGGTTTCTTAACTAATGGATTGTATACAAATCACACTTCATAATTATGTTGACGTTATCCTTTAGAAGTTTAAACTCTGGCGGTGGTCCGTGTCAATGGCAACCCCCCAGGAGCAGGAAGTGTCAGACAGCGCCCCTGGTGGCCTGTCCCTCCCCCCCAGGTGCGTACGGTATTCACTTTCTGACAGCAGCTACTTTTGGCCCTCACTCTGAGCTTTGGCAGCCCGGGGCACTATTTGGCAGAGCCCCGTCCTCCCTACTTAGTGTATTGGAGCTACCTCTGCACCGAGCGGAGCACTGCAGCAATCTGCGGCCTGCAGCAGTGCTACAGCAGAGCAGGGGGTGGGGGAGGGGGAGGGGAGGAGGGGGAGATCATTCTCAAACTGGTCTCATTTTTCAGGTTTCTCTCTTGGGTTTCCTGCTTCTTTTTTTTCCCACCACACTTTTAGTTTGAGCTTCTCTTATTCGTGATTTCGTCGTCCGTTGCTTCCCGTTCTCAGGATGTACGAGCACACCGAGTGGACTCGGTCTACATGCACACACGCAGACTCTTGGAGGCAGCAGGTTCCGCAGTGTGGCTCGGGGCTGTTCTGCGGCTGTAGCCGGCGTACGGATGGGTGGCTCTCTCCGTGCCAGGGCCCTGTCGCTTTGTGACAGCACCTCTCCTCCTCCTGCCTCCCTTCCGCCGCTCCACCTTGGGTCTCCGATGGTGCGTGTCATCGTGGCGCAGTTGGGCGCTCCAGGCGTTACATTAGCCTGTAACTTGTCTTCTCCACCCGTCCCGCGCTCTCTCCTTACGCACAATCTCTCCAAGCACAAACTGCCTCGCGTAGCAGAATTAATATAGCGCAGGGAAATATGTTCCCCCCCTAAATGACGTCAGCTAGTTATTCTCCTGGCGTACGCCGGGGAGAGAAGATCCAAACTCTGCCCGACTGGCTGTGTTTATGACTTATGGAGATGTGTTGTGATTGATGGGATTTAATCTATCGATTTATAATGAAACGACATCGAGGCTGAGCTCTTTTGTTTTTCATCCAAACGAGTCCCATCGATCCTCTCTCTCCCCCTCCCACTTGCTGATTCAGTGCAGTCCGGCTTTGCTTACGCATACGTCTGGTGAAGGCCGGACGGCAATTACTATCTGAGTGCTTTGGGAGGTGTATGCTTGGCTGAGGCTGGTCAGCGATAGTGGGCTCTGTCTATCTCTGTTGGGGGGTGGAGGGGGGGTTGGAGGAAGAATGGGCATTAATGGAAAGAAGGACTGAGCAAAACAGTCTGGGTCATTTCTTTGATGTAGACTTTGTAATATATATTGAAAATGAAACTTGGTGCATATTGAGTGTGTAGTGACGATTTACATCAGATCATTTAGAGCTGCAGCACAAAAGTCCCTCAATGCCCTTTGACCTAGGAGCGAGACGCTCTCCCGAATACCACTGGGCTCGATTACCAAGGCAACAGTCAAAGCTTCCAAGCATTCGGGTTCATTCGAGCGTTGAGGCTCACCCACGAATGCTCCGTAGCGTCGTCCGTTGTCATGGTAATCAATGTCCAAATCCCCCCCCAAAACATCCCAGATAGCCCATTAAATAAGGAATAATAATCCCAGATAATGCATAAACTTGAATTGATAGCGCTGTGTGTTGTGTTTAGAGGGTGTGTGTGTGTGTGTGTGTGTGTGTGTGTGTGTGTGTGTGTGTGTCATTGCGGTGCTGACCCGGGTGCTGAAACCCAGTGGAGGAGATCGATCGACAGACGGTCTCCAAAAAGCCAATTTATCTAATCATCGTAGGGCTACGAATGAGCCAATGTGTTTTTACGGGCCATCGCTGTCATTTATTTGACGTGATTATTTGACATTTTGTGGCCGTCCAATTTTTGTCCTCATCTCTCATTAGACATTAATAGCAAAGTAAAGTACAATGTGAGGAAATAATGACTGCAAGCTTGAGGACTGTTTTTTAGAAGGAAAGGAAACGAAGACATACGATTGGTCGACGCTTCGCTGCCTCATCTGAGCGCTGTTAGCTTCGATGTCGACAGCTTCTGTCGAAAATGACTTGTAGCCTGCCGCTGTGCCTCTCGTGGTGTGAACTCAGCATCAGGAAGAGATGAGTGAGACAGATATACAACGTGTGAAACCTTCACACAGAATACTGCCAGTCTTCGTGGTTGTCCTAAAGAAGTAGTTCAACATTTAAGGAGACACGCCTTGTTTCCAAGAGCGAGAGAATGTGGATACCAGTCTCATGTCTGCGTGTTAAGAATGGTGCTAGAGCTAGCCTAGCTTAGCATAAAGACTGACGAACAATGCTTTATCCATCCGCTCAGCATTTCTGCGTAGTGATATCGCACCGGTTGCCAGACTCAGTTGGAAAAGGAATCTTTTGAAGACACCGTGGTACCAAACATGGCAACCTGACTGAGACAACGAGACTTTTCCACCCAACTGATGAATCTAGAAACAGTGTGAGCATGTGACTCCCTCTAAAACCCAAAAGTAGTTTTTAAAAAATTCCTATTTTTGTTTGTGAATAGCTGAAACAAACTGAGCTATTAGTTTAATGAAGTTTAAGTTCATCAAACTTATTTCTTTGTAGCTGACGTGTGAGCTTTAGAGAGGCCGGCTCTGGGCTTCCTCCACCGCTCAGCCAACTCCTAATGAGATTAAAAGTATCAACTTCTCCTTTCTTCACCTCTTTTTGTTCATTAACCTCATCTACTACTGAACAGAAACGCACAAAACGACCCACATATTGTTACCTCAGGAAAGATATCCTTTTGTACTGTGTGTGAATGAAATGGAGGGGTTCAGCGAAAACTGAAAAAAAGTCCTCTAATGTTCTGCACTACGACTTTGAGGGATATTTTCGGACCAGAACTTTGATGCGGATGAACCCAGTTGGCTGTTCTGGGGCAAAATGAAACTGAGGCTGGTTAAACACAAATCTAGTGAGGAACACGTGCACTGTGCATCCTCTAACGCAGTTTGTCTACAAGACAGATAATACACGACCTCCGGGCTTTCATAACTTTAGCTGATATTGTACTTGATTTCAACTTCCACTCTTTTTATTACATCGTGATACCATTATAGTTTATCATCGCCCAATGCACTTTTTGACCTAATAGATCACGAAGGCATCATAATGTAACTCAACGCGTGTCGTGATTCTGTGATGATTTGATTTGACTTTTGATTTTAAGGTCACGATTCAATTTTTTTTTTTAATTCCTTTCAGCACTGATGTCAATTTAAGACTTTGTTGCTGCGGTCTGTAAATCTTCTGAAGCCTACAAACACGTTTATTGTTCACGTAACATCACAGGATTTGTGGCCTCCGGTGAGCTACGCCACGCCGTCTTTGACGCGTGTTTCTTTTAAAGACAGGAGGCGCCGGGTGAAGAGAAGAAAAAAAAAAAATCCTGGGAGAATCGCCGATCCTGCTTTTGACTTTTGAAGGTCAAAAGGGAAAGCTCAAATTTCTGATTTGGAATCGAACTTGTGTCGCCCTTACTAACTGCCGACATGAACTGGCTCTCCTGCTGCTGATTTCAACAGAGATTGTAGCATCATCAGGGACATTTTCTATCGTCTCCGGAACCCGGGATCCCTGGTTCCTACGGTACTGTAGAAAAAGCAGCAACGTCACATTTCAGATTTTTGGCTCCGACTTTGTATCGAATTCTAAGTTAATATCGTGAGGACAAAAGTCGCTGTGATGAATGAAAGAAGTGTATTATTCAGCTCCGTTATACTACCCAACTGCAGCATTGTCAGACCTGTGTTGCTTGTTTGTGTCGAAGCTGATCTTTGACACCTCCTGTGTGCCGCCATCTGTCAGCAACAGCGAAAGAGGATGAGACAGCAAACAGGTCGGGGTGGTGAGGGGGGGGAAGAAGGGGGAGGTGGGTGTATGACAACTATGAGACAACCATGAGCTGCAGTGCAGCCAGACAAACAAACTAGATAAAGAGCAAGTGATTAATGGGTGTAAAACCAGGGGAAATGAAGTGGGACAAGAGGGAATCCTCAGAGGGAGGTAAGCGGAGACGTCCCGGCTACTGTAGCACACCGGGGGCTAATGCGGCGCGCCGCTCGCTACTGTCTGAAACAGCAGCCGGCCACAAGACCACACACGGCCTCGTGTGTCGCACCTCAACCGCTACCGCCGCGGCTTTCACGTCTCACTCCCTCACATAAACACACATGTTCACACGGCCTGTCCTGTCAGATTCTTACTGACTTGGCAGAACTCGCACTTGAAATGTGTGTGTGTGTGTGTGTGCGTGTGTGTGTGTGTGTGTGTGTGTGTGTGTGTGCGCAGAGGGATCCCAGCCAACGTACTGCTGTATCCTCCTCCTGGGGAGTAAACAGTATGCAAATCTACAGCCAGGCTATTTGTAGTGAAGTCACCTTTACAAGGGGACTGTGTGTGTGTGTGTGTGTGTGTGTGTGTGTGTGTGTGTGTGTGTGTGTGTGTGTGTGTGTGTGTGTGCGCGCGTGTGTGTGTATCTTTTCTGCAGTGGAAGAGAGGACATCCTGATTGCTGCGTCACTACAGGAGAGAATGTGTGATGCAACTTATGAAGTATCACTTTGTATTGCTCTCTCAGCCTGCAGTGGCATGTTGTTGTGGCTACACGCGTGTGAGAGGAGTCCCACAGTCAGGATTTGGAATAATACGTCCCCTTTAGTTCTTTAGTTTATTGTCCTCCAAATCAACAGCACAATGCATCGTTTTGTAACTGCCCTCTAGAACCACACACAGAAGTGTTTTTATGATCAACGTGGTCAGTGCCCTTCAGGGTTACACGGCACCACGTGACCCGACATGTTCACCGACCAAGCAGCGGTACTTGACGAGTTGGGAGTGAGAATGTGTCGTCCTTCACTATCACTGTTGAAAAAAAAAAGAAGAAAATTGACGATTTTCTGATGGGGTCCCTCGACCTCTCGCTTCAAGATATGCGAATGAATATTGGCTGTATGAGTACCCACGAGTCTCCCCTTTACAGACCTGCCCACATTATGATAATACCATGCAGTGGTTTGCATGAAGCATACATGTGTTATTCCTTCTATTCTAAAAGTGATGTATTTGAATAGTACAAGGGAGGACAGCCTCCTTTATTTGATTTGCCTTTGTTGAAGCAGTGTAAACATTGACTTTAGATTCTTTATTTGTGGATTGCTTTCATAAATCTTGCAACATTGTCATACAATGCGAATCCCAGTCTCGAGAGTCAAAGCCCTGCGCCTGCTGTCCGCCCCGACCACCTTCCAATAAATGTCACGTGGTTGATCAAAGGTGCACTTTAAAACGTTGCCACGGAACATAATACAGTCCGCAGTTCATTTTAATTTCAAAACATATTTGACCACACAAATTGGTAGAATATATACTTAAACATTTTTTTTTGTAGGAGACAGCGTCAATGAGCCTCACAGCATATCCACCAGCTGGAGGCCACAGGTTATTTTCTCTCATCTAGAGTACTACGGCTTTCTCTTTCTGTAAGTGTAATAGAACCCGTTACTCCTCTTTTCTTTCTCTCCCTCTCTCAACTAACATAAATGTCAGTGCGGGGTCAGTGTGATGAGCTAGATGACTTTAATTAGAAGCTTTTCATCCTCTGTCCCAAGCTCAGAGCACTTGTTTCTTGCCTCATCTTATTGCAATTGTTTCTCTTATTTCTTTCCTTTTTGTCCGGAAAAAAAAGACATTCCTTCAATCAGCCCCCTCTTTCTTTAAATCAATCTTCCTTGCTGACGTTCGCACTTCCCTTTTGCTGTTTGACTTCATCCCTTCACTCTCATTATTGACATTATTAGCGAAGTACTTAGGTAATGAGTATTTTCTGAGTCAAGAATGAGTCATGAAGTTTTAATGTTATTCCTTCCTTATATGCTAACACAAGCAAACCTGTGGAAGAGCACTTAAATGCTTTTAAGAAGCTTGTATTTTTTTTTGCTTTTTGCTCTCATTTGCAAATTTAGCTAATAGCTCGATATTAACATGTTCGCAAAAATGTTTTAGTCTATAGGTGCATTAATTGACTTATGGCCACTAGGGTGCAGAAAGCTGACAGACACACATTATCAAAATACAGTTTACTTAAACTGTATAATAACACTAGTAAACACAAAGCATAAGGATTGCATTGTGTAATATCATTAATGATTGTAAGATACCTTTTAAAATACACAGGCGTCCGACTAAATGGCAAACTGTGATTCTCTGCCAGCTATTGTATATTGCTATCTGGACGTCCTACAATGATCATTTATGTTGCGATTTCCACTGAGCGCAACCAGGAATAAACTGTGCGTGCGGAACACAGCATTTCATTGCCAGATACGAAGGAAGGACTAAGGCCCCTGGAGCCCTTTAGAAAAGACCAACTTTCTCTTTAGCATGACAGCTACCCATTAGCGTACTGACAGGTTTTATCAAAGAGAGCCTCAAGTGTCATAGCAACAGCCTTGACAATGAAACATTGATTGATTGACACAAATACAGACAAATCAGTGTTGAATTCAGAAGTGTCAAGCATTTTATGTTTTTATATTGAGTAAATGAGTGGAACATGATTAACGTCTGTGTAAGTGGTAAAACAAGTAAAATATAATAATTATTATTATATTGCTTTTATTATTTTGAATGATAATAAATTAAATTATGTTTAATCATAATTAATTCAATTCTGGTGGTGAATGTTGAAGCCCAGGACATTTTAGTGTTTTACAGATATTTGTCAGGTCTTGGGACACTCGGCTTCAAATCGGGATATCCATTTTACATCTATCCAATCTGTATCCACTCATCGGTGGCCAGAAGTCCGTCTCCCCAGCAACGCTTTCCGGCTCATCCTGGAGGACGCCCAGGCGTTCCGAGGCCAGGCGAAATATGTAATCCCTTCAGCGTGTTCTGGGTCTACCCCGGGCCTCTAAGCAGTTGGATGTCCCCGGAAATTCTCTAAACGGAGGCATCTAGGATGCATCGTGATTAGAACTGAACCACCTCAGCTGTCCCCTTAGAGCATCGGCTCTACTCCAAGTTCCCTCCGGATGTCTGAGCTCCTTAACCAATCTCTGAGGCCGAGCCCAGCCACCCTACGCACCGCACCCTACCACTACAGTCTGGTACAAAAGCTGCATCCCTGATGACACCGCATGGACCGCCTGTCCATCGCACTCTCCATTCTTGTGAAGAAGACCGTGGGCTATTTGAACTCCCTGGTAAAGGCCAACACCCATTGAAAAAGTATTTCACTTTGTGTGGAGTATACGTCCTATGACCCCTCCAACAAACCTGCAAAAGTAAAGAGCTGGCCCACTGTTCCATGGCTAGGACGGAATAGGCATTGCTCATCCTGGATCTGAGGTCAGTCAGGTCCTTTCCAGCACCCTGGAATAAACTTTCCCAGGGAGGCTGAGCAGTGTGAAAACCCAATAATTAGAGTACATTTTCTGGTCCCCCTTTTTAAAAATGGGGGACACCTCAAGTTTGTCATTCAACAGCCACTGTCCCCAACCTCCATGCGATGCTAAAGACGCATGTCCGCCTCAACAATGTTCAGAGTCTTCAGCATCTCACGGCAAATCTCATCCACCTGTGAGGCCTTGCAATCTATGCCTCCTCCATGGAGGATGTGTTGGTCAGGAGTTCCTCAAAGTGCTCTTTCCACTGCTCAACATGATCCCCAGTCCAGGTTCACAGTTCTTCTCACCTGCTGAACACAGCCTGAGCCAAGCCCTGCTTTCTGAGTTATCTAACAGTTTTGGCAGAAATTCCTTGAGGCCAACCAAAAGTCCTTCTCCATAGTTTCCCTGAACTCTTCCCACACCCGTGTTTTTGCTTTGGTAACCCCCACAGCTGCAGCCGTTCTGGCTGTTTCCAGAGACCTCTGGGCCAGCCAAGCCAAAAAAGATTACTTCTTCAGCTTCAACTGATTCTTTGTCCCCAACCTTCTCCGGAATGCACAGAAGATTCTTCTGGAGGTAGGAGTTCAAGACCTCACGGACAGTGGCCTTAGCAAGATGCTCCCAGTTCCCCCTTACTACAAGTGTGTGTTTACCAGGCCTAACCGGCAGCCTCCCCCGCCATCCGATCCAACTCACCACCAGTTTGTGATCAGTTGTGATCAGTTGACACCTCTGCAGATTTGATGATAAGGCCCAACAATCAATCATCGATCTTTGGCCTTGGGTATTCTGGTACCAGATAAACTTGCTGAACCGCCCTAAGCTCGAATATGGTGTTTGTTGTGGCCAATCCATGACTAGCACAGAAAAATAAAGCACCACTTGGGATCAGATCAGGCAGACCGTTCCTCCCAAGCACCCTCCTCTGGGTTTCACCATCGTTACCCACTTGAGTCCCCTAGCAGAAGTAGTTGGCGCCCTTTCCACGACATTTCAAGTCCCTAGAGCCAGTCTGCGATGCCGGGGGTCTGTACGCCTAGGTCCCCAGTTTTGCCTGCCACCTGGCTCACAATGCCTATCCCTGCGAGTGGAAGGCCCCTACAGAGACAATCCCAGACAAAACCGGGACAAAACCGGGACAATCCCAGACAACAACCAGGACATCTGGTCACCATAATCTAAATGTTCCACTGTGTTCAGCAAATTTATAACATTGTCTGTCCAGTGTTTGGTGCTATAGACAGCTTTTCTGCTAAAAACAATGATTCAACAAGGAGAGATCTAACGATACTAAGAGACGACAGAAAAGGAAGAACACATATGAAGGAGAAAGGTATAAAAAGAGTGACAGAAATAGAGGAGAAAATAGCAGAGACTGGAGGGACAGGAGTAGTCAGTTATGAAGAAGATAAAGAGAGAAAGCTAAAGAAAGAGAGGAGATTGTCCAGGGGAGGAATAAGGAAAGAGATTTAGGTCATTTGGTATGAGTGACAGAAGCAAGGGAATGTGAGAGGACAGAGCAGGGAGGTATGAAGGAAAGTAGGAAGAGGGAAAAAGAAAAAGAGTAGGATGAACTATTTTGTCTGTAGGTTGAACAATGCTTAGAATGTAGATGTGAGGAGTGTTTTATTTATTTTTTATTTAACATACATTTTTATGGCTTTATCTTAACATCATTCAGTGGTAATTGTAGCTTGGATGATATCAGGAAAATTCAAAATAAATATACATATATATTGAGTTGTGAAGTTCTTATATACAGCACTTGTCTTTAAAATATCATTATAAAATAGAAGAAAATGTATTCTACATGTGTTGTGTATTTAGGGTTAGGGTTAGTGTCAGTAGTTTTCCACGCAACAGCAGGACATGAAGATGGTTGACACTGAGGTGTCAGTTTCTTCAGCTCTTCACCGAACAATTCACTGCAACTGTGGCTTAGTAGTAGAGCGGAGTCGTCCTTCAATCAGAGGATCAGCGGTTCGAACCCCGGCTCCACTAGTCCATGTCGATGTGTCCTTGGGCAAAATTTAACCCCAAATTTACTGTGACAGCTTCACAATAAAAGCCGGGCAAGTTGGGCCAATTGAATGTTATAGCTATTGTTGACCATAATTATTATGGAGTTTGTTTTCATTAAATAACTGATGACTTTAAACCAAGAGTGGATTGATGGCTCTGCATAAAAACATATCTCAATCTCTGACATAATTATTATAGAAAGAAAAATGATTCTCTTGATCTATGAAAATGTTCCTGCGGCTCTTTATTTTTCATCACTTAGGAATAATGACTCAATTGGTGAGCTGATTGGTCTTGCTTTGTGATACAGACACTTGATTGAGTGTTTATTTCATTTTGGTTGTAACATAGTATTAGTGGTGCATCATATTCGCTGGGAAAATCCATGTGTCAATCTTCATCTGCAAAAATACTTAGTCTTTTAACCCTCTGCTGGCCACAGTGGTAGCCAAAGCCCTCATATCAACCAGTTAGACAATCACGTTATTATGCAAGCTGACTATGACCCCAAACGATGGCTGATTACCTGCCAAAGTGTCTGGCCGTGACTCACCACTATTTGGCTGGTAGTGGGTGTTTCCCACTGAAAGATATCAAATGCAGACTATCATCTGACAACAAAAATAGAAAACTACTGTACTGTGTGTCACTGAAAAGACCTGTATAGTTTGTTGTTTTCTGCAATTGTTTATTTTCTCTTCAAACACAGCCTATCAAAGGTCTTACATGGAATGTAAATGTAACCAAATATACTGTATGTGCAGGGGCTATCAACATTCAAGTCCGATTGTCCAGTGGACATATTCTGATTAAGGTTATTTACCCTCTCTAAATACCCAACAAAGCACATTTAATCCTTAACGACATAACAGAAGATGTATTTCTAGTCACGTAAACAGCATGGCTCTAAAAATAATAAAATTGGTCGGTTAGTTGGTCGATTAGTTCATCACACTGAAATGTCTCAACAATAATAGATCAGGTGGATTGCCATGACACTCTGCATAGACATCAACTTGATGTCCCTCACTACCTTGAGACGAACAGTTAGGGTATTGAGTGAAGATTCTCGGCAACTTTTGGAATGGATCGCCATACAATCTGTCTTATGGTTGCAGATTCAGTGTCTATATGTCATAGACATGACAAAATATAACTATTTACTCTTACCTCAAAACTTCCTGTTTCCTTTTCAAATGAAAAGCACTCTAGCTTTTCTGTGTAGGGAATCCTTTCTTTTTTTTAACACAATGCTTTTATTGTGAAATATTTCTATATAGACCTGTGAAAAAATGCATTGACTTGCATGGTTCCAAAATTTGTGGAGTGCCGGCTATTTATTGTTGAAATGCGATATTGAGAACAGAAACCCCCATAGGGTTAGTAAGTTAAAAGAACACCACGTGAAGGGCGGTATTTGTCCGATACACACTCTATCTTACGCTGAGCACATGATTCTAATCTTTTACAGACTAAAGTTGATATAAATTACATTTATAATGAAATTAAATGAAGCCTTCTATTATGTATGACCATTATCAAAGGCAAAGTCAATGTAGAAACTCGTAGGGCTGGTCGGCAGTGAAGCATCAGCAGCAGCAGCGCCGTCTGCGTGGACACCACACACGTGCAGCAGTTCACCAAAAATGCATTGAAATAGCTTGCCAAGGAAAGTTATAAAATTAAACGAGGGGATGTTTATGCTCAAGAACGCCTGTGTGTGTGTGTGTGTGTGTGTGTGTGTGTGTGTGTGTGTGTGTGTGTGTGTGTGTGTGTGTGTGTGTGTGTGTGTGCGTGTGTTGCATGTGATGTGTGTTTGTGTGTATCCAGGGCAGCTCTAGATAGCAGTGTTAAATTAGACCATGATAATAAGCTGAGGGACTCGATGAGTTCCCTGCGGATTAGAGAAAGACTTCATGTGTCTGTCTTCATCACTGACCTGACACACACACACACACACACACACACACACACACACTTGAAGGCATACTTACACATGCATACACTTGACTGGTTTTACATCGTCTTAAGTGGGTTGCTGAGTTTGGGTGTAACTACGGTGTAATTAATAATATCAATGATGCGCCAGAGTCATCATTAATGGTATTCGTTACATCCATTCCTTTCCTTGCTCTGACAAAATGTCCAATTTATCAGCTCAATTCTGACTGTAGATGCTGTATGACATTTCAAAGCTATGCAGACGATACGCATTTATATTTATCTGCAGCACCCAATGGCCCCAACAGTCACACATTTTTTTACAGACAGAATGTTAAAATTTGATGAGGCCCTAAAACAGGTTCAATTGGAGCCAAAAGACCGTCTTCATAGATAACAGGTTGAATTTCCGAATGACATTGGCTGTGTCACTGAGACCAAAGTTTTTCTATCGAAGAAATATGACAACCTCAGACCAAATCGAGTGCCAGCTGGCACTTAATTCAGCTGCTAGAATCTGAAGCAAAACCAGTAAAAGAGAACACAGAGAGCATCTTTACATTGTCCCTTTAAAAATCAATCAGCACCCACTTCGTTAAACGTCTCTCTCTCTTTACTACTTAGCTACAGTCTTAGGTCATCAAACAAACTACACTATGCTCCACCAGTTAAAGGGACAGTGCATATGTGGTTGTATCAAGTGCTGTGGTTGCAGTTTGCAACCAACTGAATACCCCTTCGGTCACTCCCTCCCTTTCACCAGGTGCCGAGTGCAAAGCCGTTCACCTCGCTCTGAAGCTATCCATACCATACGAATGCTGCCTCAGGAGCAATGGAAGTCAGGCAACGGGTGGCGGTAAAACGGTTACTGCAGTTTCACGAGTGTGTCGGCCGAAAGAGGGTGGCTTTCAGGTCCCGTAAAAACGTGGACATCTCTTGCCAGAGCCAGTGTTTGATTTGTCTATTCTGGGCTATTGTAGAAACATGGTGGTGCAGTATGGTGGACTCCTGAAATGTAGATATGAGGGGCTCATTCTAACAATAACAAAATATTTTTCTAGTTTCAGGTGGTTATACATATGTGCACAGAACACATATTGATTAATTAGGTTTAGGCAACAAAACTACTTGGTTAAGTTTAGAAAACAGATCATAAGATAATAAGCATGTCACATTTTCACATAAAAAACATGACAAAAATGATTTTACCTTAACTGAAAGGGTCAGATCACCCATATAACCCCAAAACATATTTTCTATTATCTTGAGTGGTATCCATCCATGAAGATAGCTCTGGCTTTAAGCGTCCAGGTTTTGAGATAGCTGTCTCTGAATTTTACGCCTCCACCCTAATTCCATGGAGGAGAATTAAATATTATTTGGCGCTCATAGCAGTTTCGATATAGAGACTATTTCTTTAGTAGAAAGGAAGAATCTGTGTCGACAGTGAGGTCGTAGCGATGTTAATAATGATTTACAAAAAGAAAGACATAGGCTCTTCAGTTTTGCAAATTAAATTAATCAACATTCCATTCTTGTTTATGTGTTGTATTGGAGTATTAGCAAGACTCGGCAACAGGGGGTGTGAAAATAGGTTTTGATTGTGTATTTTGTTGGTACTGACCATTAACCCAAAACGAGGCCTGGAACTTAACCAAATGTGTCACACCAACTTCATTTGATATATCTAACATACTGTTAATAATATAGATAGAGTGTCATTTGTTTTCAGTGTTAAGCAACTTTTAAATTAGAATAATACATTATTTTTCACAGCAAATTATGAAAAAAGTGAGAAAGGGTTCACATGTAGTTACAACTGGCTTTGCAATCCTTCTCAGCTTTATAATGGAGTTTAGTGTCTAATCTAATCTAAGTTTAATTTTATTTAGTTTTTTTCCTCATGAGTTGGAGGAGACCAAAAACAGAGCTGAAAGAAGAGTTAATATTGGATTTTATCAAGTGGACACAAACACATTGCATATTAAGGCACTGTATACTACACACCTAATCAGTTTGTACTGCATACTGCCTACTAAATGAACAATTCAGCTCGATTTTACTTGACTGTTCACACTTAAGTATGCTCATGCGGTTTCAAGTGACCCTGCCAGCGTCTCTCACTTCTCAGAAAACATTGCGGAAAACTTCCAAACAGGCGTTATTTGGATAAACTAACCAGATTCTAGGAATCTAAATGGTCTCTTTCTGATCTTAAAACATATTTAAACAATACAACTTAATAAAGTAACTTATTAACAGATTTTATCCGAGGTCAAAAGACTGACGGACACAGGGCGGTTACAAGGGACTTAAAAAACAACTCTCACTTCTCTGAAAAGCATTGCAGAAAATTATTATTATTTGAAAAAGAAGTGACCACATATTGGGAATGTAAATGGTTACTCTTTCATCTGGGCCTGGCACAAAAATCTCACAAGACTGATGGCCGGTCTCAAGGCGCCTTAAGGCTGTTGTAGCGCGCAACGACGATTTTGACGCATGGGGGGTAAAATGGCAGCTAACGCTAGTGTTCCCTCCATGAGCTTGCAGGATCGTACTTAAATGGTTTCAAGCAATTTCAGCAAGCTTAAAATGTCAGCATTGTGGTGCATTCTTGCACGCTAGCAAGCTCATGTGCACACTCAGAGGTTCTTGCTAACGTAGCGTACATCACGGCATTTCTTGCATACTCAAAATCCACAGGCGATGCAGTGTGAACTCACCAATCACTCGTTTTTACTTCATACATAGTCAACTGGAGGCTCACATGGACTTTATAAGGACGTAATGTGTCGCGTTTGTGTTTTTTCATGAATATGCATCTGTGCTATGATATCACAGACGGCCCTTCGATCGGCTGCTTCTTGTCACATCTGATCAACCTTCCCTCCGAAGTTTCGCAAGAGGCTAAATATGTACCGACAGTGAATTATAGATGTGGTCAGTATCCAGGCAGCTCAGCATCTGCACGGCAGTGAGGAAGGACCAACGTCATGGTTAAAAAAAGGAAGGAAAGGGGTTTAGAAAAAGAGCCGCAATGATGCTACGAGTCCTTGAGAACGGACCTTGACGGACACCCTAGCGTTTAGGAAGACGACGGCTGCTCCGCACACACTGGGAGGACCCCACGACACATCCAGGCAGCCCACTGCAGAGAGAGAGAGAGAGAGAGAGAGAGAGAGAGAGAGAGCGAGAGAGAGAGAGAGAAGGATAGGAAGGTGGAGGGGGGAGAGATAGAGAGAGAGAGAGAGAGATGGGAGGGCAAGGAATGGTAGGGGGCAGGGGGATGCTGCAGAGAAAAGGAAATCTCATTACACATGCGTGAGCACTGTACAGAAAATAACTGATAATACGCTACATAAAATACATGAATGATTCGCCAGTTGCACGGTTGACGGAGTGTGTGTGTGTGCGTGAGTGTGTGTGTGTGTGTGTGTGTGTGTGTGTGTATCGGTGGTCTACCACAAATAATCATTGATCATACGCTGATAGAAAAACGATGTGTGGCAGAGCTACATACGTTCTACGATGCACGGCGTGCGCTTTCATAACGGTGCTCACAGTGATGCATTCATCTCCTCGTTCCCCCCATTGTTCATGTATTCACTTATTTTCTCTTAACATACACTGTGTATCTACTTTTTCACTTTCTCTCTTTCAAACACACACACACACACACACACACACACACAGAGCTACCCTGTGTACCTCATTACTTTTACACTCCCCATCCATCATCCGTCCCTCCCTCCCTCTGTGTCTCGGACTGTGCTGTTATCAATGGGATTGCAGCAGTCAGGGCATTTGCAGTGAATTAACAGCATTCCTCCCCTCTCCTCAGTGTGTTGTTGGTGCCCCCTGTCTGCAGCCCGTTGGCATAACCACTGCTTTGCACATACCGCAATGGCCCAACTCCCCCTCCCCCTCCCCCCTCCCCCCTCCCTCCCCACAAGCAATCACAAGAACACCAAAGTACTAACGACAAAGGCTTAAACTGGCCAGAAAAATGTCGGCGTGCAGATGTGACAGCTTCCCGTACTGCAATTTGAATAAAAGGAGAGGATGTATGCTTGATGTGCAAAAAATTTAACCCTCCCCCCATTCTGTTTCTCTCTCTGCAGTATGTGGCGTTTGGCTCGCTCTTCTTCATCCTTCTCTCCATTTCCACCTTCTGCCTGGAGACCCACGAAGCCTTCAACACCATCTACAACAAAACAGAGAACGTCACCGTCGGCAACGTGACGCATGAGGAGGTACGGTGAAGTTTAAGTCAGGTGTTCTTTAGTGTTAGTGGTTTTTTTCTTCTGTTTTTCATTGCACTCTCTCTGTTTCCACCCGGGGTGTCCCTATTAATCTCCCTATTATCACACTTTTATTTTCCCTTTTCGTTATCGCAACTTGTTTCTGGCCTACTGCTACCGCCAGGACAACAATACAGCTACGCCAAATTTAATTTCCTGGTGGTGATACAGAGCGGTTTAAGCTCAAAGTTAGGCTTCGCTCGATGCAGCAAAACGCCGTCGTGGTGCGGCACGAGGCGTTGGAAGTGATGGGTCTCAGAGCTCAGTGGCAAAAACCCTCTGCTTTGCTTTTTTGAAAAGAAACTCCCTACTTTTGAAGTCTCAAGGTTGGCAAGTATGAGCATCCTATCGTAAGACCCTCCCTTCAGGTAAAAGCCCACACCCATAGACTTGTTGTCTCCAAGCTCAAACCCTTACGGCAACACCATTGTATTCGTTTTTTTCTCAGACGTGTTTTCACAGGTGCTGCTCATAATTAGTAAACTGACATTTTTGTGTAAAATCGATGGATTGGCCCGTTAACAAGACATACCTTTGTTGTTAGAAGGTCACTCAGGTGATGGAGAAGGTCAGATTGGTGGTAGTAATGACCTAAGCTGGGAAGGGAAGTGTCCATCAAATTAATTATTTGGTTTAGCAGTAATGAATAACATGAGGGGTCACTTTTGAATGAACGATATTTAAGGGTTTGAATTGTCTCAGGACTGGCGGGACTCAATATTGAAAAGGGCAAGGACTGAATTGTTGCTGCTTTTATTGCTATGCAGCTTGATATGGAGGTCATTTTAAAGGTGATCTGTGGCGGAAGGGGGTTGGCTAGAGGTTAGTTCGGATCACCCTAACATGAGTTATGTGTTTCTTATTTTTCTATCCACCCACATGTATAGTTACAGGAAAGACGAATTGCTCCGGAATCTTCAACTTTTGGGAAACATGGCGTTTTGCCTCTGGGTATATACTGTGTAATGAATGAATAAATGAATGAGTAAAGTCTTCATAGAATCAACTAACCCTTGATTTTTCCTTTCTTCTACCTTGCAGATCGTGTACGAGGTAGTCACAGATGGCTGGCTGACATATGTGGAGGGCGTCTGCGTCATTTGGTTCACCATTGAGGTGATGGCGCGTGTCGTCTTCTGCCCTGACAAGGCAGAGTTCTTCCGCTGCACCCTCAACATCATAGACTTTGTGGCCATCGTGCCCTTTTACCTGGAGGTGGCGCTGAGCGGCCTCTCCTCCAAAACAGCCAAAGACGCGCTGAGCTTCCTGCGCGTGGTGCGCTTTGTCCGTATCCTGCGTATATTCAAGCTGACCCGTCACTTTGTCGGTTTACGGGTCCTGGGCCACACTCTGCGGGCGAGCACCAACGAGTTCCTGCTGCTCATCATCTTCCTGGCGCTGGGCGTCCTCATCTTTGCTACCATGATCTATTATGCCGAACGCATCGGTGCCGACCCCGCCGATCCAACAGCTGCGGCCCACACCAACTTCAAGAACATCCCCATCGGGTTCTGGTGGGCTGTGGTGACCATGACCACGCTGGGCTACGGGGATATGTACCCTGAGACATGGTCAGGAATGCTGGTGGGTGCCCTCTGCGCCTTGGCCGGTGTGCTGACCATCGCCATGCCTGTGCCCGTCATCGTCAACAACTTCGGCATGTACTACTCCCTGGCCATGGCCAAGCAGAAGCTCCCCAAGAAGAGGAACAAGCACATCCCCCGAGCGCCACAGCCCGGCAGCCCCAACTACTGCAAGCCAGATGCCCTGGCTATGGCAACCGCCTCGCCGCACAGGCTGATGGGCAATGTGCTCGGGCCGGGCATGGTGGGATCTGGCAGCATGATGGGCACTGGAGACTGCCCACTGGCTCAGGAGGAGATCATCGAGATCAACAGGGCAGGTGAGTGATTGACCAGAACTGAGATCATCTTTTCATGTGAGAGTGCCAACGGGGAAAAAAAATCATCTTTGAAAGTAACATATTTTTAATTCAAGTTCAGCATCCAAATGTAAAATCCCAGCCACACAGCACAATTTAGTGAGAGAATTTAGTGAAATAAATTCATGTCAACTGAATTGCTTCAAACAGCGTATCTGCTGACAAAGCAAATTTACGCAAATCTTTCAGCTCGAGTCCAACTCAGATACCCTCAGGTGTCTCTCTTTGTCCCAGGATCAGACCTTGTGATGGAGATGTGTGATTATCTTAAACTGTTACGGTTATTTTTTTTAGATCAATCAATTACTCATTCAGTAGGGTTGCACGATTACGGCAAAAATCATAATCATGATTTTGGCCAATATTGAGATCACGATTGTTTTACATGATAACTCATTGACTTTGGAAACTTCATACATTGAGAAAGACCATATTGCATATTTTTAAGTTATTCAAGTTATTTAAATTAAGAATGTAGATATATGAAGAACTTTGTTCCGAGAAGCCAAAATTGTAAATTAAATTAGAATTCAATTAATTGCACAGCCCTTTTGTTTAGTCTATAAATTGCCATAAAAGAGTGAAAAGGGCCTACGATCAAACCCCGAGGTCACATCTTCAAACAGCTCAAAACAACAATTATTATCATTAACAATGAAATGAAAGAGAGAAAAGCAGCAAATCCTCAACATTTGAGAATATGGAAACACATTATAGACAGATATGTTTTGCTATATAATTGACTTAATCGACTTAATAATAAATGATCAACATAGTTGCCTCTTTGTAATCAACTAATCTGTGAATTGGATAATTGTTTAAACACTCATTTAAAAGGCCTCTGAATCATGTATGTAATTTGAACCAATATCACATCTTGCCCCAAAACACCAACATTTAAAGTGATGGTTTCGCTTTCGCTGGGAAAGTGACTAAGAAGGCCTGAATTTGATGTGCGAGTGCTGAGAGAGCAGCACAGCACACGGGACATGTTGGTGTGTTGGTGTGTTGGTGTGTGTGCGGCTTGGATGTTGTTTTGCACATGGTAGAGAAAAGATAGAGAGAACTTATACAGTTCCAAATACTAAAGTTAATTACTCGAGTGAAAAATAATATAAGAAGAATTATATAAAACTGTGTAAAATGTTTCAGATTTTCTCCTCAAACTGATGACCAGAGGTCAGATTTCAAGCACTGAATTGATGGGAGAAGTGCGTATCTAACAGGTTTTGAAGCCGTAAATAACTTGCTGATGTCCTCGTTCTTCCTAGAGAGGAGGACACTAAAATAGATTTTAATTTACGATGGGACGAGAAAGCTGAAGAAAAAGCTTATGACTTTCACTCGACAAATCCATCTTTTTCCTCTCGCGGCCAAATGTTTTTACCATCGAGGCTGACATGTTCAGATTATCCTGCAATGGGTTTATAGAGATGTACAGTATTTTCTGCCTGCCCGAAACATTGATCCGGGTCGTCTCATCTCTGCTGGGCTGTTTTAATTGGCATGTCCGTCATCTGAGACAATACACAAGTTTGTGTGTGTGTGTGTGTGTGTGTGTGTGTGTGTTGCGACTTCCCGCTTGTGGTGGAGTTGCAATGTGTCCCTTAACCGGATTTGAGGTTCATAACTATGAAAAGCCTTGAGATTGGCTTGCCAAACTGACATGTAATCAGTAAACCATACCAATCAGGCATATCCTATTTTCCCTTCCTTTTGGTTTTGCACATCTTTAGAAATTAGCACAAAAAAAGTGCAAAAGGCAATTGAGCCCATGAACGGTCCAGTGTGTAGGATTTGGCGGAAGCTAACGGTGAGGTTGCTGATTGCAACTAAAACCTCCCCGTGTGCTGAGTGTGGAGGCAACACCTTCTCATTCCAACTCGCGCTTTGTCGCAGATAATCATCGACTGTATATAAGAAGTGGACCAGGTCATGGGGATGGTGCCGGTTTGTGGACTGATGTTCTGAAGCCTCAAGTTTGGCGATTTTGCCGTCGCCATCTTGGATTACTTAGTTTTTCCCCCATGAGCGCCAAACAGATCAAAACATGCCACAAACATCACTAACCTGATGTCAAAAATAACCCAACAACACTTTGGGACACGAACGCTGGTCCCCTGGGTGAAAGTCCCGTGTTGGTACTATGTACACAAACGGCCCCATTGAGAGCCAGCGTTTGTTTTTTTACTCTTTAGACTTTTTAAAGAGGCTCATTCTAAGCTAAGAAAATTCATATTTTCAGGTGGTTATACACTGAAGAAAAAAATAGTTATGAATATTATTTGCCATTTCTGCCCCCCCCCCCCCCTCTCTACCGCAGTAAATGCTACAGACTTGTCCTTTAAGTCTCTCTGAACAGCATCAGTGGCACAACTAAAAATATCATCTAAAAATGGCAGTTATTTTTCTTCTTCCTGCTGTGTTCTCAGCATTGATAAATCTCTCACACGTTGCTCAACTTTTCTGAACTCCTGACACTGAGTCTTTGACATCGGCGTGGAGGAATGGGTGCGGAGGGCCGGACGAGTCCAACCCTCTCCCCATGAACAGCCTGGCGTGCTCCGTCCTCCCCGTGTACTCATCAGCTTGTCCTAAGAGCGGCCGCTTCCTCACCGCGTCCGCTCAGAGCGACCAAACCGAACCCGTTTGATTCCTGATGCGCTCGGACAACACGTCGTACGCGCCGGCTCGTTCAGTTTGCCGTGTGGAGACAGTTGTGTGTCTGTGTGTGTCCATCCCTCTGGCTCATATCTGTAACTGTTGAGCAGTAAATCATATCAGATTAGATTTGACAGCCGTGTTGAAGTCTACAAACACTGCTTCCCCTGTAGCCATTTCCTCTTTAGTGTGTGTGTGTGTGTGTGTGTGTGTGTGTGTGTGTGTGTGTGTGTGTGTGTGTGTGTGTGTGTGTGCGTGTGTGTGTGCGTGTGTGTGTGTGTGTGTGCGCAGTATATATTTTGTCCCACTCCTTTGTTTAGTCTCTCTCATTCAGTGCCGTTAAATGCTGTGTGTGTGTGTGTGTGTGTGTGTGTGTGTGTGTGTGTGTGTGTGTGTGTGTGTGTTTCTGCTGCCTGCTCTTGCTGCAGTGTGTTGGTCATGTGATCAGGATAGCTATCACAAGGCACTAACGTTCCTTTACACCCCCCCCTCCTTCCTCTCCCCCCCTCTCTTCTGTCGTCTCTCTATTCTCTCTTCTCCCTCTTTCGTTCTCTTTTCACCTCATCGGGTTTTATTGTTCTCTTTCTTTTTCTCACCACTCTTTCATTTTCCCCTTTTTTCCCCCTCTTCTGTTCCTCCAAATCCTTCCTCCTCGTCCTCCTCGTCCTCTCCGCGTCCTTCGTGTTCTTTATCTCTCTTCTCCATTTGTATTGCTTTTATGCTCTATACCTTATACCTCCCCTGTTTCTCTCAATGGGTCCACCCCCTGCATACTCGTCCTCCTCCTCGTCCTCTCCGGACCATTAATCTTCTCTTCCTTTACCTCCCCTCCTCCTCCTCACTCTCTCTCACACACCCCTCCGCCGCCCCCCCCTCCCCACCCCACTCATATTTTCTTCCACATCTCTTTGACATGCTCTCTCCACCCCCCGATCATCCTCTCATGTCTCCTTTCCTCTCCTGTTCCCATCTCTCCTTTCCTCCTTTCTTGTCCTCTCCATGTTTACTCTCCTCTCTACCTTTATTCTCTTACCACAACTTTCCCTGCACCACTCTCAATATCCCCTCTCCTTCCTCTTCTGTCACCTCCTCTCTTTTCAACTTTCACTCTCTCCCCCCCCCCTCCCCCCATCTCTCTGTACCCCCTTCTCCCAGATTCCAAGCAGAACGGTGACGCTGCAGCCAACGCCGCCCTGGCCAACGAGGACTGCCCCACCATCGACCAGGTCCTCGGGGATGAGCGCAGCCCGGCCACCGGGGGCCTCGGCTCCACCACCAGCCGCGAGCGCTACCCGCATGACCGGGCCTGCTTCCTGCTGAGCGCCGGGGAGTTCCAGCGCACAACGGACGGGAACGTCCGGAAAGGTAGGAGAGCGGAGGGGGACAGGCGGAGGATTGAAGGAGGAGGAGGAGAAGGAGGAGGAGGAGGAGGAGGAGGAGGAAGAGGAGGAGCAGGAGCAGGAGGAGGAGGAGGAGGAGCAGGAGCGGGGGTAGGGTGGTACCTGAGTGACAGCAGTGGGCTGTCGGTCGATGCATGGTCCTGACTGATATGTGCTGACAGTGTGTGTGGTGTGCACAAAAATAAAAGAAAAACATCGACGCGCACATGTAACAACCGGACACATATGTTCCAAGCACACGCACATCCAAGTACACACATACATACAGGTAGTGGACAAAATAACAGGAACAGCTAACAATATAAAGTTCATGGTATTTAGCCCCCTTCCCCCCGTAAAGGTACACACACCACCATACAGACAAAATATGAATAGCGTATTGTATTTCAAAATAAAAGTGGGCCCTGAGAGCTAACACTGAGACTCAACACACACAAACACACTTGTCACATTTCACCATTCATCATTTTGTGTGACGGCTCAGCAATCTCCTCTCCCTTCAGACCGCTCAGCTCGAAGAGCACCAATCACAAATATCAACGCCCAATGACTGGCATTGATATTTAATCCCATGATTCCTCTCACTCACACCGTCAAACTGCGAGTGAAGGAGGTCCCCTCCATGCACTCGTCCCGCTCCTGTCCTGCAGGGGTCCTGCAGAGGTCCTGCAGGGGTCCTGCAGAGGCTGCTGCAGCGCTGCCATGTGCGGCGGTGTTGGAGTGACTGACTTTACTCGACTGTAACTGTTCTTGACAAGCTTTCTCTTCTCCTGTGAATTGTGCTCAAAAACAAAAAATGCAATTAATCAGATTATGCAGGTGATTTCTCACCGAGGTGGGTCAACAGTCAGGAGAAGGTCGGCCCTCCGTGCACGCACACAGTACACTGTGTTCATCATCGCTGTGTTCATCACTGCTGTGTTAGACTGTGCATTCAGCTAAACTGTTTCATTTCAAAACGCAGTCCTTTTTGTTTGGATTCATAGTGTTCCCTGTCGTGTTTCATAAACAGAGGTAGAACAATACAGATCAAATTGGTGTCATTCTAGTTTTTTTTTTACTGTCAGCAAATCCCATGAAAAGACAAAAAGAAGACGAGCTTTTGTTGTTTGTTCAAATGGCTGATATTACATATGGCCTCGTGAATTATGACTTTTGTCTGTCGTAGACAAAACAAACCAATAAAAAGCTTGTAGGGTGGAGGTCGGGTGTATGGATGGGTCATCAAACTGCGTAAAAGATGAAAAAATACCCATGCGTGCTGTCTCGTTCCCAATTCTTCTTCTGTACTTTAAGTCTACTCGCACTAATATTATTTATACTTTGTGTTCAATGCTGATTAGCAAAAGTAAGCATGCTAACACGTAGGCCTGTCACAATAAAGGGTTCCCCCTATTATTATCAGACCTGGGCATTACGCTGATAGGGCATTTTTGTTACCAGAGCCCAAAGGTCCATTTTATATATTGTTTTTGTTGTGTGGTTTAATTTATTTAGAATATTTTCCCATTCAAATGTCCGAATAGTATTAAGAATGAAATGTTTATTGGTCTTTTATTTTAATTTTAATATTTTTTTTATTGGTACATGCATTCATATGCATATTGTATCATCATCAGTGACATGAAAATTATCTTGAAATGACAATAATACAGTTTTATCGTCATTATATCTAGGACAATATATCGCCCGACAACATTTGTTATCGTCACAGGCTAACGTTGTCACGGCTAACGTTGTCACGGCTAACGTTGTCACGGCTAACGTTGTCACGGCTAAACGTCAGCATTTTAGCGCTGTCACTCTGAGCAATGTGGTTCTGATGTTAGCATTTAGCTCAGAGCGCTGCTGCCTCACAGAGCTGCTAGCACGGCCGCAGATCATCTGCCATGAGAGGCTGAGCAGTTTATGAAAATGGCTCCATCCTGTAGTTTTTATCAAACGTTGCTGAAATGGGGGACTATTTCCAGTTGTGGATGTATACACATTTGGTGCTCTAGTGAGCATTTGCTATAACAGAACAGTGTCCAAAATAAGTCAAAATAAACTGCAGTGACATACTAATTTGTGAAGGAAGGTGTCCCCCAGTGCAACAGTAGAGCTCTATGGTACACAGTGGGAATAAATATCAGGTTTTATTAAACACAAAATACTTGATAATTTGGGTCTTTTCACGGGATTTGATTGAGTAAGAACACGCAACGCCTCCGGCCTCGTCGCTCACTGACATCACGCGCTTACTGGAACTTTCCTGCAGCAGTTGAATGTCACGAAATCTGCTTCTGGACGCCGTGTTTTGAAATGAAACTCTTCAAGTGTCAATGTGCGGTGCTTTGGATCCGATCTGGCAGGACAGCCTGATCGGATGAGCCTCATTCCTGTTCTCATGTCACAACATCAGGCTCCTTCATTGTTCTGCTCTGTCTGTCTGTCGCTCTCAGTCTGTCACTCTCCACGTCCACTCCACAGCTCCTCTTCTCTCACTTGGCCATGCTGTGATTCATTAATTCTTCTTTTCTCTCTCTCTCTCTCTTCTCCCCACACTCCATTCTCTTGCCCCATTCTCCTCCTGCCCCCCCCCCCTGTTTCCTTTCTCTGCTCCCTCATCTTCCATTCATTTTTCACTCCCATTTTTCCTGCCATCATCTCGCCTACTGCCACCTTGTCCTGCTAACACTAAAATATCTATTTTTGTTTTTTTTATTTTAACCCCCAACCTTTCACCTTCAACACTCCATGTGCTATTTCCCCCAATTTGTACACAAAATACACACACACACACACACACACACACACACACACACACACACACACACACACACACACACACACACGCACACAGAAGGCTCACAGTCCAGCAGTGTGCCGTCCTCCCTGGGAGAGGAGTGGTTCAGGCCGGAGGGGCCCCTGCTCCAGCAGGAGCTCAGTGTTAACTCCACCTCCTCCTGGATCAAACCGTAGGAGCAGCGAGGTAACGCCTCCACACACAGGAGGTAACACCTCCACACACAGGAGTCAGGAATCCTCCCTCAACTCCCTGGGAAACTTCACTGAACTAAAAAAAACTGTCTGCGCAAACCAAAATATTAAGATTACATTCAATTTGATTAGAAATGGGTTCAACTAGACAAGATTACATTATACTGGTTAAGAATAGACACAAATAGATTCCACTAGATGAGATTACTTCACACACTATCAGATGGGATGGGATTCAGACTCGACTCAATTAGGTTTAAAGAAAAAAAGAGAAAACTTGACTTGACGACGTTATATTTAGCTAGATATATTCAGTTAGACTCGGACTAGATCATATTTGATTAATTTTGATTCGATTTAACCAGATTATGTTTGATCATGAATTACATTAGATCTGATTAGGTTAGATATCTAATAGACTAGTCTAGAAACTAGATTACGATCCACTAGACTAGATTCAGTTAGACCAGAGTGAACTAGATTGTATTAGATTAATTTAGACTAGATTTAACCACATTATATTGGATCAGATTTTAGTTTAGATTAGATTTAGGCTAGACTAGATTACATTTGACTAGAGTAAATTCAGTTAGACCTGACTAAACTAGATTATATTAGATTATATTTGACTAGATTATATTAGTTCAGATATTTGATTAGATTCAGACTAGAGTAAATGTGTTTAATTCAACTAGACCATAATACATTCATCTAGATTAGATTGAGTAAAACCAGACTAAACTAAATTATATTAGATACGTTTCTATCAGATCTTGGTCAGATTAGACTGGAGGGGCCTTGATTAGATTACAATGAATCTAAATTTGTTTTAATAGACCCAGACTGGATTGCATTTCCTTCAACTAGACTGCACTAAAATAGGTCAAATTAAACTAAACTAGATTAGAACTAGACCAGATTAGATTCAATTAGACTAAACTAGACCAAAATAGAATAGATACAACTAGACTATACTAGATTAGATCAGAATACATTATACAAGTATAAATTTAAGTAGATGAAAACAAGGTTACCACAAGGTTAAATTAGATTAGCTCAGACCTTTTTAGATTATCAGAAGAGCTAGCACTAGACTAGAGTTGATTTTATCCGACTAGACTGGACTAGACCAGACAGAAAGATATCATGCAATGCAGCTATTTAATATTTCTTTACCTTGGTCCGGATTAAATGAACCCAACTACATGTGTGAAAGCCCCCTGAGACGTGACAGTAAAGGGAAGTAGATTAGAGTCGTCAAGACAACACACACACACACACACACACACACACACACACACACACACACACACACACACACACACACACATACATACACACACACACACTGGTTGAATGTATACAGGTGCATGCAGGTTGCTTGTTATTGTAAAGCTTCTAAATGTCATTCAGCAAAAGAATGATGATGGTGTGTTGGGTGGGTGGGTGGTTTGGGAAGAGGGGGGTGGGGGGGGGCATATGCATGGTGTGTGTGTTTGTGTGTTGTCCATTTTATTTGGTCCCCAAAGGATTCTTTTCAATCATCAGTAGTATTTCTTTTTATCAATAATGTCTCCTGTATGTAGGATATATGTTCACTGCTTATTATCAATGGTATTATGAATGGTTTTCCTCTTATATATATTATTAGCTCACTTGCTGCTGCTGCTGCTGCTGCTGCATTTCATTAATTAAGTCTCGTCAAATGAATAAAGCATAAAGCTGATCATAGGAACAATACATACCACAATACAGATGATACAAATTACATAATAAAGCTTTATATGGAGTTGCATTTGTGCTTCAATTTTGGGTATGCAATGGGACATTTTCAAAACATCAGAACGTTGTTGTTGTATTTAGTAGAGAAATTATCATCACTTTTTCGTCATTATTTCCAAATAATAATAATTATTCATACAAACAATCACAGGACTTTCAACCAGCGTTGACTTATTTTACCGTGCTTTTGTTACGTACTCTACCAACGCCAGTCACGTGGACTCTCTAACCCCAACCACCATATTTTCGTAAACCTAACCAAGTAGTTTCTTTTGCACAAGTAAACCTAAAAAGTTTATTCACCTCGAGCGTCATAGTCGGACCTCGCTGACGAGATGGGAGCGAGAATGTGTTGCGCTAGCTGGCTACTGAGTTAGCGGTTAGCTCGGCAGCTGCAGTTAGCCTACTGGCAGCAGTCACGACATCGCCGAGCTTCTAGAACCAAACACATGGCACAGATACATTCCGTTGAGCCACTTCCTGGTGTGGCAGGGTCTTAGGTCCCTGGTGATAGTCCCATCCCGATCCTGGTGATAGTCCCATCCCAACCCCATTGGTCCAGCCAGTGATTGGATTGGTGACAATAACAGGCCATCGCAAAATGTCCTACTTTAATTCTGCGCTTGGCTAATATTGTGGCATATCTCAAACACTTGAACGAGAGAGAGGGGTTACTGCTTTTTTTAATGTAGGAATTCACCATACCGATATCATCGCAATATCTAAAAATAATAATAAGAATGCTATCAGTCAAGTTTACTGTGCATTTTGTCTCTTTTTTGGCAAATGAATTACACTCAAAATACAAGATTAATTACATCTATAGATTATTTAAACAATATTATCATGTGTGTGTCAATAACACAACATCAGTATTTTATTTTGGAGAGATCCTGATTATTGTACACCTTGTACAGGTGTATTGCACCAACCCTAATGTGGATATCAGCCAACATGCAAATACATGTATTAGCACGGAAGGGAGGTTGTTCTGTTGTTGCTCAAATTCACTTATTCTTTGCGTGGTGATTTATGTATGTAAATACGTGTTTGCGGAAATTAAAATTTCTGTGCTCTTGTCCCAGCTCATGCTCAGAAATGTGACACAAATAAACTGCCATAGTTACACATCGCGTTCCACGTAAAGGCACAACGTTGCTGAAGTTAATATTCAATAGTGTATTTTTTTTTTCTCAGCGATAAGTACATAATAGCCCAATCGCTGCGAGAGGAATCAGCACTCACAGTACACACACACACACACACACACACACACACACACACACAGATCCTGACACCACTTAAGAAACACACTCTGCGAGTGTTGGAGCATGACTGTGTGGTGGAAGGCCCGCCTCTATGTTCCCTTCATTAGGGCTGCTTGTGTGCGTGAAAGAGATATGCCTTCCCTCTTTACACCCACGGTGTGTCCTAACCACCGGGGAGAGAGGGTCACGGGGTCAGAGCGGGGCGTAAAGGTTAAAGTTCACAGTGCGTGGTCCATGTGCGATTGCGTGCTGTTGCTGTTGCTGCTGTTGTTGTTATTTCCTTGTTGTTGTTGTTGTTGTTGTTGTTGTTGTTGTTGTTGTTGTCACTGTCTCCTTCCCCAGGTTGTGTCAGGTCATGCGTTTGTACGTTGGCTCTTGTCGGTCTGTGTTACACTATCCATCTGTCTGTTTGTCTGTCTGTCTGTGTTTCTCTATTTTATTTTTTTATCTTTCTTTTGTGTGTCTCTGTCCGTGTGTCCGTCCTTTTTCTGTGTGTGTGTGTGTGTGTGTGTGTGTGTGTGTGTGTGTGTGTGTGTGTGGTGTGTGTGTGGTGTGTCCGTATTCTGTGTGTAGCTGTCTTCCCCTCCTCCTGCTCCTCCTCTTCCTCCTCCTTCTCCTCCTCTCACCCGGTCTCTTCTCACTCTGGTACTTACAGATAGGGGAGGCGGGGGGTCTTTTTAATCCCCCCTCCCCCTCTAGCCCCTCCCCCCTCCCCCGAAAGCACTTTGGCTCCAGAGTCAGCCTGGTTCCAATGAGGGCCCCGGAGGTCTCATTCCCAGAATGCTTTTGGGGAGTGGGGGCCCGGCCGTTCCATACTAGTCTTTATGGAAAACACTTGATACAACTCCTCTGGTTTTCACACTCAACAGTAAAGTTAGGACTTATTGTCATATTGAGATCAATCAAATATTGTATTATTGGAAATCAAAACACAAATGTAAAAAAATTGTTTTTCACCAACAAAAAATAATATAACCAAAGTATAAAAAACCAGAGGAAGGAAATAATTGGGGCGTCAATTCGACGTGTTTTGGGGATGGGTGCCAGAGTGAAAGCAGCCGCTGCGCACCGGTTGGCCTCGTTGCCCGACCCGGCCAGTGAGAGCTGGTTGCTGATTGGTTGGTTGGTCGGTTTTTCTCCGTTCTCTTCTCTGGAACTGAGCTCAGGTCAGTTTTCCACAGCTCAGCCGGCAGAGAGCACCGTTCAGGGCTTCAGGCTCATTGGATCTTTTCAGGGAGCATATAACTGATACAACAAGAAGACTTGAGAAAAGTTCTTCAAACAAAACCAACATGTGTTTTGTGGCTGAGCCATGTTGGACTCTCCGCCGGGCCGGGCTGGAACACTGACTGCTGTAGCGCTTCGAAGGTCTACGTTAGCCAACGACACAGCTAATGTTAGCTAACCCCCCAAAACACCAGAGATCTAGCAGGCTGTTTGACAGTAAAGCAGATAGATGGACAGGGAGAAAGAAAGACAGACAAAACCCTCATCCCAAAGCACACACACACACACACACACACACACACACACACAACCAGGTAAGTATTGGCACAACGTTGCAGGGCTGTGGTGACGAGCATCGCGGTGGCACTTTGCTCTGCTCTGGCCTCTTGGCTTTCTCTCTCTGCGCTCTAAAAGCTTCTGAACAAAACCTCTAGCAGACTACCTCAGGGAAACAAATAAAATCCTTATTGAAGTCGTCTTCTCGTTGCGACTGGTTTAAGACGAACCAAGCGCACCTCAAGAACTCGCAAGCGCGCACGTTTTGCAACGGCCGCCGGGCTTTTGCTTTAAAAGCGCCCCCCCTCCCCGACCCCTCTTCCTCTTTCCTTCCTTCCTTCCTCTCGCTGGCATGATCACAGCTTGTACTTGGATGGATGAGTCACAGACTCCACAGCGGGTCTCTGGTGGCGGCAGGCGGGACGAACGAACGAAAGACTTGAGCATTTTGGAGGCGTACCGAAAGGGAGCGCTCCTTTCCCACTTCTGTGCAACTTTTCTGTTTTTTTTTTTGCTCCTCTACTTCTCCTGCTTTTATTTGTTTTTATTTTCCCAGCTCGTCTTCCTATGAATGAGCAAGCAATGAGTGGGGGGTGGGGTTCAAAAAGATTGAAATCAGACGGATAAAACTGAAAGCAAAATGTAACAAAAAATCCACATCAATGCAAATCTCGAAAAACATCCACCTTCGCTTCGCCACTGCCAGAGGGATGTGGCTCGGTCATGGTTTGATTTATGAAATTTATCTATCTATCTTAGTGTTGGAAATGTGCTGACGTGTTTTGAATTATTTTTCTTCACCTCATTGATATCGTTGATAGTTATTTTATGTTGTATTTTATCTTTTATGTTTCTCCGTCATGTTTATTTTATCAGTCCGTCTTACTTTCCCATGCTTTGATCTTTACCCCACCATCCCTCCGCTCTCTCTCTCTCTCTCTCTCTCTCTCTCTCGCTCTCTCTCTCTCTCTCTCTCTCTCGCTCTCTCTCTCTCCCACTCTCTCGCTCTCTCTCTCTTTTTCTTGCTGTTGCTACGGAAACAGTGGACAGGGGAATTCTGGGACAGAGTGCAGCAAAGCATTTTGGGTCAGGGCTCGGTGTTTGATTGCATTATTGATTCATATTGATACGGTTGCCTTCATTTTACTAACCGCGCGGCGAGGCCGAGGGAAACCGCTGGTGAGGCGGGTTGAGCCTTTTGTGAGGTACCGGGTGCTCCGTGAACCGGAGAACCACACTCGTTGGGTAGATGTATGTGATTTCATCAAACCGGAAGCCTTGAGAGGTGCAGTTCTCCGACTGGAACCAGACGACCTGAGAGGTCTGAACGAGTCATAATGTCTCAGAAATATCAGAAATAAACAATTCAGTGCTTTATAAACCAACGCTAGTGTTTGGAAGCCAGTGTGAAGAGCTCAGAACTGAAGTGATGCTAACTGAATCCCTTAGTGGCCAAAAAAAACATATTTAAATATTATCTATATTTTTATAGTAACACAGAATAAGAGACCTATGAGATCACTTTTTGTGGTTGTTTTATTTACCTGGGGGAGATCCCGATACACGGCAGACTTCTCTGTGCTTTAACATAGGCCATATGTTACGCTTCATAGAGTTTGGTTTCTATGGGAATTCTCCCAATATTCCATCACTCCATCATTCTCGATAGTGTTTGTTTTTTTTCTGGCAGGAAAGCGCTGGCAGGGCACTGGGGAGCGCTTCATCCACAGCGACGGCACCGGCGCCTTTTTTGAAAAAGTTTAGAGAATTTCATCGAGAAGCGACAAAAAAGTCTGAGCGCTCTGAAAAAAAGATGCTGGGTGCAGCGTCACGTGCTCTCCCTCCTCGTTGGGAACAACTTCAAAAAAGACGCTGGCGCTTAGAAAAAAATGCTGTATGGACCCGAAGGGTATTAATCAGAATATGTAAATGCCAGTGATGCCGATCGGTGATCCATACGGATTAAACCTCCGATTAACTACACAGTTTAACGTTAACCATCACAGTGTAAATAAAGTTTTACTGACAATCGTCATCCTTCGATATTCAGTAAATATGAGATCAGGACATCTCAGTCTCAGATCTCTGATCATGTGACTTTGTAAACAACCAATCAGTGTTTAGATCAACAGGAGAGCTAGTTAACGTTAGCAGCACAGCTAACGGCTAACAAACAAAGGTTCTGTTCGGTTACATTATGATGCGTTCAGGCTCTGTTCAGTAAAAATGAGTATTGTGCATAGCTAAATTATAACGTTATGATGATGTGTTCACATGTAATCTAGTAAAATGTAGTGTTGGTGATAAACTTGAATAAATCCAGTAGTTTTAAGGAGATGTTTTCACAACACCATAACTAGATATAAAGAAGAATTATGAGCTGTTTACACTAAACTAAGCAGATTATAATACATCATTAAAACTACTAAAGACAAGATTTGTTTTAATCCATAAAAAAACAATATTTATTTTCATATCATTTAAATTGTGTGTTTTTATGAAGAAATAAAAATCACAGTAGATGAATGTAACGTAAAGTAACAGTACGCTTCAGAGCGGTTAAAGGGATTTTTGGGATGGTGAAAAAATAAATAATAGTCTGGATCCTAGACCAGCTGCTATAATCAAACAACAAAGGGATCCGTATCTTCCATTATTAATCATCAATGATTATCAATTAGTATCAGTGGCAAAAAAAATGTACTATTAAAATAAAAGTTGCTTTATATTTGCTCATTTTTTTGTTTTGTGCTGATCCGTGACTCTGACCCGGACCGTGAGTGTTATGATCCGTTGAGCCACTAGAATATGCAGCTGCTGGAATTCTGATTATTAACTTTTTTGTGTAGCCTAAACGAACCGTCCGTTGTACACATTATACTCCTGCTAGATATTTTTTGTGAACCCAAACCTTAAAGTTTAAACTACGCCGTTGTCTGGTTTTACAGTGTGGCCATTCAAAAGAAAAGAAGAAAAATAAGAGGCTTGAACCGATCCCTTTTAGTCACTTTACCGTCCCGCTGGAACCAAAAAAAGAATCCCATCACCATCCCTGTCTTTTCTGTGACTCTGCAACTTGTTAAGGTTTCCCGCTGTCTCGGTCCGAAAATAGGATAAATGATCGGAGAGCGGGGCGCCCTGCCAGCTAGGATGCAAAGAGGAGAACGCTGCCTGCACTCTTTTAGAAAAAAAGAGAGAAAAACCTGCAGAGAGGTAGCTCTGGAGCCAACGTTGGTGCAGTGCCGCTAGCGCCTCGCAAAGGCCAAGGCTGCACACGGCACTCTCATGCCGACTGCATTACTTTGAAGGCAGCAGACGCACTCTGCATTATGATACTGTACACGTCTACCCCCCCCTCCCCTCCCCCCCATCATTGGTAAACCTAATCAGCGAGTGGGTGGAGGTCGAATAGAAGAATGAAATGTTGCATTAATCCCTCCATTGCTTTGTATACTCTCTCTCGCTCTCTCTCTCTCTCTCTCTCTCTCTCTCTCTCTCTCTCTCTCTCCGACTGCCAGCCCCATCTCTTGTCTTTTTCTCTTTCTCTCTGTCTTTTTTCTCCTCGTCCTCCTCCACCTTGTTCTCAGTAGAAAGAAGTATTGATCCTCCTCATTGACAGACAGATATCGTTGGCCTGAACTGACTCTTGAGTCTTACTTAGAGGCACACTGATGTCAGGAGATATGCTGCGCCATAACCCCCCCTCTCTTTCTCAATCCCTCTCTCTTGAGTTCTACCACCTTAAATATAATCTCTTTCCACCAGCTTTCATTCTGTTCATTCTCATTAACACGCGGCCTGTTTTACTTTCACTTTCCTTTCCACCAAGCGGTGATCGATGGCCTTCGGGCTGCTATTTAATCACTACAGGTGGTCAGAATCCCCCGAGGCCTCTCGGATTGCACTCACATTATTTTATTTCCTGAGCGCCGTTGAGCCACAGTGGTGTCCGGAGGAGAATCATGTTGACCCAGGAAAGTGTGGACACGTCGATTATATTGACGGTGATTGTAGAGCGGCAGTTGTGAATTTAAAACCCTGGAAGTAAGAATCTGCATTTAGAGGTAACCGAAGAATCGTCCTCAGGAATATTGTGATGGTCTGCGTTCGTGTCGGAGACATTGCGTAACCTGAACCTATCACACAGCAGAAATCCAGGATGTTTCGCACAAATCCCCACGCGTAAGAAGGAGCCTTCTTTATTGTGGCTGTGCAGCTTAAAGACGAATGAGAGTAGAAAACCACCAGCTTGTTAAGAAGCACATTGGTCACTTTGATAAAGAACACTCATTGGATACAAACACCAGCAAGTACAGGAGCACTGCACGTCGTACCATACACGACGGAAGCTTCTGGCGAACGATTAAAAACTACTGGACGAGCCCTGGCTCGGTGCACACTGTACCAGCTAAGCTAATGTTGGCTACACAAGTTGGAGCTAAAATGTGGCTTCAGCTGATTCCTTTTTTTTTATGTTTCCAGCTGTCCCATTTTAAAAAGACAGCCTTGTAAATAGTCTCTCAAATATGCACTTCATGACTACATACTGAAGCTGAAGCCGTGTGTCCCAAACACAGGACTTTCACACTGGAGGCCCATGTTCAAGTCCAAGACAACGTTGATTTACTTTACCGTAACTTATGTACTTAACCAACGGTAGTTACGTAACACGCATCAAGCATACTTATGTTTTACGTAACAAAAACCACAATCTTTTCCTAAACATAACCAAGTAGTTTTCTTGCGTGAGTAAATAAAAACACTAAGAAAACCTACCGGAAGTTCCGTGACACGTCTAAACTGACACCAAAGGGAAACCTATGCAGTTTGAAGCGTCGGGCCCCTGAACAAGCTGCTGTATTTGATGAGTTCGGCATTACAATGGGTCATTTCTCCTTGAAGGTTAGAAAAGAAAAGGCTCACAAGGCGCCAACTAACATACATTTGGCAGACGAACTGGGTTAGTGGAGTGTAAACTGCCCCAAATTCAACAAGGAGCTGGACAGAGCCACCTCCGTGAGCCTTCCCTCTGAGAGTCTCCAGGGCGGGTTCCCACAATGCAACCCGGTCTCCTACTGTGAGCTCCCGGGAAAAGTATTCATCCCCAAATAATTGAAACGCAACAAAACGCAACAAAACTACTTTCTTATGTTGACCAAAACATCATGGCTTGGCTGAAAACAAATACGCTTGTTATTTAAGTTATGAACGTTAATTAAAATAGGCAAACACTGACTTATGGACTCACAAAGGCCACGAACAGTGGTCTCCTGGGTGATGGTCCTGTGTTCGTTTGTGCTTCATTAGACTTTATATAGGTCACTCTTTTAATAGTTTAATACTTACATTGTACTTTTATAATCTCTTCTTTTTCTGTCCTTCTCCCACATTTCAGCAATGTCATTACTTTGCCTTGTTTTTTTATTCTGTGAAATATTGACTCACTAAAGTTCTTTGTTTGTGTAAACAGGACCGTCATTTTTAGATCATCCATATTATCTATTCTACTACCGGCTCCCTCCTTATTAATAATGATCTGCATGTGCATCTCTCTCTTTATATGGCATAGCATATGTATACTTTCTTTTCTTTCCTATGTTCTACTCCTGTGTGTATGTGTGTCTGTTATGTATCGGTTATGAATGAGCTATGTCACATGTCACATACATACACGTCATATGTATGTATGTACTTTCTAACCCTGAGGTTCAATGCATTGGAAATGTCATATTGCATTTTTATATCTCTGTATTTGATGCAAATATTATTTCTTGACAATCTAAAATCCACATGTGGTTTTGTATGACGAAATGAGATTTCAGGTTCATATTTGTGTGTGACCATATTGTTTGTAATAATAAGTAAAAAAAAAAAAAAGAAAAAAACTTCTGTACTTATTTCCAAATAGCTGAAAGTAATGAGCATTTTGCTGTAATCTGAAACACATGTTGATATATATTATTTTGCATGCGGATTGTTGTCGGGATAATATTTGCCCCGGTTGTTCACTTCTGTGTACCTTTCTTCACCCACCCCCCCCCACCCCCTCCCCTCCCCTTTATTTTCCCCACTCTTCCCTTTCCCACTGTTCCTCCTTGGCCTACCTGCACTCCTCCTTCCACCACCACCTTTTCATCCCTCTCTCCCTCTCTCCACATGCTCTCATTTTCTCCCCCTTTGCCTGGAGGAATACATCATTACAATCATCACAGATCATAGACACAATTCTGCATTATATCAATCAATAATCTGCATTTTTGGAATTAAAATGGTTATTTACACTGCTGGTAAATGTGGCAGTTAGAGGAACCGACACATATAGACTTCATGTGGTTTGTAGTCTGCCGATAGTCTATATATACTTTTATTGTCAACAAATCCCAAACCAACAATGAACTGACCCTATTAAGAAGTAGTGTGTGTGTGTGTGTGTGTGTGTGTGTGTGTGTGTGTGTGTGTGTGTGTGTGTGTGTGTGTGTGCGTGTGTGTGTGTGAAGCCTGATGTACTTTATTCCTCAGTGCAATAGAGCTAAACTGGCTACTCACGACTTACTTAACTACTGTAAGAAACGACCATGGTGGAAAAACGGTAACTTATATATTTTCAAAACTTTATTAGTTATGTAATTCATATCATCTGGTTAAAAAAAGATTTCTATTATTTTAGAAAGTTACAGTTAATTAGCATATTGTGTAAAATGAAAATGCATAGCCTTCTTTAATATGAATCTGCAGCAATTCAAGTTAAACATCATTTGTGTTATAATCATACGCTGAAACCCGCCGGGTCATCATGGAGTCATTACTCCAAACTAACTGATGAAAAATGTAGATATTAAGCAAGATGTGACAAAGAGTACATTCCTGGAGCCCAGTGACTAAAAACACGTCAAGGACGTACACACTGCAGTTTCTTCTCACTCAGTCCCACACACACCGTCCCGCCCCAAATACTCACCAGACCACCACATGTGGATTAATCCGCCACTGAAAATAGTCCCCAACAAATGCACTATTTCCTCCTGTTTGAGTAATGTTTGCTAGAAACTACTGTGGCCAGCTGTTTCAGGAAATGACTGTGGAACCGTCCTCAGGCACAGCGGGGTCCTGAGCTAAATGATACCCGTGCATCAGTGTGTTGTGATGGTACCTGTGTCAGTTGTATTTACAAATATTGTATCACCTAATCTGCAAGTTATTGTAAATTTGGCCCACCCTATACAGTAGTTTTAATACAATAAACCAAACAACAGTTATTAGGCATTTTGCATCAAATCTTCCTTCATAACTGGCTTGATATGTTGATATATCCATTCTTTTTTTAATTGAATTGCATTTAATTCTAAAGCCCAATATCACAAATCATACCCGCTGTCCTCATCCCATTCACTCGCCCCTCCGCTTCTACCTCCTCTCTCACTCCTCTTCCTCTTTTTCCACATCATCCCTTGTTTCCCCCACCCTCCCCCACCCCCCCTTCGTGTCTCCCCATCCCATTCTAACACTGGTGTATCCATCCCATCCTCAGGCTACCCTCCTCAGTCCCTCCCCCTGCGTTGTGTTACTAAAGTCTGACTGAGTGGAGGTACGTACAACGAGCCAGCCAATCGCAGCACAGCTTACGGATGCGCCGCCAGTCCGTTTAGCACTCGCTTAGCTTCTTGCTTCAGGAATCAAAGTTTGACTTTGTCAGATACAGAACTGTTCTGAAATAATCTCATTGGTTGACTCAATCAAGCTGTAAGTTTAATAGCGATAGGAGTTTGAATTTAGAAGTTGAGTAAAACAGCTAGCAGTATCAATTGCACGAGGTATGTTTATTAACTCCCTCTTTTATTGCCATTTCCCACTGGCTCTCATATCTAATTTCCTTGTATTTAATCCAGCCATCAGGTCTTAAAGGGCCACACAATAAGATCACAGCCTGTGGAAACAGTTGTGCAATGCCCTCTTGGATTAAAAGATAGCCTTTGTTAAAAACTGTGGGTGGGGGGTGGGGTTGGGGGGGGGGGGTTGAACGGCCAAGGCTCTGGTGAAAGATGCAATTCAAATTGCATTATGGGAATTGTAGGATCTAGCGGGATCTTATTACAGCTTCAATTTGCCAAATGGAGTACCCCTTTAACTCAACCAGTGAGGATATTTCTGCTTCCTTAATTGCCAAAGCTAGATTTTATAGTCCACGTACTATTCTAAATACGTCTACGGCTATACATGTGTATTAATATCATACTGAAATCCATATTTAGTACTCTTACCCTGCGGGTTGGGAAGTAACAGAACAAATACTGCTGCTAACACTGGTCTTCCTATAGTGCAGTAAACGACTAGAGAAATGAAAGAAGGCATTTGAATCAATCGATGCAGCAGGACAACACAAGACGAGGCAGCTTCAAAGGCCTCGAGCGGATCAGAGCTGAGGCGGCCTCGCGCTGCATCTGCTGCAGAGCAGGCTGCAGTCAGACGCTCATTATAGATGCTAAGCACTTTTCAACTCCACCTCGTGCGTACAGCGAGAGCCACAGTGGAAGCAGTCCCCCCGCATCAGAACCTTCAAAAGCACCGAGATGCGTAAACGCTGGTCGGTGACGCGCTTTGCCTCCGTCTCTCCATTAGATGTTGATCGGGCAGATCTGCGCTCTTTAATCAGAATCGTATTCGCAAAAAGACCGCTGACGACAGCGGTCCCCGACCAGGGATTACAGGTCTGTGCGGATCGCTGCGGCTGTGTTAGGAACTGTAGGTTATTGATAATCTGACACTGCAGCTGCTCCGCCGGTGTTTGTGTGCGTGTCCCAATCAGCTAAGAGCCGCAGTGCCGCTGATTTATTCCTGTGGTTACAGGACTTGACGTCGCAAACACGGCTATTTAAACAGAGCAGAGTGTGTGCTGTTACACAGTGAGGACGCACACATACACACACATACACACACACACACACACACACACACAAACACACAGTTTATATGTCAGTTTATATTGTCGTAGACAAAAGCATCGGCCAATCATTTCAGAAGGGTATTCTAGAACACATGCATGTGCTGTACCGTACTAATGAGCATACCGAGACCAGGGCTGGACACTGTAACAGTGAATCGGCTTGTGCTTATTGCTTAACTGATCAATAAACATTTTCAGGGGGATTTTCAGAACCGCCATTTTGCGTCCCAAAATTAAACTGAACCAGGTTCTTTGGGGGACAAAAACGACACAGTTGAAAGTCCCCCTAAAAAATGTTGGTCGGCCCACTGTCTTTCAAAATGATGAACCTTTTCTGGGGGATTTCTAGGCGTGCCACTTTGAATCCTCAAGCGAACTGGAGTAGGAGCTCTGGGGATTCAAATGACTCGACGCTCGTGGGAAGGAACGCTCACGATCTTTGTTTTCTTTAGCAGCGAGGAGACGAGTCATTTTCACGACTGAGTCGCAGAGTTACCCTTCTGTCTTTTTAGAACTGAAAATGATTCAAGCCCATCTCACATTCTAACCCAACCTGGCAGTTTATTTTCTCCGAAGAAATCTATTAGAAGGTGGTTAGTTATTCTGTGAGTCAAATGTCTAAGTTTAAAGGACGCCATCGGTCGTCGGGGCGTTGTCAGCGGTAAAACGCTTTATGGATGCAGTGAAGAGCGATGGCCAGGGGGCTAGCCAGGGGGGCTAGCAGTCAGGTGGGCTAGCAGCCACGGGGGCTAGCATTCAGGAGGGCTAGCCAGGGGAGCTAGCAGCCAGCAGGGTATGCTCATATGCACTGTAAGAATCGTGTAGCCAGCCCTATGTAAAAAATGAACACAGATGCTTGGATTACACATCTAGAGTGACTTCCTTCTTTGCTCAGGTAGAAAATATACACTATATCGTTACATGGCAAATAGCTGTTTGCTGCTTAATACTCTCAATATGGTATAGAGAACCGTTAAGCCTATAAACATGTAACCTTTACAATTTGATTTCAATTTACACTTACAACTTGAATCCTCCCCCTACAAGAATCACAGTCTGCAGTCCCAGTGTCCTAGAGCCATTTAGAGACCTTCCTTTCCTGCTTTATTGTTTTCATCAGACTGACTGAAAATTAGGTGTGGCCACATATTTCTAAACAAATAAAGTCTTGTTGATTTCAAAATGTTGAAGTTTCGTTCAACCTCTATTTGCTGAGTCCCAGACAGAAGATATGCAATAAGGGATACTCCACCCCAAAAATGTTTTTTGTATCAAATCACCACCATCCGTAGACCAGAAAAACTTGACCTCTGTCCTCCTGGAATTGGCTCATGATCCCTACGACATGCAAGGATCATGTGACAGGAGACTTTTGTGCTTTGTTTGCCCTGTTGCCATTACATTTCAGCTGTTCAAATTTAAAAGTTGAGATTGAAATTATTGAACTTAAAAAAAGCAATTCGCAAAAACAGTCTTACCACAAGGACGACTACAGGTCAGTAGTACAGGAACTTTCCAGTAGCCTTGCTAACTTGAATACCATTACTTATTGTGCCTTAAAAGCCTGGATACTTGGGGTAGAGTGGTACTCAAAATTCACAGTTCGGTATGTACCTTGGTTTTGGCGCCATTGTATGGTTAGTTTTTGGTACAGCAGGGAAAACAAAGACTCTGACCTGTTGATAATACCCAAACTGGGCTGCAGCTTGTACTCATTTATACAGGGCAGGCCCAATGGACTGACTAGAATGCACACGTGAAGGCTAGCGGGGCTCAAGCACTTTGATGATGTGCATTAATTTAGTATTTTCTACGATAGAGTGTTGTCGCACATACGCAGTGATAAACACTATTATAGCATGCAGAACAACCTACTGCTCAACATCAGCAAAACCAAGACGCTGATTCTTGATTTTAGAAAAAGGGACGCAAAGACAGACAGCCATGTTTCCATCAATGGAGCTGAGATGAAGTGAACAGTGATAGGTTAATGGGAACCGGCATCACAGAGAACCTGACAGGGTCATCAGACATCTCCGACCTGTATAGAAAGCTCAGGAACAGTTGTATAGCTTGTGGAAACGTAAAAGGGATTCTGCAGCGGGTGAATAAAACCACCCAGAACATAATTGGTACCCATCTACCGAGCCTCAGTGATATTGGTGAGGTGAGGTGCCTGCGCAGAGCCCAAAGGGTATTAATAGACAATACCCACCCCAGCAACAGCCTGTTCACCCTGCTGCCGTCTGGCAAGAGATACACAAGTATCTGCTGTCATACCACCAGACTACAGAGTAGCTTCTTGCCTCAGGTTGTGAGACTGCTCAACTCATCCTTCGTTTGCCAACATAAGAAAATTGTTTGTTTTGTTTGTAGACGCTGCTGCTGATATAATTGAGAACAGAGTAGGCCTATTATGTTTTCTTTTGTGAAGATCTTTGTCACTGGTCCATGATTTCGTGGCAGTATTGTTTTTCGACATATGTTTCTTTGTGGTTGTAAATGTAACTTTCAACCTGATCAAAATGACAGGAAATCATAGAGACAGCCAAGACGAGAGACGCAAGCAGCAAACAGCCGTTTCTACGCGCCTACCTCTGTTGATTTTAGAGAATTGTTCATAAATTCAAAATATATTCAGCGCTCTGATAGTGCTACGTTCTTATGTGAGTGCCGTTTTAATAAACATATTCCTTGATTTTGGAAACAGCACTCTTATGTTGTTGTTCTTTGGCCTTTTCTGAGGATAGTGTATACATGATGGTTGAACAGTTAACAGTATTATTAATGGGCTGATATTGATACCAAAATAGGCTATATATTTGGGAGAAATCAAGCAATTCTTTGTAAAATCTGACATTCAACAACCCCATAATGTCCGAATGGGAATATCCTTTGTTTTATTACCACATTTTTTCACCATTGCGATGAATCGACCGTTGAATCAGGCCCCTCGATTGAATCGCGATTTTGAATCAGCAGGCCAACCTCTAATCCAATCCTGTTCCAGAAAGGTCTCTAGGCGGGACATTTTACAAAGGCTGAGTTTGTCCTTACATGCTGGTCTCAGATGAGGGCCCGACTTCCTCTTGATGCAACATCCAACTTTAGTTTCTGCAGAACTGAAACTGATCCCACACTAACCTCACAAGGACAAATCCTTTCGTAGAGGTGTTGATGAGTAATTAAAAACTCTGCTGTATCACGTGTTGGTGGGTTATGTAGGTATCGTTTCTTAGTTGCTTGTTGTTGCAGCCATTGTGATGAGGGTGCAAGGTAAGGATGCCCTTTAGTACTTCAGCTCTTCCCATGACAACTCATGTTGTCCAAGGACAACATGAGTTGTTGCAAGTTTTTGCAAGTGGGTGCTAAAGCCAGAAATTACAACAAGCCAGCTCCAACATGATCACACTTAATGTCAGCTGTTTGTCTGAATGGCTACATTGATAAAGCCGCAATTTGTGGCAATATTCAATAACAGACGATCCATCATGGTAGTGGTAGACCATAGCCTCAATAGACCATAACATGGTGTCAAAGGTACGCTTGGAAATGTATAGTTAGTAAATGAAGCGCACGCTGAAGCAGGTTAACATACTAATGCTACATAGCAGTGGCAGTGTTTTGGGGGTGGAATATTTTTATATGTTAAAAAAAATAACAGTGTGTGAAAAACCTCTTATGAGATGTCGGTGACGTTTGTATGATGTAGGTTGGCAACGAGACCACTCCCCTCTTCTCTGAGTTTATTCTACACAATCATTCCATCATAAATCAATCAGAAAGTCTAAAATATCTCAGTAGCGGCGGAGCAAGACTGTCCCACCATTGCGTGTTCGTACCTTTTATACAGAATGGCGAGGCGGAATAAGGACGCGACATTCTCGGGGGTAATGTCGGCTGTAATGACCAAAATACATTTTGCAGCTTTTACTGGCGCAGGGTTCCCATCCACATTAGAAAAACAATCCATTTTGTTTCACTGCATTTGCGGGAACAGTGGCAAAACACATTTGTCTCTACCTGATGATGCGCAGTGACTGGTGTGGTGATATCCTAACGTAACCCTGTCAGTGAAATTCTGAATTTGAATTTGACAATTCACATTTTATTTATGCGAATTGTTGAGCACATTAATATATAAATAAGTGGCTTTGTATATTCCTAAAGAAGAAAACATTTTTTTATTTAATCTGACTGTTTGGCACTACCTCTGCGGCCCACGAGACAGCGCTCTGAGGTTCCAGTGGGCTGCTCTAAATGATCCCTTTGTCAACGATTAAACAGTAAAGATTCTTCAAAAGAATATGATCCATTGTTCCACTCTCCTGTGGGAGCCTATAGTCTGTGCATTTTTTTATTGGTATTTCTCTGATTTTTATAACAGACATTGCCATATTGGCTGAACAGAGAATCATTCAAGATGAGGAAAGTCTTTTTTATTTTCTTAAGTATTTCTGTAGCTGTTTCAGAGTTTATAACTTATTTTGATTTAAAAAATGAATTCTTTATATAAAAAATCAGGCGAGACTTAAACATTGCTTTCCTATCTCAGTTAAATAAAATGTAACAAACAAATACATTGATATAAATGAACTGAATTGTTATGTATTATTAAAATAATAAATCGTACACCAGCAACTTTGTAAGATATCTTAAAAATGAACAGGAATTACAATTCAAGTGTTAACCATTTTAATGCAGCAACAACTTTGTAAAAAGTAAAACAGGAATTAAGATTCCAGAATATAATGTACATAGTATATTAAAATAGAGTTGAATTGAATAGATTGTCATTGGCATCGATACCCAGTTCAGGCTTTGGAGTTTGAATGAAGGGCATTCAAGCATGCATTATGGGAAATGTAGTGTTTCTGCAGCGTGACCCAGAGAAGGGACTTCTTTTGGTCTCTACTGCTTCAGTTTTGACCATTACTTTTGTTTAATCATTCTCGTATGAGTCTCTCTCATCTGAAGTTCTATACGCAATTGCTGGAATACTCTTTTAACGGAACCTTTTCGAAAGTGTTTGTTAATGATATGAAATAATGTAAAAAAAAAAAAAAAAAAAAGATATCCGCCAATATATCGAAGGGATTTTTTTTTCTTACTTTCAAACGTCACCTAACTCTGCCGCTTCCTGCTACGTCACCCTGACCGTCAAAAAGCGCCTCAGCCTAATGCGCAAACGTTAGCATGCCAACGCGCTAAAAACAAAGATGGCGAACATGGTATATGCCTGCTAAGCATGCTGATGTTAGCATTTAGCTCAAAGCACCGCTGTGGCCAAATACAGCCTCACATTGCTGCTAGCATGTTGAATTTGATCCCCTAAATGAAGAGAAACACATACCTGACCCTGACTTTAGAGAATGTCTTTTTTCTTCGGTCAGTCTGTCTGTCTGTCTTTCTGTCTAACGTGACTGTTTCCCTGTTAGCAGCAGCCTGTTGTTCTCGCTGGTAGCCTGGCTAAAGCACCTGGACTCTGAGATCAAAATGTCCCCAGTGAAGTGAAGAGATTGGAGTGTTTAACTTGGAGTGATTGTGTGTACTGCTAACTGTGCTCAGCTCCAGATGATTTACCCACCCGAGTTGTTCTGAGTTTCCCAAAAAAAAACAACAAAAGTGTGAACAAAGTGTACCACCACCAATGTGCTTTTGGGAATCCCAGAGCAGGTAGTCCAGTGGATGTACAAGTATGAAAATCTGATGGGATGTATTCAGATCAGGGGGGTTTGTGTCCGTCCACTGGACTAGTGCATCCTCCCTCCCCTAGACAGTTGGTGTCGGTGCCGCAGAGCGCCACCTCTTGGTGTCTGAGGGATATTGTGGCAACTGGTAGCTGATTTTCGTAACCAATATTCCTGTTTTGTCCTGTCTCTGTCCTGTCTGTCCATCTGTTTGTCCCTCCGTCCATCCGTCTGTCTGTCTATCTGTCTTTTTCTAACTTCCTCTTTTGGTCTAAACTATTTTACTTGGTTTGGGCTGGTTTTGTTTGGAGTTGTTTATCTCTCTTCTATTTTTTTTTTCTCCCCTCCCCCCGACTTTGTTTCATTTACAAATGCTTGTAACTGTAACAAATGTTTTCTATTTGCAATTTCTGATGTGCGATGCTGTCATAACACAAATGGACATATCATAACATTACTTTCTGTCATAACACAAATGCATTTCCATGCACATTCCAACTTTTTTTTTCTTTCTTTTTTGTTTTGTTTTATCATATCATGAAAACATTCCCGCTGACTGTTTCATTTGCTACTCTGAATGACCCTTCATAACTCCGCTCTGACCTTTGCCCTCTTACCTGTGCCTTGTCATCTTCACGTATAGCCACGGGTTATGAGAAGTCGCGCAGCCTCAATAATATCTCCGGGATGACGGGCGCCCCGCTGCGCCTCACCCCCATCATCAACTCCACCTTCGAGCCCTTCGAGCCGCCTGGCCTCAGGCGATGCCGCTCCCCCATCCCCTCCATCTTGTAGCATAGCTGACAGGGAGACACAAACAGCAAAACGCCAACAACAACAGCAACAATACAATATCGAATGTTTTCTTTCTTTCTTTCTTTTTTTCTGGGGAACATGCAAGGAAAGCATGAACATGGAAGGAGTGTCTCATGGACATTTGATTCATCCTAGCTGCTCTTTCATTACCATCACTCACATTTCCCTCTTGATAGAACCAACAAGGAACTAGCACTTGTCTCTTCTAGGCACCAGAAAGTCCTATTTTAAAACCACAGCGTATCTAAACCTTGCCGACTAAGCCGAGATAGACGCTTAAGCAAGTGTATTTGAAAATACACCAACACACCCTGACACACCTGCCTTACTAACAGGGATAGAGTCCAGGTTAGTTTAGACGGATATGATAGTTGAGTTAGTTTGCCTCTCGCTTTCCCTGTGCTACTTCTTGCCTGTATCTCAACACTGCACTCGCACTTCAATGTTAAGACTGACACTTAAGAGTAGCTATCAATAAAGACTATTCTAGTATTAAGCATCTGGATGCACACACACACACACACACACACACACACACACACACACACACACATTGACACTAACATATTACTGCAGCATGCATGTTTTCACTCATGAGAATCTTCAGAATAAGAACATACGGTATACCTTCAAGTAGTAAAAACAAAAACATGTTTTGTATACTTAAATTCAAATTCATATAAAAAAAAAAAAAGGAAATACCCCAAACCTCTGCAGCTTTTGAAAAAATCCTGTTGTGTTGCATTGAGACAGAACGACCTCTGTTACACATACATGCACACTTAGTCGGTTTGTTCTCCGTGCATCCCTTTAGTACAGGGAGAGAGGGAGGTCCATTAGATTCTACATCACCTCCATAACCAACAAATGACAATTAATGACTAATATAATGACAGCTGCAGCCTCCCCTCCTCTTCTTTTTCCCTGCTCCTCCTCTGGCCTCAGACTCCGCTTAGACCCTAAACACAACACTCAGAGGACTGCGGGAGGACTTGATGAAAAGTTATTTTTAATACCGTGGACAGCTGGGGAACAAGTGTCTCTGTCGGGGTTGGTCGCAGGGCATAGGACAGTGGTTCCCAACCTGGAACCCCTGAGGGGTTGCAAAAAAAAACACAGCAGTTGAGAGTTGATTTAAAAAAAAAAAAGGTAGCAAATTAGATCAAATGTGACTTGATATTTTATTTGTTTTTAAATCTTTGCGTTTTCCTCGTGAATTACTGGATACTTGTTACATTTATTGGCCTAAAAGTAGAGAAATTTCAATATATAGATTTAGAAGCAGCCTATATTATCAGCCTGTTTATCCACCATGTGTGAAAATGTACCTGCATTGCCAAATATCCCCAAAAGGTTGGGAATCACTTATTAAAAGGGGATTATAGGATGCTAGGGGAGCAGAGTGTTGGTACTACTAAGTTGGGGCTAGAAACATATTTTGTAAAATAAATAGACAAAAACAGCTATAGGAAAATAAAAATAAAAACTCTCTGTGAACATACGTAAACTTTGATCTTTAATGTCACAAAGCAGTAGGGTCTGATCTGGACCACACCATCACTCTCCATGCGCTCTCACAAAGGGCTTTCAACAAAAGGCTGATCTGCAAAGTTGGAAGAAAGGGATGATCCCTTCTCATTTCTCCTGCTCTTTCCTTCTCTTTACTTAGCTAAGGTTTAAAGGAACAGGAACAAGATAGGGGATTTGGTTTCTTTCAGAGAGGGAGATGAGAAGATTGATACCAGTCTCAGAGTCTGTGCGTAAAGTACTGAGCTGGAGTCGTGTGTGCAGTTAGCCTTCCTTAGCATAAAGACTGGTAGCAGGAGGAAACACCAAGTCAGATTCGGTTCGAAATAAATAAGTAAAGCGGAATAATCAACAAAGACAAAGGCCAATTTGTGGTTTTAGGTGGTGTCAACATACTACAAGTATGAAGAGGAACACACGGGGTGCAGGGACTGTGCTCACTTTCTGTGACTTTGTCGTCACATTGAGGTTGCCATGTTTGCTACCATCATACCTTCACAGTACAAACATATGCTCAACAACCTTATTATTTGGCAACGTTGGATACTCTTGTTTTCAAGACATTGCTTCAACTGATTACTGTCATCACACTCCACCCAAATGCACATCTTATTTGATTGGATGTATTTAAGCCAATGACAGTGTTCCACGTGTTCAGTGGACTGCAGGTAGAGCCACACACTCTTTTTCAGCAAGCATGGCCAAACGTCATCAACCTCGATTTGCTAAAAAATTCGAAAACTCTTGCGACACTCGCTACCTGACGACATATCCTAACCTTTACCATTCAAGGTCAATGCATAATTTCAACCATTTGAAGTTGATGCAAAAACCTTAACCATTTGAAGTCAATGTCTAGCCTCAACCATCTGATGTCAATGTAAAACTTTAACCTTTCAAGGTCAATGCCAAACATCAACCATTCGAGGTCAATGCCTAACCCCAACTACTCAAGCTCAATGCCTGGCCTCAACTATTCGAGGTCAACGCCAAACCTCAACCATTCAAGGTCAATGCCTAACCCCAACTACTCAAGCTCAGTGCCTGGCCTCAACTATTCGAGGTCAATGCCAAACCTCAACCATTCAAGGTCAATGCCTAACCCCAACTACTCAAGCTCAATGCCTGGCCTCAACTATTCAAGGTCAATGCCAAACCTCAACTATTCAAGGTCAATGCCTAACCTCAACCATTCAAGGTTAATGCCTAACCTCAACTATTTAAGTTCAATGCCTTACCCCAACCATCTCACAAGAGTTTCGCAAATCGAGGGTTACCATCTAGACATGACCCGTGAGGCAGTGTAAAGCACATTTTAATCTAATCTTTTAGTTTGTTGGTGTATTTTTGATCAGAGCCAGGCTAGCTGTTTCTCCCTGCTTCCAGTCTTTATGCTAAGCTAGGCTATCCGAATCCTGACTCCAGCTCCGTTGTTAGCGCACTGACAAGAGATTGACTTTCTTTTTCTCCCAACAGTCTCGGAAAGAAAAGCAAATGAGCATATTTCCAGAATTGTTGAACTATTCTTTTTAAGATGGCAGGGCAATTGACTTTCTCTTTATCGGGAAACAGTTTTGGGACATTGCAACTTAGCCTGAGTGTGAGAAGCGTGGTTTTCCTCAAGTCTGAGTTCATCCCACAACCATCACCACCACCACCGCCACCAACAGCGTTACTACTTGACTTGCACTGACTCCAGTGTGACTCAGCAGCCAGTGGCAATATTTTTAGTTTTTGGCTTCTCTTTCTTTCCCTGTTTTTGCCCCTCCTGAACCCCCCAACCCCCTGTCCCTCCCTCCTCCCCCTCCCCCCATCCTCTTCTGTCCGTCCACCTCTTCTATGTTTTTCGGCTACGGCTGCTCAGTAGGAGGCACTGTGAACGGCTACTGGAGCGACAGCCCGTGGTAGAGGAAGAGCGGACGTCAAGCGCCACAAGGGAAGAAGCGAGAGAACATGACAACAGAGACAGCATACAAACATAGAAATATGCAATGTAGATAAATGAGACTGTGGCGGTTGGACATTCGTGTTTCTGTTCACTTCTGTTGTATCTGGAGCACACACGCGTGTGCACATGGATGTTTGTGTGTGCATGAGTGTGTGTGTGTGTGTGTGTGTGTGTGTGTGTGTGTGTCCCCAGACCTGCATCTACCTCTCTACTAAGATGCACAACTTGGAAAAATACTTTTTTTTTCGCTCCTGGAAGACAGAAAGGAAGAAGTCATTCTTTCATTTTAGTTTTGATTTTTTTTTTTAATTAACAAGCTTTGTGTGATCACATGATGATGTCATCTTTTTGTCAGTGAGTGTACTTTTGTTTCTATCAATCTAAGGTTGTTGTTTTTTTTTCAAAATACAAGTGTTGGTTCCTTTTAGTTTTAAACTGTAATTTTCTGATGTTGCAGAAATGTTATTGATTCTTTTGAAAAACAACAATGTCAGACTTGTTCATTGTTTTAGACAGTAATCATGTGTCTGTTGGTTAAGTGTTTCCTAATCTCTTGTACTCATCTCGTGCTCTCACCTTCCTGCTCCCCACCAGAAAGTAACAAATAGCTGTCAGTCGGATGGAAATCATTCCCTCTGATTGGCATTAGATTCCCATAAGAGCACCATAGACTCCTTCTTCAATGTTCTGGACTCTGACGTATATATCTCCTTCCTGTTACTTTTTTTTGTTGCATTCAAGCTGGGAGTATTGGGGGGTTAGAGCTCCAAATGAGGAGACTTTGTCTGATGAGCATATTACTAGTAATTTAAAGAATTAGTTCAACATTTTGGGGAAAGCACACTATGTTATGAGCTGTAGCCAGGAAGCGATTGGCCTAGTTTAGATTCAAGACTTGAAGCAGGGGGGAAACAGCACACAACAAATGCACATTATATCATTTCGATTAACATGCATAGAACAAAAATTTGCTTTTTTTGTGTGCTCACCAAAAAATTGTAACAGCAACACATATCCCCATTTTGTATTTTTTTTTACAATTTACAACTTTTTATGTACAGAATAAATAAGAGAGAGCTTGTTCATTAAATGGGCTATAGAGGGGGCGATACACATTTTAGTTCCAGGCTAGCTGTTTCCCCCCTGCCTCCAGTCGTAATGCTAAACTAACGTAATTGCTTCCTTAGCTCATCTCACACTCAAAGGATGTGAATAAGTTGTTTTTTTCTTTCTTTTTTTTCACCCCCCAAAATGTCGAGCTGTCGCTTTAACATCATGTGACCCTGATTTGGGGTCACGCAGGGTTTTACTGTTTCCTGTTTATTCTCATGCTCTAGCCGGGCTTCACTATCCAGTCATTTTAAGCCCCAGTCCTGTTAGACACGCACACCACACCACACCACACCACACCACACCACACCACACCACACCACACACACCACACCCACACACACCACACCCACACACCCACACCCACACAAACATAGATGTAAACACACCCTCCAGTCTCTCTACTGAACCTGTCTATCGTTTCTGAACATTTCATCCTCTCCTCATCCTCCTCTCCCTTCCCCAACGTCCACTTGTCGCGAGTGCGTCTGCCGCTTCCCCAAAGGCCACTGCTGATTGGTCGCTTTTGTCACGGCGATTGTACATATGTAAAGTTTGCGTTGTATATGAATCTGCATGGGTTTCCATTGCAAGCAATAAGGATACTGATATGACTAATAATGTGAGGAGGTCTGATAGGGTTTTAGTCTCGAGCTTAATGAATGTGTATATATCGTTTAGACTACTAAGAGTGTGTATGGGTGTGTGTTAAGATGCATACATATGCACTAACAAAGCATGCAGGACAAAAAAATGTTCACCTCTTTGAATGCAAGAAGAGGGAGGACGGGCTGACATTATGCATGCCGAAATGCTACGATGCTATTGGTCGGAAGAGACCAAGTTAGGTACTGTAACGGGGCCGGGTGGGGGTGGGAAAGTTTATTTTTGCAGGACGGGGCGGGGTTAAGTTTCTAGTAGGTCTTGTATAGCTGCTTTCTTATCGAAACTTGAGAGACTTATGATAAGAGAAACATATTAACAATCGTAGCTTATGATACTTTTTTTTTTTCCTTCTTCTTCTTCTTCTTTATTTTTTTTGCTTCTCTTTTCACAGAGAACTGTTCTGAAAGCCCCGCGCTTATCAGATATATGCAAAAAGAAGCAGTAACTGTGAACTAACGCTATGACATGAAAAACAAATCCAGCTTCTTCCATCGTTGTCTCGACTCCTCTTCTGCAAGAGAGAGGAGAGAGAGACCGTTCTCCTCCCCCAAGATACCTCCTCACCAAAACTCCCCTCATTCTACCGCTTCTTCGTTATCCGTCTGTGACGTCATCCCGCCCCGCGTCATGCTTCATTTCCTTTTCCGTCCCGTTCTATTGTCTACGCTTGCATTTAAAGTGCGGTGGGTTCAAAAGAAGGATACCTCTGCAATGTGAGAATGCATTGATTCAACACGAGCTCCCAGCGAGGACGAGGATCAGGGCCGGATTAACCTGCCAGGGTTCCTTTGGGCACCACTGAGCCCCCTTTAGAGTGAACCCACTCCAACCCAGTCGCTACTTAAGTTTTGAATTAAATGGATTGAACGCAGATTTATTTAAGAATACTCACCGTGTCAGCATAATACGGTATCGCACCGGATATAAGATGACCTTGATTATAAAACACCATTTTGAAGACACAAAACCCTTTCTGGCTTATTTTTCAGACTAGTCCTATAGCCTATACTGTTAATCCAAGGAGGAGATAATCATCACCCTCTTCAAACCTGAAATACTTTCATTAAAGCAGAATATAAATCACGTGGCTCGTCTATCAGTCAGCATCGCACTGGTTCCCTCCACAAAAAGCCAGTGGGGTTTTTCCATCGGATTTTGGATTAATGCAGAAAATGAGCTCTGTGGCAATCATACGTTCATGACACGTACACGTTTTGTTCAGAAAGATAATCTTAACAAATGAACACCACTTGTATGATAAATGCAATCGGCGGATTTAAAAACGTTGAGTCACTTGTGAGCAAATGCCTTGTTTTAAAACACAAAAGCTTCAGAACTCACCAGAAGGGTATTTACTGACGTACTTTATGTCGTAGAACAAAACGGTAGAATTCTTTCAACTTGTGTTAAACACAGACCTCATTTCAGGAATCTACCCCAAAAAACCCATTGACTTTGAAAAGAGGGAAGTCCAAATGGAAAAATGCTAACTCATTTCCAGGTTTTAGGACTCATCCCTGCAGCACTCAATACCTTCCATTAAAAATGAAACACAATTGATGTTATGAATGCATAAATGTCTCATCCTCAAACTCCCACTTTTTCAAACGTAATGTCTTGTTTTATATTCTGGCCAATCCAGTATCAAATACAACATCAGGTCAAAAAACTAGAAGACCCCATTAAATGGTACCATTACATTGTGTTATGTAATTCCTGCTGAAAGAAGTCCATAGGCAGATTAATTTGACCGGACAGTCAAAAAAGCGAGGTCATTGAAAACCTTTTTCACGACTTACCATTTCAGTTTGCATGACGCTCAAACCGCTATCTCTAAAAGAGCGTTCCCATTGGACGATTGCACAGCAGTGCCAATGTCCAGTACAGTGCAGGAAGCAGCGTTTCCCTTAAAGCAAGATGGAAAGTAAGGGTGTCGGAGGTCGGGGTGGTGGATGGGCGTGCAGGAGACCAGAGTTCTGTCGAGTTCTGTCGTTGGTTAAAGCCTTAGCCAAGTTGCCACGGCCTCACCGAGGTCGTTATTTGCCACACATTTTTCGAACATTAGCCATAAACTATTTGCTGGATATTCTAGAAGGGGGAAACAATACAATATATAAAATCAAAAAATTGTAACCCAGGGTTTTCCTGGATCAATGTTCTTGTCGAGTCTGCGTTAGCGGCACATATTACCAAACAAATTTGCTGAGTCATTTTCGATTTTTTTTGTTGCCCCAAAAGATCTTTGAAGAAGTTGCAATGACTACCAAGTGAGAAACCACACTGCAGAGGCACCCTTCAAAATTAAAAATAATCATTTTAATCCTTAAATTTCTTAAGCTTCTGCCCCTCGTTGCCAATGTCCCTCCCCTCCCCATCCATTCACAACTCAGGTATCTCTTTCTCAACCCTCCCCCCTGTGCCCCAATGTTCCTGTCCACCCACAATTCCTTTAAGATGTACTGTATGTATGAAAAAAGGGAGAGATAAGAAACCTCTCTCTTCTGTCCCTGTGAATTCCATGTGCTCTGTTTTGTGGCTCTCTCCCTCTTCCCCCCTTTAAAAAAATGCTGTTTTGCTTTCCTTGTCCAACTGTGCTTCCTGTCTTCTCCTTGTGTGGTTTCTGCCCCGTCTCTCCGCCCTTTTCCGATAACCTTGTCTCTCTTTCTGAGAGACTTCATCCCCTCGACACACCATCCATCACCCCCACCCCACCCTGAAGTCTCTCACAGCAAAAACCAAAAAGGGAGTAAAATTGGAGCACCTTGGCATCGAAAAAAAAAAAAGTTTGGACAGACACTGGATTTCACCGAGGAGGAAGACAGGAATGGACATGTAGATGAATGAAAAAAAAAAAAGACTCCATGTAGCTCGGGAGGAGGGGGAAAAAAACAATGTGCTGTGAAATGATGTGTTCTGAGTGGATTGTCAGCCGAGCAGCGTCAGAGGGAGGAGATGGAGGAGGAAAAAGTTTGGGGAAGACAGAAAAGTATGGTGATGAGGAGGAGGAGGAGGAAAGAAAGAAAGAAAGAAAGAAAAGAAGCAAAATCGCTTCTCCATGTAAGAATGTGTACCTCACCGTTGTTCCCGTGCACCGTTTTGCTCCCTGTCGTCGTGTTTCCTCACTTTGTGTGTGATTCAGTGTTGGTGTGACATTTCCGTTTTCTGTGTGTTCCGTGTTGTGTGCCGCACTCTTGTTTCCTTACCTTTTTGTTTCTTCTTTTCTTTCGTGTGTGTACCACACCTGGGTCAAACAGCCTTCACAAACGCCAGCTGGTTTTATCCCACACAGGTGCCGAGGAATTGTCATCCGGGGCAAACACAAACTGCACCGGAGTGAAATGAATTAGGACTGAGCCGACCTGAGGCAGCTAAACCCTGACGGTCAAAGTGGGATGAAACAAAAAAGAAAAAAAAAGCTAAAAAGAAAATGTTATTTGGCCAAGGTCTGGTCTGTACATGTGCAGGACACACCAACTGAGATGTTCCACTCTTAGCTCTTGGTCTGGATTTCATGCCCAGTCCTGGTTGGCTGCAGTCCTCTGGTTTTGAGCTTTGAAATATATATATTTTGTTAATTTCGCCAAGTCTGTGACCTCGATGTCCTTCGGTCTCATCAGGCTTCTTAATTAGTGTCCAAAGATTTGTTATATCAGAGGACTGAGCAGCCCCCCGAGGACTTCTGCCGATTGTATCCGTGTGTGTGTGTGTGTGTGTGTGTGTGTGTGTGTGTGTGTGTGTGTGTGTGTGTGTGTGTGTGTGTGTGTGTGTGTGTGTGTGTGTGTGTGTGTGTGTGTGTGAGTGAGTGAGTGAGTGAGTTACAGACACGGCGAGAGAGGCGTTCGTGTGTCACGTTCGAGCTCTGTGTTCTTGGTGTTCCTGCATGTTGGCTGGGCCGGGCGAGCCTTGCAGTGGTGTCTTTTCTTTGCTTCGGTGGTGTGTTTGGCCCTTATCATTTCCCTTGCCTTGGTGTGCAGTATTATGCTGTTGGTGCTACAACTAGTTCACACTGAGCACCACTGGAACCTTAGAGTTTAGGGTTAGGAACACACGGTCGGCCATCGTAGAAGTCGTTCAATTTCTACATTCTTGCCACGACCCGAGAGGATTCTGTTTGGAAAGCAGCATTAAAGAAGGAAGGGTTTCTACAATGGCTAACACTGTCCATCTCAAGAGCCTCTTTCCCAACAGCATCTTTGGGATTAAATCTGTTGACGTTAAAGACAGACAATTGTTTGCTGCAACGCTAAAGGGCGATCACCAGTGATTGCAGTGACAGCACTAGGCTCCGTATTTAGTGTCTCATATGTCATGAATTAGACAGAAAAAAAAAAAGCTGCAGCTTAGTTCATAAAGAAGAAAAAAAATCTCAACTCACGGTCCACTTATCAGCTTTTCCTGTAGCTTTTGACCACATGTCACCGTCTTCATCTGCAGATGTCGTCATCTGTCATCATCAGCTGTCAGTGATGAGAGAAGCACTCAAATACCATGACAACAAATACTTTGTTTCAAGTGAAGGTCCTGTTACAGATAAGTGCACATAGAGTATCAAAAGTAAACGTACAAGTTCTGTCGAAGAAATTGTCCTTGACAGCCATATGAATAAATACATTATTTTACATTAGCGGTTCGTTATTAGTAATGCATCAAAGTTAGTTGTAGCTGGTCACGGTGGAGCTAGATAAGTAGTTTAACCCGGGGGTCAGGCCCATCTAAGGGGTGGTGAGATGATTAAATGTGATGAGTAATTCCCCTATACAGATCTATATTCTATTTTTTGGGACTTCTCTCGATATTTGCTTATTATTTATTATAATAAACCATCTGAACAGTTTAAAGGGGAAAGTCTCTTTTTGGTGGAACTTCTAACAACTCATCTGAAATATGTGATGAGTGGACCCCAACTCCTTAGAGATGCTCCTGTAACGGGCCACAAACCAAAACCAGCAGACTGTGAATCACTGGCTTAATCCTGACGTGTGGTCGAAAGCTCCAGAAAAAGATACTACTGCATAAAAGCCCAAAATCTAAGATGTATAGCAACAAACAAGTGATCTTTCCCCTTCCTGATGCTTTTGGGAAACAGGCCTATATCTAATGTGGTTCCACACTGGACCTCAGAAAGATATCAAGTCATTTTTTAAGAAATGGAAATCAAAACAAGCTGAAAATGTATTGGATGGTGGGTAAAGTAATTGTCAGTTTTGCTCATGTTGTGTACTTACAGTAAATCTCCTGGCCAACACTGACAGATCCGTGTTGAGTTGCACCAGGTGTTCAGGAATCCATCACTAAGTCTGAAGCCTTTCCTGAATTCGTAAATTACTAGTTTCAAACTGTCAAGTTCAAGTAAAATAAAAAATAAAATAAAATGTCTTCGCTCGTAAAAACTTTAGTGAGCTGTTGCTTGGAAACATCTATAATATAAACAGGAAGTCATCGTAGCATCACAAGCTAGCATAACTATAATAACATAGTTTTAGAGGCGCAAAAAATATATCTTTTATAAATGTAGGTATTTTATTTATTTATGCCCGCATACATGGATAATAATGTGTTTCAGAGTATTTGTACAGTAGACAATGAGTGAGAATATCTCACTACGCTAACTTAACCGACGCTATTCGCTCATTTAGCCAAACGTTATTAGCGTAGCGTTTGGTAACTTGAGATAGGTCGTGCTATTTTTGTGAACTGTAATTCAAAATTGTCACGGTACCTAAACCGTGACAATCATTATTATCAACGTATGTGTTACCTCTTTTACTCCCCACTCTAAACGGGTCATATATTAGCTTAGCTTAGCATAACGTCAGCTTTGTTGGTTGGTCCAGATAGCTACTCAACATTCACACCCAACAGTAAGTGGGTGTGAATGTTGAGTAACAACGTATCTCTAGGTAAGAACTAGTTATTGAGGCGAATCCAGTTTTAATAAAGTGATGCATTAAACTCAATTTAATAAAACACGTTAGAACTAGGCTACGTCGGATTTTACCAACAGCTGGTGCAACTGGCTCAGCAGATGAATTATTACAAAATCAAAGAAAACAATACTTTACCCACCAGCATCTGTCCACTGACTTACAGAATGTGTGAAATGGGCTTTGACCTTGAACTGCACCAGACCTGGATGTTACTAAATAAGCTGACACTTCAAATTTGAAACAAAACAACTGTTTGGAAATCATTACAAAATGCTTCATCTGAAATATCTAAACCCTTTCTCATCTACAACATGGTGTTTTCTAATGAATCATAATGTTTTGATGAAGTTTTCGCGAGCTGTACAAAAAAACATCTTGAATTATTGAATGGGCTTTCATCAAACGTTATGCCATGGTCTGGTGTCTGAGGGTCAGGAGTCATGACTTATTTATTGGAACTCCTCAGTAAATTCTCTTTTCTTTCTTCCCTTTCAGTGCTGAGTTTCTAACCCCCCCTCCTCCCCCTCCCCTTCCCCCTCCACCTCCCCCTCCCCCCACTTTCCTCTACGAGAAGAGGAAAAACAATAAAACGTTGAAAGCGCTGCTCCTCCATCTCCCCCGACGGGATTCACTGTAGAAACCGGGGAGGGAGATAGAGAGAAAGAGAAAGGACGACGACGAGCGGTGGAAATCATCACTGGCGCACTCTGAACTGAACATTTTCATCACCCGTGTGACACATTCATATGCAACCTCGCCGGCGATCCCAAATGAATTGGAAGGGGTCACGATCACATATAAGCTATTTTTAAAGATGGGAGCAAAAAAAAGAAAAAAAGAAAAAAAAACAATCCCGCCTCTTTTGAACTGATTTCCAGAGCAAACCCCAGCATGGATGCTCCCCTATGACAGACATGGATTTGGAGACCATGTGACGAGGACGCCCTCTATTTTACTCGTGTTGTTGCTGTACTCTTTTTATTTCAAGAAGCTTCATCCGCAGCTGTTGATTCCCAGTTGGATGCCTCATTATTTTGGCACTCAAAGCACTATGCAAGGTGACGGGTGGTCCATCGTGATGTCTAACAGCTCCCGGCGGAGCGCGATCCGGTGTCGGCGCTAATCTCTGCTGAGCTTACAGGACCTCTAACAAGCGGGCTGAAATCTACTCATACATATCAGAAAAACATCAGCCACATCACACGTACATTTGACATGAGCCTGTATTTGATATCGTCCGAATCTTTCCAGAGACAGTTGACGTCTTTGGGGTCTCAACGTTCAACGGATGGGTTTGAATGGTGAGATGTCGGCAAACGTCAAAGAGCCGGTTTTCATCCACCTGGTGATGGAACTAACCCAAAGACACACATGGATGGGCGAACCTGGACGAGACACCCGGCCGTGACATCTGCCGGCTGAAAAGCGAAGATGTGACTGACCCTCTTTCTCACTCTCTTTCCCTCTCGAGTGTTTACGGTATCTGGACCCCCCTCCCCCCTCAGCCCCCTGCATCTCAGCACCACTGCTGCTCCTCCTCTTTAGCGAAACTGCATGGCATGAACGAAACCAATTAAAACCAGAAGAAAGACAGCCAAAAACACAATGGATGGATTAAAAAAAAAAGGGGGGGGTTTGGGGGGAGAGAGAACGGACGGAGTCCATGAGAGAAACCATCTCTTTTTTTTTCTTCTTTTTTTTTCACGCAGCAATGTCAATGCAAAGTCATCACCACCCACTTTTTAACCCCCCACCCCTCCTAAACTGGCTGCTAATACTTGCAAAACAGCATCTCATGCAGCGAACTGCTTTCTCAGAAGGCATGATGGATGAGGAGGAGCCCCCTCCCCCTCTGAGGGAAAGACGAAGGGGGGGAAGGAGATTTCTGCAGACCATACACTCTATACCTCTGGGGATGTGGGGCGAGAAGATTGAGGCTTTTTAAAGAAAGCAGGTATTCAGCAGGAGCGGGAGAACATCTTGGAGAAACTATTCTAGGGACAAAAAAAAAAAAAAAAAAAATGGCAACGATTGCAAATTAGAAATGCATTTTTATGACATTGTTTACCAGCATGAATATTCTGCATGACTTCTGCAAGCCATTCTGATCTCCCCCATGAATAACAGGGCTAGAAATTGAGAATTTAAATGTGAAAACTTAACAAAAATTATGTTATATGCAACAAATTAAAACAAATGTAGGATTATGTTTAAAAAAAAAAGAAAAAAAAAAAGGATTTTCTCAATTTTTCTTTATATGATAAAACACAAATGATTAAGAAAAAAAGGGTTGCGACATCTATCCTGTTTTATTTTCTTCACAAGAAAATCTTAGGAGCCCCACCCCACCCTAACCCCTCTAAAATCCAAGAAGACTCCTCCCAACTACTGCAAGTATTTATTCTGCTACAACAAGTTTGTCTACTATTTCAACTTCTCACCCGACTGCTACTCTGCTTCTTCTTCCTCCTCCTCTTCTCTTTCTTCTTCCTCTTGTAGCCTTTTACCAGAACCCTTATCAGAAACTCTCTCCAATGGCAGCTGTGTGTGTCCGTCTCACAATGTGGACCCAGGACTATCAAACTGAGCTTGTACTGGACTCTGCCGTCTGCTCAGAGATGTCGTTGATCCGCGCATTTAAATTGAAAATGTCTGTTGCCCCATTCTTTTGGGTATCTTTCTTGACCTTGATATCCAAGGCAACGCCACGCTCTCAAGGTAAGAAGGGCTATCGGAAGTCTCGGGTCAAGGACATGTAAGGAAAAGTTACAGTTGAAGTTTGTGACAATAATCCAGGCAGGTCTGAAAAGGTGCAAGATGGCTGCTTATCATCCAGGGCTGTTATTCCACTGTCTGAGGGAAATGTATTGCCAGGGTTAGAATTAGAATTAATTCATGTTGTATGGGGTAACGGTTGAGATTATCAGAATATTCTGTATGTACCAATGAAGTAGGAACAAACACAGGGCCATAGACAGGATGTCAGAAGAGCCAAATTCCAAATCCCCTCAGCTCAACTATATCCACATTTTATGTAATCATACAATTTTGAATTGAAAAGAAAACCAAAGAGTTCCGCGCAGAAGTCAAACAGACATTCAAGAAAGTGCAAGAACCTTTTTCAAAATTACGGCCTAAAAACAATCAAATTGAGTCCAATAATGTCAGAATCAGCCTTAAAATCATAGACTTTAAACTAATATCCTAATTTCATGTCAAATACTTGACATGCAATGACCTCGGACCTGACCGAGCACAAGGAGAGACAATGTATAGTTCATGAGATTCAAACTGATGTCATCTGCAATGTTTGCTCCAGTAGCTTTTTCATGGTTTAGCTTTTCCAAATCTGCCCTTTGACTCTTTAACTTGTGTATTGAAAGTAAAGTTCCCATTTCAATTTCAAATTTGTATAGGATTAAAATCTTCTTGGCTGATAATACCGACTTTATTGATGGGCTCTACATGTGTTACGAATGTGAGTTTACAATCACACCATATCTTATCAGGGTCAGAACTGAAATTGGAAGACACAGGCTGGTAAATGAAGGGAGTGAAAACTCAGCGAAGACAGGCCAAGGTTAAACCTACAGAGTGGAGGCTTTCCTGCGTATTATCCTCGAACGTGACCCGATTTGAAAAACGTAAGTTATTGGATGGTGAGAACGTACGCAATGACACCAAAAGAAGACGTGCAGATGTTTAGCGCTCAGCTCAGCATTAATGAGTGAACAACAGCTCCTGTTCATGGTGGTTCCCCCATGGGTGAGAGGCAGCCATCTTGGCTCTATGTGTTCAGATGGGTTTGGCCGAGTACCCGTGTCATCAGGAGAAAGGACGCTCTGCTAGGCTTTGGGGAGGAAAAGTATTTTCTCAAAATCTCTGGACAGTTTTAGAAAATGTAGATAAATAGAGGGAAATACGCAGAGAATTAAAATGCCTATAAAAGGCGGCAGAAGCATTGAGAGTGGACTGAAAGCGAAGCGCTGGACAGATCTGTTATCACAAAAAAAACTGTAGATTGTGCTGGTAATTGTCATTTTTTTTGTCTTCTCGTGTCTTTATTTTGAATCTCATGTGAGAATAATGTTTATTTTTGATGATGTTTTATTCATGCCATTTGCTCTTTATTGATAGGTATTTTGGTTGATGAGACCATTTATGTTTATGTGGGCACACCACAACATTGTTTTGAAACTTTGTAGGCACGGATGGATTACTGAGCACAGGCCGAGGGTCCCGAGGGTTAAAGGGCCCCCCGGGCAAGAACCTCTGTTTGATGTGACTGAAACAATTACTACAAACGGCCCCAAAACGACCACAATGTGACTCAAAATGACTACAAAGAGGAGCATAACAAGAACAGACACAAAACAACAACAAACAGACACAAAACAACAACAAACAGACACAAAACAACAACAAACAGACACAAAACAACAACAAACAGACACAAAACAACCATTGAGTGACTCAAAATGACTTCAAAGAGAAACAAAACAACAACAAACAGACACAAAACAACCATTGAGTGACTCAAAATGACTACAAAGAGAAACAAAACAACAATAAACAGATTAAAAACAACTGACAGACGCAAAGCTAACACAAAGTGACTCAAAGTGACTACAAAGTTAAGCAAAACAACAACAAAGAGCTGACCACAAAGGCACTCTAAACTACTTTGCAAGCAAAATGTCTACAAAGAGACACTAAACAACTACAAAGAGACAAAGAAGCGAGAGACATGCAGAATGACTGCAAAGAGATGCAAAACTACTTAAAGGAGATGCAAAATGACTACAAGGAGACTCAAAAACTACCACAAAGCAACCGAAAAGACACTCATACACAGAGAATCTTTCCGTCTCTGGGCTTTTTACACTTGTGCCCGGGGCCCATTGTCGCGTAGTCCATCCATGTGTGCAGATTTTCCTTTTTGTGGCCGACATACAGTAGGACTTGTTCCCTTATTTGATCTCTGAAGCTACTGAATAACAGAAAACAGACATTTGATGAGCAGACATATCTGCGTTCTCCTGCTTTTGCCAAACTCATCAGCCAGAGAGGTTCATCAGTCGTACTTGACGCTTTTCAATAAGGGCTACCGAGCTAAAATAGTCTACCCTTGGGATTTGTGGACACACAAAATATGTTTCCATGTACCATGACGTGTTCAACCACTGTCACGTTGCTGGGCTGCTAGGGGACAACATTTTCTGCAAAAGAGCTACATCCTTTGTGTTGAAATGAATTATTGGAATTGGCAATTCAATCCCCCGTCTGGTTACAAATTTGGTTTGCACTACATTGTGCATTATGTACTGTCTGGTATCCATACTCTGTTAAAAATGACTGTATGTTGTCACACTCCACAGCAGAAAAAAAATCATTGTGAGTTTTTTGGACATACACACTATTCTCTGTATCATTTTAGGGTCTAAAGTCTTGACAAATTACATGGGGCCAAAACTCGAATAGAAAACAGGGCCTATCTCAGGTATACACTGTATCAGAAATCTGAGAGGTGGAATGTTGAGATATTATGATGCTGCAGTATGTACTTTCAGGAAAGTTTCAAGTTTCAAATAATAGTTTCGAATGAACATTGTGATCCTTTCAGTGGATCCCGACAACGCTACTTGAAGCGTGGAAGTAAATCTTTCTGTATTTTGGTCTATACTGTGTCCAACTGTCCTTCCACACTGCACTAGGCCTCATTGCTTCCAGGGTGTTCTTCTTTTTTGATGTGGTACTGTATGTGACAGGAATCAGTCCTGATGTTTCATATCACTTGTCTTCTTAAAGGTTTAAAGTACAGCTTCAGAAATGTCAAAAATAATAATAGCCTACCATGTACAGTACTGTAGCTATACCAAGGTGAACGCAACTTCCTTCAGTGTCCTAAATTGTTTTGGTTTTATATTGCTTTTCACCATTCCTTTACATGTCATATATTTTGACCTGTTTTGTAAAACATGCAATTATGATGAATTATGATCATGAAGAATATGATTACGATAAACGCTTTCGTATTCAAGCATGCAGTGAACATAAAGATAGCTGTTTATGTGTCTCAGATAGGGTTTAGGGGGTTTAGTCAGGGGGGCAAATGTGGCCATTATAGATAAGAGAGAAAGAAGACTTTTAACCAGGTCATACACCTGCCTCTGCAGAGTGAACACCTACAAGGTGACTTCTACCATGGCCCTCACCCCTCACTGTAGATGTAAAACGTAAAAGTGTTCCAGCAATAAAAAAGCATACGTAATTGAGCCAACAATGTTAATAGACAATATTGCCAAACAAAATTGCCCATAATTATTTATGTCGCAAAAACTTTTACATGCTGTGAAAGTGATACATAAATGTATTGATCATCCATAATGTTGGGAGTCTTGTGAGAGGCAGAATAAAAAAAGCAAGGGCTGGCTCATACCATTCCCATAATGCAACATAATAGTGCTGCTGCCAGGTGAACTCAGTAGTTTGCAACGTAGACTTGGTTAACAGTAGTCATTCCCAAACAATTTGGTGTAATGCAAGTGTAATGAAGACTAATTCTGTTAAGACTGAGCTGATTGGCTAAGACCTCACGGAAGCCCAGATGGTCCAACCAGAAACTCCCCTGGGTTTTTGTCACGCGGCGTGTCTACAAGCACAACAATTGGAAAATAATTTATTGACATTGAAAGGTTGAGAAATCCTCTGGTGCCCCACTGAAATGACCTTTGTTGCCCATTTTGAGAATACTTAGCTGCCAGAGCAAAGGTAGTCAATGTCTCCAATGGCTTGTTTGAGATGCTTCAATGGTTCATGGGATATGGGTACATTGGCCCACTCCTCTCCCCCCATACATTTCCAAAGGCATGTTGCTTCAGAAACCAACCTAAATTATTCATGAAAGAGACCTGTATGGCTGTAGGAGGAGAAGAAGAAGAAGAAGAAGAAGAAGAAGAAGGAGTGATGGCTGCGCAGTTCTAGACAGTCAAATAGAAACCTTGATTATTCCACTGTAGTGTAGTGGGGACAGAGCAATAATGGTATAGGGTCTTTTTTTTTAAGGCTTTGGTTCCGTGTGCGTACGAGTGTGTCCAAGAATGTGTATGTTTGTCTCTATAAATGACTCGTGTGCAAGAAAGGAAGCATGCTGTGTAAACTGAGCTAAGCCACACCCCTGTGAGAAGACTGACATCTGAGCTAACCAATAGTGCAACTTTACTTGAAACCCAAACGACGACCAAACATATCAGGACAAGATGCTTCGGAGCGTCTCTGCCCACCATCACCCTACCCCCACCCCACCTCCATTCAATGCTGAGTGGAGTTTTAGAGGCCAACGTACACGTGTTTCAAAAGCCCGGAGCAATCGGATTGGTTGGTGGTGCATAAAAAAACGAGTCAGAAATAGTTTCTGAAAAGCTCTCTGTGGGTATAGACTTGAGTTAAAATGGTCTCAGCTAGCTGATTTTGGCCCAGCTCTGCTAGCCCACGCTGTGTGCACACTTAGCTAGCCTAAAATCATACATTTTAGGCTAAATACAATCAGGCTTCTAAGTGGAGCTAATAATATTTTGTCATACTATTTCTTTCCAAGTTGAAGAATGAACTTTAATGCTCTGTTTCAGATTGAAGCTAGCAAGTTGGGCTCTGAAACTCCAGTCTGCGTTTCTTGCAGCAACCTCTCCTTCTCTCCATCCCATGATCCTCACCCCTCTCTCTCTCTCTCTGTCCTTCCCTCCTCTTCCTCCTCCCCTCCTCCTCCTCCTCCTCCTTCAGTTATTTTGAGGAAGAAGCTTCTTTTTGCATCCCTTGTTCTTGTGTTTTTATATCCTATTTTTTTTGTTTTTGTTGGAGATGAATTCTAAATGCATGCGTGGGAAACTTTAAAATGATGACTTAACCGAACTACGAATGGTCATGTGAAGGGAAGCCTCTCCTCCGTCGGGGGAAAAAAAAGTTTTTTCCCCTCTTCCTTTCTCTGTCAGGTTAGGAGATGCGGTGACACACTCATTCACTTTATTTTCTTCTTTTTTTTTTATTCTCGTGCTTCTTTTCATGCAGGCAGGGGCATTCTTCAAACAGCCACTTTTCACAGGGCAGCAGACTGTGATGTGATCACTTTCTAGAGGCAGACGGGCTCAGTTTCATGAGTCCAATCATGGTTTTCCAGAGGATTCCCAGCAACGGTGTCGAGGCTTTGGTGCTTTTTTGGGGGGGGAAATCACTTCTTCACCATTTCAGAACATATCCTATGCATATTTTTGGCTCATCTTTCTCTTTATTTAATTTTTTAACAACTTTTCACTGAATCATGGATGCTGAGGTCGTGGAAAACATGCCTCTCTCCAATTGTCCGTTCAGGTCAAACAAATCCGTTATCACCACTCATTTCAGGATTTTCGTTCCTATCTTGTGCTCATTTTGCTGTGCCTTCTCTTTGCATTTTCCTTTCTTTTCTTTTTACAAACAGGAAAACACATCATGCTGAAAGCAGCTGTTTGGACAGTCCTTAGATAGACACGGTGGGCTCCATTTCACTCTTGGCCAATTGATTGATTAGTCCGTTGATCAATTGATGTGTTGGTGGTCCACAACAGGGATTAATATTTGGTGTGTGTCGACCGGAAAGAGGCAGAGAAACGAAGAAGGACGTCAGACACCAGAGGCTTCCCTCCATTAATGAATGGGGTTTATGCTATAAATACTGATGCTGGATATTATTTTATTGTCACTACACTGGAGAGAGAAAAATAAAATAAAAAGAATAAAGAACTGTATAAAATATATTTCAATGGAATGTTTATTATTTACCTTTTCTATTTTTGAAACATGTAAAGAACAAAAAAGGTGAAACTGTAACAATTCAACAGCATTTGTGAAAAAGAGACTTATAAAAACAGTTCTGTTGTTAAAATGTATGAAGGTTTGACTGTGAATGCTGATTTACCTGAGCAACTCTTCTCCTTTACTGATAGGATAAATAAAAACCAGATGAATACTAAAAAAAAAGAAAAAAAATCACAAAACTACTGGGGAAAAGCAAACAAATTCAGTTTAAAGAGAAAACATAGAAAACTTAATAAAAACATTAAAAGCTTATGCCAAAACTTTCCATTTGTGTCCTCTGCCTTTTTTTTTTTTTTTACTTGTTTGCTTTACAGCTTTGATCAATTTCACAGTGAGGCAGTTCATATTTCACTTTATAGTGTACATTATGAGTTTTGTTTTTACTATACTTGAGTGTTTTCATTTTATGCTACTTTATACTTCAACTCCACTACATTTCAGAGGGGGATATTGTACTTTTTACTGCACCACATTTATTTGATAACTTATTACTTTGCAGATGAAGATTTTAAAAACCGGTGGGTATATGAAATACAAGTGCATGTTTTAGCTTACAGTAAATTAAACCACCCAACAGTATAGAAAATGGATAGAATGAGATGAGTTGTGTTGGCCAGATGTGTCTGCAACGAGCACTGCTGTTTTGTGTGATTGAATGAATACCACCCACACTTCACACGCAGGCAAAACCAAATGAAAAGCACCAGGCTGTCTGAGCCGAGTGTGTGCTGGTAGTTCCGTTAGCTCTGTTAGCAGTTAGCCGAACGCACCGCACACAGCAGTAAAAGTGAGTGATCTAACGACCGCCGATGGCCACAACTGATGGGCTGTAAAGCGTCGTGAAACTCACAATTCATTCAAACTAAGGTCAAGACTTTGCTGACGGATCGCGTGATCCTCCTGGCGGGGATTAATAATTAATAGTTGGTAAAACTCAGCCTCGCACGCTAAATCTAGGAATGCCCTTAAATGCTGTTCTTTCTTGAACAATATGCTCAATGTATATGCATATTAGCGACAGGTATCTTGCGATCAAAGATTTGTGTGCGTCACTCCACAGTTGCAGACATTTCTTTTTCAATGCGCGTGAAGCCATATGGGATAACCTGGGAGATACAGGCCGCCACCCAGTAGGGAAAGCTGGAAGGGGATTGTCTGATTTCAAGCAGATGAGGAATTCCCCCACCTGTGTTGGAGCAGTGGATAGCAAGCACATGGTGATCAAGGCAGGGGCCTCCAGCGGATCCCTGTTATAAGGGATCTCCCTCAATCTTGTTTCTTGCTGTGTATACATGCTCAATATCAGTAGAGCGGCGACAGTGCTCACTTTTATTGTTCTGGATGGTGTGTTTGGATAACCGCTGATGAAAGTACATACATAAAACTATCAGTACATACACAAAACTACCAGTACATACACTAAACTACATACACTAAACGACCAGTACATACACTAAACTACCAGTACATACACTAAACTACATACACTAAACTACCAGTACACATACTAAACTACAGATACATACACTAAACTACCAGTACATACACTAAACTACCAGTACATACACTAAACTACCAGTACATACACTAAACTACATGTACATACACTAAACTACCAGTACATACACTACTTTGCCTTGCTAACCTGCCAGACGGCTTGGTCATTTTAAATTGTGATTCAGATAAAAGGATGATCTATTTCTAGAACTTATGTAGTAGCAGTGTATGCTGCACAATTACAATCATCCTTCATTATACTTTATCCAGAGCAGACGTGATTATGACCATTTAACAGCTAACCACACATAAAACCATTTGTACACTGCAGATCAATTATTATATACATCTGACACTGACCTGAACTCTGGATATGAACAAAACAACTATCTCATGACATGATTAAGAAAGGCACATACGTTTGTTTCCTTTGTGTGTTAACTGTTTATGAAAAAGTAATATTTAATAAAGTGCATTTATTTTTGACGAAATGGGGGAAATCTATTTTTATCTTTTTCTTTAAACATGTACAAGAGAAATAATAAAAAAAAACATCCGTTTAGAACTCCGCATCCTCTGTATAAAAACAAAAACAACACAAATTAACTGATTAATCATGAAAATTCTGGTTCACTCTCTGTGTTAGATTGTCGCCCAGACATTTATTGTAATGGTTCCAAATTCAGCGCCACAGTGTTGGCTTCATAAATAATATTGTGAATTTGAAATTCCAAATATTTTTTCTGCTTCAAAGGCAATCTTTGCAGGGACGTGGAGCCGGCTTTTGGGGGAAAGCTCATCCTTCGAGGGGTGTGTGCGGGCTTGTTTTTGAGTTTGAATAAAGTGTGGTTTATGATGCTTTAGTTTAGTTAGTTGTACTTTTATTGTTTTCTTTAGATGTGTTTGGCTAACTGCTAACAGCTAACGGAAGTACCAGAACACGCACTGCTGTGCCTCTCCACGGGCAGTCAGCTTTGCGAGTTGAATTTAGTTTTTCAAGATTATCTGAAATGCCTCGTGACGGCTTTCAGCCGATTGCCTGGATGCATCTCCACCTATTTATGAGATTGAATTAAGTGTTTTACGACCTTACAGCCCGATAGGGTCCAGTTAGCCAGTTGTAGGTTGTATCATTCAATCACAAAATACAGCAGTGGTTGTTACAGACACACCTGACGGAGTTTTGCCCTCGACTTAGTGCCCCAGTTCAATACGTGACTTAAACACTTTGGGAATAGCGATGATACACAAATGTTCTAATGGATTATATTTTCATAAAACATGCCTCATTGACTCATTTCAGAAGATTTGTTTATTAACTTTGAACAGTTCTCTTAAAGCACAGTAAAAATATATATATTAAATATTTGAACGAATAACAATAGAACCACTTATTCAACATAAAATATAACATTGAAATCAGTGATTTGATCTACCGTCGTCAACAACCTAATCACTTGTGGGATGGACTGAAATTAGATGTGGATAGTTTCATGTTTATGATCTAGGTACCTCAGTTAATTCAGTCTGGCTGATTTGAGGCCTCGGGCATGTTTGAGGAAGTCGGCCTCTCCTTAACGAAATGTTCCAGAAAACCAAGAGCGTTCATGAATTTTTCATTTCCTTTTAATTCAACTCTTTGTCTCCCTGTCCGATTTCCTCTCCTTAATGTATTTGTCTCTCAAGTATTTCCATTTCCTCCGAGCCCCGTCCTTTGTAAATACGATGCAGTGAGGAGCTAACGCTTGTTAAGTTATGCATGTTGTACATCGTTGCACATATTACAGACTGACAGGACGTTACAGTTGATCGTCTTTATACTTATTGTTTGTATACTTTTTGTTGTTACTATTAATGAGGGAAAATAACATCAACGATTGCTGGGCACCAAAAATGTTTAGCCTTGCAAGCACACGTTAGAGCAACAAGCTAACTGCTAGCGCAACTGTTACGAGTAAAGTTAACGTAAAAACAGTGTAACAACAACTCTTCACTTTGCGGCAGGTTGACGAGGAAGATTACCCATCATTCATTGCGCCTCGTCCGAGTGCTAGCATGGGGCTATGCTAGCCAAACCAATATTCAAGTTCTGTGTAACTTCAATGTTTAAACAAACGTAAAGGTTAGCTACAATGGAGCCAGGTCTCCATTAACTCACAAGTCATTAACAGTGGAAAGGCCGCTATGGAGGCAGGAGGTCTATCCAAAATTAAAATAATCATAACTTGCAGAATATTCAATCGTCTTCCGTGCGGTTTGGTTTGTCACAAACAAAAGGTTTTAAAGTTGTTTAATTGAAAATACTTATTTTCATAGTTAAATACTTTAACTTGTGTAGACAGTAACAGCAATAGTTCTATGGTAAATGGTAAATAGACTGTACTTGTATAGCACCAGTCTTCTGACCACTCACCGCTCTTTAACACTACATGTCATCATTCATACACTGATGGGAGGAGCTACCATGCAAGTTGCCTCCTGCCATCAGAATCCTGCTGGTCTTCTGAATGTAAGATGACCTGCTCTAACACTCAGCCACAGTTACTCTTCTATATGAAAATTTAAATGAACTTACCCTAGTATAATAAAAGCATATAATAATATATATAATAAAAAGTATATTCTTTTTTTTTTACTGCATAAAATGGTCTCCATGATGTCATTTTATTCAAAATTGGGAAATATATGCTTATTTATTTTTACGTCACTCGTTATGTAACAAATATATATATATTTAGAGGCAAGTGAGAAAAATAATTCTGGTGATCCAAGTCTGATCTAAATGACTTTAATGAAGTGTATCAAAGCTCCCTTTTTCCATCTGTGAGGCATTTGTTGTTGTAATAATAATTTTGTCCACAAGAGGATGACCGATGTGTAAAAGCTTTTGCACTGAAATTTGAGAACATGTTGCAAACTGAATATGACTATTTGTGGAATTGTGACCATCCCAGATTATGGAAAAATATGGAACATTTATGTTTGGAGCTTGGGTAGTCGTCCATATGTGAGGATGTACACAAAAAGCATATATATATATATATATATATATATATATATATATATATATATATATATATATATTCATTCTCACATCATTTTTTTACAGTAAAGTGAGACCATTATTCTTGTCCTACACCCCCCTCTAGTGGACACACACAGCACATCACTCTCGTTTTGGTGGTGAATTCACATCCTAATCTTTACATTTTATTGTGAGTTTGAATTCTACATATTGTGTTATAAATATGCATAATGACTGCCCTCTGATGGGAACCCGGCTATTGCAATTGAATTTAGCTATTAGCTGATACCCCCTCCAACACCCCCACCCCCACCCCTGGGAACGTGACACCCATTTTGTAATACTGCAAATATGTAGACATTGCAATACTTCCATCAGTGGAAGTATTGCAATATAATAAGTGACTATTACGCAAGTACAAAAAAAGAAAAAAAAATGAGACTGGCTGGTCACAAAAACAACGCTTCTATATCTATCTACACGAATTAACGCTAGCTCGTTCAGGTAGCCACAGGTTGCTAGCTCCGCCTCTCACCAGTGCTCATCCAATCAAAAGACGTGCCCGTGCTGACGTCATTGTACACCTGCATGCTGGCCCCGGTGTCGCCAACTCGAAATCTGATTGGTTAACACCACAGTTTAGATTCCGTTAGCTTTAAGCTACAGACGCCAGCACTGTTGATTCTGAAGGCCTAAGGGCAGAGTTATTGGACCCTAGCAAACCATGACGGCTGAAATCTGATTGGATTAAAGCTCTAACGTAAAGGCCAGCCCTCCGCTCTCCACCTGAGGCTGGAAGCAGCGCAACCAAGAGAAAAGCTATGAAATGAAGAGAATAGACTATGGGGAATAATTTAATGCATATTTGTGGAAAAAATATATTAAAATAAAATTTATATTCTGATGATGTTTAGGCCAGCAGAGAAGGCCTTGCTGGCCCTGACGGCCCGCTATTGAGTCCCGCCCACAGGAAATGCGAGCAAGGAGGCGAGGAAGAGACACGAGGAGAGAAGGAGTTGAGTCAACTGGCGTTTAACAAATGAGACCGACTGGCTCATTTTAAAGTGATGTCAATTAAAATACGCCGTGTGGCACAGCTGCAGTATCTGTCTATTGTTTCATTATGCCACTGGTTGTTTTTAATACGGTGGCCCTAAGGGGTCAAAACACAACAACATTCAGCAAAAAGAAAACACGACTACAACGTGCAGACCGGAAAAGGTATTGGACAAATATTCCTACATTAGTAGCTTACTGTTCTTTTTTAACAAAAAGGAAAACCTGCAAATATATCTGACATGTAATAAGTACCCAGGAAATATCTGGGGTGTTCATCCTTTCTCCATTTACACCGAGTTGAATTCCATTTTTAACTCCACGTTAACCTCAGTTCATCCCGGTTTCATTCAGGTTTAATTCTGGTTTATTTCAAATTTAATGCTGGTTTAATCCTAGTTTAAATCCAGTTCATATCAGGTTTAATCCTTAAATTTAAATTTACTTCCTGTTTGTGTTTACATTATTTATGTTGTTTTACTGACTGAATCTTTTTCAGATTTTTAATGGTATATATTTACCAAATAAAAGACAGAAAATAGCAGGGCAAGTGAAGCAGGTAACAAAAACAAAAGCTCAAGAAGTATTTCCTGTGCTGTGGCACAGTTAGTGCATATCTTACAGGTTGTTTTTTTATTTCTTTTTTTATTGCTAACACACTTAAATGGCACATGAAGCATATTTAATAAAACTGGCACTCTGTGAGCAAAACCTCAGCTCTAGTCTCCAAAAACACATTTTCTCTCGAATTCAGCTTGGCCATTCAAAGAGCCACTCCCGTGGACCGATTGGCCGATAACCGTGTCACCTGACCAAACACCTGACGGCCTCCTCATCAATCAGGACGTGAGCACTATGAAAAAGAGTCCCTGGAACAATGGAAGCCAACAAAGCAGCTTCACAAACGTGTGATTGTAATGCTTTCTTTTTGTTAATATTCTGTTGAAAATGTGCTCTGATCTGATTTTTAGAGCAAAATGGACCTTTTTGGAAATGCATTGGTGTATTTATGTAGGGAGAAAGAAATGTATTTCAATGGTGTTCGGTACCTTTGCAGGGACAATGCACACTAATCAACAGTAAAACTGTAAGTGAGCTAGAGTTAGCCAGAGAGGCTAATTTTCATCTGCTGTCCCCGGCCAGATTTTCTGAAGGAAATTAAGATTCATCAATAATCAGACAGTAACGTATATACAAAACCAATTCACATATCAGAAAAAGAAAAGTGTACCTACAGAATAAGCACATATATAATACTGAGGCACATAACATACATCAACACTGAACAAGACGAAATAAGCAGGCAGGACAGACAGTACATTAATGCTGCTCACCTGATTGGCAACAAGCCGTGCCTTCAGGCTGTTTGAATGTTCTGTACGTGTTTTTTATGCGTATGTGTGATGGCAGAGCATTCCACGAGTTTGCTGAAGTCAGAAAAAAATGCAGATTTGCTAAAAGAGCCTGATCTATGTGAAACGCACAATCATCTCTTGAAGCAGATCTAGTGTGGCTGCTACTTTGAGTGCGTTGTTTAATAAAAAATGACTGTATAATTCTGAATCAAGTGTTTCATTTTGCAAAAGATCTGAGGGGTTCCGCTACTTATGTGTGTGCTCGTGTGAATTGTGTGCAGTGGCTTTGACAAGTGAGCCCTGTTGTCAAAATTGTGCTTCAGCAATTGTAATAACCTGGAACAAGGAATGGTTGTTCTTGGTCAAAAAGTCATATTTTTATTATATATAAATTTGTATTCACTATGAGAGTATTTAATTGTAAAGTTATGCAACTTTGATAATGTTAAGGAAATTCACTTGTTTAGTTAAGCTGGTAAAGTACAAATAGAAAAAAGATCATTTGTACTTCTCCACACGGGGTCGCTGTTTGGTCACATGACTGAACACAGACCAATCCCTTCTTCATGCCGTCCTTTCAGAAGACTCCTTATGACATTTGAATGCAAATATTTTATGCCCTCTGAAAATCATTGAGGCCAACATGGACGCTTAAACTCCCCACTGAGAGTAAAACGTCCTCCAGGTGGGTAAATCAGTGAGCCGGGTTTAGTGCAGCTTGACACTATGTCCAATTTAAACATAACCCAATACAAAATATTCAATTTTACTGACTGAACACTTCTACAGGTCTACATTAGCCTTTTACAGTAAGTAGTGGTTTCAGTTTGTCACTTCTGCTCTGTTATTTTACATAATGATGGTGCATTACATTGTACATGTAATGCAACACACACACACACACACACACACACACACACACACACATATATATATATATATATATATATATATATTATTTTATTTTTTTCTGTGGCAGACTTCTAAAACATGTTATCACTTCAAAATGATTTTGATAATCAACAAGTTCAAACTTAGGAAAAGTCTTGACGTATCAAGGTGATAAAGCGTTTGAGGCATTAGAAACTACGTAGACCCAGTTTTGCCTTTTTAATGTTGGGGGGGGGGATCTTAAGGGGGAGGTAGCAGGTCAAAAGCATGTGCCACTGAGAAGTGGTACCATGGTGATGTATCATGTTGTTCTAGTGATAAATCTGAAATAAAAATATATTCATTCATTATTGAAATAGATTGTGAACATGTAAACGGGCTTTGAACATTATGATAGAAATAGATGAGGGGCATCCCCATGTTTTTTTTTATGTCTCATAAGTCGTTGCTGCAATTCTTGGGTTGATACCATGTGTTGCACAGATTTGGTGCTAAATTAAAAAAAATGTTGACTGCTGGAGAATTGATAAAAATAGAAAATTCCTCCAAAATACCACATTAAGGAAAAAGGTCCTGCCGTGATTTAGTATCAAAAACGTTTGACATTCAAAGATTTTCTTTTCTCGGATGGCGAGCACTTCTGTTCAGGAGAGTTCTCAGAGCCCCCGAGACCAAGGTCTCTATAGTTTGTGGTTGTAAAGTTTCATGAGGCTGGGATCATCCTAGAGGTCACAACAGGTCATTTTATACAGTGACATCATGTTTTAAAAAATGGTTTTGTGATGTGAAATGACTATGCGGACAAATATCAACACATATGATTACTATTGGGCTCATTGGATCCACAAGAGTCTCAGCCTTCCAGTCAAACCCAATTGATGCAAACCCAAGACATGTATGCAGAAACATTCAAAAACTGAATTTTTAGAATAGTCATGCCAGTTTTCCCTACGCACAATGTTAAGTTTGGAGCATCATTCAGCCCCCAACAAGCTAGCATGACATGTTTGGGACCAATGGATTCATCGCGCCGTCGAGTGTCATTTCATTGATATCAGTATAATTGATAACAGTATCTTCCCTTTAGCTTCAAAACTGAGGCAGCTACAGCTACAGCCTCCGAAAGCAGCACCGGCGATCCCTTGGGTCTCAGAGGGGCTCCAGGGCTCCAGGACCCCGCAACGTTAGGTTGATCAGAAAACCTGAACGATTGATGTAAAAGGTTTTTTTTTGTGCTTTTGTTGGTGTAAGATACCATTGATGTTTCAGATGTCACGTACAAACAGTACAAATACAGAGCAGGGTAATCTGGACCACATTTTGCTCGTTGACTCATTACATAACTGGTTCAGACTATTCTGCCATGAACCAGCCTTGGTTAAATATACAGGATACAGTGTGTGTGTGTGTGTGTGTGTGTGTGTGTGTGTGTGTGTGTGTGTGTGTGTGTGTGTGTGTGTGTGTGTGTGTTTCTGTATGTGTGTGCAGTCAACTGTTGTAACAGACTGAGGTCAATAGCACTTTGCTGCAGACTCAAAACTTTTTTGTACTTTATTGACGCATCACAGGTTGTGTGGACTATAAAAATAAATATATTTTACTTGGGTAAGCACCTCAGTGACCGTAGGCGCTTGTCACAGACACACACAATACAAAATCTTCAGACTTCAAGAAAACCCCGTCACCTCCACTTACGTACTGTAGATCTTTAATGAATACATGTTCAACACACAATAAATAAAAGTAATAAGTTTGCCCTCTGTATGATGTACGCTCATTAAATGCCAAAATGCAATATTTACGATAATTTGACTATTTCGTGGCGCTTACAACGGCGAGTAGGTTTTAGTCCGCGCTGTCTCGTTTAAATTCCTTCTCGTTTAAATTCCCTCTGCACAAGAGATAGCTAAACTGCTGCATGTGAAATAATAGTCGAGATTGAGAAATGCACCAGTAAGCCCAGTTGTTTATTTAATTAGCTTAGCTTATGGCTAAGCTAATTAGCTTAATTGTTTCCATGGAGAATATGAACAGGCAACCAGTCGTGCTGTCTTGTAATTTAATTTTGTAGGCTATTACAAAAATTGTCAAACTGATGGACTTTTGGACAGATACGACCTTCAACGCATCACAGCAATGTGAGCTAGCTTTAAGATGAAAACAAAGACATGTGGGTAGATTTGTAGGCATGTCAAAAAGTAATTTAAATATGTATTTTGTAAAATTACACATTTATGGCTAATTGACTTGACACACCCACCTAGCTCGAAACCAACTAGCTAAGGCTAACCAGGCTAACAAGCCAGGCGATATGCTGCTCTGTGTTGCTAGCCGGCTAACGTTAACCCTGTGGTCTTGTTGCTCCCAGTTGCCGGTTGGTCCCGGTTCTAACAGATGAATAAAACAATACTGACGTTAGAATTTCCCGCATCTTATAGTTCCTGATATCCTGTTAAAAAACAGATCATCTAGACTTGGAAGTGTACAAATTGTAAAGCCCTCTGAGGCAAATTTGTCATTTTGGGCTATACAAAATAAATTTAATTGAAATTAACCAGCGTACAATTAAACGCATATCAAGTGACTCAAATTAGCTCAGGTGACACCTAGCAGACAGCTAGCGTCTATGGCAGCACCCACCTTTTATTCAAAGCGGCCACGCCCTTAGTTATGTATAACTTTTAAACGGGTGAGTCATATAAAAATGTAGCTCATGTACAGTTGTCATAAATGCTGTAGAGACAAAAAAACATTTTGTACCAGACTGTACTTTTTTTTTTTTTTATTCTGCTGTAAAAGTTTTAGCATGGGTGTCTATGGGTATCGACTCGCTTTTGGAGCCATCCTCAAGTGCCTATTCGATCAAATTTCAGCTTTTGGCACTTTGCTTTGGCTTCATTTTTTCAGCCTTGGAAGTTGCTGCTTGGGATGAACCAAACAGTGACAGCTCTTCGGGGGCTACGCCCATACTCATAGAATCTGTGGTTGCAATATGTAACTAATGTTCAGACACGCACTGCGTGATAACTGAAGTCCCTACAAACACACCTCTGCCAAAGTCCCTGCATTGACCCTTGTGCTGTAGTTAGAAGCTATGCCACACACATTATACAAGTTGTTATATAACTAGACCTTTGAATCCGCCCACTCCACTGAGTTCCAGATTAACGAGTTCACAATTCTGTCTGATATCGGGCAAATAAAACTCAGTGTCTGAATGGACACCTTGCACTGTTCATGGCCACAAATGAGGACAGAAGATAAATTACTTTCAGGACAATTTATTTTCCAAACATTTCTTTATAAAAAAATAGAAGTCCTCTATTGTGAACAGTTCACTTCAAATATACAATAGAATACACTTCACATGACTGGGTCACATGTATCTGCAAACACACACAGTGAATCACTGTATCAGTCATATAAGTGATTATCAATATACAGCTAGTTTCATACAGAGTCAAATACACTCACAGCAGTTTGGACCCGTTACAGGTCTTCAACAACAAACTGATTAAGGGGCAGTCCACACTTATCAAAGCAGATTAATGGGTAACCATTACTGTCTACAGAAGACAAGTTTACATAACTCTTTGACATTGTTACAGTTCCTGCTAAACTCTAACTCTCAGTAACTGTGCAGCAATTCAATCAAAGACTTACCTAGTTAATTTGTACAAGATATGCAAAAGTAAAACAACACAAGTTTGCATTGTATTCCCCGGACTCATTCACTCCAACAGTCAACACATTCTCTGCCAACTTGTCAAATACCGCCGCTTGGCATGTGGCCCTTCACTCTTTGAACTATGGTACCCCTCAAGCGTCAGCTTTGGACCTGCCATGAAAGGCTTGTCGGTTCCTGTTTGTTACATGCATACGTTCTCCTTTACTTGGTTTGGCTTCGTGAAAGATTGGGATTTGGGTTAAAATAAGTATTTTGACTACTTAACTTTTGTTATGTAACGGGCGTTAGTTAAGAACAGAGTGACGTTAAAAAAAGAGTAGAATGAAATAAGTCAACGTTGCCTCGGTTTCACACGGGACACCAACAGCGGTCTCCTGGGTGAAAGTCCTGCCCTACGCAGACTTTCTCGCTCTTTATCACTAGCACTGACAGTCTAATAATGATGTGGATGGGTTTACATTGGAGTTAGTTGAAAGTCCTGTGGTTCTCATACAGTCGCTAAAGGGGGCGTCGGCATCAGACGCCGAGGGTCACACCAAAGCTTTGATATTTGACGAGTTGGACGTGAGAACGGTTGAAACATCAGGCACACAAAAGATGAAATGTTCTGTTTCTTGAAGCAAAAAGAAGAAGAAGAAAAAAAAAAACTTCTCCGTCAATGTGGACAAGAACTTACTATCTCTGAGGAAAAATATTCCTCTGGCACTTTCAAAAACTAATTGGCTGAGAAGAAAAAATAGCTAAAAATAACTTCATTAGAAGTAATCAGCAAAACGGGTCGCTAATGTTTGGGTGACTTGTTTTCACAAATCCCAATCCCAATGTTGGTCGGACAATGTCCACAATAAGATATTTTCTTCAAATTGTTCAGCCCTACCATGAACTCGTTTCACCTCTCCGTCTCGCTCCGGCTTTCTGGATTTCCACCACTGCGTCTTTGACTATCCGCTATCTATAAATGTCAACCTCGTCCTTCTCTTCCTCTATCTAAACCACACGTGTAAAGAGAAGAAGAGGGAGGTACAGGAGGAAGACGCTCGCTGCAATCCAGGAAGTTCCCAGACAACCAGGACGCAGGTGCTCCGTCTTGTTTTTGGATCTCCTCGGACACTTTTGGTCACCTCGGCTCCCGTCCACCGCCGGGGGAATAGTTCTGGTCCCACAACGCGCCCCGTCTCTTGACGGACATTTTTTTTTCATGGTCAGCTTGTGAGGGTTTGTGGCAGAAGTCGTGTCACAGGTCATGACCGAATCACTTGGATGCGCGGTACACGGCAAGGTCCAGTGGCTCCTTGGAGGGAACGCACCAATCGTCCGCCTCCAAACTCAGCTTGTAGTGACGCAAAGCGGTCTTGTTGAAAACTGGCAACCTCTCCACCGATTCCGAAGACAACGCCTAGAGACGGATACAGAGACTAGACGATCAGGGATGCTACAGCGATAACAAGCAAATGAAGCTAACAAGGTTAACTATTCGACTCAAACTTTGTTTTTCGGTTGTTGTTTTTTTTGGTCCTGAAACCAAAATCAGCCAGTGCAGTCGTGTTTACAGTAAAGACTTCCATACATGTACGTGATGAATTATATTGACATTTAGAGAATAGGGCCCTGATCAAGCGATATGCTGGTGCATGAATGTGTGTGGTAACAGTAGATTACCTTCAGGTATATGACCGCGTCAGTGCCATGACCCTCCATGGAGTAGAGCTGCAAGTCTCCCTGGAAGTAGCGAGTGTAGAGGCGAGAGATGGGCAGACCATAGCCAAACCCTGCCTGCACACACACACATATACACATGTTAGCTCATGTATTAATATTGCGGTTGATTGTGTGTGAGTGTGTGTGTGTGTGTGTGTGTGTGTGAGCTGCTCACCAGTGGGGCTCTGTGCTTGTCTTCTATGGAGGGCCTGGGAGCCGTGGAGTACATGTAGCTGAACAGACGCTCCGTCTTCCTGAAGGGGACGCCGCCTCCTCTGTCACTCATCTGGGGAGGGACGGAGATCGCAGATACGTTAAAAGGATAGTTCGGGTATTTTGAAGTTCGGTTGTACGAGGTACTCGTCCATGGTCAGTGTATTATCTTCAGCGAACGGCGGTTGGCACGTACCAGCACGGGAGCTAAGCACTGTACCGCCGCGGACAGGGACAGCAGCAAAACACATTGTAGCCACCTCAGTTTAAGTCTACGCGATATTTAGAATATTTTCACCGCTTTGTCTTCCCGTCAGTCTCACCTTCAGTTTGGTTCGCCGTCAGGCATTGTTCTAAATATAGCACACACACACTTCAACTGATATGGATTTCTTTAGGTGTCTAAAATACTTTTTCTGTTGCTGTCCCCGTCCAGGGCAGTACAATGATTTGCTCTGAATACAAAATTACGAAAAAACTCTTCTTATCTTGTTAGTATAAAACAGAGCAGGGTAACCTGATACAGGTCTGTGAGTGTGTGTGTGTGTGTGTGTGTGTGGGTGTGTGTTTGTAACTCCACCCTTAACAACCATATCCAGTTTTTCCATGTCATGCAATTAGGGCAAACAAGGTAGGTATCAAATCGTGCGTGAAGGTAATGCTGTCTAAATATGGATGGATGATGTGCCAGGAGCCAATGGGGTCAATAAATATGCTTGGTATCTTGGACGGATGATGATTCTTTGATGATAATGAGGCTTTATGGGGTTTATGTAACCTAATTAAGCAGCTGAACAGAGATCAGTCAGTAACAAGAACATTGGGGCAAAGGTTGAGAATGCTTTAATAATGGGGAGAAAAAAAAAACATTAGTTCTACTCTTTCTTTCAATAGCTATTTCAACAATCATCACATAATCACCTTTGGCATACTTACTATTAGTGGGGCTGTAGTACAGGGAGGATTACTGTGTTTTTTTGGAGTTAAGAAGTTTTAGTTGAGCCAACTCTGTTTCTATTCTTGGTTTGAGAATTTGGGGCATTCAAGTAACACCTTCCCTGTTCTTTCAACCTGTGACTTTGCTGAAAGCTTAGTAAATGTTGCATTCATGTGTGCTGATGCATTCTGGGGTTTTATGAATGGTATCTGCTCGCCTTGCTCTCAGTAGGGCTTAAGTCTAAGCAGTGCAGCAGAAGTACAGTACAAAAGTGTGATTGGAGGGAATGGAGATACATCGTCAGCATATTGCAGAAGCTGCAATTGGTCTGCTCACGTCACGTTTTGATGTGAATTTTAAAGGCTTATGACGACTTAAGCGTTACATCTGTATTTAGTAGAGTCACTCACCTGGATTGACAGGTCCTCTCCACCAAGAGCAACCATGACTTTGATGGGTGGGATGGTCCTGCTGGCCTCGTGGTTCTCAATGGTTGCCCTCATGGCGTTCTACAGAGAGGAAACAGGAAGGCTTGGGACCACACTTTTGGAATATTAATTAATTTATGGATCAATTTAGCTACTATGGTGCAGTATTTGGGACCCAAACACAACTTAGTGTGCAGTTCATGGTTTGTGCTAAGCTAACATTAGCAGTCATTCGTTTGTTTTCGCCTAGCAACAATAAGAGAAGGGCAAACGGTAAAAAATACATCACATTTTTCAACCTGCAAAACACGCTCTGCTGCATTATGGGAAATGTAGGATCCAGTGGATATGGAGTTTGACCCAATCAATGGACTAAAAGTCACTGTAGCTCTGCTGCTACAATTTTATAAAATAAAAATAAAAAATCTGTCCCCAAGTCCTTCAACTTTATGAAACTGCAATATTAGTTATACTCCCATACTACTGTATAGAGTATAACATATATCGTGCAGATGTAGAGTGTCATTTGTTACCTTGAAGAGTTCAAAGAGCATGTGGTACAGGTGAGATGGGATGTACGAGATGTGGATGGGCTCTTTGTTGCTGTTGGCTAGGGGAGGAAAACAACAGTCAACGCCTAAACACACATACACACACATTAGCCATGAAAAAAAATGCGAGTGTGTGTTTTGGTCGCAGTGTTTTTGTGTGTGCGTCTCACCATTCATCTGCCTCAGCTCCAGCTCTGGTGCTCCTAGGTAATACTGCTCACACAGCAACTTAGCGCTCTCATAGGCATCTAGAGAGTGACAGGAGGAAAAAGAAGGGGAAAAAAAGAGATGAAGAGATGTGATATATACAGGGTCATCATCAGTACACACATCCTGGCTGATAGGTGTGTTGGATAACAACCAGCTGAGAACCCACGCTGCCACGGGGAGAACCTGAAAACTCCTCACAGAAGGCTCGTCTGGCCCTAGATAGTGAAATAGTGAATAGTAAAAGCAATGCTGACCCGAAGAGAACACAAAAATGAATCTTTTTTTAAATGCACTTTTCTACTATATAGTATATATACTATATACTAAGTATATATACTTATAGTTAGGGCTGGCTCAGGCTTATAGTTAGGGCATGGCTCAGGCTTATAGTTAGGGCATGGCTCAGGTTTATAGTTAGGACATGGCTCAGGTTTATAGTTAGGGCTGGCTCAGGCTTATAGTTAGGGCTGGCTCAGGTTTATAGTTAGGACATGGCTCAGGTTTATAGTTAGGGCTGGCTCAGGTTTATAGTTAGGGCATGGCTCAGGTTTATAGATAGGGCTGGCTCAGGCTTATAGTTAGGGCATGGCTCAGGCTTATAGTTAGGGCATGGCTCAGGTTTATAGTTAGGACATGGCTCAGGTTTATAGTTAGGGCTGGCTCAGGTTTATAGTTAGGGCTGGCTCAGGTTTATAGTTAGGGCATGGCTCAGGCTTATAGTTAAGGCTGGCTCAGGTTTATAGTTATGGCATTACTAACTCTACTTCTTCCCCAGAGTCTTTGTGCTTTCTCTCCCACAGGTTTCCATGGATCGTGGTTATATCTGGACCCTGGTCCTGCCTGTTGCCGGACCCTACTTGACACCTACTGCTACTATTATCAGCCCTATTTATATTATTATTACGGCTGCTGTGCATCTTTGTCTCTCTCTCCCCTTCCCTCCCTCCCTCCCTCTGCCCAACCAGTTGAGGCAGATGGCCGTCCACCCAGAGCCGGTTCTGCTAAAGGTTCTACCCGTTAAAAGGGGAGTTCTTTTCCCTGCCACTGCTGCTCGTGGGGGAATGTTAGGTCTCTGTAAATTACAGAGCGCGGTCTAGAACTGCTCTATAGGGGAAGTGTCTGAAGCAAGATAACATCTGTTATGATATGATGCCACGTAAATAAAACTGACTTGACTTGTCATGAGAACATCATGGTATTAGGGTCAAGAGTCAGCTGATATAAACCTAATTACCATGGTTCAAAACCACCTGTGACTCCCCTCTCTCTCTCTCCCCCCTCTTACCTCGCACAACTTCTGTCACGTCACATATGGAGTCGATACAGCCAATGGTGTTGGGGTGGGCGGGGTTTGTGTTGCCATTGAAGACAAGCGCTGCAAGAGAGTCGAGAAGGAGGAAATAGTTGTAATTCAAGAACGACTACCGTAACTCGTAGTAGTTAGTTATAAGTGTGGTTATAACAGGTTGACACGAGCAGCAACTCCAGTGTCCGAACCAGCTGGAAGTGTGCGTTTCATTTTGTGTGTGTGTGTGTGTGTGTGTGTGTGTGTGGCCACTCACTGTGCTGGTTGATGAGCATGCGGATGGAGATGCGGCTGGTGTAGAAGCGGTCCAGGAAGTACTGGATGTTGTGGTCGGTAACGGCGTCCTGTCGGTCGAAAGCGTCTTTGTACTCGATGATCCCCTGAGCCATGGTGGGGACCACCTCGTTGTGCCGGTTCCTGATGGACTCCAAGACCTCCACGAACCTGGGATCAGCAGCCGACGGGAGAGAAGAGGGGAGGAAAGAGGACGAGGACGAGGACCGGACAGAGGGGAGAGGACGAAGGCAGAGATTAGGTTAAAGTTGAGTGAAAGGTTCCCCTGTCCAGGTTTGTCCCCCCGTTCTGCTCTTGTTTTGCTACACTCACATCTCAAGGACTCGGTGGTCATCGGGGCTCTTGTCCAGAAAGTCCAGGATCTCCATCAGGCTCTGGGTGTACCTGAGAGAACACAAACCCCAGCAGAGAGTCACTGGCTATCCAGCAGCGAGGAGACAGCGGTGGCTCGACACACACATGTGAACACATTAACCCCCCCACACCCCCACCCGCAGCCTGGAGGCATTAGCTGTACATTCCTCTGGGCGAGCAAGACAGAAAAACAGAGGGAGAGAGAGGGGGGGGGGGGGGAGGGAAGGAGAGGAGAGGGAAGGAGAGGAGAGGGGGGAAACAGACGGGACGTAAACACCACCATTCATCACCGACCCTGACGCATGATTGTGTGTTGATGTGATTCAAATAAAACTCCAACGTGACTATGATTCCCGGAGATGACCCCCACCCTCAGAGAGAGACGGCAAAAAAATAACTGCGTGAATGAATCTACTGCATCTCAAAATATAAACATGAAATCACACAACTCGACACTGCCAGATCGTGTCGGTTTTTAAAAGTTTTTTAAACTTCCCAAAGAATGGCAACTTCATGAGCCCACAGCAACGAGGTCAAAGGTCAGAGGTCACAGGATAAATACATCCAGAGTGTCAGATGCCGCCTTGCGGAATTACGGCTTCACAGGAAGAGAATGTTCCGGCGTTTTTCTACTTTCTGATGGATGACGCTGACAGCGTGACTGTGCGCCTCGAAAGGGAGGCGGCTGATCGGAACGCGCTGTTCCTCTCAGCTGCAACAACAAGTGGGCGGGGCGAGGAGACAGAAGAAGAGGAAGAAGAAGAGAGGCGGGGGTTAGAGGGGGAACTGGGACAAAGTTCAGCCGCCGCCTCACCCCCTCCTCCTCTCTGTGCTTTGTAATGTAATATCTGATAATATCCTGGCCCCGCTGTGCACTGTTGGCCTGCCTCTGCAGAAGAAGTGCTTATGAAAGTGCTTAGGTAGCGTTTCACAGACGCTCTGTGTAACTGAAGACATGGAAACAGTCTGCAAAGGTGGAACGTCACATGTACTTTTGTTACTTGTACATTTATTATACTCCTTAGAGTTCCTTTTGGAGAAAGAAACGTCAGGGAACAATATTTTTACTTGAGTAGGATGTTCTATGACTTTTGTGTACCTATTAAATATTTATTTAGTTATTTGCACTATTGTTTTGTTTTCAACGTACAGAACATTTTATATATATATATATATATATATATATATACATATATATATATATAATAAAGCACCAATGACTAACATTATAATAAAAAAATTATATATAGTATATATATTGACATTTAGTTATTTATATTATTTATTATTTGCATTATACCATAGGTCATATATTATTATGTAAACACTATGTTTCTCTGAGCTACTAGTCCTCGTCACAGTCCCGTCTACCCTTGACCTTTTTTTGTCCAGCTTAGTCTTCCGTAAACAAGTTGTTGAATCCCATTCTCTGTGAATCAGTGCGGACCCTTGAGTGACAGGCCCTGTCTGTGCCTCACCAGCTGTGGAGCATCTGGACCGAGGGCGTGGCCAGCAGCCGGTCTGGCAGCACCTCGATCTCCTTCATGATGTTGGACAAACGGACCGGGAGCTCCTGTCGCAGGAAGACGAAGGACGTGCGCTCGCAGGCGTTGGTGGAACCTGGAGCACAAACGGGGGACGGGGGGGGGGATGAGTGTACAGTATACCCCAACCTCACATTCAATACACCTTAAGAGAACCTCTAATCTAGGCCACTGACGTAAACGTGGATACGACCCTGATACAGGAACAGAACCTCTCCTTCCAGGTGGGACTTGTCTTTTTGATTTAGCTGTTTAGTAAAATACTAATGATATTGCTGGGGACGGCTGAAATAACATTTAAATTTATGACACGATTTTTTTTTTTAAATAATAATAATAATAATAATAAAAAGCCCCTCCCCTGCTCCTCCACAACGTCAGACTGCTCTACCTTCAGTCTAAAGAAAACGCTATTCTTTTAGTCATTTGCGTCCAGTCCCTAACGGAAGTCATCGTCATCATCATCATCATTATCATCATCATCATTATCATCATCATCATTATCATCACCATGAACTGCATGAACATGAGCAGCAGCAGCAATGTCCCCACTGGGGACCACCATGGCCTCACTAGACATGTGCATACACAAAGATATGAATCAAACAAACAAGACGACAACATGAGGTCTCAATTGGTGCAAATGTCTGAGACAGAGCGCATCCTTTCTCCTTCACAAACAAACAAACAAACAAACAAACAGACAAACGGGAGCACTCACCGAAGTCCAGGAACTGCTTCATGGAGAGGGGCGAGGGGGAGAACTTGGAGAAGTGGTCGACGTGTTTGGGCACGTTGGCCCGCACCGCCGTCTTCACCAGAGACTGGACGAACCTCATTCTACCCGCCATCCTCAGCAACAAAGCACCGGGTCAACGTAGAGGATATGAAAACGAGATGAATACAAAATGAATTCCTTTGAGTGACAGTTGGCGGGCGAAGCCGAGGAGACCGGGAGATGCTGGCGTTTACAGTCTGCGGGGCAGCGCGTGGAGCTCTTACTTAATAGATGAGCTCAGCCAATGGGAGAGCGCGAGGCAGGAATCCCACCTACTTGTGCTCTGAAGGTAGTAAACAAGGGGGCGGGCGGGGCACGCGCGCGCGTGCTGGGTGACCGTGTTTCAACCGTAACGTTTTTTTTTTCCATCCGATAAAAACAGCTCCCGGGTGGAAAGATGCGACCGCGTGTCTTGCTGACGTCACGTCCACACAAACACGAGCAGCTGTGGCTGTGGGTCAACGGCAGCCTGTTGACCGGAGCTCAGCTTCACTTTATATGGTGTGTGTTTGTTGGGACTCGTGTTCCATTTAGATTTTTATTGGCATACACAACAAACATATTAACACGTTTTTTTTTTTTTTTTTATGGAAACAAAGGATATTGGGGAGTAACATGAATATATATCAATAATTCAGTATATTTCTGGTTCTCTTGGCTATCCTTGTGCGCAACTTCAGAGATGGGTTAAAAAATATTTTACATATATATATTTTTGAATTCTTGAAAAAACATACAGAACGGCAATACGTGTTGTGAAACAAACTTCTGGGTTGTTGTTGTTGTTATTGTTGTTTTTTACTCAAATGTAATGGTATTTCTGGTAGTTGTAACTTTTTCATCATCCTACTACTTCATTATATGAATAATTTCTGTCATATGCATTGAATGTGTTATAACTCTGTTATGCTGTTCATTCTGTACACATGACATCTATTGTACTTCTGTCCATCCTGATAGAGGATCCTCCTCTGCTGCTCTCCTGAAGGTTTCTTCCCTTTTTCTCCCCCATAAAGGTTTTTGGGGGAGTTTTTCCTGAGTCGATGAGAGGTCCAGGGACAGAGGATGTCGTATGTGTACAGATTGTAAAGCCCTCTGAGGAGAATTTGTAATTTGTGATTTTGGGCTATATGAAATTATAAGAGACAAAGATGGACAGTTTAATGAACCGACGTTATGTTTTAAAGACAGACACAGACACAGGTGTAGTGTTTGTGAGGGTGTTAGCTACCAGGTCCATGACGTCAGACAGTCGTGTAAATAAATGAATTCACATCAGTCCGTATAAGAAGAAAATCAAATCAAATCAAAAGATATATTTAAAGTGGCACAATGTCATCAAGCAAAAATTCATATAAAAACCCAAACGGATCAAAGCGTTTTCCTTTATTTTCTTACAGGTGTGGCTGAAGGACTCGACTCTGTTGCACCACAGCTGTATACGTGAGGCCGGATCAGTGTTGTGCAACCACTGTGTTGCTCTCCTGTTACAGTCAGCAGCACATTACCTCCAGGGGCTCCTCCAGGGGCTCCTCCAGTGGCTCCTCCAGGGGCTCCTCCAGGGGCTCCTCCAGTGGCTCCCTCAGTGGCTCCTCCAGGGGCTCCTCCAGGGGCTCCTCCAGTGGCTCCCTCAGTGGCTCCTCCAGGGGCTCCTCCAGGAGCTCCTCCAGGGGCTCCTCCAGTGGCTCTCTCAGTGGCTCCTCCAGGGGCTCCTCCAGGGGCTCCTCCAGGGGCTCCCTCAGTGGCTCCCTCAGTGGCTCCTCCAGGGGCTCCTCCAGGGGCTCCTCCAGGGGCTCCTCCAGTGGCTCCCCCAGTGGCTCTCCCAGTGGCTTCCTCAGTGGCTCTCCCAGTGGCTCCTCCAGTGGCTCTCCCAGTGGCTCTCCCAGTGGCTCCTCCGGTGGCTCTCCCAGTGGCTCTCCCAGTGGCTCTCCCAGTGGCTCCTCCGGTGGCTCTCCCAGTGGCTCTCCCAGTGGCTCTCTCAGTGGCTCTCCTAGTGGCTCTCCCAGTGGCTCCTCCAGTGGCTCCTCCAGTGGCTCTCCTAGTGGCTCTCCCAGTGGCTCCTCCAGTGGCTCTCCTAGTGGCTCTCCTAGTGGCTCTCCCAGTGGCTCCTCCAGTGGCTCTCCTAGTGGCTCCTCCAGTGGCTCTCCTAGTGGCTCTCCCAGTACAGAGGGCAGCAGTTTGTCTACTGGTTCCGTTAACTGTTAGCTGTTAGCTGTTAGCTGTTAGTGGTTAACTAAACACATTGTCCAAAACAATAAATGTCAGCTAAAACAACAACCGGTGACGTACTCAACTAACTGGCTGTAGAACATCATCAAACGCACACAATGCAAAGCGTAATGGGAGATTTTCCAACCCAGTTGTAAATGTTGACATTTTGCACGATACGCTAATGCCTAATTCATACTTCATAAAGCTTGCGCAGCGCTGCTGCAGAGAGCTAAAGAGATAAGTTTGATTGAATAATAAATCAAAAACCGCCTGATGGAAAAAACATTTTTAACCGAGGGTCCAAATCAAAAATAGATTTTATGATACTCGCCATCTGCCAATGTACTATATACGTATATGCCTTGCGCGCAGCACAGGTGCACACACCGCATATCAAATGCGCAGAAGTATAAATTGGGCATAAATGTGAAGTGAAGCTTTAACTTTACTGTTTTTTAGTTTTTTTTACAAGTAAACTTTCTTTTCACAGATGCTGTGCCAACATGTTTTGAAGACATCCGAGAGAGACGTGTAAATCGACATGTCTGGCCCTTTCAAGCAGCTAGGGCACCAGCCAGAACCGGGAGGGGGGTGGGGAGGGGGGGCGGCTGGACGTAAACACCTTTTTAAGCGGGGTCGGAGATGCACTTAGCTGTGTATCCATCAGTCGCTGCCCCTGAGGGGCAGGATGAGAGGCGTGAGTGGGGAGTTAGCAGGCGGTCAACGGCAGTGTGAAACAGGCAACAAGAGGTGTTTTCGAGAAAGTGAGAGTCACCGCAACCACGAGAGGTCCGTGAGCGTGTAAGCCACAACGGGGCGCCCCAAAATGTAACGCAGTTTGCTGCAGCCAACTGTGAGATTAGTCGTGGACAGACACGGAGGTGCACGCTCACTCACAGACGCAAACAGACGCTCAACAGATTGCATCTGGCGGGGGATCAGAATGATTGGACATTTACAATTTTTTTGTAGTTTGCTGTGTGAGTATAGAACAATGCTTTGCCAGAAAATGTGACATTATTAGTTCTCTTAGACCAGGGGTCGGCAAACCCGCATGAAGGGCCGCATGTGGCCCTTCAGCCCCTCTGTTTGCGGCTCCCTGAGGCTTTGACAAAAAATAACATGGAAATAAATAACGGTTATTTTTATTTGATTTTTTACACAGTGGACAACCTTTCAAAAGAACCACCTCTTAACTTGGAGTTTGAGGTGATAGTGTGTCACTGAAAATAAAGGAAATGTTTTAATAATTTTTTTAACAAAAATGTGCGTCACATCTTATTACGTCACCGTCAAGCGCCTCTCCCTGCAGGTAGCTAGTCATGATTCGCAGACCCTCCCTCCTCACCCCCTCAGTAAACTATCAATTGATAAATCCCAAAAAATAAAAGTCACGGAGGAAAATAGAGAGTTTCATTGTGCGTGGACACATTCATTTGCTTTCACTGCCAACGATGCTGGCTTACCTGTGGCGAGAAATTAGCAAACAACAAAAAATGTGATGTTGAAAGACACTTCCAGAACAAGCACACAGCATCTGCTGAAAAGTATTAAGCTGGAGATCAGCAAAAAAAACTGAGCAAAGTAAGCGTTTTGAATCGGAAACGTAGTAGTGTGGACATGGCCTATTTATTTAAAAAATATTTTATTTATTTTCCACAAATATGGGGCGGGCTCACGGCCTGCATAGTTCTGTGTTTAAATGACCTCAATGTCGGCCGACACAGGCCAGTGTGTTTTCTTTCTCCTCTACGTGAGAGTTTGATATTGTAATAACAGGTAAAATAGCAATACAATGTCAAGAATCATCTTTATTCTTGTTCTATAATTTCATAAATACAACAAACTATATTTTTTGTATACATAATATGACTATATATAAAACTTTATACGCTGTGATATCAAATAGGTTGGTTCCATTGGTGGTGATGTGCCAGGGGAGGTGTTGCGTTTTGGAAGTCTGCACTGCCCCCATGTGGCTGACCTGGTGTATCGCAAGTCTTCCTGAGCTGAGCGTAACAAAGTGCCCTGAGAGAGCAGGAGCAGTGTTACGAATGACTTCAAAGGTTGTGCAAACATTTGATTTAATTTTCTAAATTCATCCTATTATATATATTGAGTATATACGACAGTGGTGATATTTACCTGCTTTTGTGTCATTATAAGGGCATATTTATATCACGATTTGAGTGGTCTTCAGGCAACATAAACAAAGATGTCTAAATCATCCTCTAAGGTTCCCCTCTGTTTGTATGCGGACATGTTTATGATTACAGGAGTCAGACTGATTGCTTCCAAAATGATCGTAATCCCCCACCCTGGGTATCGTTTAAAAAACGGAAGTTTGACAGGTGAACACAGTTTATTTATGTATTGCACTTGGCCGGCATTATGATTGGGAGGACCAACAATGAGGTTCAAGGACCCCTTGATTGACACTTGAGACCCCCTGAAAGCCTCAACAACAAAAAAGTATTTTTGGGAAGGGTGGTCTCTGGAAAAACCGTCGAAAAATAAAAAGTTTACTTGCAGTGAAAGAAGCTTAAAGAATCTTACAATGTCCACCAGAATTCACTCTTCAAACTGCAGAACATTTACTCACAAATATGAATACAGAGAAATATTGCTGTGGTGTTTCCTCTTAGGCTGAGTGTGAATATAGAGGTGTTTTTTTTTTTTTTTTCTGAGAGAAAAATACTTACCTAGTCTCTGACCTTTTCTGAAAGGCCATGTCAGCGCTTTGCTCTGGCACATGTTGCCACTGAATCCCCGGTTGTGTGCGTGGCCTTATTGCTTATGTTAGCCATTAGCTCTGGGGATGTGTATGCAAAGCCTGTATAGCCTGTAGTTGGTTGTCTTGGATCGCATCCAGAAAGTCTTGTGGGCCTGTATTGAGTCTGGGTAAGACTTCAGCACAACAACACTGCAGCACCAAGGGGTCCATAAGAGATTGTCCTAACTTAACATAATTTACTCCTGGCAACAGAAAAAGTTGCAGGTTGGCCTACAAAACTACGTCGTCCCTGCAGCACTCGGGTGAAGGGATCTTCAAGATGTTTTTAGATGACGTGAGGACGCCCCCTTGTGGTTTGAACTGACAACAGCAGCTCTGTACAGACAACCGTTATTTAACATGCAAATCGTTTTCATTATTAATGGAGTGGATAGAAGACTAAGAATAAAATGCAATTATAAGAACAAAGCAATAACCTTTCAAATCAGACATTTTTATTTATACAACATGTCATTGTTTACATATTATGTATACATATCCCAAGTTTTGCTGAAATGATGAGAGCAACTGTGGGAGAACTTTAGCAGAACAAGAGTAAAGAATAAAAACTGTATGTATGATTTGATGTTAATTATATTGCAGATGCTGTAAAAGCTTCTGAGGCAAACTGTCACAGAATAACCCGAGTGGAGGAGCGTTTGAATGAACAATCTAAATCTGTTGACGACTAGGTTTCTGGTGAGAGCAATGCTGCCCTCTGCTGGGGTTTTACTGGCAACAACAACAACGTGTGTGACGTGGTTTTATGGGCATGCAGTGTGTTTGTATTCCAGTGAAGGCTGGAGGGTGTGTAGCTGTAGACACTACTGCTGATATGCTGACTTCAGGCTACACGTCCAGTGAACACTCATTGATGTAAAGATTGCAAAGATCCCCTGTTGGACTGATGAAGCAACAACTTCTTTTCTACATGCACGGTTTTAAAAGGCCTTGCAAAAATAGTTATCAGACCGATAGATACTCGAGGCACGTCCAGATAAACCTGCTATGTGGTCTTGGTGTATAAATGAACTGCTAGCTCTCTGTTAGCGGCCCTTTCATCGTGCTCATGGTGAACTCCGTACACTTTTCTTTACAAGAATAATATGTTCTAGCATGGCCATACAGCGAACTGCATGGTATGGGATATATATATATATATATTATATGACCCACATAGCCATACAGCGGGTCAGTTGCCCACTTTAATTGACACTACCTAACGTTAGGTGAACTGCTGCTGGTGAGCTTAAGGCTAACAAGCTAGTTAGCCGAAACATGCTAGTCAGTCACAATAGCTCCCCGAGCTTCTTTCTACCTTTTAAGTACAGAACCGTTTGCTCCCCTCTGACACTATGCACTTGGGATTGTACATTATTTTATTTAATAAAGAGTTTTATTGAGGAGCGGGAAAGCTCTTTGAGCTAGCACGCTTGTTAGCTGCCAGTTAGCTTGTGGCTTATAAAACAATGAGTTCCCATATAGACAGCACATACACCACGTGCTCCTGTCTCAGAACTGTCTGCAAAAGCTCTGTCGGAGCGGTTCACACTCCAACAGAGGGGGTGAAACAACGTTTTTATGTGTCCCCAGTAAAACCTGTCACAGCCCCGGAACTGTCTCGCCTAAATGGAATGCAGCCATCGATAATTAATTCCACCTGTGCTGCGCCTGCTTTTGATACGTCGAAATGTTTTCATCTGAGAACGCTTCACCGACAAAACGTGTGACCGGGCCTTCGGCAGATCTTTGCATTTGAGTTGCAGGAGAGGTTTCAGTGGGAGATATCTCAAGATGTCAGCAGTCGAGAGGAACAGTAAACCACAAGGGGTCGTGAGAAAATATCTTGTTGTTGGATTTGGGTGATTGGACATTTTATGAAATAAATCAAGGAACTGCAACTTCAAACTAGTGCTGAAATTATTAATGTAGAGGCTGGTAAAGTGCTTGTGTAAAGTGACTTTTCTACACATCAACTTCATCACAAAGAGACTAATTTACATTGATTGTAAAAGAAAACATGTTGTACCACAAATATCATCAATGAACCAATCTAATTGGTAAAGGTATGTACTAACAATATATATATATATATATATATATATATATATATATATATATATATATATATATATGAATCTTATTATTTATCTCTATTCCAATCAAGTGAATTTGACACCTTCAGGTTATTATTTGTGTAGTTTTTCTAAAACCTTTGTTCTAAATCATACTTTGCCTTTCAAAATGTATTTTTGGTTCCCGACCCTGAGTTCTAGAAACAACACAGACTTACACGAGGTCCAAAGGTCTAGTTACTAGATAATCCATCCAGTCCAATGGAATAGGTCACAGGTTTGATACCGGTGTGTCTAAACTGACAGTGGACTAAGTGAGAGCTGGAGATCGTGTACTGGAAAGGTTGTGGGATCAATCCCTACAATCACCCTTGTTTTATTATCAAGCGGATGAAGTATAGAAACCACCGCCTCACGATGCAGCTCCTCGAGTGGCCTCTGGATGTTTCTTGTATCAAAGTGAATTGGAAACTTTTCTATAGAAATATAAACTAGGCACATGATGTTTAAGTCAGAAGTTAAAGTCTCAATTCCACTTATTCTGATCAGTCTCTTCGTGGTCATTTTGACATAGGTGTCCTCCCAAGAAGGCGTTAAGGTTCAAAGTTGCCCCAGATTTAGTCTCCATCAACTGACAACAAGGGAAGAGAGCCGTAAACCACAAGGCCCCACTCTAAACTCTCCCCGTGAATGCTGTTGGTTTTTAGGTCACTTCCCGGCCCGCTGGTTCTCATCTCTGTCGGGGTCGCCCCCGGGAAACATCTCCGGGTTCTCCGCCAGCGTGGCCCGCACTTTCTTCTTCTCCTTGAACCTCCCGGAGTGAGACACCTTGACGTGGCGCCCCTTGCTCGCCGCCGTTTTGTCCACGATCCTCTCCAGCCGGGCGTCCAGCTGGGGGTCGTGCGCCACGTCCTCCGGGTGGGCGGCGGCTCCCGCGGCGCCGACGGACCCGTGCTGAGCCGTGGCGGCGTTGGAAACGAACTCTGCAGGGATTTCATACAGGACCCTGGGCTGGGACTTTTTCCTCCTCAGGAAAGTCAGCTTCCACCAACTTGGAGACGGTTCTGCCATGATGGATGGAGGGCTGAAGAGAGGGTTGAAAAAAAGAAGGTTTCAATACAGAAGAGAGAAAGAGAATTAAAAAAGAATAATCTGCAACACAGAAACACTGCATGTGTGTTGGTGCACATGTCTCCGTCTTGTGTCTTGAGTTTGTGTTATGTATGTGTGTGTGTGTGTGTGTGTGTGTGTGTGTGTGTGTGTCTGTGCGCGTGTGTGTGTGTGTGTGTGTGTGTGTTTGTCAGAGCATCTACCTATCCACCCATGACACTGTTAATATTTCAGTGTAATTCAATAGCCTCCATATGCTGTGGATGCACACATGCTCAGGTTACACTGTGTGTGTGTTGGTGTGTGTGTCACATCTGAGAGTGTGTGTGTGTTATAGAGAAACATATATGAGGGCCAGGCTAATGGATATGTAGATTATATGTATGCATGCATGTCTGTATGTATCTATGTATGTGTGTGTGTGTGTGTTTCAGATTTCCGAGAGCTGATCTCTCCTGCTGTTCATTCAGCTCCTGAGAGATGATCAGCCAATGAAAATCCCGTATCTGATACAAAGGAATCCTAATGAGAGTTACAGCAACAGCAGAGTGAGCCACACTGGACGGCCAAATGCATGTGGACACCCGACATATAGCGTAACATACAACTGAGACACCGCGAGCATCGCTGTGCTGCTGCGACGGCCTACACGTCTTCTGGTTTCGGGCTTTCCTCCAGATGTGCTGCGAAGGACGCATTTGATCAGTGGCGGACGTTCAGCTTCCAGAGGGGCATCGGAGGGGGTATCAGAGGGTCCATCGGAGGGGGGGGTATCGGAGGGGGTATCGGAGGGGGCATCGGAGGGGGCATCGGACGAGGGGGCATCGGACGAGGGGGCATCGGACGAGGGGGCATCGGAGGGGGTATCGGAGGGGGAATCAGAGGAGGCCCTTCTGCTGACCAACGGGCACCGAGGGGAGAGGTCATGTGACATGGCAACATTGCGCTTCAAGGGTTGTCTACTTGTTTGTCTCCGTGTTGACTTAATAAACGCTATATTAAAGTAACTGGAATAGTTATGTGTAGAATAATTATTATTCTAAATGCTAAAAATCCCCCGGTGTATTAAAGTCAGCATCATTTCCGTCAAGGTTTCTCATTTGTTTAGGTCGCATCTTGTAGTCCTGAATTTTGTCTCATCATTTTGGAACTGATCGAAAAAATTGTCCTTTAGACCAAACAGTCAAAGACTAGTTGCTTTAAATGAAAGACTCCACTTGCGTCATGTTACCTATGCTTTAAGAAGTCAAGGAGAGAACTCTTTTTTTATTTTTTATTATTACACTATTAGCTGAATTTATTACATTATTCACCTTTTTTTTGCTTAGAACTTATTACATTATGCAAAAAATTATATATGTGTGTGCGTGTGTGTTTTGTGCTGATTACCAAATGTTAGCATGCTAACATGCTAAACTATGATGGTGAACATGGCAAACATTTCTACTTTGTTACTTTGAGCGTGTTAGCATGATGTTAGCGTTCATCTCAAAGCACCATTGGGCCTAAATGCAGCATACAGAGCCACTAGCATAACGCTAGTCTCTTGTAACTTTGGACAGAACCACGCTAGATTCTCCTTGCTCCGTCGTGCTAAGCTAAGCTAATCTCCTGCGGGCTTTAGCTTCATGTTTAGTATGCAGATCTTCAGGTCTTAAAGGGGCAGTATGGAGGATTTGGCGGCATCTAGCAGTGAGGTTGCAGATTGCGACCAACTGAAACTACGGTGGCCGACACAAACAATTTAAACCCGCTCCGTATGTAGATATAAACGGCTAATTCTGAGTTAACAAAAAACACGTTTCTTATTTTCAGCTGATTATACACTGAAGATAACATACTTATAAATATCATGTTCCATTTATGCCACTGGATGCCTCTAAATGCTACGTACTGGACCTTTAAGTCCTGCCAAGAAAGCAAAGTGCATTTCCCTCGTGTCAATGTTACTTGGAATAAATGGGTTGAGACCAAGATATGAAAAGCAACCGCAGACCAAAACTACCTCTAAGTATATGTACTATACAGTGTTTAAGTCCCTTACACTGATGTCTGTTTACTACCATGCCATGACAATAAGCAACCAACAACAACGGGGGAAAGAAATAACAAAATATATGAAAGAAATGATCTCCCAACACTGAGATGTGACCTCTTGTAGAGATCAACTCGGTCTGTTCCATTATCCAGACTTTAAAAAAGATCAACTTCCGCTCACTGTCCCAGCTGGTGTGCAAACGGGCTGCAGGTCAGCTCCTGGTTGCCTTCTGGCCCCTTTTCTAGCAGCTGAGCAAACAGAAACTAACCCACATTGTTTGGTTTCTTTTCTTCTCTCCCTCTCTCTCTTTCTCTATTTCATGAAGACGTGATACGCTCGGCTTGCTGATTATTGTTTGGATCCCTTTGTCTCTTTTGATGTAGATTCTATACAACTTTGAAGTGGCGGCGAGTATCGACTTCCTAACCGCTCTGTGTTTTTGACTGCATGCTAGTGGGGGGGGGAGGGAGAGCGTCCATTTTGCCAAATGAAAATGCAATTTGTAAGATTCAGTGTTCCTGTTGTGGTGTTGTGTAAGGCTTAGTGCACCTGCAGAGTCAGAGTGGCTGCATACTGTTTAGTGTAGTTGTTACACCCCTGAAAAGGGGGGATAAATAATCACGAGAGTGATATGATATTTTTCCTCAGCAAGGACTTTACTTCAATGAGGAAAAAAACGCGATTTCCCCCCAGGTATGTGGGCGGAGACCAGAGCAATCGATCTCAGACTCAAGATCAAGACCACTATGTAGATCACAGTTATATCTATCCAATACACCTGCTATTTATAAACGATCTTTTCAACCATATCACACTTCAACACAAACAGACAATGAAACTACAATTTCCTTTAACCTTTCAAAATACTTTCCAACTTGTCACACTCTCTCCATAAAATAAATGTCGTCCCGACATTCAATCAAATATTTTCTGACATTACACAGTCTCTTATAAACTTGACGCTGAAGATCCTCTTCTGCAAGCTGGTGCTTGAACAAAGGTCAAGGGTCACGGCTCAAATACAGTCCATATTCACAATTTGTGTTTATTGACTGTTCATTATAAACAGTCCATAAATTGTCCTTGGAAACAATCTGAAAGAACAGTCTACAAAAAGTCCATGGTCCTAGCCCAAAAAGTTACTTCTGTCGGATTACTTTTCCTAGAGTACATACATACAGGGTGGCTGAAGGTAGTATGGCTGTAAGGGTGGCAACCATGGAAATAGTCCTGGTGTAGGGTAGAGAGGTAACAGCTGTGGTGGTGACTGGATGCTGTAGCATGAAGGGATACCAAGCTGATCATAGGTGATGCGTCTTGGTGGATGTCTCTCTCTTTGTGGCAGCTGGTAGGTCGGCTCTTCAAGTTCAGCACTTGATGATGGAGAGGTGGTATATGGTGAGCGAGCATCAGACAGGTTTTCAGCAAGTGTGCTGGTCTCCTCCAGCTGATCTCCATCAGAAGGCTGTTCTGGCAGGGACTGTCAACAGGGACTGTCACTCTAACTCTCTGTTCCACTGGCGGGGGCCCATGTTCAAGCTCCATCCCTGATTCCGCAGGCAACGTGGAAACCTGGAACGGCTCATAGTGAAGGTCATATTCATCCCCGCTATCTTCAGACTCTTGAGGCTGTAGTGCGGGCTGATGTGTTTTTTTCTGTTTGCTTTTGTCATTCTTTCACACTTCTGGTTGTGTCTCAAAAGGTAGGTGGTCACAGGACATGAGCAGATTTCTGTGCAGGACTCTGGAGCGTCCCTTACCCTTTTCTGGTCTTACTTCATAAATTGGCAGGTCAGACCCCATTTGTCTCACTACTGTGTGCACTGTGTCTTCCCAATAGTCACGCAGTTTTCCCGGTCCTCCTCTTGGTGTTAGATTTTTGATCAGAACCCACTCACCAGGTTGTAGCACTGAGCTCCTAACTTTTGTGTTTAGATACAGTGCGGTCTGCACCTTGGTGTCCCATGTTATCGTGCAGCTCTTCCAGCACCTTTCCTTTGTACCGGTCTGGTAGGACCAACTGCCTACGGGCTTTGGTAGTTCTGTACAAAACACCATCAGTGTCAATTGCCAATTTGTCCCATTCTCTGAATAGACATTTTGTTTTTGAACTGAATGTCTTTAGCTCCTTAACAGGCGTTTTGGAACCTGACAGTTTGCATTCTAGCATTGGACAGATATACGGGTCTGATTTTTGTGCCTCTCTTAATTGATCTTTTGGAATGGGGCTGACTGATGCTGCTGCGGACTCATCTGGAACTGAGACTGACATGGATGCAGCTGAAAATGACAACATTTCAGGAGACTTTTCTTGTACCTCAACTGCTTGGATCGTGGCAGTGATGATATCAGGTGGCAGCTCCTCAGAACATTCTCTCATCAATGACTCTGCATCCAGTGGCATCCTCGACAAAGCATCTGCGTCCCCGTTTTCTTTTCCTGGCCTGTACTTTATTGTAAAGTGGAAATCGGCCAACTCGGCAACCCACCTGGAAGTGGTCGCGTTCAGTCTTGCAGTGGACAGGACGTATGTGAGGGGGTTGTTATCACTATACACAGTGAAGGTTGGAGCATAATACAAATAATCACGGAATTTGTCAGTGATTGCCCATTTTAAAGCTAGAAATTCTAACTTTCCAGCATGGTAGTGATAGTTCTTCTCAGCTGCTGTTAATGAACGGGAGCCATAGGCAATGACTCTCAGCTTGCCATCTTGCTTTTGATAGAGTACTGCTCCCAAGCCTTGGTGTGACGCATCTGTGTGTACTATGAATGGCTGAGTGAAATCAGGGAAGCCCAACACTGGTGGGTGGAGCAAACAGTCGATTAGTTGTTCAAGTGCCTGTTGGTGCTGATCAGTCCATATGACCGGCTTGTTAGAGGGCACAACATTGCTCACTTTCTTTGTTTTTGATTTTGTTATTTTTCCAGGGGCTTTGTTTGGGTCTGCTTTCAGGAGGTCATACAGACAGCTCGCTTTCTTGGAGAAGTCTTTGATGCATTGTCTGTAGTAGGTGAGTAGACCAAGCATTTTTCTGAGCTGATCCACATTCTGTGGTCTGATGTCTTTCAATGCCCTGACTGCTTCAAAATCTGCTGGATCAACTTTGCTGCCCTCTGCAGACACAATTCTTCCCAAATAACGGACCTCAGGTTTAAAGAGATCACACTTACTTGGTTTGAGTTTAATGCCATACTCCCTGAGACGTTTCAGCACTTTTCGCACATCGTCCACGTGACTTTCAAAGTTCTTACTGTAAACCAGTGTGTCGTCCAGATAAGGGATGCAGATGTTATCCCGGAGCCCTTCCAAACATTCCTCCATACAACGCTGGAAGGCAGCAGGGGCGTTCATGAGGCCAAAGGGAATGCGTATCCACTCATAAAGTCCCCACGGTGTAACAAAAGCTGTCACTGGTCTGCTCTCTTCGGAGATAAATCCCTGGTGATAAGCTTTTCCCTGGTCCAAGAGGGAGAACCAGGAATTACCACCCAAACTGTACATGATGTCTTGGACCCGAGGGATAGGCTGGCGGTCAGGATGTCTTCCTGTTCAGGTCTCTATAGTCTATACACAACCGAAGGGTGCCATCTTTTTTTCTAACACACACGACAGGTGAGTAATATGAAGAATTAGACTTTCTCACCCAACCCTGTGCTATTAGGTCATAGAGGTAACCCTTCTTCTCCTGGTACAGTGGTTTTGGCACTGATATGTATGTGCGTTTGACTGGTTCAGGGTCTTTGAGCGAGATGTTCATTTGCAACCTTTCAATGCAGCCGATATCATTGTCTGACCTTGAAAAGAAATGACACTCTTCTCTCAGCATCTGTCTAACTACCTGTCTTTGGCCTTCATCTAGGTGACTTACGTCTACAGGTGGATCCCACTGTTCAATAGTTTTACAGGGAGTTTGAGTGCTAGTGTGATTTACTGTAGCTGGTGTGGCAACTTTTTCAAAGGTTTGGGCAGGCATCACAGTCAGAATGGTTTGTACTGTTCCAATTACAGTGCGCCCAAACAAATCAATGTCATGATCAGTTGGGTTAGAGACATCAGTTAGGATGACTGGTAAAACACCTTTTCTGACTCTGACTAGTGTGTCGTAGAACTCAAGACCATCTGGCCACCCAGGGTTCAGGTCTGGCTGAAATAGCATGGTCATGTCTTCCTTGAAAGGCTGGACAGCTACACGACACTCAATCTGAATGCTACTGTGTTTTGGCACTGTAACCATCACTTTCTTGGTTTTCACTGTATACTCGTCTACCTGCTCTACACTCACAGCCTGTATAAAAGCTCTCACCTTATTTCTTTTGAGACTTGGGAAAGCTTTCCTCACAGCACTGTACTTCTTAGCCTTCTCAGTATTTGCAAGTATGTGTTCAATAACATTGAAACCTATGATGGGATGGGACAGGTGACAGCCTTTCATCACAAGCACGGGAACGATCAGTTGTTTTGTTTGGTCGGTTTCAGAGGCTAGCCGGAAAGTTGTCTCAATCCATCCCAGGTAAGGCATTTCAATTCCATTTGCAGCAGTCAATGTTAATCTATCAGGTGAGTCAAGGAGTTCTGAAACATCTCTCAGTCTTATATCTGGTAAGTATTCAGTTTTCCATCTTTCATCAATGATCGATACCTGAGAGCCTGTGTCCCATAAAGCTTGAAGCTGGTGACCGTTCAGGTAACATTCAACAAGACACCGCCTGCCAACTAGTGAGGTGACTTTGTGGGAGTGGCCAATTGGAGCAAGGGGTGGCAAATAGTGCACTCTATTGTTTTTGTTGGGAGGTTTTTCACTTTTAGTCATCAGGTGAGTGCATCTTACCCGATGTTAAGTCCAGTGTTGTTTTTGACATTCTCTGGAACAATACAGTGTCTCTTTACAGGATGAGCATTGTTTAAGCTTCTTTGGTGAACTCACACTGTCACAATTTGCACATTTCTGGGACATGTCACTGGCTATGGTTAACACTCATCCCGCAGGGGTAACCATCTCCCGTTTAAAGGGGCCTCTCTTGATGTTCTGGCTCCTCTATTTTTACATCCAGCTTGAAAATGTTCTCCACTTCCACAGTGTTAGCAGTGCGTGCAACGTTCCTCTGACCCTGCCTGCTGGCAGACAAAACACCTCCTTGGAACATAAGGAGGGCGGTTGGTGTACAGGTGAGGTGCATGCTGGGGGTGAGTTGGAGTGGGATTTTGGGGCTGGCGGTGGCTGCTATGATACTGCTGTTGTGAAATATGTGGCTGGGGGTCCCTCTCTAGTCTTCTAGCCGGTGGTGCATAGGGCTGTGACTGAAACATAGGCTGCTGCAATGTCTCTTTAATCTGAGCTATTTCTGCACTGAGGCCTTTAAGAGAAGCAACACCTGTCTTCAGTTCTGCTAACTCTGTTAACAACTCAGGGGGCACTTTTGTTTTAGCTTCCTTCACAGGGCATTTTGCAAATGGCGGGTCTTCTGACTGGACTACGCTTGCACTTGTAGCTGGCTGTGGAGTGTTGAACCTCTTTTTGTTTCTTCTTTCAGTCTCATTAGCACAGGCAATGTTTAACCTCTCCAGCAAAAGCTCATCTGAGGTTTCAGTATCTAACAAGAGGGGCTGCATATCTATCCTGATACTGTCATTCTGGAGAACAGTAAGTACTGTGTGTAAACACATGTGCTGAACTAGAGCTGGGTCATACTTAAGCCCTGATTCTGACTCTTGGGACGCAAACAGTACTTTCTGTCTTAGATCTAAGGCTCGCATCAGGAAACTTTGAGGGGTCTCTTTGCTATGCTGTGCTTCTGAAGCTAGCTGCTTGTAAAGCTCCGTGGCGGTCTTTTCTTGGAAGTGCGAGCGCAGGATGCATCTAAGAGTGGGAAGGGTAAGGTGGGGTTTTCCCTCCAAGTAGCTGCGTAGCTGTGAGCCAGGAGAAATAGCCCTGATTACAGCGTCTACTATGTCTATCTCAGGATAGCCTCTTCTTAGTCCATTCTCAATCTGGTGAGCAAGACTGGAAAATGTCAGTTTATCTCTCTGGCCTGGTTCGCCGATTTGACCAGCAATTTTTAAATATTTGCGCCAGTATGTGCTCTTCTGCGGCTGAGCACTGGCTAAAGGCTGCCTGTGCACTTGTCGGCCGACAGGGGTTTGGGGAAGAATATCATTAACAGTAGTACTCTGGTTGAATTCCAATCCTTGTTGTTGCTCCTCTGTTTCTCTCAGTGTTCCTGCCTTCTCAGCATGCTTGTTTTGTAACACCTCAAAAACGTAGTCTTTCAGTAACAATAATTCAGACATGCCATCATCTTCTAGCTCTGCCACCTCCTCTCTTTCAAGGTGGTTCAGAATATGAGTCACCAATGATACGCGTGACTTTCCTTTTACAGTTGTTCTTTGTTTGCCTGATATATTGAGAAAATCACAGATTTCAAGTAAATCATCGTTGGTCAGGGTGGGGAATGCACCTACTACCTCTTCCTGTAGCGCTTCTAGGGTTGTCATGGTGACAGGGCAGGATGGATTTTAAACTGTAAAGGAGACGTCTCTGAACTGGATGGTCTTTTCTGTCCCTGATGATCTCTAACCGGCCTCAGGTGACATGTACTCAACCACCAGCTTCCAGCTCTCCTTGAACAGCAACACTTCCTTCACTGCAGCCTGCCTGGGTTGTAATGTGGGGATTTAGCTGGCTCGGAATTCAGCGAACGGGTTGTGGACACTGGACACCTGAACAGCAATCCCAGCGGTGCCTCCAAAATGTTACACCCCTGAAAAGGGGGGATAAATATATGATATGATATTTTTCCTCAGCAAGGGCTTTACTTCAATGAGGAAAAAAACGTGATTTCCCCCGAGGTATGTGGGCGGAGACAGAGCAATCGATCTCAGACTCAAGATCAAAACCACTATGTAGATCACAGTTATATCTATCCAATACACCTGCTTTTTATAAACGATCTTTTCAACCATATCACACTTCAACACAAACAGACAATGAAACTACAATTTCCTTTAACCTTTCAAAATATTTTCCAACTTGTCACATAGTCATGAGCAGTTAGCATTAAAAAATGTTATCATTTGACGTCATTAGCTTTTTTTATTATGGCCAAAGTTCTCAGGAACAACTTCATCATGACATCACGGTGTGACTAAAAGAGATTCACGGTCCTCAGAGGATGAATCCTGTTGACTGTTGGTGGCTTTCAATCTGGCGCCACCAGCAAGTCAGATCACACTTATCCAGTGAAACATTTCAACTTCAACTGGATGGAACGATAAAATCCACGGTGTCGAGATGACGAACTCTAATGACTTTGGTGATCCTCTGACTTTTCATTGATCACCTTCTTCAATGCCTATTGTTACAAGTCTGGTTGTATGGAAGTCTATAGAAAATGACTCTACTTCTCTCTTGATTTATTCCCTCAGTAAACATTGTAAACATGAGTTTATGGTCTCAATCTCTAGTTTCAAGTCTTCTTCAATACAGCATGATGTTCATTTAGTAAATGATGTTCCATTTAGAGTCAAACAGACCATAAAGCAGGGGATGATTTAGGGCAGGGCTACAAGGCGATCGACAGGTCGCTGCCACTACCAGAGCCGTATACGGTGACTCTACATCACTCCTCTGCTGTCCAAATATGGTCACTTCTGATCACTGGTTGCAGAAACCCAAGACGGCTACGGCTGCAATCCAAGATGGCGACGGCCAAATCACCAAACTCGAGGCTTCAAAACGGCAGTCCACAAACCAACGGATGACGTCACGATGACTTCGTCCTTACATAGAGTCTATAGCGTAAACGTGGGGTTGACACCCAATAAGAAGGCACTGAATGAATGTATTTATCTACACTATTCAACCTAGGTGGAGCAGAGTGTGCTGTTTGTAATCCCACAGACTCCCCCTTCATTTTTGCCCATTAACTGGGAAGCATGACCCTGGAATAAAACATATCAGGCTGATGGGTCCAGTGGTATGCTATATTAGCTGTGGACAGAGAGACACATGCACGCACACGCACACATGGCAGTGATAATGAAATACAAAAGATTCAACATTGTATAAATGCAACTAAATAATTTGGCGGATTATTACGACAATCCAGTACGACCTATTACAACCACAGAAAACGATGAAAATACATTTAAATTCAAAACACAGTCTGTGGTCACTGTGGGTACAATTGTCTGGGTGTTTATCACTGTGTTACCAACCACCATGTTGTGGTTAGGAATGCAGTGACAACACCCGTGTGTGTGTGTGTGTGTGTTTGCGTGTGCGTGTGCGTGTGCGTGTGCGTGTGCGTGTGTGTGTGTGAAAGAGAGCCAGACAGAGATCAAACATGGGAGGGAGTGTTCAAAGGTTGACGTTCCTGGACGTGTTATTTAAAACTCTTCAGCCATTCGCTGAATTAAAATTTCAAAGGGCAAATGTGACCACTCGCATGTTACCCATTCAGCGCGTTGTGCAACAACTCTCACACAGTAAACATGGGCATGGACATGCGTCGTGAGGATCAAAGCTGTTACCTAATTACCACTGAACCGCGAACCCCCGAAGAAGAACAAATGCATCGCAATCATCGCCAGCAGTTGGAATTCTTCTGCGGCTTACAGGTGAACGTGTGCTGCTTTTTAGTCAGAGATGAAACATTGACCATGTTCTCCTGACCCTCATGCAAAGGTCAGAGTTCCCAGTTCGCAACTTCTTATCTGAAAAGCCTGATACTATATCCCATCAGAACATTATTTACCTAAGCATTTATAATAATGATCAAATTAAAGGATTTTCCTTTAATAGATTAGAAATTCCAGGTGTCAAGACAAAACCTCTTAAGTCCTGTTCATGCTCCCTGGAGGATGCAATATTCCTAGTTCATGTCCCATTCATACACCTATCTTTGGTGTATGAATGTTGTATGAATGTTAGTTAGTCCTAATGGGCAGGTGGCACCTTGCATGGTAGCCCCTGTCATCAGTGTATGAATGGGTGTGAATGGGTGTCATTATAGTATTCATGTTTTCCCAAAAATCCATATCAAATGGAGTTTGATGGCTTTTTTTTAACCTTGATACGTGTTTGGTCCATCATTGATTAGAACGATCGACCGGCTCGAGGTCGGCCGACCTTTCCAAGCCAAGTGCTTTTTTTCAGATAAGGCCTGTTGTGAACTGGATCGCGATACTTTGTCATTGTGTGTGTCCCCAGAAAGCTTTGGTAAACACTGCTATATGGCTCCTCAACCCATGCTGAGGAACCAACATACAACATTTTTGTGTCTAGTGGACCAGTAGAAAGAAAATCACGACCATCATGGACCGAGTGCATCACAAAACGATCTACTGCTGGAGAAAATGTACTGTATGTAACGTTTTGGGTGAATCTGCTAATCGTGGCGATTTCATCGGAATTCTGATTTGGCCGTTTGAAATGCTACAGTGATCGGTGGTGGGGATTTCCAAATGGCAAAGGTTCTTCCTGTGGAAATTAGCCTTGTAAATTTCATGGGAACATGCACGTTAGGCTTTGATCTTTTTTTTGAAAGGGGAAACACAGTACTGTATGAAATATTTGGTAACATGACCACTTGACACGCACATTTATTGATTCATATTTTTGCGTGACATCTTCATCTGAGAAGAAACTAGCTCAGCTGTCGGATAAATGTCGCAGAGTAGATGTATATAAAGTAGCATAAAAGGGTACTGCTGTACTATTTAAGAACAGTACATCGTTACTTTACACCTCTGGCTTTGCGATGCCACAGACTCACCTGTTTGAAATGTCTCTTTCCAGCTGTGGTTGACTTCAGCAGGGTTCAGGATCAACGTCCAGCCTCTTCACTCCAAAACTTGTTCAACTTCTGAATTCAGCCTTCAAGCACCCCACCCAAAAAAAAGGCTTTGTGAAACCGCATTCGACTCCCACCGTCGTGCTGACCTCTGTTATACTAGTCGCTCTTGGAGGGCTCTGTGCTTCTACGGGGCCAGTTAATGATGAACTGTCTCACCTTTGTAAACCCTGTTTCTTCCATAATCCATTCTTCACCCAGAACTACACTATACTAGAAACCCTCAATTGCTTGGTGTTGCAGTGTTTAGAAGTTACACTTTAAGTGAGAGCTAGAGCCTTGTTGTCAGTCCACACCCCAGCGTGCTCCCCGTCCCTCTGGACCGGTTTGTCATTTATTCTAGTGCTCTCTCGTTTCCTGTCCACGTTCACTCCTGTCTGTCCTCTCCTAGGTGCTGAGTTACAGGTGCAGTTGTTGGCCCCTCCCTCTGACACACACACACACACACACACAAAGGCAAACCTTACTATACTTGTGAGGGCTTTGGCTGAACTCACAATATTGACTACAATATAACCAACCTTCATCTTAACACATGACTCCAAACCCGGACTTGGTCTAAACTAAGCCAGGTTATCCTCGTAGACTGTATAAGAAGTGGACGTAGTCATCGTGACGTCACCCATTGGTTTGTAGACTGATGTTGTGAAGCCTCAAGTTCGGCATCTTGGCATTTTGCAACCAATGAACGGAAGTGATCATATTTAGAATGTGGAGGAGTGACGTAGTGACGCTGTATACATCTCTGGTAGCATAGCAACCTGTTGTAAGTCATACTCTGCTTTATGGTCTGTTTGACTCTAAATGGACCATAATTTACTAAATGAACATCATGCTGTATTGAAGAAGACTTGAAACTAGAGATTGAGACCATAACCTCATGTTTACAATGTTTACTGAGGGAATAAATCAAGAGAGAAGTAGAGACATTTTCTATAGACTTCCATACAACCAGACTTGTAACAATAGGCATTGAAGAAGGTGATCAATGAAAAGTCAGAGGATCACCAAAGTCATTAGAGTTCGTCATCTCGACACCGTGGATTTTATCTACGACGTGTGTGCTGCAGGAATTACAGAAAATGTCAAGCCACAAACATACCCTTTTTAAATATGCTAATATGCCTCAGTGTAGGACAACGTAGACTAGATCCATGCAGATGGATAATGCTATGGTAGTAAGATGCATGATTGTCTATGGGTGTTAGAATAAAGTGTGCACTGATACTGGAAAACATTATAATTTAAATGATACCATTAATTATTCATCATATAATTTAATTTGAATGTATTTATTCCATTATCCGAACCGCTTATCCTATTCACGATCGCGGGGCACTGGAGCCAATCCCAGCTGACATTGGGCAACGGCAGGGTACACATATAGAGACAGGCAACCATTCACGCTCAATTAACCTGAGCTGCATGTCTTGGGCCTGTGGGAAGAAGCCGGGGAACCCGGAGGGAACCCATGCTGCCATGGGGAGAACGTGCAAACTCCACACAGAAGGACGACAGTACTAGCCACTACACCACCGTGCAGCCTGAATGTATTTATATTTTATAGTAAGGAATTGGAATGACCATGTTGCTGTAGCATGGCTTACTCCATTTCATGCAGTGTAACTCGGAGCTCAGGGCAAACTATTCTGAAAGAAAGCTCTGTTTTTCTGCTGACTGAGGTGTTGTCAATAAAGTCAAAGTCAATATGGATGTTTACTTATGATTTTATTGGTTTTTAAAGTAGCTGGTTGCTACGGTGTCCGGGTCATGGCGGCTATTATTTTCTCCTTTGTTGTGACGGTCGCATGGCACACAACAGAAATTGTCATGTCAACGCTTACTGATTCCAGGAAGTATGTCTGCCTAGATTTTTAGATTAGATTAATCTTCACACATGTCTTAATGTATCAAACAATTCAGAGGCTATTGGGCACAACACATGTTTTTGGTCCCACATTGATCACCTGTTGGTAAATGGATGATGGTGCTGCTGAACATGCTGCCCTCTGTACAGTATGTATTCATATCTCTGACTGCTTTGGGAAGTAGGACAGAAGCTAATAAGCAACCAGGTTATAATCTTCAGCACTCTCACGACAACCACACATACACACACACACACACACACACACACACACACACACACACACACACACACACACACACACACACACACACCCTGCTTGTACTTCTATCTTTATCTTTGTGAGGACCCTCATTGACATAGTGCATTCCCTTTTTGCCTTAACTTTAACCATCACAACTAAAGGCCTGACCCCAACCCTTACCCATAACCTAAATCTAATTATATTCTCAAACAGGGCTTTGAGGGCCAGTCCCAAAATGTCCTCACTTTTCCAAAAAGTCCTCTGTAGGTCTGAAACTCAAATTGGTCCTCATAAAGATAGCTGTATAATGTACCCACACACCCACACACGATTGAAATCCAAATTTTTAGGGCTGCATGGTTACATGCATGCCGTCCCTCAACCAAAACTGAACTGTCCCCTCTCTCATCAGGGAGAGGGGTCATTCGTGAGATGTGGCGACTCAGCAAGTCTTTAATGATTACTGGATTAGCATTATGTTCAACCACAGAGAGCAGGATCACATTTTTAAATATCACCTGCAATGGGAGGTTTAGGTTCAGTGTTTTGTGGAGCAGTAAGATTATCTCGGCCTCTGTTGCTTCACTTTAGACCATTCGTTGTTTGATTTGTCCCGTGCGAGTCCTCTAATATTATGGAAGTCCAGTGCTAGATCACTGTAGTGCCCCCTTTAAACTCAGTGGCCTTTCATTAGGTGCTCACACTGAACATCCACAGGAGATGAAACTGATGACAGAAAAAGGCGCCGTTTTTTTTTTTGTTAGCACTGCGTCATGCAAATCAGGAACAATAGCGCTCCTTGTGATCCTAATCCACCGTGTCCCCATCCCTTTATCTCAAATCGCGGTGGCGGCCATGAAATTGTATTTTTATGAGAGTGAATAAGCTGCTCTTTGCTCCCTGGTCTTTGATTTCCTGTATTGAAACGGGGCTGGTGAAGGATTCACAGATGGACACGAGATATGAAGAGAAGGCATCGGCCTCACTGATAACAGCTTCAGTGGAAGAACAGCTACTATACTGTGTGTCAGTTTACAGTTAGGTGACCTCCATCTCAGCTGCTAAACAACCACAATATTCAAATTGATATTCAAATCAAGCTAACTCCCTCTCAAAAATGCTGACGCGTGAAAACGTGTTGAACGTGATTGAAAACGACAGCTTTACTGATGATGAGAGAGAAAGACAGAAAGAAGGAAGGAAGAGAGAAGTTTGCCCCCATGTGACCAGCTGAGGTCGCCAAGGAGCCTGGTGCACATGTCTTGTTCAGGCGTCGCCATCCGGTGGTGAATTTGGTGAAGTGCACCTTCACCACCAGCTGGACTGATAGGATAAGAAGCACTTTAGAGCATGCGTGCATATTTCTATATCACAATGGATTTTATATGACTACTTGTATGTTAAAGGTGTCACTCCTATTGATGAAACCATATAGAATGATCACAATATTTTAATAAATGAATAAGGGTTTAAAAAAACGTTACAGTACCCCTCAGCTCTCTGAAGCTCCAAGGTGTCTTTCAGCAGGGGGTACAGAAGTGCAATAGATGTAATGTGTGCAGAATGAACAACATAACGGAATCACGACATCGTCAATCCATATGACATAAATGATACATATGAGCGGAGTAATAGCAGTAGTAGCACTAATAATAGCAGAATAATAGTAGAACAATGATGACTACTAATAATAACAGTGGATATAATAGATTAATAATGATGATAAAAGCAGTAATAGTAGCAGTGATAGTAATAGAAATGTGACTCATCATAATAGAAGTAACAGTAGGTGGAAAACCTGCGAGGCGAGAAGGTTTATTGCTTCCTGTCCGGATGTAAAGAAAATTTCAACAAATATTAGAACAAATATTTTTAATATTCAATTACCTAACCCACACATTTCACATGTCACATGTCTGTTACTATTACTGCTACTTTTACTTATTTTATTATTATTGCTCTATTATAACCACTGCTGCGGCTATTATTAGTCGTAATCATTTTTTGTATTATTAATTGTGCTGATATTAGTGCTAGTGCTGCAATTAGTACTCTCATCATTTCTATTACATGGATAGACTATGTTGTAGTTTTATTAGGTAGTTCATTCTGTTGCTCTGAAGTTTCTCATTTTATCCCCGTTAAAGGTGTTTTGGGGGAATATTTCCTTCGCCTTCCTCTTCAGCCCTCTGAGGTAAATATAGGATTAGTGATATTGGGCTTTACAAATAAAATTGAACTTAATTGAATGAAAAAGAAAAGAAGAAAAAAACATACTTACTCCTCACCAATTGAAAAATTCAGAATCTATAAATCGATCATGTCAAAAGCTTTACTGCTGAACACAAAGTGTCTCCTACTTAACTGTCTGTAACAATTATTTTTCATTATCATTTAATCGGTTGATTCATTTTCTCAATTAGTCAATGAATTGTTTGGTCAATAAAATATTAGAAAACAATATTAGACATTTGAGGACAAAGCGTCCTCAAATGTCTTCTTTTGTCCCATCAACGTAGGAGCAGATATGCTTATTGTGCATTTTCTAACTTTCTCCAATGTTTCTATAAACCATGAAGTTTATTTTCAGATGTGGAAGCATTTGACCTCTGGGAATAAGGAGGGATTCCATAAAAGGTGGTGTAGATCACCTACGGGTGGGACGTCCTCCAGGACTGAGCAGCTGTTTTCTAGCTCCACCCATCCCATCATACACCAGCACCACAAAGCACTCCATCAGTGACTTGGACTGCTCACCCGCGTCCCCTTCGCTCTGCCTCGAGCTCATTGAAGGCCTCGGGCCACTTCGTGGGAAAGCTTCCAAGTCTCCCGTGCCATTTTCTTCCCTCTTCAAGCGAATGCTGAGATTGCGTCACTCTCCCGTTAGTTTGCGTAACAATGGGAGAGTGATGCAGGTACTGGGATCCCTCGTGTTGGCCAAACCATGAACCAGGAGCCATCCACATCTCCTCTGGCTCGGCCTTCTTAAACATGGAATGAACCTTCTCCTGATTCCCAGAGTGTGAAAACTTATATTCCCAGTCACCAAATATACTTCCTCCTGAAGTCGACCACCATCTCTCTGGTCTTGGCCTCGTTCAGAAGCAGGTGATTTCTACCAGCCCACTCCACAAAGTCATCCACTACTGCCCTGTACTCCTCCTCCCGTCCACCCTTAATACACCCGACCACTGCAGAGTCATCAGAGAACATCTGCAGATTGACCCCGAGTTGTACTGGAGGTCGGTGGTGTACAGGGTGAACAGGAAGGGAGACAGAACAGTTCCCTGTGGAGCTCCTGTATCACTGACCACCGACACGGACACCTTGTTCATCCCACTTGAAGGAAACCACCAGCTCTCCTTCTCATGCATGACAACAGCCTGCACATTTAAACTCTTAAGAATTGTAACTTTTGAAGCACAAAAACTGTAAGATTTGAACTATTATTTGTTTCTTCATACAAGTACATCCGTCACTTGTCCTTTGTGCAACTATAGTGCAACATCACGAACGAATGCCGCCAAGAAGAGACTGCACTGTATGCAATCTTCTCCCCATTAGGGACGGGTATTGTGAGGATTTTATCGATACTAGCACCCTGATCGATTCTCTTATCGGTTCTTTTTGTGAGAAGAAAAGACAATTAATTAAGAAAAGAATCAACCTCGCTTCATACATATTGAGCAGCAATACAAAAAGTTCCAAAATCCTTCAAATACATTCGCAGCTTAACAATTAACTTAGCGATTAGCTTCCATTTATTAATGTCACACATTCCACCACATCATAGATTGTTTTCACCCCACCTGCCTGTTTGCTAACTCTCCTGTCAGTTCAGATCCTCCCACTCTGCCTGCATCAGCCCTCATCCCCCTCACCTGGTGAGGTTGTCTTGTGTGTTACAGCCGAGCTCTCCAGCTTAACTGCCTCCCCCTTTTGGATTGTTTGCCTCTGTGACTGATGTCCCGGTGTTGACCCTGCCTGAACTTGAGTAAACTGAACTGTCCTGGTCCATCTGTCTCTGTGTCGTGCTTTTGGGTCCCTGTGGCGCTAGTTTAGTAACCATTACAATTAACCTGTTCTTATGATCAAACTCCGTATATCATCGCGAACGTTTTTTTTTTTTTTATGTATTACCGCCTACTTTTTATTGCATTTGTGACAACGAGAGTAATCAGCATCCACTCGAGTAAAATGCTGCTAAAGTACCGTTAACTGCAGACCTAATCAATACTCTGGGTTTCTACTAATTTAGAACCGGGTTTCAGGGGGGAACCCTAAACCCCATCGTGCAATCCGTTATGTCAAGACTACAAAGATACGTGAAAGGTGCAGAGTTCTTGGGGAGACAGGCAGTGTGATGCTACCAGGTGGAGGCGATGAAAGCATAAAAGATGACGGCTCCTCCACCTCTCCCTTTGCTTTACAATCATCCCTTCTCATGTCCCTTCGTCCCTTCTCCTCTCACCAGTCCTCTCCTTTACTCCATCTGTCCTCATGTCTTTCTCCATATCATCTCTCTCTCTCTCTCTCTCTCTCTCTCTCTCTCTCTCTCTCTCTCTCTCTCTCTCTCTCTCTCTCCCTGCCTACCTCTCCGTCATATTTCTCCATTATGCAGGATTTTTAACCACCTCTTGTATCGTCTATTAAAGAAAGTTCTGCATCGTTTACCACGACCGGCTATCAGTCACTGTCTCTCACACACACACACACACACACACACACACACACACACACACACACACACACACACAAATACCATACATGCCTAGATAGATATAGATACACAAACAAAAGGGTACCACACATGTACCCACAATGCTTAGCTAGAAATCCACACCCTTCATGACACACACACACAAACCACACTGCGGTGTATCCATTTGTCACTGTGTGTAACGCCTGGCTGTGTCAGAGGAGAGAAGGGATGGAGGGATGCTAATGGAGAGGTGGAGAAAAGAGAGAGCACCGAGGTAAAGAATGGAAGGAAGTGTGGAGTGATGAGGGGCAGAGAGAGCAGGGAGGCAGTCAGGAAGGGAGGGTCAGGGGGTTAAGGATGGAGGTGTGGAAATAGGGAGGGAGAAATGGACGGAGGGAGGCATGGGAGGAGGAGAGAGAAGGTATCATTAGTCCTCTTTAGCTTCCATTATGAAGATTAAAGTGAAGACTGCCTGTTCGTCTTAACCCTTTCCACCCACTCGGAGATTCTGAGCTCGCCTCAGGCACGTTGGAAAGATGATCACAACGCCTTGGGTCAAACAAATCAAGTGATCTCGTAAGAAAAGAGAGAGGTCCAAGACATTCCAACAAGTTCAAAAGCTGTGTAAGTCAATGCAGCTCATCATAATTGTATTTCTCATAGTGACAAATTTCAGTCAACAAGCACCAAAAGGTGCAAAGAGGTGTAAGTCGCTCTGGGTGGCAACAAGCGAGGCCAAGAAGTGTTGAAAAGGTTTTAGTTCTAGCGGACACATTAACACTTATTCCAATGATTCATGACTCAAGTCTACTTCCTTTTCATTCTGGAGATCAGTCAGAGATCAGTCGGAGATCAGTCAGAGATCAGTCAGAGGTTGAGTTGAACACAAGGCACTTAGAGATTTGTTGTTGAGTCACAGCGATTAATTTCACTAAGCCGTAGGGCAGTACCAGCTGCTAACCACACACTGTATATAAGATGTGGATGTAGTCATGGTGACATCACCCGTTGGTTTGTGCATTGACGTTTTGAAGCCTCGAGTACGCTGATTTCCCTGTTGCCATCTTGGAATACGTCCGTCGCCATATTGTTTTTTCGGGGCGAAATGAAATATGTCCTCATTATAAAGTTTATAGTGCAGTCGTGCCATACTGTTGCTATACCAGTGCTTCACCCCTTCAGAATCATTTCAATTGACATTTTAAGGAAACTGAATATACCGTGATGTATACTGTTAACATCTGTGCTTCAGAATTATACCGTGATTTTACTTTCGAAAACATTCACATCTGAGTTAACCCTACCAACCTTCCACCAATATCGTTCATCACGATTAAACTTAAGGAGGCACCGAGTACTAGCCAATGAGAGGTAGAGTAGGTCTTCGCAGATATGGGGGAAAAGAAATGCACCAAAAAAACAACCATAAATAACAGGCGACCCAACTGCCAATGGCTGTGAAAGGGTCATTTGGCATGCAGATGAGAGGGCACTTCCACATTTCCGAAAAAAGTGTTGCACACTTATCGCTACCGTGCCATTGGTTAAGCTACCGTGTGCCCGTGACCGGCTGACATGACCATCATCCAAGAAATCCTTGAACATATCGAAGTGCACAACCTCGAATGATCCAGGAAAAGTGGGAATAACCTCTATATCTGCACTTTGTATATATATTTTTTTCTTTTCTTTTTCTTTTTTTTTTGTATTTTGTATTATGTATTGGGTATCCTTAACAAATAGCATTCTGCAAGAAAACAAGTTTTTTTTCTTTGTATTCTCAAAAAAGTTCATTTTTCAGATAGGAGGTTTTGCTCTTCGGCCATCGATATCATCCCTTTGAAGAATAATAAAGATCAAGGAAAGCACAAAGTCCTCGTGAAGAACATGCGAAGAGAGAGGTGTCCTTTGCTCACACTGAAGTGACAACTGTTCATTCTCCCAACTGTATCATCGGACTCTCTAATGTGATGAATTGTTCCTGTTATCAGTCTTTGAGCTTCCCATTCATTCTCATCAAGTCACCATCCGACGCATCCTCTTTGATTTTTTTCAGACTGAGGCTCTTTTGTTTTGGAGTCCCTCGTTAGTTAGATTAATGTTATCATGTGGACATCAGAGGGCAAATTACCAAAGCCCCAGAGCTTAATTCTGTTTTTCTTTTTTTACATTGTTTTTGTTTTTCGAATGTCATTTTTCTATACTATACTCAAAAATTCCATTCACTTCATTGTTGTGGGGTGGTGGTAGAAGGTTTAGTGGCAGACATATCAACCGTGTATCTGCTTGGCTCAGCTAGGTTTCAGATAAAGCCGCTCGATCAATGGTTCAGAATGACTTTGATGCTAACTGGCTAACAGGTGCTAACTGGCTAAATCTGGTAGTTGTTAAGCTTGCTATAACTTAAGAGGGGTATGTGATTTTCTAAAGTGGCATTATAAAATATAAAGTGACGTGAAATAATGAACAGACTTTTGAAATAAAACGGTCTAATATGAAATAAAAAAAAAACTGAAATGAAATAGCATTTGTTATGAGATGCTAAGTGTGAATAATTTCTTAAATTATTTAACAAATTATTGTTTCATTCGTGTATTAATTTGACAATTTGTTGTTTAATTTTTCATTTAATCAATATTGAACACTGTCCAACTGTGGGAATCCACAGTCGGACATGTTGAAAAATTTCAACATTTCTTGTAACATCAATCAACATTGTAACAATATTATTCATGTTTTTTTGTTATTATTTTACATTTGTATTCAATTAATTGTTTGTTTTAAATCATATAAAAAAACAAACAATTATTTTCAATGCATATCTAAAATGCTAAATGGACTTGGAAGTAGACGCCTTTCTACGCTTTCAAAACTCTTTAACACTACATGTCATCATTCACCCATTCATACACTGATGGGAGGAGCTACCAAGCAAGGTGCCACCTGCCCATCAGGACTAACTAACATTCACAACCATTCACACACCGCAGGCTCGGCCTTCGGGAGCAATTTGGGGTTTAGTGTCTTGCCCGAGGACACATCGACATGGACAAGCAGAGCCGGGGACTGAACCGCCAATCTTCTGATTAAAGGACGACCCGCTCCTCCACTGCCCTCAATCACCAAAATCAATACCATTTGATTGCAAAAAAACAACAACATTGAAACATTGCGTTTACTATATGATAATTACATGAACTAATATCGATGTAAAAAACATATTGTTGAGATTAAAAGGCTTTAAAAAAAAAGAATCTGCATATGAGGTGAGGTGCAGGCCATTGTTACGCCTCACTCGACTTGAGCACCAAACATTCTGCTTCATGTAAGTGTTCACATAACTCATTAGTCCAGACACACCTACCTCTGTGAGCACATACACACACATACACACATAGTCGACAGGCTCATCTACATAAAAGGAAAAACAGCAGAAGCACTCACACACACACACACACACACACACACACACACACACACACACACACACACACACAAATACCCACCAGAACCACACAGAACACATTGTAAGGATGTGCAGCAGATTGAGATTTAAATCTCTCGCTCTCCTTTGGACCCTTTCCTGATTTCTCTTCCCTCTGTTTCTCATGCATGCACACAAGAGCGTAAAAATCACACACACACACACACACACACACACACACACACATTCATGTAAATCAAATCTGTTGGCTGCCCAGCTTTGTCTTTGTAGCTTTATGCAAATGATCAGTTAATAAATGCTGGCTAATGAATTCATTACACGCTATCTGACACACACACGCGCGCACACGCACACACACACACACACACACTCACCTGATGTGATTTGCATAACAATAGCCCAGGTTTGGCTCGATGTTCCTCCTCATTTAAGGACATGGATAATATAATATAATATAATGTTCTTTGTCTAAAAGTCAGACATACTATACACTGAATTGCTGCAACTACAAATTATAATGTGCTTTAAGAAATTTAACAGGGATGTGTATTGGTGTTGTTTGTTTTGTCTTTTTTAACTTTTAAGTTTTTTTATTTAGTTAATAAATGGCAGCATGTAGAGCTTTACATTATTACATGAGTAGACACTATCAGAAGACAATTCAATTCAATTCAATTCAATTTATTTTTGTATAGCCCAAAATCACAAATTACAAATTTGCCTCAGAGGGCTTTACAATCTGTACACACTGACATCCTCTGTCCCAGAACCTCATCGACTCAGGAAAAACTCCCCCAAAAAACCCTTTCAACAGGGAGAAAAATGGAAGAAACCTTCAGGAGAGCAGCAGAGAAGGATCCCTCTCCCAGGATGGACAGAGTACAAAAATAGATGTGAACCAGGAGGCAGGACCAGGGTCCAGATGCAACCACGATTCGTGGAAACCTGCGAGGCGAGAAAGCACAAAGACTCCGAGGGAAGGAGTAGAGTTAGTAATGTGCATTTATAGAACATGAATTCATACAGAAGGAGAGAGAGAAAAGGATAGAGGAGCTCAGTGTATCCTAGTTGTCCCCCAGCAGTCTAGGCCTATAGCAGCATATCAAGGGGCTGGAAAGAATGGACCAGGGCAAACCTGAGCCAGCCCTAACTATAAACGCTATCAAAGAGGAAAGTCTTAAGTCTACTCTTAAATGTGGTCACTGTGTCTGCCTGAGATTTAAGAGACTTATTAGACATGGTGTCAGATATACAAAATGAGTTCAATAAAAATGAGATCACATACAGAAGTGAGAGACCCTGTCCACAATGGAAAGCATAGGCTCATAGGATGCTATCCCTACCATTGTATTCATCCAGTCTTTAAAATCTGGAACTTTTGCTGTATTGTAATGCTTCAAAATATTTCTTGAGGCACCAATCATGCTAATAATAATAACTGAGGAGGCACGTTTTGATAATGTTTCATATTTGACATTTGTCCCCTAATACACCGCTTCGATGACCGGGAAAACGTGTTGACATTGTAGGTTTCTGCAAACCGAGGATACGTTCAATGATGACATTTTTGCATTGCGTCAGAGCAAATGACGTGATACAGCTGTTAATGCAGGAGGGCTGGTGGATTGGTCAAACATACACAGGACTTTCACCCAGGAGACTACTGTTTGTGTCCCTGGTGAAACCAAAAGTATTCAGAGACTAGTTATGGACTGTTGTTACACACTTTTAATAAAATAAATAAAGTTTGCGAGGGGCGATTATGTTTCGTTGTTGCGCTACGTTGTTGAGGTACGTTGTTGAGCTACGTTGTTGAGCTACGTTGTTGAGCTACGTTGCTACGTTTATTATTATTATATACAACACAAACTGTGATGTTTTTTTCTAACCTTAAATGAGTAGTTTTGTTGCTTGAGCCTAACTACTCGCTACTTGCTCACTACAACTTTAACAACGTCGACTTGTGCGTTTCTGCAGGCGAGATTTGAAACGTATTTACGAAATATAGTTCTGGTTCAAAAAGTCGACATTCAACTTATCCCGTGGTTTGCAGAAATGCATAATGCCAACGTTGTTTTCTGGCAACTGGGTTGATTAAACACAAACCAGGAGTCTGAGGGATTGTTAACACAAACCAACGCTCGATGACTTCCGCAACTTACAGGAGTGTAATGTCTGTGTGATATCTTATATTCTATAAACGTACCCCGTTTGCATCCTTGTACTTACCGTATTCTGCCAAGACGATTTCCTGTGTTCAAATTATTTTCACAGATTTCTTTGACATAACGATTTCACAGTAGATGAGTCATCAGTAATAACACTGTTGGTTCATTTATAAAAGTGTGAAGCTGTGTGGCAGCAAATCCAAATAAGACCTTTAAGACCAAATTGTTCGATTGAATCTCAGGATATAAACATGTCTTTATGATCTCTAATAGTGTGTACAGTCTGCCATTAGAAGGCCACAGTTTCCAGTAGGCAGTGGTCTTTCCCGAGAGAGAAAGGTAAAGCACGGCAGGTTTATCAAACACTGTAATGACCTCCACAATGTCAAAGCAAAAGACCCACATTTGTTTACTTCGAACGGCAAATGGATTCTCGCGATGACGCAAGATCATTCGAGAAGCGCGGGATCACAAGCCACACGAAAACCCATCTGGTCCGTCTTTAATTAAGTTATGCGTATGTATCCGGTGAGCCAGAAGAGTGAAGACGTTGGCGTAGATGCTGCAATAGCGTCGGTTATATCATAACTAAAGAGAGAGTTTTTCTTCATTCAAAGACTTTGTGCAAAGTCTGACACTGAAGATTTTCCCTTTTTCCAAACAGTTTCCCAATGATTGCTTCTCGGATGGTTCCATGTAACAAACCATCTGGCGGGTCCGGTTACACATTTGTAACTTCAAATGGCTCATTTCTGAATATTTAAGATGTTATAAAAAAAAAAATGTATTAATCAATTAATAATTAATCCATAATTCCAGACAATGACTGTATTTGTGTTCAGAACATTTCTGACTACACCCATACTGGAAATAAAACATGTATCTAATATCACTATATCTTTAACTATGGTAAATAGTTGTTTGCTCTATTAATGCTCTGAATATCAAGTTTAGCACCATTAAGAACAACAGTTAATTTCCCGTCCAAGATGAACTAATGCGACCACAACATGATCGCATGAGGATCAACTCTTGTACCAGAACACTGGCGACAATTGGCTCCCAACAAATAACCCTGTAGCGAAGGAGTAGATTGTAGCATTCAGATTTAAGTCATATCATTTTGTGTTATGTTGTGTTTTGAATGTAAAAAAATAGTATAGTATGTAAACGTGCAAATTAAAGTGTAAATAGATTTGGTGGGTGAGTGAGAAAAACTGTTCATGAATTTTGAAAGATGTCATTGAATGCATTTTTGTGTCAAAAGACTGTAGTTTCTAGAGAGATTTACACTGTACAATGCATGCTGGGAAGTCTAAATTAAAATCAGTAATTTTATGCTCATGATCATAAATTATGGACTCATTCAATGCGGTTACTGGAAATTTTAGGTTGATTTACCATCAAACCGATCTATGATAATAATAATAATAATAATAAAGAAGAGATTTCAAAATGTTAGCCAGTGACAAGGAGATTGACATCACATATAACAAATAAATAAAGGTTTTCAAGGAAAAGAATAAGAAAATTCTTCTGTGTCCGTACTGATTAAAATGCGTCAAATTGAAAATGAAATGCATGAAACCCTGGGCACGAAGGGGTTAATTATGTTTAACCATACACAACAAAGTGACTTGTGAGACAATGTGAAAGCATGAAAAATCACATTCATTAGGAACAAGCACACACACACACACACACTGACCTGAACCATATTGTTGCCTGGACAAACTACATCAATGTATTTTTGTACGATACAGCCTGAAGCGTTCTCCATTTCCATAATAATTCATGGGAGTAATTTTCTGTGTTTGGCTTCTGTGAGACAGACCACAGAGAGAGACGCCTCCTCTGCACTCATCCCAACGCTCTCCTGTCCTCTCACTGCTCTATGATCATTCTTTGTGTCAGCCACTGTGACCTTTGACCTCTAACATCCATATAAAGCCGAAAGGTGATTCATTACTTCATTTTGCCCTGATATCTGTATGAATTTAATTGCATGAAAGGATTGTTGTTATTAAAAGCAAAACAGACGGACCCAAAGACATTAAAACACCAGGGGGTTGAAATCCCTGTTTCCTATTAAAGACACTTTAAGATTCTAATGTTGTGGCCCTTCTGGTGTCAATGGAGTGTTCCGCAGTCTGGGGGCCCGGTTACATTTGCATCTACCGATCTAAGAGAACTCCCAGACACATAGGGGGGGGTCAATACATCCTCGATATAATTTGGTGCAAGGCCATTTAATTCTATTAAAGGGATCAGTAAAATTGTTAAATCACACTGGCTGCCTGTTATGAATATGGTTCATAACAGGCAGCCAGTGTGAGTTGGGTACAGGAGTCGTGTGAGTGGAGTCAGAGGAGGGAGACGTGCATCACAGTAGTCCAGGCGAGAAAAAAAAAGAAGCATATACAACTGTGTGTAAATCTGCTCGTTACATGCGTAGTGTCTTTTTTTTTTAAAATCCCAGCGAAGATTTACTTTGTTTTAGGATTTACTTTGTTTTAGGATTTACTTTGTTTTTAGGATTTACTTGGTTCGGTTTAGGGAACATAACTACTTGGTTATGCTTGGGAAAGGATCATGGTTTTGCTTGAAATATGCGTGTTACGTAACTTGTTAAATTAGTTAAGTACATAAATGATGTAACCAAACTCAGGTTGACTTGGTTTCATACTGGACACAAACAACGTTGTTCTGGCTGAACGTCTATGTTTGTTTGACTCCCCCACTGAGGATGTCTGCTCATAATCCATCAAATAAAAGGACCAACAGTGGGGAATACCTTTTAGTTTGGCTGCTGTCTCAAACACATTGAGAGGGTTGAATTTGAGAAACTCATTTACCGAGTGCTGGGTTCTGGGTTCTGAGCGGTAGGTTTTTTTCGCCTGTCCGTGCACATCCAACATGTTCTAAGTACACAGGATGGGAGGAGAACATGAAGAACATTGAGGAGCTTTGAGAACGTTGGTTTGCCGTTGCATGAAAGATCCAAACGTTTCCCCGTCACGATTCTGCCTCAGCTCATGTCCGTGGGACTGTCGTCGTGGAACGGCGAACCGAGGGTAAAGAAGAACGTACACAGTAAGTCTTCCAACAAAATAAAATAATCCCTTAAAAAAAAAAAATAAAAAAAAATGCTAAACTACTTTAATAATTGGCTGGAGTCAACCATGTCTTGGTTACCGTAAAAAAATAAATCTGATTATCAGCAGCAATTAGTTGAGGTATTAAGAAGGCTTTGTTACAACGTGACCTTGCCATCAAGGCCAATTCTTTGTGTGCAGCAGTCAGTTGATCTCACATCCAAAGTGTTTGCATAAAGCAAGGTTCCATAAAGAGAGGCACCTCATGTGTGTGTCCTCTGGAGACATGAATCAGAAAGGCTTTGTTTTCCCAAAGTAATCCCTGTGATTCAACAGAAAAGACCTACATGTCTTCTGTAAATAAGAGTCATGGATATCTGCAGATTAGAGAGAAACATGGCGGTGCTCGTCAACCCTGTCTCCTCATTCACATCCCTCCTTATGTCCTCATGTCCTGTCTCACCACCTTTCCTCACTTGGCACAGCTCTCTCATAGAGGTCAAAAGATTTCTAAAGGTCCAGAGATGAAAGTTTTACGTGGCCCAATTCCTTTTTAATTTGATGTACTTTTGATGTAGCAGATTACAGTCAGATTTTAATCTGTCAGTGTTCGTGACCTTTTTCCTCTCTCCATCACGGAAACCCATCGGGTATCGGTCTGACGACAGACCAGCCAGAGATTATAAATAGTAAATCAAATTCAGAGATTGCATTTCGACCAACGCCCCCCCCCCCTTTGTTTACCTTTTGTTTACCTGCACTCAACCAAAGCCTGCTCAAACGTGATTGGTCAATACCACTCAGACTACGGACGGAAAGGTGAACGCTTCGGACACTAAAGTCTTGTCCTGTTGATTGCAATAATTAATCTCACTCAAACTCAACCACCAACAAACAAATACAAATACTTCATTCATACTCCATTTAAATTAAATTAAATAAAAAAATTCCGTTTGAGTACTATTGTAACAACTGTTCATTTTATGTTCAAAACATAACATAACGCTACATGAAACCCAAATAAATGTAAAAAGATATTCTGTTCTTTCCTTGGCGACTTCTATCACAGACTTGTGTCGAGGAGAGGAGACATTTTGTAATCTTGTGCGACGGCCTGACGTTTCACAGGCCGGTTCAAAGGGTCAAAACCCATCCCAGGACGGAGTCACGGTTACTTCCTCCTTACTCTCCACCCCTCGACCCCACAGAGGACTTCCTCTCCTCGTGGAGGTGAAAGGTCACGATCAGACGTCCCTCTTGGACTCCGTGAATGCTGGACGTCTCCGGGGACGGATCAGATGCGTTGTCAGAGAGTTCAGGACGCACGGCGTGTGATGTGGATGAGGACAAATTCAGATTGCGAAAAAAAGAAAGTAAAATCCATCAAGTACCTTCTCACATTGCTGCTTCCTAGTGGCAGCAGGTGGTAATTGTTTGACCTCTAACGGCTCGATTGCCCAGAAAACCGAAGTCGCTGTTGCAGCTTTGAATGCTGTTTTCATAAATTGTGTTTAATTTTGTCTGCTTGCGAAGTATTTATTTTTTTGCCTCACCGTTTAACCATTTAACCCCGGTGCATGCTGCTCGCCTTCAGGGACCGGCCGATCAGGAAGCAGGAGGGCCACGGGCACTTCCTGCCAGCAATCAACGCCATTCAGGTGTGATGGATGTATACGACACTCTCTCACACACACACACACACACACACACACACACACACACACACACACACACACACACACACACACTCAAAGCTACGCCAGCTTTTCCTAAATCTTCAAACACACACAAACACTCACCTGCAAAGCAAATTTTAAACACACACGCACACGCACACACACACACACACACACACACACACACACACACACACACACACACACACACACAGAGTGGATGAAGTTAAACAGTGCTTAGTGTGTGACACAGCCATCCATTACACTAAAACAGGAGTGTGAGTGCCAAAACCTGACACTGCACAGACCCTGTGTGTGTGTGTGTGTGTGTGTGTGTGTGTGTGTGTGTGTGTGTGTGTGTGCTTGTATCATACGTGTATTAAATCTTTTGTCGATTCACTTTACTTGCTCTCCACCTCACTCTTACTCCTTCACTCCACCTTTCTCTGTCTGATCCTTGGTCCCACTCTGTCACACTCCTCCATCCATCTCTTTCTTGATTATTGATTCTCTCCTGTCCATGTTTCTTTTTTTCATTCTTCTCTCTGAGATTGTAAAACATATTCTACTTTGATTGAGCTGACAAGAAACAAGAACCAAGCGATTGTTAATCCATACACTGTGGGAGAAGAAAGAAAAAAACACTCATGTGTCTGTACGATAAATACGAAGCCACAACCAGCACCTGGTTAGCTTAGCTTAGCTTAGCATAAAGACTGGAAACAGGAAATTGGAAAACAGCTAGCCTGGCTCTGTCTAAAGGTAAACCTTGTTGTTTAACACGTTATAGCTTCTGTGTTTAATGTGTACCAAAAGAACTTCCCTTTAACAGAACGTTGTGTGCTGGAACGGAGACCAGAGGAGGAAGATTCTGTGTGAAACATCAACTTTCACTTCCACACCTGGAGTTCAATCGTGAGCCAGGACAGGTGACATCGTATAAAGAGCGACAAAATCCATATACAAGAGGTAGGGGAGGATGGGTAGGTATAAAAAAACTGGACTTTAACCCGATACGCTGCTGTTCACGGCCTGTAGCGAACCAAACGTCAACATTGATTTATTTGTCACTTAACTTCCGTACTTAAGTAACGCCAATTATGTAGTTATTTTATACCAAACCACGACCTTTTCCTGAATCTAACCGAGTAGCTTTTTGTCTAATCCATAAACTGTAGATAAGAAGTGGACGTAGTCATGGAGATGTCACCTCGTTGGTTTGTGGACTGATGTTCTGAAGCCTCATGTTTCACCGTTGCCATCTTGGATTACGGTCGTCGCCATGTTGTTTTTTCAGCAACCGATGAACAGAAGTGACCATATTTGGAATGTGGAGGAGTGACGTAGACATGCCGTATACAGCTCTGGTAGCAGCAGCGACCTGTCAATCACAGTAAGCCCCGCCCTAAAGCATCCCCTGCTTTATGGTCTGTTTGACTCTAAATGGACCATAATTTACTAAATGAACATCATGCTGTATTGAAGAAGACTTGAAACTAGAGATTGAGACATAAACTCATGTTTACAATGTTTACTGAGGGAATAAATCAAGAGAGAAGTAGAGTCATTTTCTAGAGGAGTCGCCCCCTGATGGGCAGTAGAGAGAATGCAGGTTTTAAGACACTTCCACATCAGCTTCACTTGGCAGAACCGGAGGTTGCCTCCTGGTCTAAACATAACCAAGTATTTTTAAATATACTTATTTGAACCCAATCTGCAATCTTTTCCGAAACCGACCTAAGTAGTTGCGTTGCTTCAACACTTGAGGGGCTTCCACAGTTGCACTGATCACACGTGTTGCTGGACATTCAGGAAAACGCACAAAAAACGACAAAATAACTTTTGTAAGATATGATATGAACTGTTGTGAGAATGCATCACTACATCTTATGTATATATTATATACATAAGATGTAGTGATATATATATATATATATATATATATATATAGTATATTCGTTGTATTAGTCTGCAAATCAGCCGCATGTTTTTGTGCCAAAGCAGGTTTAACTAATTTGAACTGTTTTTATCCTTATCTGTTCTGGAAAACATATTTGACAACATAATGCCTCATTTGCATATTTCAACATAACATTTCAGAAAACTTGTTAAACAAAACAAAATAATAACTGTCTTAATGTAAGTAATGAACTGCGGGGCGATATGCATTAGTTCATTTTTTACCCTATTTCCATGTAGTGTCTTGCCTTAAATTCTTTTGAAGCTAGTTTATTAAAGGTGATGGAGTAAGTCTGGTTTCAGTGTGACATATAGATCACTTAAAAAGGTGACACCCCAATAAATATAGATACTTTTTCATCCGGCCCGTGAGCCCTGTGTTTGAAAGCGCTCTATACTTTAACTTGAATTATGAACTTGAGGAAATTCATTCCTTTTAATTAAAACGCTTTTCTTTCTCGAGCCGCACACGTAAACATATTTTTGGAGAAACAAGCTCCTCACCTGCTGCGTGCGTATGATTACCAATTAAAGCCAACAGAGAGCGATGGGGCCTGTGCAGAGCACCGATAACGCCCGCCTCGCGTGTTTCTCCCTCAGCCGCCATTAATATGACGTTCTGATAGCGAAATTATATTTTTAAACGTTGCTGCGTTTTTTTTACAATCTCTCCTTTGTGGAGATGAAGGTTGTGTTGGTGTGAGTGTGTGAGTGTCTGTGCGTGTGTGTAAGGGGGGCGGTGGGGGTGGAGGTGGGGGTTGGGGGAGGGGGGGCTGTTAATGCTGCGAGCTGCTGAATGAAACGGTGTGGGGAGTCGGTGAGTGCAGATAAAGCCCTGCTCATGTATCAGCCTGCTCACCTGTCTGCAGCCGGACCGCTGTAATGGATAGACACGAGCTGCAACCATCACTCATACTCACACTGCCTGCTTCTGTGTGTGTGTGTGTGTGTGTGTGTGTGTGTGTGTGTGTGTGTGTGAGAGAGAGAGACAGAGAGGAAGTGTGTGTGTGTGTGCGTGTGTTTTGTGTATTCTGTGGTGGGAGTGATTATATGTCTGCATGGGTGCATGACAGAGAGACAGTGTGTGTGGCCATGTTGTGTGTGTGTGTGTGTGTGTGTATGTGTGTGTGTGTGTTGTGTAATTCCTGTCTGTCTTTCTGTCATTTTGATTGATATTTGCAACACTGACACCATTTTAGTTAGTCTCTCTCTCTCTCTCTCTCTCTCTCTCTCTCTCTCTCTATCTCTGTATGTGTGTGTGTGTGTGTGTGTGGGAGGAAGGGGTTATGGGAAAGGGTCATCGGTGGGAGCCGATGTGACGGACAGCTGGCAGGACACATAGGGCGCTGGAGCCGTAAGGGGTGAAGCGGTGCTGTCAATCCCCCAAAAAATGTATTGTTTAAAAGAGGCTAGGGCTTTTATTGTGGTGGCGAGAGGGCTTTTATTGTGGTGGCGAGAGGGCTTTTATTGTGGAGGCAATTCATTTTCATTCGACCAAGTTTCACCATGTGTAGGACGCCACAACAGTTCGTTGCGTTAAGCTTTGAGCTCTGCTGAGGTTCCTTTTCTTTCTGAATGTGACTGTGTGTGTTCTACTGTGTGTGTGTGTGCATGTGCTGCAGGACCAGTATCAGGTCTGGTCTGGTGTGGTCCGTATTCGGGGGAGTCTTCATCTCATCATTTTACAAACAAGAGGCAAGAAAAGTCCAAAAGGTTTGAACATGGAAGCACAATAGAGGATCTGGCGGGGAATAAGGGGAGTGGGCCGGTATAAATACTGCAGGGGGGGTCGGGGGTGGGGGGAGGATATGGGGGAGTCAGGTGATCCGGTGATGGCAGGAATCACAGGGTTACTGCAGGGCAGGCGGGAGCGGCAGGACAGGAAACAGCAGCAATGTACAGAATTAGACACACTTTTAACAAGAATGAAGAATTAGAGCGTCGCTCTCTGTGAAATAAAGTGGCAGAATAACTGGAAGCTATCTGAAGTGTGGAAATATGACGCTGATGACATCGTTTCACCTCGGCTTGAGAAGTTTGAACTGAGGACCAAGAAATAAGGCCACTGAGTTGCATAAGGGCACACGAGGGATGGATTGTTTGTTGGAGTTTTAAACGGTTCCCTCCTTCTGCCACCCGGGTCTGCTGATGATTGAGGTGACCTGATGGAGCTTTAGGAAAAACTTGAATATGTATATATACACATATATATGTATAATTGTGTTATTATTTTTGTATTTATAGCTGTAACTAATATATTCGAAGAAAATGTTGATCAACAACTCAAAGGACTATGTCTACATGCTGCATGTACAGTATTACAGTAAACATATAGCATACTGTACATAGGTACACAAAACACAATGCACACAGACATTCCTTGTTTCAAGCCAGATGCCCGCATGCCTTACTTTTTCAAACAACAGGGATCGTTGCCATGCCGACCCCTGGGACCTGACCTCCCGAGGGGTGAAAGGTCAGCCTCCCAGCCTGCTGCTGTTGCCACAGTGATGAACGGCATCCTGTGAAGTGTGTGTGTGTGTGAGGGAAAGAGGAGAGAGATTGTTTATGCATCTGCCAGAACCTCTGTGCATTTTGTGAGCTTGACACTACATACATTTGAGAGAGAGAGAGAGAGAGAGAGAGAGATAATGAGCAATGATGAGAGATAAAGAATCCCTTTGTGTGTGTGTGTAAGGGACAGACTGACTTTGTTCTCCATCAGTCATCATCTGGAATAGAATTGTGATAATTGCATTAGGAATATTACAATCTGATTATGGGACAGCAGCAGGCCCTCTGTGTGTAAAAGGGCCAAACACAGGGCCACACACAGAGCAGGGACTTATGTTCACACTAAACCCACATACATGCACAACTCTCACATGTACACGTCTGAGGCACACACACACAGACACACACACACACACACACACACACACACACACACACACACACACACACACACACACCGACAACCAGAGGGTTCCTGTATCCATGTCTCCAGAGAGTCAATTTGCCTCAGGCCAAAGGACTGACATCACGAGGGAAAGTCAAAGGTCATGACCTGGGGGGGGGGTCGAGGGGGGGAAAGAGACAGGAGAGGGCCCGCCTTAGTGGAACAAAAATCCTCTGTCTTTCCTTCACATTGATGTCCAGCAATACGATCGGTTTTAAATGATAGACAAACGACAGGTTCACTCATAAGCTGACAGATCTACGGGATTTCTTACTTGTGAAATTTGCCTTCCCGAGAAGCCGTTACTTCAAAAAATGACTTGGCAGGTGATTGGATGAAACCATCTGTCAATCAAACCTTTGCCAACATCCCTTCCATCGAGACAAATCCCTCAGCGTCATTCTTTGCTCTTCTTCCGATGAAGAGATCCTCTCCAGTTCTGATATAGCCGATGCTAATGCAGCATCCACGCCGACCTCTCGAGGAGCTGCCATTGTTGTTGAGAACAAACAAGTCGCCCCTCCGTGTCGCGTCACACAGCTGAACCTCACCCGTAGCAGCCAGCAGCTCCTAACAGGACGCTGACTGCTGCGCTGATTCAACGTATCCCCATGGAGCGGTTATCGTAGCGGATATCATATGAAAAGGTAACCCTAATTTCTCGTGCGTTTTCCTAAGAAAAGACAGCAGCACGTGTTCATTTCCACTCGTGACATTCAGTAAACTTCTGTCTTCATAGGAAACTAAAAACCGGGCTTTTCACTAACTCCAAAGTAAACCCTCCAACTGGACGCTAAGAGCGTGTGAGGTGGTATAACGTGTGTGAGAGTCTGCTTCGGGATGGAGGCGGTGGTGATGGATGGGTCAGACGAACACAGGACTTTCAATGAGGTGTTCCTGGCCTGTGGGAAGCTAACGGCTAACTTTACTTTTATTTGTCACGGCTCGTTCATATCACGTCAATAGTCACATGACCCGTTAATACCGTCAGTCCCACGAGTCAAGTGATTTGCTAGTCAGTCAAGTTGACGTGGACCACGATTGTTTCCTAAACCCAACCGTGTGGTTGCGTTGCCTAAACATAACTTCCTGTGAAACAGAAATCAGGTAGGCATCAAGAAGATACGGAGCATTAGCCTTCATTTCGAGTTGAGTTTCTAGCAAATGCAAGTCCAACATTCACTCGTCCTGGGAACGGGCTAACGGCGTTTCTGTTTTAGACAAAACAAACATGTGATTGGCTGACGGGTTGTCGCGTTGTTGGAGCCCCGTGAAAAGTTGTAACGAGCTGAACTTCTTTCTGCTGCACAGCGTCATGCGTCACTTTTTAGCTCCATGTCACTTCCATTGAAAATAACCTGTAGCTGTGAACGCATCAGAGGGCCTCTTACCCACAAAGCAAAACCCATCGGTCGATATTAGACGGTCAGAGCAACTGACGCAGTCTAAAGAGCGAGAAAGTCTGCTTCGGGAGATTGGGGCGGATGGTTGGGTCAAACAAACACAGACTTTCACCCAGGAGACCTTCATTTTGTTACGGGAGTTACATACTTAACTAACGTGGTTATTCTAACCCAAACCACAATCTTTCCCTGAACCTAACCAAGTAAACCTGAAAACTAAGTAAGCCTACGTTGGAAGTTCATTTTGATCTTTTTTCTGATCAGCACAAATTAAAAAAAGACGTATTTTTTCATTGGTTTCGCTTCGGCTTGCACATTTTCCCACGTCATCCCACTTTTAGATGTGTGTGTTGCGAATATGGGCCTTCAAGTTGTAGCAACGAGACATAAACGTAGTTGTTCTGTTTCCTTCAATATCTTGTAGAGGGGAGGGGTGAGGGGAGGGGGGGGGGACACAACAAAAGAAAAAGAAACACACATCCATCCTGCTCAGTAAAACTACCTCACAACCTCGTGCCAACTGGAATCTCACCATCACTCATTTATAGCCACAGCCATTTTGTATGTCAGGCTGCCTAAATGCATTGTGGGAGCAGGATGAATGTTTATGGGAATACGTGTCTTCTACCTTTTCTTTGTGTGTGTGTGTGTGTGTGTGTGTGTGTGTGTGCAGTCAGCAGGAGAAGTGGAAAACAGCAGTTGCCTCTGCGGTGAATCGAGATACACAGTGGGCTTGTTCACTAAGAAAATAGATATCATTAGCTAGCTGCTGCACACACGCACGCATGCACACGCGCGCACACACACACACACGCACACAAAATAGATATCATTAGCTGGCTGTTTAGTATTCATACCCATCCACTCTACCTCTCCTGCACACTCACGCCGAGGCACAAATTAGCCAGCAGCACCTGACACTCCATCATGATGTCACAGCGGGATTTGGGTGTGTAGGTGTCCATCTGTGTCTGTGTGTGTGCGTGTGTGTGTGTATGTGTGTGTGCACCACATTAGAGGCTGGGAGGAATAAAAAGCCTCCAGCCATTAGCTACCTAACACACCCTCTGCTTTCTGGAGGGAGAGACACAGAAAGACACAGAGAGACAAAGAGAGACACAGAGAGGGAGAGAGAGAGAGAGAGAGAGAGAGAGAGAGAGAGAATGAATGGACATTCAAGAGAATAGTTAGGCATGCAGCGGAAAAGATGATTAACAAAATACTTCTAGAACCAAAGTGTTTCCAATGTCCGAAACAAAGGTTGCTTTTTTCGAGGGCGTACATTATAAACTTTGTACATAATGTACAATTTGTCGATTTTACGGCAAAAAACTGTTATATATTCCAGCAAACTTGCAAAAAAATGAAAAACAATGAAACACCACTAAAGGCCTTGAACACACAAAGAAGCTTGTAACTTGTAACTTGTAACTTGTAACTTAAGCTACTGTGAGCCTCCGTGTTGTTTTGAATATGTCCGTTCTGTATAATGTTTACCATGTTCACTATTTTAGTGACATTAGCATGCTAACACTGGCCTATGAGCTCAGCTGAGGCTGATGGGAATGCCATTTGTTTGACATGTATTTATTCATAATTAAGTATTAAAAATGACATTTTACGGAGGACAAAGGGGATGCTATGTTAGCGTTGTCTCTGTGAGCATGTTATCATGACCACTGCCATGCCGACCTTCAAGTTTTACATTTACATCACTTCACCACAACTGCTGAGGAACACAAATGTTGGAACTCAACTTTTATCTGTCTCACAATTTGTTTTTTAATGGCAAAACAAATAATTAATAATGCAGCCATATAGAGCTGCTAGCATGGCTGCAGATGGTTATTGATATTTTTAGCATCTAACAGGGTTTTGCAGGAATGGCTCCTGAAACCTGGAAAGGAGTCAGCATTTCTGCACTTCCGGTCCCCTCATCATCATCACAAGTCAGTGTGGTTTTTTTTAATGGGTTATTATTACTATATTATAACGTAGAACATTTGGTTGTATCTGTAAATACACATGAATTAAATACTCTGTAATTTTGAAGCTTTTACATTTCTTAAAAAATGCATTTGCTAACGAAAGAGCTGAATGAGACTAAAGAGGTTTTTGGGGACATTAAACAACTACTAGCCTTTTGCTTAGTGGTGACGGTGTAGTTAATTCATAACCAAACTTTAGCTTTTTACTACTGGCAATTGCATTCATGCTTCAAAAATCATAAAAGTGCTGTTCATTTATGAATATTATCTTGCTGAACAAAATGTGTAAATATCATGAACTTTTGTTTGCTACAGAGGTTATTTTCTACAGTAATATAAAATCATAAAGCGATGCTTACTTTATGGTTGGCCTTTAAGAACGCGTCTCCCCTGCGGCACTCTACTGCCAGATACTCAAATGACTCACCATCAACTCAACTCGACTTAAATAACTATTTACTAATTTACGGTGTTTATCATTTGCACTCTCCATATCTGTACTCCAATGATGACACTGTTAAGAGCAAGTGTTTTTGTTGTTTTACTAGATAAACTTTCCCCTTTCAGCAGCTTAAATTAGCATTAACTCTAGCTGTCAGATATCAGTATTATCTAAGTGCCTGCAAAGGGCAAATCATTTTCAGCGTAATGTTTTTTTTTAAGATCTCACGTGGAAGAGCATCTAACAGCAGTATGAGCAGGTGTGTGTAATGCCTACATGATCTAGGTTGGGCCCATGATTATGGTAAGACTCAAGAAATTGGTACAATTAAGAAAATTGTGAAAATTGTTTTCAACTTCTGTTTGGATTCTAAAAGCCTCCCAGTGTGGCCTTTGCCCGATACGACCCGGAGCTGTCCATAAGGGAACTATTGATCTGCATTGACATCTGTGCTCAATCAATGAGCTCTACCTCAAAATCCTCCAAGTGGAGAGGAGAAATTGACATTTGGTGGAGAACTAGTGACATAAATGTATTAGTAGCGATATTGTAAATCAGAGTGAGGCCTGAGAAACGGGATGGAAATCAACAATTGGGCCAAGACCATGGATTCCTCCCAAAGGAGATGACATTAATGTAACAAAATACTGAGGGGGGCCCGGGCACTAAAGGGAAAACAGCCCCAGACCAAACAAACACTTGTTGTCAAATGAGCAGTACTGCAATGTTCAGTTTCCACTGAATGAACGATACATACATAGAGACATGAAGATAGAAAGAAGGAAAAGTAGAACAGCCACAGAAGGTAAAGACCAACATCAATGGCATCAAGGTAATAGAGACAGATATGGTAGCGTGAAAGAAAGAAATTGAGAGCGGGAGAGAAAAATCGACCGCTTGGTGGATTATTGATGTCTCGTCAGACAAATGACATAACAGTATTGGTAACAATATTAGTAATTTACCCTCTTGTCATTGCTAATAGGGCTGGATTGATGCTGTGTGAGCAGAGATTGACCCACAGGCCCCGCGGTCCAGTTCTCTTAATTACATTCAGAGTGTAACAATCAGTATTTTACATTTGCATTCTACGTTTGTGTCATTTAACTGTTTCTGTGACCCTGAGCAGCTCACAGTGAGGAAACACTTGAAGGACCCATGTACTCACGTCAACAAAGGACAAAGGACCACATTTAGATTAACCTGAATCAAGTCAAATCAATTTGTAAAACCCCAAATCACAACTTTGCCACAAATGTCTTTACAGTGAGGTCAGCACGCGACTCCCTCGACCCCTAGTCCATGTGACCAGGTCAGAAACCCACAGGTAGAACCCTTCCTGCTGCAGAGCCCTGCAGTCGGAGTATTTCCTCTTGAAGGGCTGCGTCTCAGAGGTGGTGATGACCATCACTGGTGCACCCCAAGGAACCGAACCGGACCAAGACTTTCATTTCAACTCAGGATGTCCGACTCCCGGTATAAAATCAAGACAAAAAGAGGTAACCTCGTAGACTACCGGGAGCACGAAAATGAGAACATTTCTGTCTGTCTGTCTGTCATCCATCCCCTTTAAATGACCCCCCTTTTTCCTGGGACACATGATTTGAATGACAATTCTTCCCATTCTTTGTAAATAACTGAATTACAATTAGAGTATAGGGTAAAAAAAAAGAAAGAGACAATAACGTCTCCATCCACTTGTGAATCCATTGATCCATCTCGGGCTCCGCCTGATTGTAGCTGAAGAAGATGAAACGGACGTGACGGGGATGAAAGAGAGACAATAAAAGAGATGAATAACACAACAGCAGCGAGCAGGAGGGAGGAGAGCGCTGCAGGCGGACATGAGACACTTTGTTTCTCCTGCCTGACGAGTTCATGACCGCTTACACACACCAGCACACACGGAAACATGACACAATTGTATTTGCATACACACGCTTGCTCAATATAATGTGTGCACACACACAAACACAAACACACACACACACACACACACACACACACACACACACACACACACATGCACACACGCTAGCAGGTATGAGATACACACACGGACTCAGCATGCACTCAGAGGAGGAGAGCGTGTATATGTTTGTGTGTAGAGTCGGCACAGCTGCAGCCCTGGGTGAGTGTGTGTGTCTGTGTGTGTGTGTGTGTGAGAGGGGGCGGGGGGGTCTGACACCGCACTGCCTCAGGGTAAGGACTCCAGTGCTGTGTGTGTGAGTGTGTGTGTGTGTTAGTGTCTCTGTACCCATATGAAATGCCTAACACAGTATTGTGAGCATGTCCATATATGTGCATGTGTGTGTCTGTGTGAGTGTGTGTGTGTGTGTGTGTGTGTGTGTGTGTGTGTGTGTGTGTGTGTGTGTGTGTGTGTGAGGGTCCTGACCCCATCAGTCTCACTCAGGACTCACTTAACAGCACCAGAGGGGGCCTCGAGCAACGCAAGCACCAGGGATAGGGATGTGTGTGTGTGTGTGTGTGTGTGTGTGTGTGTGTGTGTGTGTGTGTGTGTGTGTATGCTGTATTGAGCAAGCAACAAACATAAACCCACAGAAACGAAAGCACAGAGCTCATGGTTGCTCACAGTAGTGCTGGTGACTCCGGTGCAGATTAAACTAGGAATCATGCTTCTATGGACATGTGAAGGACTTTGCAAACCCACAGTACGCAGAGAGGGGTGTTATAGGTAGCTGCAGGTTGCAGAGGCAATACGTAGTGTAGGTCCACTTACCAAGTGTCTGCATCTGACGAGTTGTGAGTGAGAATGCGTTGACTTCGGGACTCTGGGCCCCCCGAGCCCACATCCCCCTCCCCCTCCCTATGCGTGGTTATTGTGGAAAGTGTCCCTTCGCTAAAATATAAGGTTTGCAGTATGGTTAAATCAAAATGAGGTTTGTAATATGCATCACGCAAGCATCAAACTACATTTTGATACAGAGACCCTCTTAAAAAACAGGGCCCATGGATTACCAAATATAGCAGGGCCCACCTGAAGGCCCTTATCTTGTCATTTGATTTTATGCTTCATTGCTGCAAAAGTCCAAGCAAAGTTACAATCGGATTGCCAGAAACCTGTTGCTGTATTGAACCTGGGGCTTTTGGGGGCCCTAGAGGGGTCTTGACCTTCCCCATGTCCCATGGTAATATTCTCACTACTACCACCAGTCTACAATTATAACCACTGTGACTGCTACAAATGTATTTATCCTTTAGCCAGGAAGGTCCCATTGAGATACAAGATCTCTTTTTCCATGGAGTCCATGGAGCATATGCAGTTTCACATGAAAACAATTTCACAAAACATAAAGGCAATACAAAAGACATAGTAAAAGAAGAGAGGCATACAGGCCATACCAGCGATATCCATAAGGCATTACATCTGAATCAAGTATGATGTAAAACAGCAACACGTTTCCTTCAGGGCAGTTTGTAAAAGACATTTAACGGTATTCAAAAAAGGGAGTACTTCCAAGGTAATGATATTATGCAGCTCACTCCATGGCCAGGGTGCATAAAAAGAGAAAGCAGTTCTACAAAGCTCTGAGTGCACCCTGGGGACATTTAAAAGAATCTGATTTGTAGATCTATCCAGTGCTGGTGTGAAAGGATAAAAGGTTGGGGAGATAAGTAGGTACTTTGCCTAACAATTTCTTGGCAATGAATAGCAACATTTGCATTTTTTCTCCACTGGTACAGAGAGGACCATTCTAAAGATTCATATAAAATGCATAATCAGTGCGTGAGGGTGCATTTGCTACAAAACGTAATGCAGCGTGATGTTCAAAATCCAAATTTTTGAAGTAGGGATGAAGTTGCATTCATATAAAACACATCGCCACAGTCTAATAGAGATAGAAACTAGATACCACCTTGTGATGGGATCAAACCAGCTACTATGTGGAGGGCCAATGGACCCCATCTCCTACACCCCTACTTCTGGAGCCCTAGCTCGCACCGCACCCATCTTCAGACTCTTCATTCATTGCTTAATTTTGATCTCAACTACCAAACCATTCTCACAGCAATGTGTGAAATAGTAAAAGGGGGATGGGTCAAACAACCACGAGAACGGTGCCAGAGGCCGTAAGTCCGAAAGTGTTGTTGTGAAGGATGTGCTTGTAGCGGCTTTCCTAAACCCAACTAAGTTTTGTTTTGTTGCCTAAACCTAACGTTCTTTTTGTTGCGTAATGTCGTCCCGACTGAAAAAATTAGTTGCAGGCACAAAGAATACATCCAATTAAAATTATTTACTTTGAAAGTTGTGTTGAGTGACAGAGACGAATCACCAGATATTAGTTTTGGGACTACTTCATGAAGTGTTGTGGGACTGTGTTGCAACTACGCACCTGTGAAGTTTTGTGATGCCAAATCTGGCCAGGGGGCCTGAGGGGGCCAACAGACCATGGCCATCTTCCAACTCAACCTTCATTTTGAGCTCAACTACACACCTGTGAAGTCACTGTATCTTGCAGGTTTGTGACCAAGTGAGGCCAATGCGGAAGTGTCTTAAAACGTGCATTCTCTCTCCTGACCACCAGGGGGCGACTCCTCTGGTTGTATAGAAGTCTATAGAAAATGACTCTACTTCTCTCTTGATTTATTCCCACAGTAAACATTGTGAACATGAGTTTATGGTCTCAATCTCTAGTTTCAAGTCTTCTTCAATACAGCATGATGTTCATTTAGTAAATTGTCCATTTAGAGTCAAACAGACCATAAAGCAGGGGATGCTTTAGGGCGGGGCTACTGTGATTGACAGGTTGCTGCCGTTACCAGAGCCGTAAAAGGTGTCTCTACGTCACTCCTCCGCATTCCAAATATGGTAACTTCCATTTATCGATTGCAAAAAAACCCCATTATGGCCGTAATCCAAGATGGCGACGGCGAAATCGCCGAACTCGAGGCTTCATAACATCAGTCCACAAACCAATGGGTGACGTCATGATGACTACGTCCACTTCTTATATACAGTCTGTGGTTGTGACGCTATCGCAGGGTGGGTGAAAACTTTTCTTCCTCCAAAGGTGTAAATGTCAGTTAAAGTTGGAGAACCACTGGTTCACTGTAAGTGAGGCTGAGGTATAGTTTTATACTCACACACACAGTTCTTTCGGAGAGATCGTTCTTAAACCAATTCAGAGCCATTTCACTAAGGCTTAGATAAATCAGCAAATAGGGCTGCACAGTGCTGCTTATTGTCTAACGATTTGATGATATCATTAGTAACTAGCATAACCACTGTTGTAGTGCTTCAGTCTGATCTAGCACCTGATTGAAATTCACTGTGAATATTATTATCAGATAAAATCTGTTTTAATTGGCCATTTACAGGAGATTTAAATACTTTGGCTATAACAGACAGTCTGGAAATGGGACGGTAATCATTCAAGTCAGAAGAAAGAACCAGAGCTGATTTCCCGGTACTGGGTATGAGGTTGGAGAATAAGCTCTAATTAAAAAACAGAAGCAATAGGATCTGCAATAACACTCACTCAAAAACGCTTTACAACATAAGCACATCGAGACACTGGTGGCAGAGGGTACCACATAAGGAGGCAGTCACACACACACACACTCACACACACACGCACACACACACACACACACACACCAATGGCACAGGCTTCGGGGTTCAGTATCTAAAGGACACTTCAACGTGTAGACTGCAGGGGACAGGCATCGAGCCACCGACCTTCGGATTAGAGGACGGCCGCTTATAGCCAAGAAAGTGGATTTAAAATAGCTCCAAGCTACTGTCGATCGACATCAGCCGTTTGTGAGAAATACTCAGGTCCCTCTCGAAAAGGCTTGTTCATGAAAATGTGTAAATTGTCTTGTGTATATATAAAACAGGGTTTTCTCCCAGAAATCGTTGGGTTTCTCACACAGCGATCATATTTCCAACCACAGAGTCTGTTTGTTAAGATTATACTAAGATTTCGCTAAGAAGTGAATTTAACCAGATCTTTTTGGTTGAACCTGGTTGTTTGGAGTTTACGAACTGAACCACACAAAGAGAGTCACAAATATCCTTGAACGGGTCTGAAGACGACGATAACCAATCCAGGTTCAGGTCTCCCAAGTAAATACCTTTGATACGACTACTACCAATACTACTGCCAGTAATACCACGACTGTGGCCGCCGCTGCTGCTCATACTTGTGGAAGTTGGTGCGGCTCTGGGTTCAGCCTCTCAGGCGTTCTTCAGCCTGGATTCCATCCAGCCTTCACTGCTCACAGCATGTGTGGTAATGTGATATTTCTCATTAAACCAGGCAAAATAAGTCAAACAGACAGCACTGAAACACACTCTGTCAATGTGTGTGTGTGTATGTGTGTGTGTGCGTGCGTGTGTGAGTAGTGTTTGTGCTGTGCTGGGCGAGTGGGTGTGTTCCAACAAGACAGGATATTCATTAATTTGGGAATAATTGATTATCGGCTTGTTACTTTTATTACTTGGGCTTCGAGGAAGTTTGTGTGTTCCTTTTTTTTAAATATAAATTGTACCTATGAAGCCCTTTATTTGCAGCGGCCCAAAAAATATCTCTTCTATTTTCCTTCATGCTTCAATGACCTATGACCTCCTCTGATTGTTTTCTTATATTAGTGGCGATTGATCTGTTTCTCATGTGGAGCTCGGTGGCAGTCTCTGTGGATAAGTGAGAGAAATGACGAGATGTAAAGTGTGAATTTCCATCCAGAGGCCCTGCAGTGTTTGAGGGGAAAGAAAACACAGCGACGCTCTAAAGAGTGTGAGAGAGAAACACTTCAGCACTCGGCCTGACACTCCGAAAGAGTGAAATAACAGTGCTTCCAGTTTGGAAATGTTTTTTCACGCTTCATTTGGAGGATGGATGCTGTTTTCAAACGGCTTCGAACGGTCCCACGCGTTTACAGCTCGGAGTTTCCCAGCAAAACTGGGCCCTGACACACACACACACACACACACACACACACACACACACACACACACACACACACACACACACACACACACACACAGCGATGTACTGCATGGAAAAGTTGACATTTCAACCAAAGTGCCTCGTAAACGGCCTGATCTCACAGAAAGAGGTGAAAATGACCACGACCACTTAACACCTCATTACGTGGGGGTGGTATGTAATGTGCTGAAATTCAGGCTGGTCTTATCCAGCATTTCGTAGCCAGACTTTACAGAAAATAATGCACTGTAATCATCACGTAATCATGACCGAGGGATTGAAAAAAGGCCGCAAAAGCCCACACAGGGCAGTGGAGGTGGACGGGTCCAACAAACAGCGTTCTTTCAGCCAAGCTGGTCGTTCGCATGTGAACGCGAAGTCAACGTTGATTTATTTGTCACGTTCCTTGCGTACTTCAGTAACTGCACTCCTGTCGTTATTTCAACTCAAACAACGATCTTTTTCTTTTAGTTACCTAACTAAGTATTACGTGATCTTTGCCTACACCTAACTCAGTATTTCACGATCTTTGTCTAAACGTAACTAAGTAGTTTTGTTGCCTAAACCCAACTGAGTTGTTCTTTCTGTGAAAACAGAAGTTTATTTTAATTTAAATTTATTTTAAAAGTCTGCATGCGTGGCACCTGCGGAAATTGACACGTGTTGCTGCCTTTCGTTAGAAAACACACGGAAAAAAGAATGAGGCTACGTCGTGATAACGCACCTAACCTTGTTTGGTCGCCCAAAACTGTTTAAATACAACAATTAACTGCTAGCAGTAACCGCTAGCTAGCTAAAAACTAGCTAGCTAAACACTAGCTAGTCCTCTCCCTCTCCCACGCAGATCATTCAAAAGTCAAACAGCTCAGAGATCAGATGCTATGACATCCCTCTCATCGTGTTGAAACCACTGGAGTTGCTTCCCTCCCATCTCAAGCAACAAGGGGAACGACTACTCGCTTCGACACCGTACTTACCGACTGAGTTCATTTTGCAGGAGTAAAGATCACAAGTGTTTCTTGGAGAGACCGATGCATTTACACCTTTTCAACATCTGGCCGGAACGCGTCTCAAACCACCTGCCGTCGTTTGAACAATCAGACTACTTAGGGGCATGACATTTACAATCAAACTGGTCAGGTGTGCCCGGGGAATATCATTTCTGTAACACAATTACAATAATCTGCAATTAACAATCTGTTGTCTGTGCGCTGGTCTGCGCTGTACAAAGGTACCATTCCTCCTGCAGGTGATCCATGACTGGCTGCTGTCAAGCTGATTAAAATTACATATGAGTAGTCAGTACATGAAGGGTTCTTTTGATACTTTTTCGAACATAGTTGGACTTAGAGAGGATATCAAGCTAGTCCAAGTTAGTAGGTGGAGTCTTGAGTCATTGGTGTTCAAGTCTTTTTTTTTTGTATTTTGTTGAATCAAGTACTCAGTGATGACGATCGTGACTGGAGTCTACGTCTACGCATCAGTTCTGAGGAGTGTCCTGGTGGAAAACTGGTGGTACAGGTCTTGTTTTGGGGTGCTTGTTTACTTCATTGACAGGCGTCTCAACCGCTCACCATCGATCTGATGGTGCTGCCCAGGTCCAGGACCCCCGGAGAGAAGAACAATAGTCTCCTTTGTCATCCTGAACTTCGGTACCTCTCTGGTACCGGGTGTTCAAACTAGGGATGCACCGACACTAGGACTTCGTGGTATCGGCCAATACCGAGTACCGGTCCGATACTGAGTACCGGTCCGATACCGGTGTTTGATTAATAAGCCGTATGCCTCCCTGTGTGGAAGAGACTGGGATCATCCTTGTACGTGTAGGGCAACCTCAAGCTTGCTTCCTAACTTTATCAAACAAAGTGTAGCAAATAAATACATCGTTTTTTTGTTACAATGTAGATGTAAACCTTTTAAATGCAGCAACAAATTGGTCAGAAATGTAAACAGCAATTCAGATACCAGTATATATAATTTAAAGAGTATACAAACATATAATTGAGTTGAATAGATCGGCCCCCTTGTTACAGATACTGGATCGGTTTTGGTGCTGGTTCAGACCAAGACTCAAGCTCTCTTTTTCATTCGTAATTATTTATGTCACTTCTCACGAATCAGTCAACACTATCAATCCCTCTCAGGAAAAGAGTGAATTATAATTTTTTGTATTGATTTGTCGTCGCTTCCCCCTGATAGACAGATTGTCGCTCCGCTTTCAGTGTGGCCGTTCAGAGCGGCTGTAAACACTTCTGCATGTTGACGACACCTTGTACCAACTGGTTCTTTTCCCAGCACTCCTCCGCCTCCACGGCTCAGCACCACAGCGAATTCTGGATTTTCCACTGAGGTGTCGTCGCTGGACTTCGGTCTCACAGTTGTACACATAACAGACTACGAAGGAGCTGCTCACAGCAAGCGCTTAACCTCCTGCTCTCCACACAGACCTGGTACTCCCAAAAATACATTTACATAACAACAACAACAACAACTCCGTTTGTCCTGCTGTTTGGCCAGAGCGTCTCTGTTTGTCTGCGTGTTGACAGAAATGTGTGGCTTCTGTGTGTGCGTTCGAACATCTTCATACATCTGCGTGAGAGACGCAGCGCTAGAGACAGCTGCTGTGTGTGTGTGTGTGTGTGTGTGTGTGTGTGTGTGTGTGTGTGTGTGTGTGTGTGTGTGTGTGTCTGCGTCTGCTCTTTGGAAGCAATGTGTGGGGGTCCATGAACAAACCTAAACTTCATGCACAGACTCCCTCCTGTAAAAGCCCCCTGCAGGTGCACAGGACAACAACCAACACCTGCAGAGCTAAGTTACACCAATTTAACCTTTTTATTATAAATGAATAACCAAAATCCATTAAATATTACAAAGTGACCCCACCCCCCAACCCCCGACCACCACAAAGCCCTGCAGTGTCAAGAGATTCTTACGGTTCCGCCCCAGTTTAATCAGTGTTCTGCCTCGGGCACAGTCTGGGACCAGAACTGTCAGAGTCCACCGAATTATAACGCAACGGAAACAAAACTACCTACTTCAAAATCACACACACACACACACACACAAAGTAAAATGTATTGTTATCTGGCCCTAAAACAAAGACACTGTGTCAGCACCAGCTGACCACAGAGACAGATATTAAATACAGAAACGTGTGAACGAGAAGACCATGGAGACACGCAGATGGAAGAAAACATGGCTGCCTCAACAAAAAAGGAAGAGAGTGGAGGAGGAGTGGCGACGTGTCCTCACACTGAGCCCAACATGTACACCTGGTCTGGGAACAATTATTCCCCGAAAATGTTCTTAAAGGCATCCATATTACATTTAGACCGAAAACCTTCTTTTCTTTTGGTTTATGTATTCTATCCTGCACAGGCACGATAATAATAATCAATTACTCAGCATGCATGCACAATAATCAATATTTTGCCTATGTGATTTTTTTCTCACATTAAGGGTGTGGGGGGAGGAGGGAAGGGGTGGGGGGGATTGATTTTGTTACGTTTGTCTATTCAAATTCCCAAAAGTACCATGGTTTAAAGAAAAAAACGTTAATTGTGATGTTGGAGTTTCATTCAATATTCATAGGAACATAAATGTATATTGTAATTGTCAATATTGTCAATACTGTATTTCATTATGCTCATGCCAATGAAGCTATTTGAATTTGAAAAAGTTAGTGTGTGTGTATGTTTGTGTGTTTGTGTGTGTTTGTGTGTGTATAAGAGAGAGAGAGAGAGAGAGAGAGAGAGAGAGAGAGAGAGAGAATGGGAGGGGAGGGGGCGGAGGGGGGGCTTAGGGAGACAGGCAGCACGGCGCCACCACGACAACGTCTCCCCATCAGCGAGGCCCCTCTTCATGTTCCTGCTGTCTAACTCAATAAGGACAGCACATTGTGTGTGTGTGTGTGTGTGTGTGTGTGTGTGTGTGTGTGTGTGTGTGTGTGTGAGTGTGTGTGTGTGTGTGTGTGTGTGTGTGTGTGTGTGTGTGTGTGTGTGTGTGTGTGCGCGCTAGCATAGCCTTGATATGGGGGCATAGGGAAATTTGATCTGCTCCAAAACTAGTCCAATAGAATATAAAAAAATTTCAAATGCTTGTAAGAATTGTCAACATGAAATGTAGAGTTGACGATAGCCGTCACATTAAAAAAATGAAATATTTATACACGTTCACTAATATTTTGCAAATAATGCAGCACCTCTTAAATACTTTTTTATATACTTGTATTTTAAGTGTAATTCATTTTCCAAAAAAAAGGCAAAACGTACAATCAAATTAAATTTGATTGATACCACTTTTAAAATTATTTTAATTTTCTATAGGTACCACAATAATATCGGTAAATTATTTTGGCCACAATAATAATGTTGTGAAAATCGTGAAAATTGGGATGGCCCTATGTCAAATATTATTGTCAAAATGATTTTAGTTTAATTCAACATTTATAAAGCCAGGACCCCAGCTCTATGGAGGCCAAAATACATAATACATAAACAATTGTTTGAGTGGAAAATTAATTCCAAAAGGCCAAAGTCCCTTCTGTGAGCGGGGGCTCCACACATCCGTGTTATGTTTTACAACTCTAAACACACTCATGTACAGATGGAATTAAACACACGTATGTCATTTTGAGTTGACGTCTGATTGGTTCTGAGAGAACTGTAACTGCATATTCCATATTTGGCTGCAGTCCATCATCATTCACTCTGTTTTTATGACAGTGACAGGTTAAATCAGCTGATGCTGGTCCGCTTTAAAGCTGCTAAAGCAGATCACGGGTAAATGTAATATAAATACATGTTTCACTCTGGATGGACCCTTGCTAATGTAGTTAATAACTGTCATTATTATTATAGTAATAATAATAATAATTATTATATAGCATCAACAATAATTATATTTGTCAGTTCAAGGTCCACTTATTAGCTCTGTACAGACATTCAACTGCATCTTTATTCTTTAAATATTATTTTCTTATATTGTTTTTTTTAAGATACATTTCTAAATTCCAGAATAAACTTAATATAAGATATAAAACAAAATAAATTCATGGGAAAGCCTAAACAGACTTTGTTCACTTAGTTTTTGGGTCATAAAGAATTTTCCACGTATGATTTAATTACCTTAATAAGCAATAATTATAGAACATTATGCCATAATACAATAATAATTTGTTGTAAATTTGTAATTCACTGTGTTATTAGTAGTTAAGCTTTGTATTCTGTTAAATTACAATTGATATTTTTATTCCATATTTATATAATCACTGATATTTTATTTCCATGTCCAGTAGTTAAGGCTCTTCTATGTCACTATTTGCTTTCATACATATTTTAATTATTTATAATTTGTAATTAAATTATGAGTGGAAATCATTTTCGTGTTTCAATTAGTTATCTATTTATGTGTTAGGATATCACTATTGTTTCTTGTTATTTTACACTGTCATTCATTTTTCATTATATTTTCTACGTAATGAATTTGAATGTGAGCAGGTTGGGAATCAAACCTGTGGTGTTTCAGTTACAAGACAGCCTTGTAACCACAACAACAACAACAATACACACACACACACACACACACACGCACACACACACACACACACACACACACACACACACACACAATCAGATAGAGAGAGAGATTTACTGATGTTAGATTGACACCCCCCCTCTCTTTCTCCTCCCTCCCTCTGTCTCTTTGTACTACAGGGGGGAAATCAAGCCCCGCCCTCTTGCTCGACCATTCTCTCTGCCACACCATTGGTTAATCGACCCCTTTTCCGTGACCTGATTGGTTAGCTGGAACTCTCTCTCTTTTTTCCTGTCCCTCGTTCTTTCTCTCCGCCCCCTCCCTCTCTCTCTCTCTCTCTCTCTCTCTCTCTCTCTCTCTCTCTCTCTATATATATATATATATATATATATATATATATATATATATATATATATATTTCCGTCCAATCATTGTCTCGGCTATCAATCAGCTCTGACAGAATGTGGGGCCCACATGAAAAGAGGAGCGAGCGAGGGAGAAGCATCAGCAGCTGTTAACCTCTCTCTCTCTCTCTCTCTCTCTCTCTCTCTCTCTCTCTCTCTCTCTCTCTCTCTCTTTGTGTTTTGTTTTTTTTCTGTTCAGAGAGAAGGTGGAGTGATGGCGGGGTGGGCATTAATCAAACTAACCCCCTGGAACGCCTTCCACACACACACACACACACACACACACACACATGCACATGGGAGTTCACAAGTACGCTCCTACACATGGAGGTGACCACACACACGCACGCACACACACTGCAAATACACACATCCTCTTCATGGACAGATGCTCTCTCTCTCTCTCTCTCTCTCTCTCTCTCTCTCTCTCTCTCTCTCTCTCTCTGAGCTCAGCTGGTGGTAGAAGTGTATTCAATTCCCTGTAGAAGAAGATGGCAGCTGGCAGAGTGTGTGTGTGTGTGTGTGTGTGTGTGTGTGTGTGTGTGTGCGTGTGTGTGTGTGCGCGTGTGTGTCAGAGGACATGGATCTGGTCTGGCTAGGTACCACCTGACACACACACACACACACAGATAAATGTGACACTAACATGACGCGTGGAGCCGTGAAAGCGATGCAGCCGCGGGTGTCGCGCTTCCCCACCGTGCTCGGCATTGTGGGAAAGTTGGCTACATGAGGTGTGTGTGTGTGTGGGGGGGGGGAGGTGTTTGAGAGAGAGGAGGAGAGAAGAAAAGGACAGAGGAGGAGAAAGGAGGCAGCAAGAAAGGGAAAGAAGGAGAGAGAAAACGAGAAGTGAAATAAAACAACTGGAGTGAATGGACACGGTGAAAGTCTTTCAGGTGACAACACGCCATCTGGTAGCCATTTTGGAGGTCTTCCGCTTGTTGAGAAACAATGGCCGCAAACCGTTGATTGTTGGGTTCAAATGGAACTCATTAGTGTGTGGTTTTTTTTAATATGCAAATGTGAGTCCACGTTATGTTTGGTGTGGCGTCTAACGTGATGAGAAAGTTGTCGCCGTGGAGATGTGTCCAGACCGACTTTCACCTCGCTTTGGTCACGCAAGTTTCAGGAGGTCGTTTTGAGTGTGTGTTCATTCACAACCGTTGGCTGACAGAAAATACTCGGACTGATCTCAAAACTCACCAGGAACTCTGGTCTCCCAGTTTATTTTGTGATTCTTCTCAAACATTTTCAACTCCGTTTCTGCCGCGTCTTTGAGCGGACTCACGTTCTTCCATTTAATTTGTATGTGCCATGTCGAAAATTCACTTTTTGCCTATTTATCAAGGGTAAGTATGGGATGAGGAACACTTTTAAACCAAAAGGAAATAATAATATTACAGTGTGGCCTTAATTGGAGATAACAGGAAACACGGAGTATTCGATTCCATGAAATTTGTGAACTATCCCCAAAGAAATTATGCCGACTTTTATAGATACAAAAACAAAACAAAAAAAACGACAATAACGAAGAAACCTGACATATTTATGTGCCAAAAAACATGCAATATGATCAAATGACAGAGAACAAACTAAGATCTTATTTTGAAAAAAGTAATTCCCATTCAAGAGTTGAGCCTAAGCCAACGAGAAAAATTGGACCATGCATTGTTTTGTCCCTTGCATGAAGCCAAACGGAATCACGTCGGATCAAACCACCTCCCCACCTTCCACTCATTAACTGAACGGTGTGTACCATGGCAACAGACGAGCAGTATATGTACAGTGAGCAGTTTTACGTGGTCATTTGACTAGTACAAAAGAAAATGGCAATTGTTGTTGGTTGCTATGGCGACAACACACGTATATCATCCCAGTGAGGGAGCTTGATGAGAGGTCACGTCGGTCTCAATATTAATGAATGCACACAGAGTGATTCACAAATTAATTTTGGGATTTATATATAAATGAATTACATAAAATACACTAAATTCACTATATACTTATATATACACTATATATACAGATAACTAGCTCACAAAATATATGTGTTAGACCCAGTGCTGCTGTTGGCCACCAGCCTCATTTTCTGTGACTAGCATAGCATTAAAGCACGGTGGAATTAGCAACCTAGCCAGCGGACCAGCCAGCTGTACACCAGTTAGCTAGCTGGCTTGCTAATTCTACCATGCGTTAGCTAAATGCTACGCTTACGGAAAAAATTAGCCGAACACGGTTGTGGTTCACCCTAGCGATGTGCTTTCCCATGCTGTGACAGGAGTGTGTGGATAAAGATTTACTCTCTGTACTGCTGGTTTATACGGAAGTTAGCATATTCTATTCCTGCCTTGAATAGATATGCTGGTGGTATTTCTGTTATTAATCTTCTGATACTATTACTGATATTGGCCTGCTGTGGTCAGTACCATTGTGCCACTTCTAAATAGCAACCGCTGCCATCCAGTCAGAATTTGAGATGGAAGTCAAGGGTTAGGGTCATGGGATTGGACAGAGGTGT